>KN832871.1:871836-2071836 GCA_000827325.1 Oidiodendron maius Zn | reverse complement strand
TCTTTTGAATAATTTGTGCCCTCTTCACAAGCTTTCCTTCCTCGCTGGTAGCGGGGGTTTGCTTAGATTTCTCAAGACTCTCTAGCGTCTTACCAGCCTTCTTTCCCCTCGGCATTTTTTCTTGGGTACCTCTGCTGAGAGTCTTTCTCTCCCCAGCCTTTTTACCAGCTTTAGTCCCTACTCTCGTTTTTTTCATTAGAGTATTCTTTGACAGTGGTTTTTTCTCTTTGCCCGACAGCTCTCCCCTCTCGCGAGCTTCTTGAACCTCCCTTGATCGTGTTCGCGCTTTCTCCTCTTTCTCCTTTCTTCTCTGCACCACTTGAGCATTTTCGATTGAAAATTCGGCGATCAGTCTCTGCTTCTTGCCTGATGCATTGGTGAGCTGATGCCCATTCAGCCATCTCAATCCCATCAGCGCCCACCTATGGCTGCTGAACTCTACAAAACCATATCCTCGAGACCTTCCAGCACCACTATCCTCGGAAATCTTCGCACCCTCTCTGCCTTCGAATACAATCTTGGATTGACGAACAATTCCCTTGCCCTTTGCTTTTCGAAGTCTCTCCGCCTCCCGCATTTCATCCCCTCCTCGGGCTTCCTCTTCTTTTGATAATTGGACTCGGCGGCCGTTCTTGACATCTTTCGCAAAACCCACCACAGCTTCGCGGGCTAGGGCTTTAAGGTCTTTAGAATTGAAATTTCGCGGTATATTACGGATTGAGAGACGTGTTAGACTGAGATGGAGGGTTGGGTTGTTTTGGATTAGCTTCTTCCGCTGCGTGGCACTGTCCTGGCGCATCTTGATCTCCGATGGAGAGAGCATGTCATATAGAGGCATACCTGGGGCAACTGTACCTTCTGAAAGAAGGTACAACTTGCGTTTATCTTTGTCGCGATTATCTCGAAAGTTTGTTCCATCTTCAGTCAACCTGACAGCTTTTTCCTTTTCGACAGCTTTGGAAATTTGAAGGACTCGTCCCTCAATTGTATAAGCTCCGGTTGCATCGGCATTCTCATTTTCAAGGATAGAATACTTGACTTTAGGGACGTCGCCAGCCTTGGTAGCATTTGCACCTGTAGGATGATGCACAGGTGCATTTCGAAAGCAGGATTCCGCATCAGAAGTATTAAAAAAGCAGACAAATCCCGTACCACGTGGACGGTCAGTTGCATGATCCATTACAACCCGTGCATATCTGACAGGCCCAAATTGCTGGAAATGCACCTTGAGGTCAGAATCAAGTGTTGTGTAAGGTAGATTGCGAACGAATAGAGTCGAAGAATTATCTGTGATGAAAGTCTTCTGTTGTTTTTCGTTCATGCTTTCATTGTCATCAAAATCAACATCACGCTCTTCGATATCTCGGCCTTCAATTTGGGATTCGTCCTCGCTGCCACTCTCTTCTTCAGATTCAAGTTCGTCTCCAAAATTTCGCATGAAGTTTGTAAGGTCATCGTCCTCATTCCCTGCCGATTGCTCATCTGCAGTTATTTCTTTGTCGCCCTCCGTCTCGTCATTGTTTTCTTCTTCATCTGGTTCAGGCGACTTGTTTCTGCTTTGCCATACCTCCTTATCGACTGCCCAATCCACAGCTAGTGTTCTGCCATCCACAATGCTGCCATTAACTGCGGCTAGAGCTTTCTCTGCATTCTTTCTTCCTCGCATAACCACAAACCCGAACCCCGCTTGTGTATCCTTGAGTTTCGGCAGATCCGAATGTTTGACCTTCCCAAACTGCCTAAAAAGACTTGCTAACTGCTCAGAAGTCTTGATACTCCATGGTAGATTCCGTATAATGAGTTTCGGTGGCTTTCGAGCTTCTTGCAGCTTCTCCTCCCGGGCCCGTTTTAACACAGCAGCTTCTGCTGATACCTCGCTCCTTTTTTTGCCTCCTACAGCATCCTTTGTCCCTACCTCCCGAGATCTAGGTTGCGCGATCTCTATCTTCATCCTCCGGCCCAGAAAGCTTTGCCCATTAAACTCGTCCAAAGCTCGCTGCGCATCTTCAGCATCTGCAAAAGTGACGAAACCATAACCTTTCGACTGCTTGGTTGCAGGATCAAGGACAACGGTTGCATGCTTTAAAGGGTAGCTTTGAGAGAATAGTTCTGTTAACGCCTCGCTAGTTGCAATTGCTGGGAGTGAGCGAACAAAGAGGGATCGTCCTGCAGAAGCGTTCGTCTCTTTTCGAACTCTTTTCGGGGGATGTATTTGTGAACCATTAGATGAGATCTCTACAGTAGCAAGGCCATCGTCATCAGGCCTTTGTCGCTTTCGTTCTGACATTTTGTTCTGTTGAGTTGTACTCTCCGAGTGCTCGATCGCTGGCCTCGAAGTTTTTTGCCAGAGAAAATATCAATAATATCTCGCTTATCGGCGCCAGCTAAAGTCCCGCGACTTTTAGAGCATCCTTAACACACGAAGCTTACGATGAGAAACAGCCTACAAAGAGAAATCTGAGGTGCTGCTGCATTTCCTTTATTAAACGGTATTACAAAGCAGTAAGTTGATCATATATTTATATCGTCCTTGAAATAGGTGACCCAAGTATATCGCTTGCCACGAACAGCTACCGTATTTTGCCTAGCCTCGTTTAATCACGTGAGTTTCACTAGCGTCACTCCTTGCCTCATCGGAGGGCGGTCGTCAACTGCAACTCGATCATCCAACCTCGTCGATAACACCACCATCCATCTGTCGCTAGAGTCGAATACAGATCACAATAGTGGCTGTTACTCTATCAGCTGAATGAAGTTGGCCTGATAGCGTTGCGCCTTCTTGTGAGCGCGCTGGGGAGGGCCTTGCGACCGCGCCTTGTCTTCGCTTGATTAACTCTCCGCCCAGGGACGACATCAACATCGAGTGGTACATTCCTGCCTGTACAGGACAGTTAAGGATTCAGGATTCATATCTCTAACATCACGCAACCGAAGCGTTGGCACATACGGCCTGCCTAATCACTCACAGTCGACCACAGAAAGCATCCGCTTGTCATAGTACAATTTGGATTCGCTCCGTCTCGACTTGCTAACAGCTATACTCGAAATGCCTTCTGATCACCCACAAACTCCACAGAGCCCCTCACCGTACGAATTAACGGACTTCCCATCCAAGCCCACCACATCGCCGAAGATCGGTGGGTCGCTTCTCACGCCGGCGCACAGCATAAACGGCAGCATGTCTTCTACTACATCGGATGCACCTAGGGAAGGAACTCACGCTGAAGAGTTTTCAAGTAAACGCAAGCGTGATCTCGAAGATCATGGTGATCGAGAACAGAAAAAGGTTCACGTCGAGGACAGCAGAATCCGTATTGAAGACCTGCACTTGGATGTTGGGAAGAAATACTCTCTCTGCAGATCTCGTAAGGCTCCCTTCTTCCTAGAAGATCTACCAGCCCTTCGCCTATCCTGGCATTTACCGTCCAGGTCCCCTGCATATAGTTTTGTGGCATTTCGTTAACATGGACTTTGACCTACAGCTCATCCTCCTGGTCCAGTACCGCTTTCCCATGATCTTTTCCAGATATATGGGTTAAGCGAGCTCGCCGAGACTGTGGCACGAACTAACCCAGATGGCTCCAAGAAAACTGTTCGGAAAACGTATAAGGGACACATCAAAAGAGTTCTTAAGTTGAGCGGCAACTTCGATTCGGTAAAAAAGGAGATTGAGGCACCTGACACGTTATGGTCCATGATGACCCAACCTGATGAAGTATGGGACTCACAATTTGGCCATGCGTCAAAAGAGATAGAGACTGGCCTCCCACAAGGCATTGCCGCACAGCTTGGCAAGGCTGTGACGATGGCAAGAGGGATAATCCCCAAGGACGCATGGAATAACAGTGTTCTTGGCGAGTTGGTTGCTACTCCGACCCCTGTTGAGCCCCCAAAGATATTGCCTAATGGTGTCAAAAAACCTCCCCCGCTAGCCGCTGCGGTGCCACGACCTACTAAAGTGGAAGGTCCTCGCCCGAAGCGGAACATTAAAAAGCGTACATATGGCGATGCGAGCTTTGAAGGTTATGGTGAGGGCTTTGTGGATGATGACGCTCAGGAGGGAGGGTACTCTACGGGTGAGGGCGATGAGAGGATGGGGCGCAAGCGGCCAAAGAAGGTTTGTGCAATGGTGTATCCACAAGATGACGAGGCTAACAGACAAAGACTGTACAATCAAACAGCTTTCAAGGCCCGGTTGCTCGACAAAATAGCTATGGTCCTGGAATGGTGGGGGTTTGAAATTCAGACAGAATTCCGTCATTCCCTTGGTCATACAAGGCCTCGAGCAAGCAGACGATTGCCGACTCATCCAGCTTCATGCACATCCCACGGATTGCACCTATTTACTAGGGTGGCGTTACAAGTCGCTAATATAGTAGCGGCAGATCAGTTCACATTGTCAGTTGGAGACGGGCACAAATGGAGCTTTGATTTGCAAGCTGCAGTCCCAACAGATAGATGTTCTGAATCGATGGAGGAGATCAGCCCGTGGCATGCCCTTTACGACTCACTGCGTCTGGGATTTTGGTTTACGGGGAGTCAACGGATGGGAAATGGCCGGTTGGACTGGATGTGCATTATGGTAGCCCAATGCCAAACATAGCATTCAATTGATATGAATGATAGAGCCTGTACTGAACGCTGCAATTTGCACGTATTTATCATTGAGGACTTAATGCCTTGCAACAGGCAGGCCTAAATTGCTAGAAAGTAACGTGGCTGGAATCGTGGCTGGGGCCGGGGTAAATGCAGCTCGCTAAATTTCGAACAGATCGCATGAGCAGAAAGCTGCTTCACCTCTATATTTTCCCCCATCACTCATCTTCCAACAATAATTCGCCGCACAATGGTCTCCCTCAAGGTCTCCGCCATTATCCTACTGGCCCTTCATGCTATCGGCGTCTTTGCTGCCGCTGATGCTGTAAGTGCGATCCAATCTCCCAATTAGGAACCAAAAAGCTAACCACTGTCCAGGCTGAACCAGAAACCCCGGTTGCCCCAAAGCTCGCCGTCGATGTGACCGTGGGATTCCCAGAGGCCGAGATCTTTGGGATTAAGCTCATAAATGGGCGGCCGACGAAGGCACTGCTCGACTTTGCCAACAATGAGCAAGAGCCTGTCCAAGTTGCATTCATCGCTGGCGCGCTCCTTAATCCGGAGCCATTAGCTCCCGAGCTTCCACCATGGGCTGCTGTAGTCAGGAATCTAACAACCTCAAGATACGAGCTAGACATACCAGCGGGCGAAAAGGCCAGCTTGACATATAACTTTGTCACGGATCTGAATCCGCAGGACCTAAACCTCAACCTCATCGCAGTAATTGCTAGCAAGGGTACAGTCTACCAGCTCCAGGCCTTTAACGGAACAGTATCTGTTGTAGAAGCTGCAACGAGCCTCTTCGACCCTCAGATGTATGCTTCACCTTCCCACTCTCTTATTGACAAGCTAAGAAGTAGTTAGCATCTTCCTCTATCTCTTCCTTCTCGCCGCCTTCTCTGGTACCCTCTACTTCGTCTACAAAACATGGATTGAGGCCCTCTTCCCGCAAACAAAACGCAAAGGCAAGAGTAGTGAACGCACCAAGCGTTCCGCAGCTGGCCCGAAGGAATCTGTTTCTGTTGGTGCTGATGCATCTGCTGTGACAAGCGGCACATCATCAGGCAAGGCGTATGACGAAAGCTGGATTCCGGACCACATTATCAACCGCCCGAAGGCCAAGAAGGTGCAGAGCGGAAGTAGTAGTAAATCCAAGTCTAAAGGGGCTTCCGACTAGATTGGAGACATCTACAGCGAAGGAGGGTTGAAGTACGGGGAGAATCGGGGGCAGTATCAGGTACTGGGGAGTAGAAATGTGTCGGAGTTTGTGAAGATACAAAGACAATAAGGGATGGGTAACTACCAAAACCAAGACTGTATCATAAAAAAAGTCAAATATAAATGCATCAAGGCTTGTGGCATGCGTGCCATCCTTTAGACTTAAGGATAAGCCGTTCTTTGTTTTGGTCGATCAGCAGAGTGCCCGTTTTAAAATGTACTGAGGGGCCTGCAGACTTGCCTATGCCCCTGATATTCTTAAGTTTTTATCTTGTAGGCAAAAAGGAGCTGTTGGGCGTGTCTCTTTAGGCAGGTTTTGACGGCTATATCTCTGATTAGTTGCCCTGTGGGTTGAATAGTCAAATCCCTTAATACCCTACAAAAATCGAGAAGTCTCCTCGACAAGGCAAGATCAAATACCAAACGAAACCCCGCTATCCTAGAAGAAATAAAAAACCGACAAGTAAATATAGACCACTTTAATTTGTCGCTTTTGACAGTGGGATCCGGCGCAATGATAATCCGCTCCTATCGTGCTAAGATAACCACTTGCGATCGCCTCAAAAAAAATCGATTGCTCCGGAACAAATATTCACGATTCTTCTACCTCGCAGGCAATCACACCATGGCTAAAAAACGTAAAGTTTCCAGCCATCCAGTGGCAGGTAGTCCTCCTGCTGGATGGAATGATGAAGGTGGCAGATTAGGGGCGATCAATTCGTACGAGGACATCGCAGATTCGGAGGATGAATTCCATATTAATCGGGATACGGTTATGTTAGATGATGAGCCTGACGCAAAGAGGAGACGAAAGTGGCAAGAAGAAGGTACCTCCCCCTTACAATATCTGCAAAATTTATACTTATTGGGATATGCGCAGATGCCTTGCTCGAACCATCTGATGAAGACGTTCTCGGATACTCGTCTGGTAGTGACGATGAAGTCAGTCAGGATGAAGCAGCAGCTTCATTGGCTGAAGGAGAACAGGGAGAAGAGGATGAGGGGATGGATGGATGGGGAGCTTCGAAAAAGGATTACTACGACAATGACAACATAGAAACTGAAGTAGATGCTTTAGAGGAAGAACAGGAAGCCAGGCGATTGCAACAAAAGCGACTAAAAAATATGACCGAGGCGCATTTTGGCCTCGACGAGTTAGAATGGGCCACAGGGACAGGTGAAAAAGATGAAGAGGCAGGAGATGTCGTTACTGAGGTGTTGGGGGACATTGAAATTACACCGGACATGGGGCCAAGAGAACGACTTGATATCTTGCAAACACGTTATCCTGAGTTTGCATCGCTTGCGAGTGAGCTCCTGGAACTTGTACCTCTGTTAGATGACCTAAAACGACAAGTCGAATCTGAGTCTGTGGGCGACTCTCTACAGCACGAAATTTCTCCTGTCATGGTGAAAGCACGTGCCCTTGCAGCATATGTTGGTGCTCTTGCAATGTATTTTGCGATCCTGAGCTCTCCAGCCAAAAGCAGTCAGGCACTTCCTCTTGACCCAACAGAATTGCGAGAGCACGCTGTCGTGGACAGCCTTCTGCGGTGCCGGCAGCTTTGGACAGAAGTCAAATCACTAACGGTTCGAGCCACCATACCTACTACGAAGCCATCCGAATCGATGGAATCGGATGTTAAGCCAGTTGATGTCAGTGGCATTGACTCAATAGCAGAAAAGGGGCAACGTAAATCCGACAAACAGGCGTCGAAAACCAGGAAGCAGATGGCAATTGAAGCTGCCTCAGCCTCAGTTGCCGACTTGTCTTTTCTCATCCCGAAAGGTACAAGAAAGCCAACAAAGCCAATCGCCGTCAGATACGACGATGACTCCTCCGACTTTGGTGAGGAAACTTCGTTGAACGCGAAAGACGCAGCTGTAAAGGCCAGTCGCCGCAAAAACCTTAGTTTTTACACCAGCCAAATTGCGCAGAAATCTAACAAGAGAGGAGAGAAGGGCCGAGAAGCAGGAGGTGACATAGACTTGCCTCATAAGGAGCGCCTCCGCGATCGACAGGCACGGCTAAATGTCGAGGCTGAGGCACGGGGCAAGCAACTTGACGCATATGGGCGAGGTCGAAGAGGCGTGGCTGTTGACCTTGACGGGGACAGTCAAGAAGATGAGGCTGTTGCGAAAGTAGTCCGCGATAATGAGGATGAATATTACGACATGATCTCTAAGAATTCAAAGGATCGCAAACGCGCTAACGAAGAGCATCGCTCGGCGATACGGCAGGCGAAGGAACAGAATTCTCTCTTACGGGTTGTGGAAGGTGAGGTGGATGATGAGGGTAAGAGAGCAATTGGGTATGTGATAGAGAAGAACCGTGGATTGGCGCCCAAAAGAGCCAAGGATGTGAGGAATCCGCGCGTGAAGAAGAGGAAGAAGTTTGAAGAAAAGAAGAAGAAACTGAGTAGTGTGAGGGCTGTATATAAGGGTGGAGAAGAAAGGGGCGGGTATGGAGGCGAGAAGACTGGTATTAAGACTGGTTTAGTCAAAAGCATTAAGCTTTGAGCTTAGGATGTGCCATCAGTCTTTTGATGGCGGTATTACTATTCCATTATAAATTTACGTCTGTATGCCCACGTCGGTCTCAAGCAGTTTGTTGCCTTGAGAGTAGGTATTATTACTCTACAAGTGATTACATACAGAGATTCAAACTCATTCCTAAATGTGTAGTGTCTGTCTCTCTTCTACACTTCTATCGAAGGCCTTAAAAGCGTGCCTTTGGACTCCACTTGGCATAAGGATGTCCCTCTCCGTCGGGTATTAAATGATCCACCGCTCTCGTATTCAACAGACCAGGATGGACTTGTGATAAATGCGTGATACCCATCATTCTCATTGTTGTTTCTAATTCGTCTTTTAGGACTACAAGGCACAGTTAATCTAGCAATTTCAGGGAGAATTGAAGGAACAAAGGGATAGTATTGCAGGGTGAGTATGGTGACTTACTGTCAACGAATTTTTCAACTCCTTCAGGACCGTAAGTTGAAGCGAACAGAAAACCTCTCCCTATTCCAACACTCCTGGCTCCGAGACACAAGGCTTTGAATACGTCTGTGCCCCTCATGATACCGCCGTCTACGAATATCTCCATCTTATCAAACACTTCGGGGCAGCATTTCTGGAGTTCTAAGAGAACCAATATAGGTGCTGGCGATGTATCCAAGCTCCTGCCGCCGTGGTTGCTCAGTAGGATTGCATCTATGCCATTCTCCATGGCTTTCTTCGCATCCATGGCCGTTTGGATGCCTTTCAGCACAATGGGTAGATTCGTGCACCTTCGCAGCCATGGAATATCATCCCACGATAATGAGGCATCAATAAATCCGGCCATAATACGCCCCAAAGCTCCCCCTTTGGCATCATTCTTGGCCGTCGTACCACTCATTGGCGTGCTGACCGTCTCATCTGCCTTGATCCTCTCGTCAGCTTCCCTCTTTCCTGCGACTGGTGCATCTACAGTGACCAAAATGGCCTTTATGCCTAACTCTTCGACATGTCTCAACAGTTGCTCGCTCTTCTCTCTCTCCTTATTCACATACAGCTGAAAGAATATCGGTAGAGGCCCTTCCAGCTCCCCATATTTCCCAGGCCCTTTCACTGCGTCGACGATCTCAGCAATGGGAAACGACGCACTAGTTGAGATGCATTGCGGGATCCCCGCAGCTCGGCATCCGCGCGCTATTGCCTTCTCGCCATCAGGGTGCGCGAGCTTGACCATGGATGTCGGGGAACAGAAAATTGGAACTGTCATCCGTTGTCCGAGCATGGTTGTCCTGGTGTCAACGACTTTTACGTTCGTCAAGATGCGAGGCCGCAAGCCGATGTCTGAGTATGCCGCAGCGTTCCGAGTTTTTGTGTGCAAGTCCGTTGCTGCGGAGGAATAAAAGGCCCAGGCCTTTGGCGTGAGGGACTGACGGGCAGAAGAGACGAAGTCGTAGGTATTGATTAAGGCTTCAAGCGGTGGTCGGGCAGGACTGTCGCCTGCTGTATTCATCGAAGGGTATGCTTTCATCCATTCTTCTGTGATAGTGCTGGGATCTATTGTTCCTAGGATTTGCGAGGCGGGTAGGGAAGTCTTAATTAAGGATGGAGGATGTACCTCAGCGTAGGCCCTCGAAGCATCACGGCCGGCGTACCGCTGGATGACTGAGATGAATTACTTAGTGGACTGTACTCAGAAAACGATGGAAGAGCGTACTGTTTGCGCCGCCTGGATGATCTGGCGCGAAGTCTGTCATTTCATAAACCGTATCGTCCACCACGATCCAAAGATCTTCCGGCAGGCAATGCTTGGAGATTTCGAGGGCCGAGATGATGCGCGCCATTGTAACGCTAGGAAAGGTCAACGGGCATTAAAAAGACACAATTATAAGTATCAATGGGCTTATTAGTTATATATGCCAGCTACCTACTTGGAAGATGGAAAGTGGGGAGTTTGGACGACGCAGACGATGAAGCATTTACATTGACCATCTTCAGTGCTCGGGGTAAAAGCGAGCGAGAACCTCGGCGGACTGACAATCGCACTTCCGCGCACGCGAAGTGGCTGGCAATAAATAACCTCACGAAGGAAATATGGGATATGCCAAACATGTAGACATCGAGGCTAGGGACTCATTATTTTACTGACATAGGTTACATCATTGTGCTAGGATGAGAGAGCCACGGATGAAGAACCGTGAGTATTTTACCTCTCGGGTGATGTCTACAACATTCTGAAGCTCAAAACAATCCGCCTGTGCCCTGACTTCTGTCTCATAAATAACTCATCGCCCCAGAATGAGATGTTATAATGGCACCCAGCTCTTAAATCAGACCATTCTACCTAATTTGAATGTCACGACCCAATTTCTCGCTCAAAAGTCTATCCCCTGTCGGACTTCGTTGATGATCGATATCGGCGAAACGGAGGAGGCTTTTGGTATAGCTTGGTAGCATGTGTCCTCGTATACGTTCTTGAATACTGACAGAAAATGGAAGCTTGTCCTTCTCAACGACATGGCAACTCGAATTGGGCGCTAGGTTGCCTCGGAGCTCGTTCCAACCGTTTGTGTCCAATGGCGTTAAAGATCTCATTGCCATTTCCTCATAAAATTTATCTTGCTACATTCTCCGTATAATCGCCCTTCCAGCGAAATTTTGATGCTATTCCTTCGCGCTCAAAGGAAACGCTCCATAGCCTGAGTCTCGGCCCCCTATCTCCCCACCCAGCGACGGAACCCGCCTTAGAACTTTTATCTCCAACATGTTGGACCACGTTTGGAGTCAAAGCCCATCTCAACATATTCGGCTTAGTCCTTTCTGCGTACTCTTCAATGAGTTGATCCTGATAACTGTCCGCATCTTCACGATGGGAATCTAACCAATTTACAACGCCCGGAATTTTGGACGAGGGAAAGACAAGTGCTTGTGTGCAGCATGCATTTTCAGGCATTAGATGGACGCCCGGCTTGATGGGAAACATTGATGGGCGGCCAGCAAGGAAGAAAAGGAGGATGAGCATTGGCGTATATATAAAAGAGATGACGAAAACTGTTGAAGGCCGTTGGATGATTCGTGGTCGCCGGGAATATGGAATAGCGAGAAGCAAAAGTGGCATTGAAATTATGAAGATTGAACTCATAATATATTGGAAATTGTATTCGCCACTCCATCCAAGGAACTTTTCGGTGTAAAAGAGGCGTAGATAGAGGACTGCAGGTATATGTTAACCGATATCCTTATTATTCTATCCATGAAATTCTGGGAATGGTAGCACATGTACTATTCTACAAGCGGTTGTTTGTGGTTCGGTGCTGAGAGATACCTCCCAAATTCAATCGCAGGCAAATGTGAGATACTTACAATCCGAGGGTGCTCTTCCCATGCCCTCCATTCTTGTGGCAATGGCGTGAAGACCCTGCATGGTCCGCAAGTACCACCCCTGAGCTGCAACGGTATCGTCTTCCATCACGAAAATAAAGTCAGCCCCGGTAGCCCTGCATGCGTCTAACAAGTGTGCATAGTCGAAGAGGGACTTCTCTTTCTGCTTGTCCTTATCTCCTTCTAATGACTGCACATACTCTTCTTTCTCGAATGGCGCGCTGTAATCCAGTACTTGGTCCGCAGCATTCAGAAGCCACTCTGAGTCGGCGTCAGGGTGCTTGCTAGAATTTGCATGTGCAAGAAGCGTAATGAGAACGATCTCCTGGCGTTCTTGCAGGGTCAGGCCATGAAGCACTGAGCCGGTGGAGTATTGAAGGTAGTTCACCCCTTGCCTAGCAATGCTGGCAATTCCAACGCACATCTTAGGTGTGGTATCGCTGGACAACCTTTTGGTGGGAAGGTGTAATCCGTCTTGCACAAAAGCAGCAGCCTCATCTTTCCGCCTGTCTGAATATCCTGTTGCATACGCCCGCGTCGGGTCGAAGAAGTAAGAAGTCGGATCTCTATAGTAACTTATTCGGCAATATTGGAACAGGAAGAAGTAACAGACCAGAAACAAAAGGCAAAAATGGTAACCTGCAAGTAACCTCAGGGTCCTGTCAAGGGTCGAGTTTTTGAAAGGCATGGTGCCTGGAAAGGCAGCCGAGACAAGGGCTGACAGACACTTAAATAAAGCATTCTCTGGATATCATTCGTGCAGCATGCTAAAGCGCCCAGAACGGTGACCGCCTGAGGTAGGGCAATGTGTGCTGTAGATGGACGAAGGGGCATTTTTATTGTTTGATCCTCGAAAGGCATCCGAGGTACCTAAAATACGAGAGAAAACGCTGCTGCCTATCGAAGGATTGTCGCCCGGGGATGCCCTATGGCGCGCGCCACCCCCTGTCCAGTATTATCGGGACGGTTGAGATATTCCTTGTCACACGGGCTATGTTGTTGTGTTCGACAGGCGGGGCAGTGCTGGACAACGCTTATCATTACTCTATATCAGCCGCTAATGGATAGCCAAGACGCCAGGAAAATGGATAGAAAGTGAAGCTGACGTGAGAATCAACTTGATACGAAAGATCGCCAAGTGCCATCCACAATCATGCAGGTTACCGGTCGCAAATAATAGACATCGTTCGAGGAGGAGTCAGGCCCCTCCACCGCGACTTAGCTCGATCGGGCATGCTCGGGACAATTGGCAAAACCCTAAATATTGCCAGGCTCGTTCACGTTCTGGGCCTGCGTGTAAAGGCTTAAGCTCTGGCAATGCGATCCTTTTGACTTCATGCTCTGATGCAGGTTTAAGGGGTGCTTTCGGGACGAAGACGGAACGGGACGAAAATCCCCCTTCTCGGGTGATTTTGATTGGAGAGTCAAGATGCCAATTTAAATTTGTGAATTCAGCCGCCTGCGTTTGGCTATAAGCCTTTTCTTTCATGGCGTCGATGCGGCACTTCCTTATTGGCGGAGAGTAATGAAAAAGATGTTTATTCCTGAAGGGTTTGGGGGGTTCGGAACCGACCCGCGGGATGTATGGATAGAGTTGCCGAAGTTTAAGGTCGCGGGAGCGAGCCGAAACCCTTCCATTCAACGTCAACAGAAGTGATGTATTTAAAGTCATCTAGAGAGCGTACTCATTTTGAGTCGCGCTCTTCCTTTATTTTCTGGATTTTATGCCCTTTAGTACGGCAATCATTGAGGCTGAATGTCTTACTGCACGAACCTTGTAAAGCTCTCCTCATGTTGAATTAGACATCCAGGTACTTTCTGACATATAACACGAGAAAGGACTCTTTTATTTGAAATATTCCAAGTCCCGCCGTCTTGAGATCTAATTATGGCTCAAAACGTGGACGTTTTAATATGTGGAAGTGGCTCCGCTGGGCTCTGCGCTGCGACCTGGCTTGCCCGCACTGGCATTAGTTGCAAGATCCTCGAGAGACGTTCGGAGTCAATGCAACTGGGCCAAGCAGACGGTGTACAATGCCGCACAGTTGAAGTCTTTGAAAGCTTTGGAATGGCCGAAGAGCTGCTGCGCAGTGCCTACCATGTTCTGGAGGTCACATTCTGGTCATCAAATTCCAGTGGCAATCTAGTTCGTACAAGTCGAACTGCCGATTCAATACCCGGCTTGTCTCACCAGCCGCATTTGATTCTCAACCAAGCCTCTATTAATCGTTTCCTCTTAGATGCCATGCGAAACTTCAACGGCCAAGAAGTTAGCTATGGGTATACTGTCGAGGATGTTCAAGTGGACAGTGCGATATCTGCTCAATTGGACGCGTATCCTGTAGTGATAACAGCAACAAAAGATGGAGCAACGGAGATTTTTAAGGCCAAATACGTTCTGGTAGGAATCTTTCTGAAATAAGTCGCACCAATTCTCACCGTGGCACAGGGTTGTGATGGTGCACATAGCAATGTACGCAAGTCACTTGGCTACAAGATGATTGGCGATAGCACAGATGCTGTTTGGGGCGTCATGGACATATACCCCAGAACCAATTTCCCAGACATTCGGAAAAAGGCAACCCTTCGTTCAAACTCGGGCAATCTATTGCTTATACCACGGGAGGGAGGTTCCCTAGTTCGTTGCTACATTGAGCTCCCGCACGGTACAGTTGCCAAGGATGTGCGCCTGGAAGATCTTCACGCCGCTGCACGACAAATTTTCCATCCGTATACACTTGAAATTGCGGATACTTTTTGGTGGTCCGCGTACTCTATTGGGCAGCGTTTGGCGGACCATTTCTCTAAAGACAATCGTGTCTTTCTCACGGGGGATGCTTGCCACACCCACTCTCCGAAAGCAGGCCAAGGAATGAACGTTAGTTTGCAAGACGGATACAACATTGGATGGAAACTCGCCGCAGTTCTTAAAGGACAGGTTAGCCCTGAGCTACTTAGAACGTACAACATTGAGCGGGAGAAAGTTGCTGCCGACCTTATCGACTTTGATCGCTCATTCACGAAACTCTTTTCGATGAAGGTCGATCATATGAATGGCACTACACAAAAATATTTTAGCGAGCAATTCATAAAAAGTCGGCAATACACCGCTGGCTTAACTGCAAAATACGACGATTCTGTCATTACTTCAGCGGAGCGCAGTAAGCAAGAACTAGCAGCAAATCTCAAAATTGGCATGCGATTCCCCAGCTCTCAGGTAGTTCGTTTTTGTGATGCAAAAGAAGTTCAATTTTCAACTGCTCTTGTTGCAGACGGGAGATGGCGAATTGTTGTTTTTGCTGGAGACTTGAAAAATTCTGCAAATGCTGAGAGGTTAGACAAGGTAAACGCCCTGATTTATAACTCTTTGCAATGGAATTACTGAAACATATATCAGCTTGCCGGGTTTCTCTCATCCGATATTGGACCGGCGAGACGTTTTACTTTACCAGGCGAGGATGTTGACAGTTTCATTGAGCCAATCCTTGTTCTTCATGGCGACCGTGAAGCGCTAGAGCAGGATCAGATACCTTCATATTTCTGGCCGGTAACGGGGAAATGGAAGATGCGAGGTATACCAATTACATTCTCTTCAAGCCAGTCCTACGTCAGTAAAACTAATAGCAATAGACCTACACAAGACATATATTGACGACGAAAGCTACTACTCGGGCCATGGAAAGGCGTATGAGAAATACAAGATCAATGTAGAGAAAGGTGCTGTTATAGTTGTCCGTCCTGATCAATGTATTTCCCCCCTATTTTAAAAAATATAGAAATGAGCTAACTTAAAACAAGATATTTCACTAGTCACCGCATTAGACGATTATCAGATTATTGGGGACTTTTTTAGTGACTTTTCTCTTCCTCAGATCTAAGAAACAAGGCAATCTCGCCTAGGCACCTTAGAGTTTAGCAACGATCCTCTGATGGACTCAGTTCATATCCAAAAATTGGAATAAATACAGTGGCCAATGATTTGGAGATGAACGCATTTGCAGATTGTCAAATAATTTGTTCGAATGGCCAGCATTTCAGCAAAGGGGCAGCATATGATACCTTCCTGTTGTGAAGAGCTGTAAGGTCAAACAAGAATAGATGAACTTGCTAAAATTAAATAGAACGTATCCATCTAATTGGGAACTTGGTTACAGAATCTGGGCATTAGCGCTTCACTTGTGTATTTAGTCATATTACGTTTATAGCGAACTCGTCAGCCCATTGACGGATGATTGGTACCCGTGCGGTTTCGAATTGCCTCATTGCAAGGTTCGATAACAAAGGCAATACAACCTGTTCTGTAGTTGTAGCACAGACTTCTACCCTATTTCATGATTAACATAGCTATGATATTAGATCTATTTAATATTCTTACCATGTTCTAAACATTAGTGTATTCATGTCGTTATCGGCAAGACATGCTTTTATGTCAATAACATTGGCTACATATACATACAAAGAGGCGATTGTATCTCGGTTGCAGATTTCTCTTCTTGTAAAAATTGACCAACGCTGCTCTTGTGACCTCTCGTAGTAAAACACTTTTAGTAGTGGGAGCTGTATGTCTAGAGCGATAGGAGCTATGGCTTTCATCTTGGTCACTTGCCCTTTTCCCTCTACAATAGGTGTTAGTAACGTATATAGGCTCATGAAGAGGTCAATTGCCTTTCAAATAACGGATCATAGCTTTAATATCGCATATCTTTATCAATATTTAAATCACCCGACATTGGCAGTGGGTCATCAAAAGTCTGTGCTCAACACCTGTTTTACCACAAAACTCGATCTCTTTACCCCTCTAACTTTAATTATATAAAATTCTTAAAAAATATAATAAGACATTATATATTTATAAGTTTTTATACCAATCCAAGAATACTAGTGTATATTAATGCGCAGGTTGTAGTGGGATATCAAGGTGAAACTCAATTATATTGACTATTGAGTAATACAGAGACAACTAATTAAGCATAGTTATACTGGAGTAAAGGCCCCTTTATATAGACCTATTCAGCCTCTTATTGACTCACATGAATCCTCTGAATCCTAGATCCTAAAGGATATCCTCGATCCTAAGGGATGTGTAATGCGTGCTTGAGGCCCTGATTAATAAAGCCTGTAGTGAAATTTTTTTTAAAAAAAAAACTAACACTAAAAATTATGATATTTATAAGGTTCTTTTAATTATTAAATATGGAATTAATATCTTGTTGTTAATATAGTAAGCTTTTGAAGTGTTCAGGTCGAGGTTTGCGTTCTTTGAATACAACTCTTTTACTTCACAACTGTTTCATTTTCTTTGACCAAGTGACGCGCTATGACAATTTGTCGCGATTAGAATCGTTCCATGTTATAGACTTCATCCCACTCATTATCGTGATGGCACTGCGCCTTATATCTGGCACATATCCGCCTTATAGAGAAACCGTAAACGCTGCAGTGACCCGTTCGTGTCCTCCAAGTCCATCATCGCCGTCATCTTTAATTTGTTGTGCAAGTAGCGCATAAAATGGCAGCAGATCGGAGCACAGCACGACCTCCTCAAACATAGCCCTTAATTCGTCTTCCCCACTCACCATAGACGGGTATCCGTTTTTGGTCCAATGGTAGATGCGGCGTTGGACGATATAAACCGCTAGTCTTGAGTTCCACTGGCATAAGCGCGGCAGCTCGGCGCGATCGTAGCGCATGATTGCATCCTTATAAAAAGACTCTGTAGTTTGCCCCTCAAAAAACTCGATGTACGATTGGTTGACTGTCATACCCAAGCTATCAACCCATAACCAACTTAATGATCTGGCTGAGCCGCCTACATGTACCTTAAGGAACGCTGGGGCATCTTTTGTCTCTACATCACTCAATAGTCAATATAACTGAGCTTCACCTTCATATCCACCTACAACCTGTGCATTACTGAACCTCTGATCAAGATTGTATCTTAAATTATTTACTATGAGCCGAGTAATACGCAGAAGGTAGGTAAACGCTGCTGGTTCCTGTCTCTCCCGTCTCCACGACTAAGGCTGGAGAACTTTCAACGATTACGCTTCGAGTTCAGAAAACACATGTCATTGTACAGTAAAGGCACTATATTTGTATCACTTCCAGAACCTGGGAGGAAGAAGGGGGGGTTGGCCGCTTCCCCGGATTCCCTCCGCCCATCTCAACTACTTTCGGAAGGCTCCGCATCCTCGCCGGCTTCTCCCCGCAGAACTCCACATGAGCTCCCAAATTTCCTTGCAGCCATTTATGCATCTTACTTTCAGAATATGGTAACGATCGTCTTATATAATTAACGTCGCTGCTCTTTTTAAGTCTACCACAACATCGTCCATCTCCATCAGTCTTTGTTATAATCAACAAAAAATGGCTGTACACGATACGGCGCTGCCGCAACAACACGAAGACTTACTAGAGAAAGGTATGGTTCAGGAGAAGTCCGATATACGGGGTGAGGAATCTCTTGGGTCTGGTGATTCAGGCTTGAATCAATCTCAAGCTCTTAATAAAGATGACCCCCTGGTATGTTCTATTTACAGCTACCTTTCGTCATGCTCTACTGATGACTCGGGATCAGAATTGGAATCGTTTGTACAAAACCTATATTGTCGGACTGGTTTCACTACTCGGATTTACTGGCCAGAGTAAGTACCTACATCTGTTGTTGCGTACTATCATACTTATCACCAAATAGTGAGCTCTTCTATGATCAACCCAGCGTATATTCTTCTCGCTGCGGATTTGGGTGTCACTGTAACAAAGGCATCATACTTAACAACTGTCTATATTCTATTCAGCGGCGTCACTCCAATGTTCTTAGTTCCCTTTGCCAATGTGTACGGTAGAAAGAATCTCTATATGGTATTACTTTCTTGTTTTTATGGCCAAACCTTATATTAATTTCTACAGGTATTCACCCTTATTGCCGCTATAGCTAATGTCGGCTCGGCCGTTGCTAAAAGCTATGGGGGTGTATTGGTGGGAAGACTATTCAATGGTGTTGGATCTGGTGTTCCTCTAGGGATCGGGGCAGCCACTGTATGATCTGTTGCTCTTAATTCTGTCTATTTAGCTGACTTATTGTTATAGATCTGTGACCTCTTCCAGCAAGGAGAAAGAGGTTTCTATATGGGAATCTATACCCTCAGTGTTACGAACGGACCTCATATCTCCCCCATTGTTGGAGGCTACATTGCTAAGAACTTGGGCTGGAGATGGTGTCTGTGGATACCAGCCATCCTCCAAGGCGGTCTTTGGGTGCTCGTCATTTTCACGCTCCCAGAAACACTCTACTCGCGCGAAAATGCTAGTACTCTCGTCAAGCGAACTTATATTCAAAAACTGTTCTTTTGGGGCAAAGTACTCGACCGCCCTATTCGTCTTCACGACTTTGGAACCCCTTTCCGCATGATCAGATATGCGGCCGTCACCTTGCCATGCATCTATTTTATGACTGCTAACACATACGGGAGTGCCTTATTTGCCGTAACAGGGGCGAAAATTGCAGCTTCAACGTACAAATTTAACGTGGCTCAGACAGGTCTCTTCATTGGCCTTCCGCTCACTATTGGCTGCATGATTGGCGAAGCAACGACTGGTTGGATAAGTGATATCATTATCAACAAATACGCAAAGAGACACAATGGATATCGAAAGCCAGAGGCACGCTTGTTCTTGATTCCGCTCTGTACTCTACTTTGCATTGGAACAGCGACCTACGGCTTCTGCATCGAGCACCATAAACGCTGGATCGAATCTGCCGTGTGTATGGGTGTATCTGGACTTGGGTGCCAGGTTGGAGCCACTGTTGTCTACACCTATTGTACGGATTCCTACAAGCCACAGTCGGGGGAGATTGGGGCCGTCATCAATGTCTTCAAATCCAGTATGTCCATTGCTAAATTACACCAGTTTGATATTTTGTCGAAAATATTCTAAATACTTTCTAGTCTATGCATTCAACATCGGCTTTTATGCTCTTCCTCTAATGGCAGACATCGGCTTTTCAAGAGGGTTTGGGTTGCTAGCTGCATTAAATGGCGTGGCACTTATTCCTCTCGTATTTTTGATCTACAAGGGACAGTCCATCCGTGAGAAGCAGGGTGTGCCAAAGGAGCATCAGGACTTGTAGTGGCGTATTTGACTCTAGCTGAAGCTAAATTTTCCACCGAGCCAGAAATCATGTATTTATAATAGTTTCCTAACTAATTTATTTCTCAACTGAACTTTGAAGCTATGGATGTGTTTCTTCTCTACTCTCATAAATACCAATAATGAATGCACTTCATTTCCAAGACCCGGGTTCAAAGCCTGCTCACATAAGCATTTGAAAGGGAGCTGGAGTTCTCTCAAATAGGCATAGAGTAGTTAAGCAGCCTTTTCCCAAAACGGGGTGCTCGGCTCCTCGCTTATTCCATCTCCATATCAATAACGCCTCGGCGAACATGGAGTGAATCACGCCGTTATTAGAAGCACTCAGGATGGATATTGACGGAGCGTGTATTACCCGCCCCGGGTAAATGCTTCCCCGCTGGGGCTTTTCAGGATGGGAAAGGGTTGTCACGTGGACGGGACCAATCCGTCGACGGGTTGGAGCCGTGGAAGGAGTGGGGGTTCCTCCAGCGGGATGGATCCGTCTGCACCGCGGTTGACTTTTGTTGTCGCTGTGCACAACCTCCTGGCTTCTCTTTAACTGACTTTGACCAATTTCTCTTCCCTATTGTCTTGGCCAAATATTCTGGACCGTGAAGAATGTCTTTAGATAAGGACCCTGTGCTCTCCGAGCTCTATCGCACTTTCATATCAGGATGTCATATTCTTCATTACCAAGGGTATGTGATCGAGTGAGAATGTTGATTCAATTGTTCTAAGAGCCAATTCTTGATATAGAGTACTCGATGCTTACGGCCATCTCTCAGTGCGGCATCCAAACGATCCGAAGAAGTTCATCATGTCGCAGTATATTGCTCCAGGCACAATATCTTCCCGGGTTGACCTGATCGAGTATTGGGTCGAGAATGCAGAGCCTGTAGATCCTACCGCAGCAAAGGGCTACTCGGAGCGATGCATTCATAGCGAGGTCTTGAAGAGATTTCCTGAAGTGAATAGTGTCATCCATAGCCATTCCGAAGCTGTAGTCCCTTATAGCATTTCAGGTTAGTCAAATTCATCATCAAAAAAATTTCTCAGTCGCCATCTATTGACAGCTGGTCAAGGAGTGCCTCTCAAAGCTTGTTATCACATGGGCGGTTTTCTGGGCACAAAGACTCCTGTATATGACAATGCAAATTATGTCCGTGCTGGAGTGGATGTACCTGATATGCTGATTCGAAATACCCATTTGGGTGGTGCACTGGCATCTCATTTTACTGATTCGGAGAGTGGGACGAGTCCCGACTACGCGGTTGTATTGATGCGGGGCCATGGTCTCACCGTGCTAGCACCAACGATACAGGATTGTGTCTTGCGTGCAGTTTACACTCAAAAAAATGCTGCTATCCAGACGACGAGTTTGTTAACACATGCAGCGTATTTTGGATCAAGTGGAACCCCGACCTCGTCTAGGCCGGAGATTAAATATCTCAGCGAGGACGAGTCGAGCGCAACGCTGGAGATGACCCGGTGGTCGGCAATGCGGCCTTGGGGTCTGTGGCTAAGAGAAGTCGAGGCTACCGGGCTGTATGTAAATAGAGGATGAACATGAATTGAAGCCATTTGCAGTGGCCTGTATTGAACGAAATAACTGTAGCCATGGAATCTGAGGTCATTCCCACTGCGGGGTTACGTCGGGGTAAGAAGCATCCCAGCAGGGGAGCACAGCTCTGATCACACCGGATGCATACATCCCCGCAAAAGATCAAGGATTGTCTGTGGGAGCTGTCGAAGCTAAAATCAGAGCGAACCCCGTTCCATCCGTCTGGTAAAAGTGGACAGCAGTCTGAATTTACGCAGTCTGAAACCTTTCCAATGCTTCCTCCCGACAAGCTTCTCCTATGTCCAAGTCCAGCAGCGTCGATCCGGCCGCTGACACACTGTCGGAGCGCGGCCCAGCACGCCAAACAGATGCCCGACGGCGGCGCAAAGTCGCCTTGGCCTGTGAAGCATGCAGACTGCGAAAGATCAAATGCGATGGAGTAATTCCCATATGTGGGACCTGCAGGAGGCGTCAGAGTCCTCCGGATAGGTGCTTGTATCACAATGATAATGCAAGAACCGCCGTGACAAAAGAGTAGGTCGCAATATCAACACAGTACGCCTGTTGACAGTCCAAGGCTGATCTACAATCCAAAGATATCTCAATGGTTTGCTTGATCGCATACGAAACCTTGAACGTGCGCATCAGGCCGAAGGAGGCACTCCTGAATTTCAAGACCAGGAATCTTCACTCCATGCTCATGGCGAGCAGCATCATCAGCGCCACGCTTCTGGAGATTATCAAGAGGCAACACACGTTGCGCCTATGGATGGAGTGCAGAATTCACCCCCGCTGCTAATCACTACTGGGAACCTAGAACGTCCACAGGACCAGCCAACTTTAGATCAAGAGATGTACCTTCAAAATGGCCAGGGGTTGGAGGATGGGCCTTCTAGACAGACCTATCCACCGGTTGCATCAAGTGCAGCGGGGCCACCATACCTTACATCTCAAAGCGACCCTGGTGACGACCGTTCTATGCCAATGATGCAAGCCCACCAGGCCCAGAGTCCTAGCCTGAGCGTTGGATCCCACAGTGTAAAATTAAGACAAGATTCCACAGAACGGGACAATCCCATAAATGCAATGGGTGCTGCATCTAGCATTACAGACGGCGGCCTGGAGTCATCTGATCACTTTTATGGCACATCATCTGTAGTCTCTTTCTCACAGCAGATTTATCAGACTCAGCAACGCCTCAACGGAGGTTCCAATTCTATTTTAAGCCAGGTCTCTACTACCACTGCCGCTCAGCCAACTCGAGACATGTTATCAGAGTTGTTAACGAGTATCCCAATCCCCAAACCGGATGACTATTTTCTTCCGCCGCGTGTCCTTGCTGATCATTTATTGAATTGCTACTGGAGTCGAGTACACTGCCTATATCCCTTTGTGCATCAACAGAGCTTCATGGCTACCTACGGCCGTCTCTGGGGCACCGATACGCAGGAAACACTCCAAGAGCCTATCGCAAAAGTCGGACTCGGTGGCTCGGGCTGCTCAGTTTCAGTATATCATTGCGCCCTGAATGCAATATTTGCTTTGGGCTGCCAGTTTTCCGATCTCCCACTAGCACAGCGTGAAAATTTATCAGAGACATTCTTCAGGCGTTCGAAACAGCTACTAAGAATTGATGTTCTAGATGAAGGGGATTTGGCACTGATCCAAACACTTCTGATAGTTGCCCAATTTCTCCAAAGTACTCAATTCCCAAATCGTTGCTGGAACGTCGTCGGGCTAGCTTGTAGAATGGCGCAGGGTCTTGGATTGTACCTGGATGGTGCGAATGAGAGTAGGCCGTTTGTGGAGGTTGAGATGCGGCGCCGCACTTGGTATGGTTGTGTGACGCTTGATCTGTAAGTAATGTAAGTCTTTGGGGAATTGATTTTACTGACTAAATTGCGCAGTGTTCTCAGTATGACGCTTGGTCGACCAATGTCTCTCTCGGATGCGTGGCCCGTTCACCTACCAAGAGCTATTGATGATAAGTATATGGACTCTACGTCTCTAATATGCCAACAGCCTCCAGACGTCTTCTCTTGTACAACCTTTTATATTTGCACTATTAAGCTTTACAAAATCTTAGGAAGCATATTAACAAGTGTATATAATCTATATCCAGCCTTGGGTGGCAGTAAGACGTCTCAAGAACAAAATGAGAGCAGTCCATTGGATACCCTGGTCAAGATGGACTGCGCACTATCAAATTTTGAGTCAAATATTCCTCCTCAACTGCACTGGAAACCGAAAGGCGATGTTGAAAAGAGTCTGGTATCACAGAGACAGAGCAATGTACTCCATGCACGGTCAGTTCTTAACTTCCAACATTGAGATGACCCCTAATGCTCTGTAGATTCCTTCATCTCAAAATTGTCTTGTATCGACCTATTTTTACTCAGCTGTGCCGCAAGGCTTTTCCAGGATCACTCCCCGTCAACGGCAGAAAATCTACCTCAGAATATAAACAAGACTGCGAGGATAATCCTCTTTACTCTTCATTTTCTCGCCAATGCTCCATTACGTGTATACAATCTGCTCAAGAGCTTATTGAATTAATAAGTGTCACGTCTCAAACGGCAGCCACTGGAGCCTGGTGGTACAACGTTTTCTGTATGTCATAGAGAAGCTACGTATTCCTTTCATCTGACGTTAGAATAGATCTCTTTACATCCGCAATGGTAATCATCTTAGCCGAACTCTGCCCGACAGTATTTTCGAATTTAGCACCTGATGCTCTGGACGCCTCTTGGCAAAAGTGTCAGCAAACATTGAAGCTGATGAGTTCATACAATGTGGCAGCCCAGAAATGTGCAGAAACTCTAAGCGCGATGCGTCAAAGAGCCGCTCCTCCCACTTTAAGTATGCGTGTTAACTTTTCCCCTCAATAATACCTGCTAAGTACAGCTAGATGAGCAAGAAATCAATCCAGAGCCCTCTGAGCCCCCTGGATTTCAGATGCAAATCGGCCCTGCTCTTCCAGAGGAAAGTAGAGGATATAGTGAGCAACCAGATCATGTTGGAAATTTTAGAAGTGGTGCTCGAAGCCCAGCAAATGGCATTGCACATGATAGCAGCCAGTTTGATGATGCGCAGTTGTGGGACGTACTCTGGCATGATACGGGCTCCGTTCCTACTTGGAATATTGAAGAGTGGGGATGGGGAAATGAAGGAATGATTGAATAGTGAGTGTATTGTAATTGCACATATGTCGAAAGACGATCTCCATAGATCCTTTCATTGCTTTAAGTGCTTCTACTGAGTTAATAAAGTACTGTAAGGTGGTGATATGCTGCTTCAAGCATTTCTGATATTAGAATGCATCTATATTGAGGCGTGGTCTGCGTAGAAATCCAAAACTAAACTCGCAGTAGAAGTTAATCCACGCTGCATTCAACTAAGGTTATTAAACAAAGCGCGGTTTTTCATCACACTCAATGACGCATTCTTGTGAACCGAAAAGGTGAAGGTGGCGTCAATTTAAGCACTTGAGATTCCGGGAAACCCTTCCCACAGAGATAGCGGGGTTCATTACAGTTCCGAGGCACAATCTTTCCCCCTCATCGCCGCCTCTCAATCGGTTCGAGTCCACTTATAATCTTCAAATTTACATACTCTTTAACCTAGAAAACTTTACAAAAATGTCTAGCTTGCTATTTAGGGTTACTGTCGTTGGCGTCGTTGCCATTGCGGCCTTTTATCAATTCGTTTCCAAGTCCATTATATTCGATACTCTAGGCTATGGACGTGTTGTCCAAAATATAAACTCATTTACTAATGTGCGCTGCCAAAGAATAGACGATCTAGGCATCGAAGGGTGTGAGGATATGTGGTTAAATGACCGAACTGGCCTCCTATACATGTCCTGCTCAGACTCCCGGAGTCGTGTGCAATGGCTGCCAGCGTTGGGCCCCTTTGCTGGAGTCCCCCCCTGAATAAGAACTTACAGATTTCAGAATGGACCACCTTAATGCATCCGGCCGCAGCCTCACAGACCAGATTGTGATTCTCGACACACGAGGTGTAGGATCCCTTGCATCTCGTATTCGGCGGCTCGCTCCTCGGAACTTTTCTGGTGTCAATGGTGATGGAACATTGAATCTCCATGGGTTAGACATTTGGGAAGACTCTAAACAAAATCTCCACATTCTTTTGATCAACCATCGCCCGCCATTCGATCCGATCACTGGGGAACCTCTTGACGCTGCAAGGGTTGGTGCGAACTCGACAATCGAACTCTTCGAAGCAGCAGCTGACGAGTCAATTATGCGCCATGTAAGAACGTATCAGCACGATGCTATCCAGACCCCGAATGATGTTGCATGGGTAAGCGAAGATGCATTTGTTTTCACAAATGATCACAGTTCGAAGGTTGGGCTGGTCAGTAATGCTTTCGCCAAACTTGTGTGGTAGAAACTAAGAAATTCTAGCGGCGGAGATTAGACCCGTTCGTGGGAGGCGGCAGTATTGGATATTGTGATGAGAAGAGCTGTAAAATCGCCAAGGACACCAAGCTCACTAGTCCCAATGGTATTGTGCGCGGGCATGATGGATTCATCTACACGCCAAGCGCAGTTAACGGAGTGGTAAAAGTCTTATCTCTCAATGAGCAACAAGGTCTTACCGAGGTTGGTTCTTTCAAGATTCCAATGCCAGTGGATAATCTGTCAGTCGATAAACATGGTCATATGTTGGCGGCCGGTTTCCCTCAAGTCTATAAGCTGTTTAGAGACGCGAAAGATCCCTTTGGCGTCCAAGCTCCTAGCGCGATATACGTCTTACAGCGCAAAGAAAGAACGGGACTAGCTGCCATTGCGGGAAATGAGTGGAATGAGGGAGATATTATGGTGACTAAAATTATGGAGGATGACGGCGCTGTATTGTGCGGGTTTTCAATTGCCGTTCATGATGCGGAGACGGGGCAAGTTTTCCTCGGCGGTCCTTTGACGCCATTTATTACAATTTGTGAGACACGCTAGCCAGGCAGTGGGAATTGTTCCAGCTGCTTGGACTTAGCGATCCCCCACAACGACAACCTCCCATAGCTTAGCTAATTGTTCCCCTACTCCGTTAGTATTAGCCCCTCGTGACTATCTCCATTCTCGATCTTAGTTCCTATGATTATCGACTCTTCACCTTACTGTACGCGTCAACGGTAACCACCTCTCCATCCTCAGACTCCCACGATTATCGACTCCTCACCTTACTGTACGCGTCGACGGTAACCACCTCTCCATCCTTGGACTCCCACGATTATCGACTCTTCACCTTACTGTACGCGTCGACGGCAATGATGAGAGTGGACGGAACAGTAAGATACGCTCTACAAGAGTACCTTCTTAAAATGTTCCACACCTTTCAGAGAAGCAGAGAAAGCAGTAAAGGGGGTTTAGCTTGTGGTCCGGAATGACCTTAAACTACCACATAGTCCGGGATGACTCTAAACTACGTACGTATTCAAGGCGTACAAGCATATAATTGAAGAATTACATGTCCAATCAACAAAACTAAGCCCAAGAATTTTAAAGAGGTATTTCGACATTCACAACATCGAAAAACTTCTCTTATTCGACTCGCCTGAAATAAGAAAATACATCAGTACCTACCTTGATGGCATGAGATGTGATGCCCACGAGAGAGAAGGTTTATAACCATTCGGCAGGAGCAGGTGACCCCTGGCTCTAATTGGTTCAATGACGCCAATGACGAGATTACCGAATCTAGTACGTTCGCGCCCCATTTGTTGGCCTGAGTACCCTTCACCCTTTTTTCCCTCCCCTCTTCTTCTTGGTAGAAACCCAGATTCCTTTCTCGAGTGACAGCTTTTCGTGCTCTATTGCCATTCGACCAGATATGTTGCGCACTACTGGTTCGCTCCCCCACTGGGAGAGCTTCGAAGATGCCGTGAATGCAATCAATACCGCGGTCGAGAGCTCGATGACGACCGAGAAATATACCACGGTGGCCGTACTCGCCATGCGATGGGAGAACGACGACCTAGGCTTAGATGCAATCACTATGGAACTACTCGAGACATTCCGGGATTTCTACATGTTTCAGACCGAACATTTCATTATTCCGGCAGGCTCAACACGTGAGGCAGTTGAGGCTGTCCAAAACCAACTACGAGCCTTCCGTGCACGTTATGACAGTCCGACCTCTCTATTGATCATTGTGTACGAAGGTCACTCGGGCTTCTACCGCCCTTCACCGTTCACTGGAGAAACCCTTTATCTTCTGTATGTTCTAATGGCACATGTACCTCGTTGAGTGGCCTAGGCTAATTTGATGACAGTGGGGCAATGACCGCTGGCGCAGTCAAGATCAGCTGGGACATGGTGTGTAACGAGCTTCTGGTCGATGGTCATGTCGTATCTATTATGGACTGCTGCTTCGCCACTGCAGCGGCTATAAGCCCAAACCCCGGCGATATTGAGTACCTTGTTGCGTCAGCCTTTGAGTCTCAAGCAGCGGCTCGGATTGTGAGAAGCTTCACCCGACGTTTAATCGATCTCCTCCGTTCACTGGCCTCCCCGGAGATTAACCTGCTCCAACTCCATGCACGACTGGTCAGCCAGTCCAACAAACCAGAAAGTTTACTGGAATACACTCCGGTATACATCGCCGCAAAGAATGGAATTTCGGCTAGTTTGTGCCCACTAGGCGCACCGTCAGCCCGTAGTGCGCCAAGAACATCCAATGAACTTTCTGAAGGCAAGGTGTTAATATCAGTGCTTCTCTATGGCAAGGCTACTATTCCAGACGTAAATAAATGGGAGAGGTGGTTGTCGACGGCTATCCCACAACAGGTTGCCGATGTTAAGCTTGAAGCAGTGTTTGGATCTAATTCAAACCTATGCCTTATAACAGTGCCTATCACAACCTGGAGTATGCTACAGACTAATAAGGCGTTTTCCTTTGTCGCTTGGGTTGAATCGAATAATATTCTCGGCGATATATTACGCTCCCAGACGCTAGCGGAGCACCACGGTAACGTTATCGTGCTCCATGAACGTTTAAAGGGGCAAGATATACCAACCTCGGGAGATAGGGCATAGAATAAGTTTGTATTAGTTAGTACCACTAGATCACATGTAGCTTTCCTTCAATCAACAGTAGGTTAGCTTTATGTTTAAAGGATTGAAGATTATGAGCACATCCTTAAGGAGCTAGTAACTAATGGCATGCTATCTATTTGTATCGTCAACGCTATAGATAGGTCCAACGATAAAGACGGGAGCTTTGAGCTAAGGGCCTGTATAATCGGACTCATGGCTGACCTATACCGGGACCCTCTTTCAAAACTTCGATTCATTGTCCTAGATATCACATAACTAAGGTTAGTGTTTGTATCAGTCCAGTGATGCTCAAAAGGTTGTAAGCTACCTCCCCTATAGCTAGCACTTTATCTGATAAGAGATTCTTGTTACTATGCATCCTATAGCGTAAGAGGAAGGCTCGATCAAACTCTCCGCCCGAATATGGTATGTAATTAGGATGTATAGAGCCTTTGTGGCACAAAGCCCTTGATCCAAGCCAATATGGGAAGGTGGACTAAAAGGCAAATCTTTGGAATCACCTTAAGACCTACAATTGGTTAGACTATCTCCCTCTTTCCATGTATCGATACCTCCCCACGCATTCAAGTCGTTGCCTACAAGTCACGAAAGAGCCGATCAGGAACTTATCACTAATGAGGATGTTCATGTGTAGTAGCTTCTTTTGGGCTGAAATCGAGTCCCATGAAACTGTTCTCAAAGGCGTCGCAGATTCAATAGAGCCACATCAGATTTTCCTACACGCTCGACAAGATCTCTAAGCCCAAGAGTTGCCATTATTGCCTTTGTAGACTGGAGCTCCCTACCCGTGAGCGACTACCTACGCTATTCTCGAGGATGCTTGGGACTACGACTGATCCACCCATGCCACAGATAGAGATTGCATTTTGCATACTGGATCCTAAATCTCCCTTCCCCGCACAATCCTCTCGCATGGGTAAAGTCCGGGCGGTGGGCGATGTTCGACCGACAGGGCGGGCGCAACTCTTCAACTGGAGTACCGGCAGTCGGTAATAGAAGCCTTCCCGCGAGTTGACGTCAAACCCCCCCCTCCTTCACATGCCCTCGGTTAGATTCTTCAACACCACGCGACGGCTTCCAGATGTCTTGCCCATAGTTGAGCGGTACAGTACAAACATCTTCGGGATAAGTCCTCTTGTGCCACACACTAAAGCACCTCGTACTGGATAATTTCCTATTGGGCACTCCGGATTATGGCGGAACCTCATTGAGACTTTTTCTTATCATATTGACGATGATCTCTCAGAACAGATAGGGGCCTGAGCGACCCCCATACTTTAGTTATGCCTGGCATCCGGATACCAAGCATACCCAAGCAGATCTCTAGATTATTTCCGGGGTAACTGGGCAGGTGGTTGGCAATACATAAATAAGTATAGACTCCGCATGAGTAGTACTAGCTGTTACTCCTCTCGTCCCCACGCATCGTTGGGTTGATTCCTTTCTCTGTTGCCCACAATGGTTTCCTCTCGAGGCATGTTCGCTAACGCTTGTCTCGTATTACCTGTTGCTTTTCCTATAGCTGCAGCTGCTACAATATCACTTGCAGCCAAAGCTGCGTGCGCTGCTATTGCCGCAGAAGGCATTGAGACTCTTACCTCATGGGCAGATTGGCTCAATGAAGAGTATATCACAGCTCAAAGTCACTACTGGTCTGCCGCGAATGCTGATTTAATACCGGCTTGTGTTGTATTTCCGACCAATGCCTACGATGTCTCGGCCGTCGTTACAGCTCTGCTGAACGAGCCATGTGTCAGCTTTGCCGTAAAGAGCGGAGGACATAACCCAAATGTAGGATACTCGTCTGTAGATGGCGGTGTTCTTATCTCGATGAGCAATATTTCTTCTACAGTTCTGTCCGAGGACCAGAAGATTGCTGAGATAGGAACTGGTTCTCGATGGCTTGAAGCGGCGCAGGCTCTCGAGCCTTATAATCTCACCGTAGTCAGCGGTCGTCTTGGTATATATTTTCCTTCTTATGTATCCAGTGAGTATGTGTTCTAATGATTTTAGGCGACGTTGGAGTGGGGGGTTTGACACTTGGTGGAGGCCTGAGTTTCCTTAGCACGCAATATGGCCTGGCTTGCGACAATGTAGTAAACTATGAAGTCGTTCTTGCAGATGCCTCAATCATCAATGCTAATGCAACGAGCAATCCAGACTTATTCTGGGCTTTGAAAGGGGGTGGGAATCAATTCGGTAGGCGGGTTTCAATTGGCTTGAAATGGACATGTCTGACGATCACAAAGGTATTGTTACGACATTTACCATGAAAACGCATCCCATAGGAAAGGTAAATTCCTCACATCTTTGTCAAAGTCCTTAATTAGCGATTGTTAATAATCATTTAAGGTGTGGGGTGGTCTTCGATTTTACTCCGGGGAGTATGCAGAGACTATATTAAACGCAACTCATGACTTCAACACTAACTTCAAGGATCCCAAAGCCGCTCTTATTGTTACAGGCGATATTACGATTGAGAGTCTTGTCGAGCTGTTTGCTGTATTCTTCTTCTACGACGGAGAGACTCCACCTCCGGGGATTTTTGACACATTCAACGCCCTCCCAGCACTGATTGATAATGCCAAGGTTCAAACATATTCTGAGCTGGTACGTTGCGCTCTGAAGCGTAAGAGAATTCAAATGTTAATCGAGGCGAAAGCTTAACGGAGATGACAATGCTAACCTATATGGTCTTCGATATCTTATCCGGGTATGTCTTACACATATCCGGAAGACAATTCCGGTCAACAGATTTACTAAAAATTATCTAGGGTACCACTCTCCCCAACCTTCCGGGCACAACTGGTCAATCTCTATACAATGGTCACTATGCACAATGGAAGGAGTATGTCATGACGCAAGGAGTCTTGAATCCCGGTTTTATCTTCTCCATTGCTTTCCAACCAATGCCATATCTAATCCCCGCGCAATCCGTTGCAGCCGGAGGAAACGCCCTCGGGATGACACCCGAGTCTGGAGATCATATGTGGATGGAGTATGATATCTCTTGGCTTACGAGCCTTGCAGATGATACTGCACATTCCATGTCCATGAACATAACCGCTACTGTGGAGGAGTGGGCTAAAACCAACTTTGCCGGAATCTTGCCTTCACATTATAAAGGGCCAACGGATCATGCAGGCTTGGAAAATGCGGAGTATACAGCTATTTTCATGAACGATGCTATGTATGACCAACTACCGTTGCAGAGTTATGATAATAATGGTTATGCGCGATTGACGGCGATCCAGAGGGCTGTCGATCCCGATGGGTTCTTTTCCACGAGGACCGGGGGCTTCAAATTAGGTGTGTAAGACATGAATAGTAAGCATTATAGTTTACGGCAACTTACTTATGTGCTCTAAATATAATAAGATAGCCAGACATGGTCTAAATAAGTCATATATAAAACTGGTGAACGTTTTTACCATTTACCCGGCGACGGATATGTCGATCCAAACGCTTTTGTACCTCGCCTATATACCACTTGGCGTCCGTTACGGCAAGATGAAAGGTATGGCACCAAGAACAAATTGCAATAGCTAATCTTGCTAATTACAAAGAAACTGTAAATCTAGGCATAGAGGCCATAAGTCCATTATCCTCGCCATCTTCTTTAATCTGCTGAGCAAGTCGTGCAGAGATCGGAAGCAGGCCCTGGGATAGTACCACTAATCTCGGGGATCCGCCATTTTCTCTACGAACTGACGTGGGTTGAACCATCTCAGCATTCCTTGCACATATCAACCTTAAATGCCCTGCATCGTCCCCTAACTCCACACCGCCGGTCCAGGACACGTGTAAGTCGTTGCTGTTGAAGAATAGATATCGATCTACTATGATTAGAAGTGGCCTAATACAAATTACAACGAGAATATACCAAGATTCCTGGGTCATCAGCCGCAGCATATGCCGGGATTGGGGTCAAGTAATCTCCTGACGGCGTTGCGGTTCCACTACCAGTGACCACCAACTGCGCGCATTCGGGGTAAAACTGAGGGGTGTCCGCCTGGTGCAGAGCAAGCAACTCATGCCTGATGAGATAGTTTCCTGGAGCAAGGCGAGCGGGGATAGTGCTGGTCCATTGAAGAGTCGCATAAACGACGGCAGTGCCCCAGTTAGTGCCAGTGAGAGGAGGCGCCGTCATACCCATCTGGTCGATCTTGAACCAGTTGCTGCCCTTTCCATCGCAGGCGTCAAAAGCACCGTTGCATGGGTACATCCAGACCATTACGGGGCCTTGTTGATGCGTCCACTGGGCCCAGATCGCAGTGATGTTTTCGCCAGCGGCGATGTTTGCGGTGAGCGTGGCACTGGTTCCGCCGTTGCAAGTCATTGCAGGGTCTGAAACCGAGAGAATGGGATCATAGCTCGGCCATTGCCTTTCAATGGTATTAGGAGTTGATGCAGGAGCATACCCATTATAACTTGAGACGAGTCAGTATCCAGTATTTGGAGGGCTGGACTGATATGTTTACCCGGGGTATGTCACTCCCCCGATCTTATAGCTGGTAACGGCTCCATGTCCAGAGACACTCGCCACGAGGAGTCCGGCAGCTGTAATAAGAGAAGACAACATAGTGGAGGCTGAAGCAATATGAAAGTACGAAGGTTCGCTTGAAGATTCCTCCAGCCATGAAAAGAACGGCAAGTTCTTTATATGATGCCGGTTACCCCAGATCTTCGCGCGCCATGCCCGCCTGTGTCATGCGCCAGAACATATTTTATATTACATATTGCGCGTGACGATTCTAATTAGTACGGTGAAATAAGGATAAAATCTACCAAGTCTTTGGTGGCGGAGTACGGACCGGCAAGTATATTGGCAAAATGGGCTTGGCCAATCACTAGCTTGGAGACGACTTGGCTCCTATGATCGGCCTTGAATGTCCCCCTTTTTGGGATACCAGGAGAGTTTATGGGTGATAATAGATTATGATATATCTTTACCTGAGTTCTTGGCTGAGATTTTAGTTTCAAAAGGTATGGTGTCCCAACAATTGGAAGGTCGCTCGTAATTAAGTTCGGGGCGGGTATAAGAGACAAGTTGCAGGCAAAAGTAAAGTTCAATGGGAAAGTTGGCATGTATGGATTTGGTTATAATCAACATAGCTGATGTTTGATGAAACTATGATCTCTTGAGAGCCTCCCCTTATCCTTCTCTCTCGTGCTCCGCTGTAGTTAACTAAAGCTTGACTGAAGTAAGAAAGGACAACTCGGCTAAATATTTCGCGTTCTTCTACTACAACCATCAAATAATAAGTCCTGAAACTCTACCAGAGAGGCGGTACATAGTATCGAGTCCTTTCGGTATTAAAGTTTGAGAGTCTTCAATAGCACTGGTGGCTTTACCCGTGGAGAATAGAAGGATCTCACAACATTAGAGAACTTATTCCTGTAATGATGCAGATATAATGTACAGTACAGTCATATAATTGCAATTCGACTCCGAACTACTGGAGATGAAGATTCAAGAGGTAAACGTGCAGATAAAACTATTAATTTATATCCCAATGTATTGAATCGGGTTGACAAAATTGTATTGTGGTCACTATCTTCTCGACTCAATGTCTTGTAGTTACTCAAATAGAATAGCAAGATTGTACAATGGGCATTCTAATTTATTCTTCTCTGACTCTATTTTTGACGGCAATTATCTAATAATCTATTCGTATTCGGACGTGGCGCCGTTTGATATGACATTGAAATGCCGAATCATAGTTGATTATTCTTGCAGCCCATGTCACCAACAAATTGCGAGTTTGGACCTCGAAAATCCCATGGGGTAGTATCGTGTTTCCACGCAAGCCTATCTGCACCCCAACACTTCCGCGGTTGGGATCCTGCATGTGGAGCCATTCTGTGCAGTAACAGCCGTAAAGTATGTCCTGCCTCGCGAAATTTCTCCGGACATCCATTAGGAAGGTAAAATGCAACCAGTGACCTCATATAGGGTTGACTTGCAGAATGTGGCTTATAACGATCTATAGCGAAGAAGGCCGAGTTTCATGTAAAATGACAGCCGTCCACTTCCATCGATTTGCCACCACGCCGAGTCTGCATCTCAATCAAGTCGCGTAATGCCCGGAGGAAGATTTTGGGTTAAATCTTCCGGAGTATGTGGCGGAATTGCAGGCCAGCAATCTCAGGATACATTATCCCATTGATGATTAATCCTTACCCAAAGATTCTGTAAAGGCCCACTTTCAGAATGGTACTTGTGGGCGTTCGTACAACAAAGGCTTAGATCATACAACAGTAACAGTATAAGGCTGTTCATTTTGAAAGAAGTCCCAAGACATGCTTTCAATCTCCTTAGAGGGCTCGACCAAATTATACAGCCCTACTAGGATATGGCCCACGCCGATCCTGCGATACATATCCGGGTTGTCGATCACGGGTTCAACCACAAGCACATCGTGGCGGAATAGCCACCTCCCGGATTCCGATTCCACTTGCTGAGCGGAGGGATTGACAGCGGTAACTATTTCTAAGCAGAGAACATTCGGCACTCGAGGAGGCATATCCAGGTCGAAACTAAAGCTTCCCACTGTATAAAGAGTATATTGTCCTGGAGTAGTCCCAACTGATTCAGCGATAGCATCCATGGCAAAGATAGGGCCTCGTGCCTGCCAGAGAAATTTATGCTGTTGCTCTGTCGAAGAAATCCATGAACTGCAAGCTCGGACTATCTGGGTGAGATTCTGGTCTGTTGCTGGGAGGTACTGCATATTGACTGGGCGGATTCGAGACTGCATTGTAATGGCCCCACCTGATAGCGGCGATGTTAATTTATGCCCAGTCCAATGTACAGCTGCTTCTATGATGGTTGCTGTGCGACGTAAGTTCCGTCCCCTCATCTCATTGATGGTAGAATGAGACATAATAGGGTTATCCATCTTGAACCAAGACCAAGAAGGAACATTTTCCAGATCAGTGAAACGCCTCGGGCCGATGGAGTACCACAAAAGTCCAAAGTGAAGATCGCTTCGCCAGAGCCCAGCAAGCGGTTGCTCACCTTCTCCTCGCGATTGAGAGTATAGTTCTGTCAACCCCGCGAAAGCCGCAGCCTTGTCCGTAACATTGGATAGAGCGAGAGTGCTGTAAACTTGGACCCACTCCCACCAGAGCTTCCAACCACCATATTCGTCCTGCGAGGTGAATTTGCCAGCTTCGAAATTATTCTGCAGGGGCGAGAGGAGGCGGACTAGGCAATCTTCAGAGAAGACGTCGTTTCGACACTTCCAGTATAGCTGATCTTCTGCAAAGTGTAGAACCCGAGGGGAGAGAATCATCTCTTGAAAAGCCCAGGCTCGCTTAAAAAGAGGCGAATCTAATAGTGATTGTGATCCGAGAGGGTGAAGTCTCGCGTGAATCATCTCTGATCTCCCGTCCTTCCCAGTAAACTCAAAGATAGTGGCAGAGGGCCTTGGGGTTAATAGTGTATCCTTGCATGAAGCCGAGGCCGTAGCAGCGATTGTGACGTAGGCATTTTGGTAGATGGACGCCATCTTCGCTGATTCGATTTCCCAGTCATCTTCATCGTCCTGTATTATACACAATGAATCAATCCACAAATAACGAATGTTAAGTCGTCTTGTAACATAGATAGCATCCTGGAAAGAGGTTGGCAAGGTCGAGGCTAGTATCTCATTTTCGAAGCTTGTAAGGTTGTCCTTTGTGGTTTTGGACGATGGGGGTGTTTTGGATGGGCCCCAGCAATGACTTAGAGCGACGTAAGGGAAGTTATATCCCTTTGGCGGGTGATATAGCCGAAGATCGCTAGAACCGTTCTGAACATTAACGTCAATGACACGGGTGGGCATGACAGAGGATGCGCGGAAACATTTCCCATGCTCGAAGTTGCAGAGTTTGAACCATTGAAGAACCGTTGGTAGACTATCATCGAAGTTGGTGGGCCGGGTTAGCCCCCAAATAGGGTTTTCCAAAATCCTATCACAGTCTGAAGAATATCAGATTGGATGTGCTGATTAAAGATATAGGAGAAACAGGAACTTGGGAGAACGGAACGAAAAGATGGAAGTGAAATATAGCAGAAACATCCCATAGGAATGCTTACCTTCAGTTGTTAGAGAGGAGACACTTCTCATCACCTCTCCAGTCCACGACTTGGTACTGAACATAATCCTTCTCCGTCTGCCCCCACCTCTGCTGGACCGACTCACCAAAGAGATGTGTCGATGTTCTTCGCCATTGGCCGTTCTCGTCTCTAAAGCCCTTGAGCCACTGTTGAAACCGCTCAGAATCAACCAGCATAATTGACACTGCTCGCTCGAAGCTTCGAGATCTTTTAATCGCTTATGGTGATTCACACATGCCTCGGGTGGCCTGCACTCGAGTGAAATTGTGCAATAAGTACACAGCACCATACCGTGAGTGCTGAATTACTGGCGAACTCGACACGGCCTCGGTCAGTAATCGCACCTCGCTTTTGGCGGGACTAGAGGGGAATATAAAAATTAACCGTTGACATCTGCGCGCAATAGGAGGCTGAGTCCATCTGTGGTCATCATTCTGCGGGTAAGCTTATTAAAGTCGCATCACAAGCACGTTTCAGAGCACAATCCGAGTCGAGGCGCCCTGCATAAATCAGTCAATGGTTGGCTCTTCTGCGCCGCCGGGGATGCAGGCAGAGGGTGATACTGCGTGCCTCGCCACGCCAAGAAAGAGGAGAGCTTGAAACCGGCGCAATGTGACACTGATTTACGACGTACTGCCGCTGAGTCTAGTATCCCTTACATGCACTGCCAGAAACTCCACTGGCTCCCGCATGGCTAGTGGACACAATGCCAGCTGGGGATATTTTTGCGATGTAACCACAGCGCATCACAGAGTGCACAGACATCTGCAGGTATACGTAGCGCTGCACTGACTCCTATGCGATACCTCCACAGGCGCAGGACGGTAAATGAATACATCTGGCAGCACTACAAGCATGGTTGTCAGTCTCGTTCTATTATATTGGGGGGTGGCGCGGTAGAGGATCTGCATTCTGGACACTTGCCTCATGTCCAATCCTGTGAATTGCTACAAATGCAATTGCGATCTTCCTCCTAGAGCACACAGCCACCACGCCCAAAAATATGGCGCTACGAAGGGTCTCCGTGCGGTGTGGCATATCGGCAACCTTGCCGAGAATGCGAGAGGAGCAATCTCACCTTCCGTTCTCTGCTCGGCAGGATTTTATATATAGAAACGGTGATCGCGTATCGCACATCAGATGTCAAGCATGACCTTCACACACCAGAGCGCTGGTACTTGTAACAGTCATGCCGCCCTGATTGGAGCTTTCGAATCAATTATCGTGAGAAACGCTTTGCGCTGTAGGAATATTTAAGAGGTAAAACGCCGTACCGGCCTATTGAGTACAGTCGTTCCCCATAAGACGCACACTGCTGTTGCTTCGTTCAGAGATACCCATTGTGGCTTTTCATCATAGAGTGACGATCCGCTGGCTTTTGGGATCCTAATCCGGGTAATGTGGGAGCTGACTAAGAAAGAGCCATATCCAAATCCAAATCCTGCAGCCATAGAAAGATGTCGCCAAAGCACAAACGACTTTTCAAGATGAGATATCGGTGGATGGGGAGGAGCATGAGAATGCAATACTGGACCAGCGAAAGGAGTTTAGTGCTCAGGTCGACTGTGGTGGGATAAAATTCATTATCACGTGGAGAGTAGCACACACGTGAGACCTGACGAAACGTCACGAGCCGATTGATTATCTGCTATCATCGACCGCAGCCTCTGTTTCAGCGCTCTTTCAGCAAATCAAGGAATTAATAATTCTGACTAAACTAACACTGCACTGCTCAATTGATAGTCACAATGGCCGCCCAAAACTATGAAGCTGCTATTTCCTTGATCGATGAAGCTCACTCGCATGACCCGAACATTAAAACTGTCGATGGCCGAGATGTGCCCTATGAATTGTACTACGCCCAGAAGATGTCTCATTACCTTGCAATGCGCGCTCCGGATGCGTCGCCGGTTCTCCAGGTTGCAATACGGGCGCAGCATTTCCGGCGATGGGAAGTACCTCGCGATTCCTATCCCATGACGAAGGCAGGATACTTGAACTGGAGAAACTTTCTAAAGAAGCGGCAAGCCGACATGGCGGCAGCAATATGTACAGGGTGTAACTTCACAACAGAGGAGGTGACTGCGGTAGCCCAGTTGATTCGCAAGGAGGATTTGAAAAACAACGAGGAGACACAGATCTTGGAGGATGTGGCGTGTCTTGTGTTCCTTGACGACCAATTCGAGGCATTTGAGAAGAATCACGACGAAGAAAAAATTACGGGTATTCTGAGCAAGACGTGGGGGAAGATGAGCGAGACGGGGCACGAGCTTGCCTTAAAGATACCCATGTCGGACTCGAGTAAAGGGTTGATTGGAAAAGCCCTGGGAGGCTGAACGGAGGGGGAACGGAAGGTAATGCCTGCACAGAGCACCAAACTTTGTTCTGCAACTCCCGCAAAGGTACGAAGTAGGCTGCTTCCTGCGTTCGAAGGGGTTACCTTAGTATGAATACGGATGCAAGCACGCCTCTGGGCTTGTCCTCTGACGGATACTCTTAATTAACGGATGCATACTGTCAGGCACAGACACGGATTTGTGGAGGTTGCAGAAGAATTTTGACGGTCGCTGTCTGGCTGCCACAGCATATTTGAGTGCACGGGTGTTGTGTATCCTTGGATGGCAAGGGACCTCGACATAAATAACCTACGATATACGAACCATTTGTAAATCTTATCACAAATCCGTCCTCTTGATAATATGCCCCTTCAGACCCATTGTTATTGAGTCAAGAACAAATCAAGATTCACACCTGGAATGCCAAGGCATTTAGATATACGGCATTTCCATACGGAGGCGTCTGCAACGCAAGGTCGAGACCACTCTAGGATATTCTGTCTCTCATGACATGGCCTAGACCTCTCTCGCGAGACTGGTGTTCTGGTTCCAGACTGCCAGCACCCGCCATCTACTGATGTTCCAGAGTCACACACCCCAATTCGTGATGCCGAAACCATCTATAGCCCGCGGCTTTCCCGCAGACTTGTCCAGCCACCCGCTGTTGACCGCCGATCCCCCGCATTCCTTTACCGCATGCCTCTTTCGAAGCCGCTCAACAGCAACCTATGACCTCGTATTTTATCGTCACAGGGCTGATGTCGACGTCAAGAGCTGCCTATACCGTCAAACACGAGCGAACTAGTGCAAACGGCTTCAAAAGTGCCGACAGGGTCGGTCATAGCACACCTTGTGTCCGCAATGATCTGCAAGCGGCTTGGCTGTGGTTGGCTTGTCAGTCCAAACACAAGGCAACGGATCGGCCATTACAGTACAGTATGTCGTACACATTTAGCACAAGAGACCCAAGAGATCCACATCGTATTGATACGTGTTTGTTCTCGTTTTATTCGTTTGATGATGTCGAAATCTGTCAAAGACAGACTTGGCATCTCGAGAGAGGATCAAGCCCCAAATATGGCCGAATGACGAGGAAGGAGGTTGAGACCTCTATATAACTGCCATCCTTCCGCTCTTTCCTCAGATAAGAGATCCTCTCACACTAAATATTTTCACTCTCTTGGATTGGTCTCTCAAGTCTGCTTCGACTTACACTCGTTTCAGTCAGAAGAGCAGTAGATCGACAAAATGCAACTCAAAGTCCTCTCTCTCGCAGTTCTCCTGCCCACTGCGCTCACAGCACCATCTTTTCTCAGGCGCCGTGATGGCTGGTGGATCCGCGACTTCTCACGAGGTAGGCCGTCGGCCCGAAAGTCCTATGTGATATCTTTTAATATCTTTGCTCTCACAATAGATTGCACCCAGCCGAGCACCTGCACGTACAATTTCAAGATTGATGTTGGCGATGGGAGCAATCTCACAGAATGCACCGTGACCGATATTGCCGACCCAGCTACCAATCACTCCTTTTATGACGTTCCGTGCGAGGAAGTATGATGCTCTTTTCAATTCCATGATTCTCCTCCGCGATACTGACACCTCCTAGGCTGACTTCTTCCACATCTCCTGGGGTTGGGACTATACCGACGACTTCACCGTGATGACGGTCGTCAATGAGACTTCCCAGATGGAAGCATTCTTTGGGTACAACCATCCGAATGCCAATCTCACTTATCTAGATGTTGGCCCAAACGCTTCTCAGCACACTTAATTGTGCAAGCACTGAAGCACGGCAAGATCCACGAGGGTCAGAATGGATTGAGAATGGGATAATAAATGATAACGTTATAATGAGGCGCATCTGGTTCATGACGCAGAAGTAGAGTCATTTATCTTATTTATGCATTACAGTCGTAGCCAGTAGTTAATCCGGCCAGGTAGTGATAGTATCTACATCTCAAATCCTTTATGCTCCTTTAGCCCACAAGTGAGCCTGGTTACCCATCCAGATTGTAATGGACTAGGTCTGTGTCCTATCGTAAAGAAACCTTTCAGACGCCATTTCCATCTATCTCCCAAGAAATCAACACACTCGAAACTCCGGGTATCGGATAATAAGCCTTCAAGAATACTTCTTGCGACCAACGCTACTTCTCTTCTTCCGCCCACTAGCCGTGCCGGCAAACACCGCCTCTTGCGGGCTCACCGCATCATCATTATCGTATTTTTCATCTCCTACAGTCACAATCTTAACGACATTCCCCAGTGTAACCGCTACAGACCGCTTGCCAATAATCTCGATCGGTCCCAGGCTGCTCACTAAAAGCTCTGCAGACATGTCGCCGTCGCCGGAGAGCTTCATTGTAGATTTGTCTCCCCGAAGGGAGAGGGTCCATGCCTCCCACTGGTCATCTTGTGGCTCATCATTCAGATCCCTGGCAAGAAGGCGATTGAATTCACCTCGTCGTCGCAAACCCGAAGCTGCAGGATGAAGTAGCCTAGATCTCTCTTTCGTTGAATTAGACTCAGTTTTATGCACCCCAACAACATATCCAACCGATAGTACATCCCATTCTCCCGGGTTCTCAACTCCATAGATATTCTCAACTATTTCGCTAGAGAGGCACGGCTTCCCGCCTGGTATTTTTCTACAGCGAAAACAAACTGTATTGCCTTCCATTCTGGGCAGGTAGGTTTGTACTACGCAACTCCCATCATGCTCATTCGTGTATGCCAGCGCCAGATACGGTAGACATATGGAACCGCATTGCCCTTTGCGGGGGACGGAGTGGAAGTAACGGAGAGTATCATGCTTGACCGACTTCGTCGCAAAGACGTGAGTGACTTGAAGCGTGAGAATGTCGATTAGCTCTACGGTGTCGCGGCGCACAGCGAGAAAGGAGGATAATGCCGGGAAAGGTAAGATGGCCGTTGCTTCATCAGACGCCGGAGCCTTGGATGGCCATTGAACCTCTTCGGAGATCCAGTCAGGGCCTAGTTTGGAAACAATATGTATACAGCCTGTACGTGAGGAGGCGATAATTCGGAGTGGTAGAGGTTGGGGGTTGCTCAATGATGCACATTCCATGTGAGAACGGACGCAGACCAAGGGAGATTTGCAGATTTGGAGGGCGTCCTGTGTGCCGCTTTCTATATGCAGTTCTGACAACAATCCGTTGTATCGAACCAGAATGATGGACTTGGAGGGCTGACCTTGCGAGCAATCGAAGAAGAATGCTGCCGGAGCGCGACCCTTCATGTCTACATTCATAACTTGTCCCCATCGCCTTTCGGATATATTCCATAGTGCAACAAAGTCTTTTGAGGATAAGAGTGCTAACCAGTTGGAGTCGCTATCGATGGCCATAGCAAGGATTGGGAATGGGTCGGTATCTGAGTTGGGATCCTGGATGATGTAACTTTTTCTGCCATTTCGAATATCCCACACTCGCGTACAGCGATCCAAGCCAACCGATACGACAAGTCCTACAGATGAAGTTGCCAAGCGTACAATATCAAGTGAGTGGCCGTTATTGAGTGTCTTCACTGAGAGTAGCGGTTCGTCTTTGACTCTACCACTAGCCTCCACTTCGGGCAGCTCACCCCATAGCAGGTAATTCATCAGTAACGAGACTGCTGCCACAATCATAAAGACGGTAATGACAAATGCGGTTGACTGGTGCCTCACAAAGTCATATATGGCAGGCAGATATGGCCGCGCCCCAAGTCCTGTGGGAGTTCGGTCAGAGCCGCTGAGCACGAAGACCAACGGATCGTACACTCTGGCGATATAGCTGTGTACGTCCGGTGCCATCGTCGAGATAATCTCACGAGCTGTTTCATGATCTTGCATCTGTATCCATGCCACGGGTGTCCCTGTTTGGTTCATACCAGCGGAAAGCAGAGGTGACATGCTAAATCTAGGCATTTGTGATTCCGGATTAAAACGCCACATAGTCCTATATGCTTTTTGCATATATGTCTCATTCCCTATAAAGTGAGATTGCGCGGCAAAGAAGAAACATATCATCATCAGAGTTCCGGCAACCCTAGTAGACACTGGAACATCTCCACGAACAAGGGTTTGTGCCCAGGTCAGCTTCTTGGGGGGTTCCGGATTAGCATGGTGACGAACGCGCATGGATGCCCGAGAAAGAGCATCGCTCAATTCTGTTCGCCGCACATCAATGCTTAGAATAGGGACGAAGAACATCATAAGGTAAAAGAAGTCGAAAGCCAGGGCAATGCCGACGAAGACGCAAAAGGAAGCCACTCCTGGGGACACAACTTTTGAAAACATCCATAGTATACTGAGGTTTTGTAGCACGCCAACGAGTGCGATAAACCCAGTCTGACCCAGGGCCTGGGACATCCTCGCTGCTGTGGAAGATTCGGAGGGTGTCGCGATAAAGGCGTTTACAATTCTGAAAATATCCTCTAATCCGATCACCAAAATAACCAGGGGAAAGGCATCTCGAGGTATCTTGGAGACGTCAATCCTGAATATGGCACAGATTGTGAAGCTGGACGTCAGGGTGAGTGCAATTTGGCTGGCGATAGCAACAATTAGACCAAAGCGGGACTTGAAAGCTGCCAATCTCGACAAGCTAATTGAGAAATATAGTATCGTAAGTGTATAAGCAACTCCGAGGAATAGTCTATCCAGGTAGGAGAGCGGCTGGTAGATAAATTCGTACAGTGAACTAGCATTTACCTGGCCATTGGCCGGATGAACACGCCACCTATTATTGTTTTTTCGGGCAATATCTCGAGCGCCTTGCTCCCATTGTTGGCCAAGGGCAGAGTCGGGAGTGTAGACCAGGGTCATTACTAGAGCATCGGTCGCAACGAGTTTGTAATCCTCATATAGATTACCACTGAACGCTATAGTGGGCCGAATGGTCGCATTTTGTATGGTGAGATGCTGTGAGCCATGATCGATCGTTGTCAAAATATCCGTGTCCTCTGCTACCTTCTCGGATGACGAGGACCAATATTCTAGGGGTGAATAGAATAGAAATGACGAATTTCCTAGCCCGTTGATCTTTTGTAGTGTATCGCGGATATCGGGTGGTGAGCTGGCGATAGGGTGAGTCTGGGGATCGACTTCGACTAAGGTCGTGTGGGGATGCCCGAATAATTCACTCTGTATTTCCAGTGCTCTCTGCAGAACCTCCTGCTCTAGTGCCCTCATGTAACTGCCTGCTATATATTAGTACAGGATTCAACAACCCAAGTTTCCACATACCGTGTACCCATATGGATCGTACGATAACGTCAACCGGAGTTGTAGACGCCCCTTCCAAGGGCAAAGCCGACGTCCAGACATGATGTGGAAGATTCGAAGCGCCGCCAGCAAAGGTATTTGTATAGAAGAATGGAAATGGATACACCAATATCGCAGCCACAGCAGAGGATATCAATAAGGTAATAACGGGATGGCGCGCAGCATGGCTGCCATATTGGATAAATGAACGAGGAATTGGATGCTTTGAATCGAGCACCGGCGGTTCAGTAGTTCTAGTGACAATCAGCTAAGATGTATGCTTCCGTGCACAGAAATACAACGTACCCTCGAAAGGGAGATAAAATATACCAAATCATTGAACGTGTATTCCTGGCGACCTTGTCGTTCAAGGCGATAGGCAGTTTGCTCAGACTCGGCCGCTTTCATCCAGCGAATCTTGGAGCTGGCTGACTGTCAAATAGTGCCGTCCGACCACGACCATGATCGATAGGTGATACCAGGGCACGGGAGCAGAGATTGGACGTCAATATTTGATTGAAGGGCGTCCAGAGTGCTTCGCATGGCGGGGTGCTTGCGTAGCAGAGCATGCGTGACGTGAGACTTTCGGAGCTTCCAGCTTTCGGGTTATCTTAGCTAAGCTATTTGGCCTGGCAGCCTCAGCATTGGATCTGACCGCAGAAACATCAAGGGCATTTTCCTGTTCACCACATGCCTCCCTCAATAAAGAGGGTAAACGGATAACGTGGTGATGAAAATGAGTGAAGGTTTAGTTCAGTCTCAACTCTAGGCATGCGATTCTACCAGTTCGTAGCTATCTCCTAGAAGTAGAGAACTGTACCTGAAATATCGCGGCGACAAATGTCCATAGGAGGGTCACAACTAATTTTTTTAGGCTTAATCGTATGTGCAAGACAGAGACACACTCCGTGGTCTGATTCTGTATTCTGTGGATGGTCTATCGCACTCATTGCGTATAAGAATCAATTCAAACCTCACCCTTCTCGATCTTCTCCAAAGCGCCTTCAAACTCACTCCAATCATTCATAATGATCGCACATCCGGCATCTTGGAGCACCTTCTTCATCTTCTCTTGCTTCTGGGGTTCGTACGAGCCAGTGTACCCAATAGTTGGGATATGGGCTCTGTACGCAGCTGTCGCCCCACTCTTTGAATCCTCAACGGCAACGCACTGGTCAGCAGTCTTTCCGAGGACTTTCATAGCATGCAAATAGATTGCAGGGTCGGGTTTCGACGTAGGCTTAGGCAGCGACGTGGCGGCTGAGAAGATATGATCCGGATTGAAGTACTTGTCTTGACCGACCTTCTCGAGAGAGGCCTTTACACGGCGAAGGGCGGAGGAGGAGACTACTGTGAGCTGATATTTGTTGCTCTTAGCCAGTTTCTCGAGCCTATAGTTCACTGAAGTGAGAAATAGTTTGTACAAAGAGATAGCGGGGGATCGAACTCTTCATCCACGCCAACGCAAGGTTTCAAGCTCTGCTTTAGTTTCGCAATCACCCTATCTTCTTCCAAGCTCACGTATCTCTCCAAATCAGGGTCGCTCATCTCGTACTTGTATTTCGCTTTCAGGGAGACCATCATTCCACGGAAGTTCTGGCCAACAAACTCGCTCATGAGTTGAGGTCCAGTATCTATTGATCAGTCACTCATTAGCAAACTATCCCTGGCTTGGCGGAGGCATTGAGGGAGAAAGACCGTACATTTATCAGGCACATCGTGTGCCGCGAGGATCTCATTGGCAAGGTCAGCGCATGCTTCGAACGCCAGCTCTTCGGAGAGCACGAGGGTGTTATCGCAGTCAAAGAGGATAGTTTGGATCTACTTCGGTCAGCGCCGTTAGCGGGGTGGCCATTTCCTTTAGAACAGACATGCAAACGTACTGTCGACATGATGGCGAGCTGTACTCCGATTCCCGATTAGCAATGGTGTACTGGTCGTTTTTTCTGTTCAATTGGTTTTATTGGTAAGGATGTCAACAATCTGGCAACCTCGATGGATTATGTAGTGGGCCGAAACAAGTTGGCAAGGCTGAGTATGGTCCTGCCCCGCCTTGTCAGGAAGTCGTGCCTTCGTAGCGGATGGAAACGGACGCAGGATTGGTTTAGCCTACCGTGCGGTTCCGACTAAGGATTAAGAATCTACAGTTGCTCGATTGTTGCTGGCTTGAGTGTAAAGGTCTGATGGTGTGTCAAGGGTACAGAAATGATGTATCCGGCTTGGTGATGCAATGTGGATGGCGGGGTCGTGCAAGTAATTTTGTCATCTAGAAATTGTCCATTCTCATCCGCCCCTCCTTTCCATCTTACTCGGGAATAACACATGTTTGTCTTCTCGGGCCTCCTATTCGTGCAGTGCCAGGCCGTGTAGGAAATTCTCGGCTTCCCTTGCAGCGTTGCGGGCCAGGTACTATAGTTCCTGGTTCCTGCACTATGGTTCGGTCCGAAGGAAGAAAGCGATGGTTAAACGGAAGTGTAGCCTACACATGAATAACGGGTCCGGCCAGCTTTGTGGCAGGAAGATGGAGGAAGATGGAGGAAGACATAAAAGATCCACCCGGCAGAGTTGACCCCGAATATCTCTCAGTCTCAGGCGTAGGACCTGAGATAGGATCCACGACCCAACGCCACAAGACTCCTAAGGTGGAACATACCAGTAGCACTCATGAACGATCTCGCATCGTATTCATTGATATCTATTACAATTCCTGTATACCTCTCGAAACGCCTTGCAGAATGTACCCAGAATATTACGTCCTCTTCTCGTCCTCGTCTCCTCAGATATTATCATATCTCGCCGAAGGAAAATGGACCCGGCCCCCGGCCTGTTGCTGCGAGCCGCCATACCCCATGTAACCGGTATCTTCTTCCCCTACGGAAGGCACATAGCCTCCACCATAACTCGGTGCAGGCTCGTCGTATCTCTGCTCCCCCAAGCCTGACTCCCCGGCCACGGAATAATCGTGGATCTCATGTTCTTCGGAATTATGTACAGGAGCATAGTCATCGTGCGGGGCGGTGCTAAAGGCATCCTTATCCGGGTCGATCATTTGGGCATTGGTAGGTGCACGGCTCAATCCAGGGAGGTAGCCTTCCCGATTATAGTAAGATATTGAGTAGACAGACATGATGGTCGTGAGAATAAAGAGTAGCCTGCAGAGACGATGATGCAATTAGCACATACATCTATTGGGTTGAGAACGAAGGAGAAATACCAAATAAATACCCCCAGCCCAACAATTGTTTTGCTCAGTTTGCAGCCGTCCCCACACTTGCCCGCGCTATTCCAGCTTGCCACTGCAGCAAAGGCACTCAACCACATAATCATGAATAGAGCATCAACAGCGGTCAAGCCGTACGGGTGAGCGAATCTGCGTGTTCGGGGGAAGCGGGCGGTCATGGTCTCGTAGATGACAGCCGGGATGGTGAGGAAGCACTGCGCATTGGAACATTAGTCATGGGACTGTATGGCTCGATATTGAGGGCAAAAGCAAATAGGTCGGTGTCATCAGATGTGAAAATAGTTCGGGTGGGGGAACGGCACATACAAGTCCAAAATACCATCCGGCTCGTCCGTCGATATCAGCACTCGACCGGAAGACAGCGATCTCGATAACCCACGCAACGAAGATGATAACCAGCTGAGCAATATGCAAAGCCAGCTTGATGTGCTGAAAATGATGAGGATTGAACTCCATGGCGGCGTCCTTTTGATAAGTTTGCGAGCAGGCGTCTGGTTTTGTGGTGGGTGCGATTGTTTATTGTTGATTTCTTCCTAGTCGGGAAGAGTTCTATCGGTATCCTTGACAAAGGCCACTCCTATCGTCCCAGAAGTAGGATGACGGAGAGACTTGGCGACTAACTCAGGAATTGAGAAGAGGAAGATTAGAACGCGGGTTTTGTGACACTCTGCGAAACACAAAACGCCCAGATCATCACAAGGAGAATAAAAAGAGGCTCACGGGCATCTGGCCGCGTTGCGCCCTTCCCCTGCAAACGCCCTCAGCCACATACGCCTACCGACGTACGTAGGCTGTCTCTAAATAGAAACAGGGGCATCAAGGACAAAATCTTGTTGCCTTGAACTGCGTCATCGGTGTTCTATTCGCGGGGAGGGGAGATGCCAATAGCTCCCGACTTTGGGATCGCAGTAGCATTGGCTGATGCTTTCCTCATAATGGAGACTCCACTGTTTAAGAATGGGGAAGAAATCGGGGTCCAAATCTCTATCATGCCGAGAGCAGCAAGGCTGTCAAGCTATCTCTGCCGTCTTGCGTGCTATTACCTCCCCCCACTCTCAGCCGCCATCTGTTATTTCTTTGCAACCATGGCCATCAATTTGGCATCGTATCCTCTGTATGTCAATCCGCCTTCTGTTGCAGCATGCCCAGCAATGATCAGCCTCCTCCAAGTGAGGCTCCCATCCTTCCGAACCCTTTCATAGATGAAGAGACTCCTCTTCTCCGCGATGACCAAGTCAATCCCTCCGCCAATCCAGCATCTAGGGAGCAGACCGTCCTAGTCGACGAGCCGTCCACCAGACGCCTGGTGATTATTCTAGGCAGTGTGTACGTGGGTGTCTTCCTCGGGGCGCTGGATAGCACCATCATAGCAACCCTTTCTGCGCCCATCTCCACCAGCTTCAGCTCCCTCTCTCTCCTCTCATGGCTTGCGTCCGCCTACCTGATCGCGAATGCAGCATGCCAGCCTCTGGCAGGCCGCCTCACTGATATTTTCTCCCGACGCACCGGCCTCGTCATGTCCAATTTCCTCTTCGCGGCCGGTAATCTGATCTGCGGGCTGGCGACCTCTGAATGGAGCATAATAGCTGGCCGAGTCGTGGCGGGCATGGGTGGAGGCGGGTTGATGGCCATTGGCACATTTGTGGCCAGTGATCTTGTGCCTTTGAGGAAGAGGGGGGTGGTCCAGGGTATTGGCAATATCTGTTTTGGCTCCGGTGCTGGTTTGGGTGGCTTGTTTGGCGGCTTCGTGAATGATACCTGGGGATGGAGATATGCATTTCTAAGCCAGGTACCCATGGTTGCTATTTCCGGGATCCTGGTATTCATCACGGTCAAAATCCCTCCAAAGAAGAGTGAGAAGTCGAAATTGTCGAGGGTAGATTTTTCTGGTGCTTTCTTGCTCGTCGTCACGCTCGTGCTACTGCTGCTGGGTCTCACTTCTGGCGGGAACATCGTTCCCTGGAACCACCCTCTCGTATTGGTTTCCTTACCACTCTCTCTAGTGGCTTTAGGAGCCTTCATTTGGATTGAAACCAGGTGGGCCAAGGAGCCTGTCCTCCCAATCAATCTTCTCTTGAATAGGACAGTTGCTGCGGCATGTCTAACGAATTGGTTCACCACAATGGTGGCTTTTATGGGAACCTTCTACATCCCCATCTTCTTCCAGGTAAAAGGCTTCTCCACCACGGCCGCTGGAATGCGCCTCATTCCTCAAAGCATCGGCGGATCAATCGGGTCTCTCAGTGCAGGTCTTATCATGAATTATTCTGGGAAATACAGAGTGCTTGGCTTATCTTGCATTGGAGTTTTCATCCTCGGCGTCGCTCTCCTCAATACGCTGACATTTGATACCCCTGAAGGCCCGGCATTCTTATATCTCTTCTGTGTTGGCTCGGGATATGGTGGCATGCTGACCGTCACGCTCCTCGCTGCTATCTCTTCGGTGTCCCACGACCACCAAGCAGTGGTAACTTCCGCAACCTATGCTTTCCGGTCTACCGGCTCAACCATCGGAGTCACGATTGCTTCGGCAGTCTACCAAAACCTCCTGCTCTCCAGCCTACATCAAAGATTTGATGGCTTTGAAGGAGCAGATGACGAGATCCGCCGGATTCGCGATTCGCTAGAAGAACTACAGCGCCTTCCAACAGGGTGGAAAGAGGGTGTATATGAATCATATAGTATTGCACTACGGGGAGTTTTTGCCACAGGTCTAGGCTTGGCTGTGTTGGGGCTCGTTGCAGCGAGTTTTATGAGAGAACACAAGCTACATAGTACCATTTCTCGGAGAGACGAGTAATTGCGGATTAGAAGAGTTGGCTTAATCGAAAAGAGCCATTCTGCATATAAAGAATTACTATACTTGATAGACTGCGAGTTTTATGATATCTATAAATGAATGCCATTGGTTATGGCGCGGCCTCATCTAGTCTCTTCTGATTTGAAATAGGTGTCATCTATCGCTTAAACCCCTTAATTGGCAAAAATTATTCTCCATCTCCTAATTCGCAGATTGGATTCTACATTTTACCTCTATGGCGTAAGATCAATACCCTCACAAGACTCTTCAGAAATAAATGATTGAAAAGTGAGGATTGTCTCCATTTAAGGCTACGACGTATAGTTATTCCTAACGATAAGTAAATGAAAGATAAATAGATCTACGAACTATGGACTAGCGTCGTGTGAAGGTGTTGCCATGCTAACTCCTTGCTTTTCATCGGCTTTCCAGCCATGAAACTCGCAGCACTTTTAACTTTTCCAACATTACAAAAACTTCCTAGGATCCAAACTCTCTATGTTCGCACTCTTCGCTTTTCCGTCGAAGATAATTTCGCTCATTAACTTGCCTGTTGCGCAGCTATTCTGGATCCCCCAGCAGGTATGACCTGTCGCCATGTAGATTCCCTTGATTCCCGTTTCTCCAATCAAAGGCCCTCCACCGCCCTCAACTGAAGGGAGATAGCATGCCTGCCGTACCAAGACTTCGCCATTGCGCATTGGAGTTGAAATGGTCGATATATTGTCGATTATGTCTTGGCAACGGTCGAGGTCGCATTGGACGAGATTGGAGGTTTTAGGTAATGGCAGTAGTTGGTCGAGACCGCCTATTATAATCGTCAGCTTACAGGATATGATGAACAAGTATGTCAGTTGACATGGGAAGGGAGAACGAACCGCAAATGTAAACGGTCCCATCAGGTCTAGGATACAGCTCAGGGCTGGCCATGTTATCATGCCATTGATGTCTTAGCCTTTCTTTCTTACCAAAATCTTCTGGCAGCTCAATCTCGGAGAATATCGCGTGCGGTGAGACATCGGCCTTTACAACAACGCTATGTGCCCGTGAGGAAACTATTGGCGCCCCGGGGAATATATGGCTGGTCCATGGCCCCGCAGCCAAGATCACGTCCGTGGCATGGATGGTATGTATCTTCTTGGTATCCTTTTCCTCGTACGTTACCGTCTTGATGCCGTGAGGCCCAGTGTAGTCGAGAGCAGTCGCAGTGCCGAAGACTACTTTGGCACCAGCATCGACTGCCAGATCTGCCATTGATGTGGTAAAGAGATATGGATGCACTTGTGCTGTTGTGCTCGGATCACCCATTGAGGAATATCCTATCACGGCATCTGCGTCAAACCAATCGAGGTCTTCTGGCACGCCTCTAGCAGCCCTATTTGGTCGTGTATTCTGGTCCAACTTAGGTAAACTCTGCCACTTTCCTCTAGGTTCTTCTATTTTGCGGTTATCTGTACTTGTACATTCGTATACTCGCCCCTTGGCTGTCATCGAGCCACAGTTTAACGTTCGGTAGCCCCATCTCTTCGCGCCGTCATGCTGTGCCGCGAGTTCGGCATGTAGCTTGTAGGACAAGGGAACGATATTCGAAGGGTATGCCCACAGAGCTAAAAGGCCACCCGCCTTTCCCGATGCAGCAGAGGCAATGGACTGAGACTCGAGAATGGTGACACTGTGCCTAGATATAGAAAACAAGGAGTGCCTAATGAGAAAGTACGCCGTGGTACTGCCTATGATTCCCCCACCTGTGTTGCCACCGCGTCATGAGCCTGCATGCTACACGCATATAAGAGAAAATGCATCGCACATACCTATAATAACAATATTCCGCTCTGGTATTTCGGCGGACATGGTACTGAAGACGTGGTCGGCCAAGAGGGATGTAGGATGCAACGATGTCACTTCAGTGGCTCGACATTTGTCTGATAAGGAGCGATAAAGTCGGGCGTCCCGAATAGGCAAAGCTCAGCCTTGCCCGCCCAGACCTCCACAGGTACAGTAGAGTCGGTAACCTCGGCTTGGCCAAGTAATCATAGCCGCGCATAATATTTTCACTGCAAAATGCTTCGGGTTCGGTTTCGCAGAAGAGAGATCCTCCCAAGATTACCACCATTGTCTGATAACGTGCCCAACCTAGTCCGCTTTGGCTCTTGATTAACGTAGTCGCCTTTCTCCAGCTCTTGCCACCTCTGCTGCGCCCCCCCAGGCCTGTGTATGCAGATAACCAGGGAGCCGTTCGACGTCATGCCCCTCCTTCCAAGACCCTGCATCGGCGCCGTCTCACATCCGGCATCCGCCCAGTTTCACCACCAGCGCCAGCGACTCGAGGTGTATTATCATCGTTCTTTCTCCAGGACATCGTTCCACAAAAGAGGAATAATCACGTGATTATTTGTCATGGCGCCAGATCCGGACCGCTCCAGGCCGACCTATCTTGACAAATAAATGTACCGCGGTCTCCAACCCCTCAAAGCTCTGATTCTACATAAATGCAAACGCAGACTTCCCTTTTCCGGGCCGTATTCAGAGATCCCAACCGGCGCATCGTTCGTAGTCTGACGAAGAGCAATCCCCTGTGGATTCAGGTGAATCTCCTGATTCTCATATATTTATGCACACCCTACGTCTAACAGCTCCCCGCAGCGGCCATGCATGAAATATATTACCTGGGTAGTAGCTAACCGGCAGACAGTGTACACCTTCACGTCCAATTCTGCGAACGCACGTTTTCCAGGCGCAGAAGAGAGTTATGTCGTCCGCAACTACCTTCTACGATTTCAAGCCCCTAGACAGTACGCTTCTCTATTCCTCCATTTGTGCACAAGTCCAAATACTGAAGCAGCGGTGCAACAGAGAAGGGCGAACCCGTACCACTCGAGGAGTACAAGGGTAAGGTCGTTCTGGTCGTGAACACAGCATCGAAATGCGGATTCACCCCACAGTACGAAGGGCTTGAGAAGCTCTACAAGTCTCTCCGAGAAAAGCATGGTTCGTCTATCTGGCCCTCCACCTTCTTCAGGCGCGTCTAACGAGCTCCAGGTGATGACTTCCAAATCCTCGGCTTCCCGTGCAACCAATTCGGATCCCAGGAGCCTGGATCCAACGACGATATCCAGACCTTCTGCCAGGTGAACTACGGCGTTTCCTTCCCCATCATGGGCAAGACGGATGTCAACGGAGACAAAGCGAACCCACTATACGAATGGATGAAAGTGTCAAAGCCGGGACTGTTAGGCATGAAGATGATTAAGTGGAATTTCGAGAAGTTCTTGATTGGTCGTGATGGCAAGGTCAAGGAGAGATGGGCCAGTACCACCAAGCCAGAGAACTTGGAGAAAGCAATCTTGGAGGAGCTGAAGAAGCCGAAGAGTGAGCTGTGAAATGGCATGTTGGTTGAATCGGGTGCAACTTTTCTTTACTAGTAGTCCACCGGACTATGCTTATCGTTAATAGGCTTGTGGAATCGTTGAGAGTATTGCCTTGTCCATAGTTGTTGTACTTGTCAAATTCCGACTCAATATATACCATTCTTGTTGCTTTGTCAAGAACGCTTTACAATGTTCAATGCCCTGCATCGCCAACTTTTAAACTAAATGCCACAGCCCATCAACTTCTTTGATTCCAACCTCCTTGCCCTCATCCAGCGACTTCCTCCCAGCCTCCAAGATCGCCGTTGTCAACACAGTATTCCTCAACGTCGGCAGCCCTCTCTTGTCCAGCTCCTTCAGCGCACCCACGCCATCCTTGTTCACCAAGCTGCACCCATCAACGAACTTTTCGAAGCTAACATATCCATATCCACCCTGTCCTCCGAAATTGCCCTCCTCGTCCGGTGCATACCTCATATAGAATGGGTTATACCACATCAGCCCTTTATCACCCAGATTATCGTCTGCAACATCATACCCTCGCTTCGCTTGGTCGACACGGATTTCCCCATTGGACGCCATATAGTGGAAGTACTGATTCGAATGAACGCCTGCCCGCTGAGGCGCGGTCCATGACGCAGTATATACTCCAGTGGCCCTCTTTTCCGGGTTGTCCCTCTTAACCCAGTGGACGAGCAGGGCAATCGTGTCTTCCGTCTGCGGCGCGCAGCCTAGGCCGACAGCCGTACCCTTGCTGGCGCTCGCGGAGACCTTCACCGGCACATAGCCTTGCGCGGAGACCATCGATTCGCAGATGTCCACATGGTGGCTGTTCAGGTAGTACGAGATATCCGAGTCCACGCCAGCCCACGCCTTGAACGTCTCGAGCTGACTCTTCGGCTGGCTCATGTATGAATAGAAGTAGTTGAAGTCGCCGAGGTTCTTGGCCTTGTATCGCGCGTCCGCGTAGGCGGGATCAAAGCGCTTGTGGTGCTCGATGTAGACAAATACGCCACTCTTCTCGGCTGCGTCTAGCAGATCCTGGTGGTGGGCGAGGGTTTTGACGGCGGGCTTGGTGATCATGACGTGGATCTTGCGAGAAATAGCATAGAGGGCAATGGGGTAGTGAGTTGTGTCGGGTGTGAAGATGGTGATTGCGTCGCCTGGGTTCAGGGCGTCAATCGCGGCCTTGTACGCATCCGCATCACGAGTGTCATTGGGAGGGTAGGAGTCGAAACTTGTGTCAAGGCCATTGTAAACTTGGGAGATGTTCTTATGGAGATGCTCGCCTGTTACATGGCGCATGTTAGCAATGGCTTCCATTGTGGGGTCAAGGGGTGTCAATTACGGATTGCTGGGAACTTCGAGCCAGTGGTGCCAACCATTGAGAGCTTTCCCACCTTTCCTCGCCGTCGAAGGTCGAAGAGGGTCAATCCCACCACGCCGACTTTCTTGTCTGAGCCCGAAGCGCCTCCGCCAACAAAACCCGTGGTGTACTCGCCGGTACCAACCATGAGCACATTCAATGGCTTTGACCCCGCAGCGGGGTTGGCCTGCACCAGGATGTTGGAGGTTGAGCTCATGTTGAGAAGACTGTACTTTTATTCGGGGATGATAAAGAGCTTCACCCTATGTCAAGGAATGGTATGGAAACACAGGAACGGTTGAAGGTGTTGCGGAAAGGCATCGTGACCTTTGATATGCCGGTGCCTGCCCTGGGCCTGGGCCAGAATTACGGGTTTTGGCGGAGTATATATCCTCCGTCACCACACTATCCACTCCAATTGCTACGACATGCTAGGGAATACTCAACACGAATATGGACTTCACTGCAGCGGCTTAGGCAATGCAACACCTATACCATCTGCCTGATCTTGCTGTCAGTGGCGGCATTGCGCGCTGCGAGTCCTCTTTTGCCAGGAATTGGAGGCTAATATCTCTCCCCCACAGGATCTTCGCGGCACCCCACGCCAATCTCGTAAGGTCCTCTGTCGGGCTATTGGTGGGAAATTTCGTCCGGAAAGTCACGGTCGACATCGTCCTCATCAGCAACTCACCAGACTGAGACACAATGGCTGCCAGGAGAAGGAGAACTTGCATCTAGCCCCATATTCCGGGCGGACTTTGCCCAAGAGGCGCTCATTGGACATAAAAATGCCTCTCTTAGCTTGTCCACGATCTTTGGTGATCCCTCCTGCGACCTCCTATCTAGCTAGATACGCTGTGCCGGCCTGCAATGGTGCGCTTGCCCCGCAAATCGAATTGGTGTGTGGCGTATAGCCTTGTGAAGACAAGAAGCATGGTGTCAAATGTTCGGTGAATATCTCGTCGAAGGTGGGGCCAAATCGGATTTCCTTCCCGACGCCTGACACCATCGTCCTTGTCCCTTACACTGTGCGCGATAATTCTCGGGAAACCGTTAGAATGCGCACCGGTGGCCAGGTCCACGCTATTATCCTCTATCCCACGTAAATACCCGGAAAAAGTATCCGTGCCGGAGACGACATTTGTGGCTAGACATCAAATCTAGAGGTTCTTATATCGACCTCATCCCTTGTCCCTCCCTTTCTTTCCCCTTCTTGATTCTTCCCATCCCACTCTGCCTCATCCGTCACTTTTACCATCTATCTCCTCACGTCTTGCTTGCTTGAATCCTACAATGACAGAAACGGCTCAACAGAATGGCACTGGTCACACGACCAGTCGCCGCCCCCTTCTCCCTGGCATCTATGCGCCGACAATGACTTTCTTCGACCATGAGACTGAGGAATTAGATATTCCCACTATCAAAAAGCATGCTGTCCGACTTGCAGAAGCTGGACTAGTTGGACTCGTAACTATGGGCTCGAATGGTGAAGCGGTCCATCTATCTCGTGACGAAAAGGCCGCGGTCACCCGTGCTACCCGCGAAGCGCTTGATGCTGCCGGCTTCAAGCAAGTCCCCGTCATAGTCGGTGCATCTGAAGGCTCAGTTCGAGGTACCGTTTCCCTAATAAAGGAAGCTGAGGCTGCGGGTGGAGACTACGTCCTGCTCCTCCCACCGTCATATTTCCGTGCCCACATAGATGAAGAGTCCATCTACAACTACTTTATGGATGTGGCGGACTCTTCTCCGTTGCCAATTATTCTGTACAACTACCCAGGAGCAGTGTCAGGGATTGATATGGATTCAGATCTCCTTATTCGAATTGCTCAACACAAAAACATCGTGGGCACCAAATTCACATGCGGCAACACTGGCAAACTCACTCGCGTTGCGCTGGCCACGAATGCCTTGACACCCTTCTCAAAGGGAAGTGGATATATGGCGATTGGCGGAATGTGTGACTTCACTGCACAAACACTCGTTTCGGGAGGATCAGGCATTATCGCAGGAGGTGCTAACGTGATGCCGAAAGTGTGTGTAAAAGTGTGGAATTTGTATACGGAAGGCAAGAGAGATGAGGCCTTCGAATTACAAAAGATCTTGAGCAAAGGTGACTGGGTCCTCACTAAGGCTGCGATTGCAGGGACTAAGAGTGCTCTCCAATCATACTATGGATACGGTGGTTATCCACGCAGGCCGTTGAAGAGGTTGGATGAGGTGAAGACAAACGGCATTAAGGATGGCATTGAGGAGGTTATGAAATATGAGAAGAGCTTATAGAATATTAGCTGACTTGATGGTATTCTCACCTTTTTGAATTGCTCGTCGAGGATTTTTCTTGACACAGGATAAAGCCAATAATATATGATAGAGGGCATTGCAATGAGCACGTCCAAAGTACCTTATGTGTTAATGCCCGTCCTTTAAATCCGCGTGCCTCGCAATATTGAGGGGCATCAAATCTATACATAATGCAAATAATTCACCTACTCTATGTCACAAATAGTCCTCAGGCTAGTATGAATGGCAAAGTCTGTAGATATTTATCCATGAAACAGAAGATATCTTCCTAATATCGAATCTTACGATTTGTGCTACAGCAACAAATCCAGATTTATCTCAGGTGTTTCCAGGTTCGTCTAGAGAGGTTGCCACAAGGGCAAAACATTATGCTTTTCTAAGATCATATGGCGAACACCTCCACTATCGCCACCTACAGAATTGCGGCTCAATTCCATCTGTGTGTAGACTGAACTTCTTTCCCAAAAAACAAACATAATAACCTGCAAAGAATACCTTGAGACGCAATGACCTTCAGCTCCCAGTTCACATGTTAAATATTTAATTAAGGTTCAGATTCCGGACGAGTGTATTCTACATGTTAGGGGGCATGAGATCAAATACTGTTCACCGGGGTGCTATGACTGCTGGTATGGTCATGAGATAAACTTCTTTTCAAATTTCAGACAACAACCTGGTTGTCATCTACTTGACAATATAATTATGACAAACCACTTCAGTGACTGACTCAAATACTTAACATGTACTCCACTTCAGAAACATTACTTGGTAGACTTGGTAGCTTTGAAAATCAAATTAATGGCTATGCAAGTTAAATATAATTGTTTGCCCAATTTGGATCATGTTTTCATATACACAACTACCTTCTCCAAGAGTACGTACTGAATATTGCTGTGATTGGCTCGCTTGTCGTTCAGGGGCTTCCAGGGAAAGGGGGAAAAGGGGGGGGTTCACAGCATATGGATAACCTGAACTAAAAGCGAAAAGTATCATTCTATTATATATCTATTAACGGTAACACCATAGCAAAGATTGCAGCTGAGAATTTAGCAAAAATTACGCAGTTTTTTTATTTCGACGTATCAGAATTTTGGTCACAAACACGCAGATTAAGAAATATCTGAAGACAGGATGAAAGCCACATTGTAATACGATTGAGACATTATCCGTAGTTCTGTAGAGCCATATAATAACGTAAACAGATCAAAAAATATGGCGTTATTACCAAAAGCTTCATACAAAAACTAAGCTCCGTCCTGTTCCGCAAACCTTCTTCACCTATAGCTTTGGCCTTCTCTCCAAGTTTTTGTCTATTATGGCTATCTATCTCTATCTATCTCATCTTAAATAGTTCATCTCTTATTCTGCACAGGACGGACCATAAAGACCTCCGCGTACTTCTCTTCTCGGCCTTTCCCTTCCAGGTCAATCTCCAGGTCCTCTTGCTCAACAAAGCCAAAGTGCTCGTAAACGGGCTTTCCTTCTGGACTAGCTTCCAAATAAGACTCAACACCCTCCTCATCCGCTTTCTCTAATCCCCATCGCATGAGCATACCTGCCGCTCCCTTGCCCTGAAATTCTGGTCTCGTGGCGATGAGTTCCAAGTACCAGTGTTTTCTCCCCTCCATCAATCTCTTATGCACGGAGAAGAAACTGCTACAGAAATAGTTTGCAAGTTTGCTATCCGACCCAACTGGCCAAGTTGGCAGTTCTAGGGTCAATGGTGCGGAAGGCGAGTTCCACTTGGCGAAGGCCACAACGGTTTCTTCCCCGGTTGATTCTGCAGAAGTAACACAGGCAAAATGGGCGTGAGGATCGGACAATTCCTCAAAGATCATGTTAAACCAAAAGTCATGCACGGTCTTAATTCGCGGAAAGCAAATAAGAGAGAGGTCATCATCCTTGAATGCCGAGAAATAGATATCAACGATTTGGCCGGCGTCGACAGGTGTTGCGGGTCGGAGAGAGAGGCCCATGATGGTACTGTCCTTGACGCTCCCGAAGTATTATTTCGTGTAGAAGATATATTGTATTTGAAGGCGGACACATGCCGTATCTGGGACTGCCGCAGTGTATTTATCTGCGGCGTATGTTATGGTGAAGGTCGGCGTCGGCTTGGCTATACCGAACTCCGTCCACCACCGAGGCTTAGTCATCACTAAATATTACCCCGTTAACTATAGGAAGTTGTACGCCGTTGAGTCACTCGCCGAATGTCCAGCTTCTTATCCTTCAAATGACCTCAAGTTGCCATGTTATTAAGCTGGCCACTGCTGAAGAACCTGACTAAGGCCACTCTTAAAGTGATGTCCATATCCGGAAGTGGCTTAACGGGAGATCAAGGATTTTATCCGAGGCGACGGGTTGCCGCCTCTGGAGCCTGATCGAACATCGGCAAGGAGTTTGAGGTTTAGTACCCTGGCCTCTCAAAATACTCGCGGATAAAATGGCCTGCTATGCAGTGATAATACGAGACGAGCGTCTCGGTATTAGGCTCATTTATTATTGTCAGGAGTCCCTCCCATAGTTTGAGAGGGGATGCGTTAAGTACACGTTTCTTCAACCAAACATTGAGGTATTTGTGTTCTTGCTTCTCAGTTATGTGATTTGCTGTAGTCAGTCCTTATCCCAACTCCGGCTCTTTTTTGCTCCATCACAACCAGTGAAGATGAAATACTTCATCTCTATTCTCGCTCTTCTTCCTGTGACCTTCGGGGCCAGCAACTTAAGTATCATGGAGGCCAAACTGGACCCCGATGTTCCAATCTACCTCGGCGACGTTTTCTGGCCACCGACCATGACATTCATTGCCTGGCTGCCTTCCCAAAGTAACTATCTGAATGAATGGTGCTACAAAGCCACCGACGTTTCGAACAGCAAGCTGTTTACCCTTGGAGGGGTCAATGATCTCCAGATCCACGACTACTTCGCGACCCAGGCGTACTTAACCAGAGAGGGAAAGAGGTTTGCCGACTGTAGCATTACTCCGGAGGCTGGGAGGATGGGGGCTTGCGATGGTGTGCAGGATTGGGATTGTGAAGGAGGCCATAGATTTACGGGGCCTGGAACCAGGAGGTGGAGTTGTTGGGTCGTAGATGAGGAGCGAAAACGACTGAATGCAACGTACGTGAAGCAAAATATTTCATCTTTTCCCTAATTGCAAAAGCAAACGAGTATGCACGCAATGCTACTACTCTAGATGTTGCTCCAAATTCCAAGTATCCTCTCTGGATATTGGCATCGACTAACTAACTGTTACAGCTCGGAATCACCAGTCGCCGTCCCGGTAGAGAGACTTACAGAAATATTTACACCTACGGCTACGGGCTCACAAGGGAAAAGTTCGATTAAGCCCGGGTCAAGAGGGGGGAGTTGAAGCAAATGGGTCGTTGTCAAACATAGTCAAAGCATGTACAGTGGAAGTGGCAGAGGTTTTGGCGTGTACGATTCTTTGGAGATTATTGACCATGTATACAGCTCAGTAAAGGCAGCAGTACGTCTGATGTGCTCTCGAAACCTTCAAACTCACCAAAGTAGTACAATCGGCCGTTCCATAATAGATCGTATATCCATTGTTACGTGTCTGACCACTACTAAGGCTGTCACCATACTGCCAATAAATATAGCCTGCAATTGTTTGTTCAGAACTGCTTTCTGCCAAGCAGCCTCGTCCGAATTGACAGTCGCGCCATACTCCTCCGGAATAACGGCTTATTACCGATAGTGGGAGCCACGGTTGCGTGGTCCTCAGCCTAAGAAGACCCCTAGGAGTCAACTTCGCCCCAGCAATTAGGGTGAACATGATAAGTCCCAAAATTAGTGGCGTGTGGAGAGCGAGACTATCTGTGTAGTTGAGCCCCGGGTCAATTGTAGAGACAAAATTAGTCCCACTTGTAATGACAAAGCTCTCATCTCCCATAGTCCATGTGGTTAGTCTACCTGACGCGCGAAATATCCATCTTGTCATTAATTTCGTCGATAACTGGATAAACCCACCACCCCCTTCATCTTACGATCTCTGAAAGAGTATTGGATAGATTATGGAGAAATGGCCGCATTCTGCTCCTGCTATGGGATATCTGATGTAATTCAGCGGTACACCAATGTCCAGGTACAAGCTTAATATCAGAAATATACTGAAGCCGTCATCTTGCAGCAGACCTCGACCGCAGTATTCTCCTGAGGGCTAGCAAACCTAAGCCTCAAAGTTTCTCACCGACTCAGGTACACATTGAGAATAATAGGAGATCGAATACACACAGGTCTAACCCGTTTCATTAGCAGTTGGTCCTGGCCAGTTAATCCTTCTACCTAATATTTCGTCAGCAATATCTCACGACACACATCAGTTTATACCTACATTTCCCATATCATGTGTGTTGAGCGGCTGGAAGAGCAAGCGTTTCCCTCTAGGGAAAGCAATGATAAAGCTTCCGTCTTGAGATGATTCTATCTGGGTGTAATGAGGTTGAAGATATCTGGGACCTCAAAGCCCAGAGCGTCGAGAAGAACTGCCTTTATATATGTATACGACGAATACTTCGGCAATACCTCCGGCTATTAGAGAGCATATTTCAGAAATATTCCAAGTTAAATACTAATTGAATGGAATTTAGGCAGGAGAACTTGGATTAGCACGTATGATTTTCTCAGAAGTGTTGCGCAGACACCAAAATACTGCATGTAGAATACTAAGCATCGCAACGGAATAGATTGGGTCGAGCTTCCGCTGTGATCGTTTCCCATTTGGAGCTGTCTTACGAAGCAATATGTTTTGTCAATTGGCAAGGCACGACAAAGATGTGTGCTCACATCTAAGACACTCCTCGTCCGTTGCCATGGCAACAAAAGTAAATATCGCGGGTTCCCATCACCTCAAACCGCTTCATGATCTGCTCATCCAAGAGGAAGCCAAAAAAATCACATTGCTTAATACTACAATACTCATACAATTCATAAATTTTGCCTCTCAAATTAAACGTTCTCGCAATCCCAGAGTTGAGCTCTCTCCCGGTCATGTCCAACCCCCCCGCTCCGCATCCAGGCGAGCGATTAGCCTCCTACTTTGAAAAGTTCTTCACCACTGTCGTCGGAGTAGCGACGTTAGGCGCATCCCTCTCCTTCGCAAAGATTGTCCAGACGCCCGTGCAGCCATGGATTGACTATGGAGTCACCACGGTCACCATCCAGAACTACCTCTCCATAGCCTTCCTCCTCCTCATCATCGACCTCGCCCTTACCTCTGCCTCTGCCTCCGCATTGTCCCTCTATCGACCGCAGGCGGTCAATTACTTCGGTACAACGGACAGTCATGAGCGACGCATTGTCATGTGGTGGGCCACCGCCGTCAGTGTCGTGCTGTTCGGCCTACTATTCACATCATTTATCTTTCTCGGGCTGGTAGTGGCCGCGTATACAGGTCCCATTGGGTGGGTGGCAGTGGGATTCGCGTCTCTTTTCGGCCTCATCTTTCTGGGGGTCATTGTCTGGCAGAGCCCTATCGGATCCCCGAGCCCAGAGGAGGTTCTGCGGAGGGAGCATCACAAGCATCACCACCATGAAGAGTCATTCCATGAATTTCCGTCCCCAGAGAAGGGTCAAGATCTCACGCCCCCCGACTTCGGCGGTGAGGATTACTTCTATGGTGAGGAACCGACAATTCAAGATCGGTATAGGGATGGGAGCCCAACCAGGATGCCCGCGAACACAATGCCATTCGTTGACCCTGTCGTCCCGCCTTATACCGCCGACTTGCGGAGACTGAGGTCGCTCAAGACATCAGAGGAATCGAGATATCAGGCGAAGAACGAGCGACCACGTGAGGATTGGAAGGAGGCCTCTGAGTTTCGCACGTATGGACACTCGCCTAGGTATTAGAGAGTTTGTAATCCAGGCGTTGAAGGCGTACGGGCCATGTTTCGGACGCTATGAACTGATGAGCCAGAAGTCATTTTCGGGATTGTATTCTTGCTAGACAAATGATAATATATTACACATTACATTAAGCAAGCCCAAAGATCAACCCCGTGGCTATCCCTGGCATCAATTGTCTTTCTCCCTTCTTTCTGACGGCGCCGGAGGCCACCACAACCCTCCGCCTATACCTCTCGACACTAAAATACCTCCTCATTACCAGACTATCTATTCATAATCAGTCCTCGGTGACATATTGAGTGCTCCAGGACACGAATTTACGACAACCAATGTGAGTCCACCAGCATTGCTGATATCCAACTAGACGGGCTCGACACGACACAAGAGACGGCTCAGCGGAGCTGCCACGCTCTCCAATTGATATCATAGTATCATCATCCAACATCTCACCTTTGCATTAGAGGGAGCTGCGCGACCATCAACTACACCAAGGAGAACTATTGATTAAGGCCCTCAAAACACACTTCAAGTCTATCTTCTTCCCAGGGGATCATCACAACGGCATCATCCCACTCACGTTGCCCTTCTCTTCCCTAGACTGCCACTAGGAGGGCTACATCACACATCACCTAGGAGAACTATGTTACACATCACACCGCACATTAACAAGGACGCAGCCATGACTAGGAGTGATAGATCGATTATCGAAATCCCTGGCAGCCCACAAGAAGGCGAATACCAGATAGGAGGAGGGAGCAGTTATATGACTCCCCAGCCATCCATAGTAAGTTCCTTTGAACACACCTTTAGCCGGAGGGAAATCATACAATCCCCATCTCATGAGAAAGATGAGGAATATCTAAGAAAGAATATCACACGATTCCCAGAGCTTGGAGAACGTAGATTCGGAGGGATAGAAGCTTTGGGAGAGAGATTGCAGGGTACAGGAATGAGTGAGCATGGGGAAACTGGGGAGCAATCCTACGCGACAAGGGAAGCCATGGGAGACAAACCACGCACACGGAGGAAGAGGAACAGAGATACAGCTGCTCAGCCAAAAGCCCGATCAAAATCTTTGGAATACCGAAACATCAAGGAGAAGCACTTGGACAAGAGAATCCTTCCTGGCCAAGACCTCATACAGGAATACTATGACAAGCACAAGGAAGATCTCCCAAAGAGATTACAAACCCAATACAACTCAGTGGTAGCATGGCTTAACCAGCAAAGGGGAGAAGGGATCCCGAGGATTCAAGGAGTACACATCGACATTCGTTAGACCAGAGGAGTTTTCCCAAGACATTACCCAGTCAGAGACTATAAGCCCAAGTAGTAGGAAGAGGGCAAACACTGGGAACGGAAGACCATATCAAAAACTTCAGAGAATTTCAATTAAAGGGAACCCGGCCCAGACAGCTCAACAAATCGAACCAGAGATCGAACCAGAGATCGAACCAGAGGCTGAACCAGAGGTTATATGCCAGCATGCAGAAAGCCCTTCCCCAGACTGGGAAATAATAAAGTTTGGTGCGATTCGCGCGCGCATGGAGCAGGCAGTAGAGTCGGCGTTCGGGGAACATGTTTCAGACAGGCAATGGAAGAAGATGCATAACTGGATGGCCCGAGAGCTCCGCAGACAATACAAATACCAACCGCCTAGTGTGCAGTCAGAGGAACCTGGGGCACCTACCAGTTCGCTAAAAAGTTGGGACAGATTCTTGCTTGTAAGGCTGAAATTAGGGGAAGTCGTCCCAGTTCCGGACATACAGATGAAAGAGTACCTTCCGAGAGAATCCCGACGGCTGATCTGCTTTCCCAAGGATCAAGAGCATCATAGGCACCCCCTCTTCCAACGGGGCCACCCAACTGTCCAGTATCCCAACACGACACTTCCTCGACAGACCGGGACGCACAACTCTACTCCCCTCGGCGAGCACTGAGAAGCACTTGGGAACTCTAGGACATCAGCTGGAACAAGCATTATATCTCGTGAAGGGAATTAGAGGGCACCGAGACACATCATAGAAAGGAATCAGAGAGTTTGGTTTATTGCATGGATTTCGTTAGCGCGGGGTCGCTTTAGGCCTTAGGGAACCCGTTACGAGGGAGTGAAGTTGAACTTCCCTCACAATCACCATTAGTCAAACATTAGTAAGCCGAGATCATAAGTCTCGGCGTAATGCCGAATACAACTACAAACAAATAAGTATTGGCTCGCATGACTGGCTTTTGTAAGTGTCAATATTCAATGGGGGCCTATACAGTACGCTCTAAGAATAGATCTATAAAACCGTCTATTGCCCCTCCAGGTACATCACAATGGTCTGTAGTGACCAATATATTGTCACCCAGCTCTCAGCATCCCTTGCCTCTCCCCGCTACATAGAGACAGGTAGCACTGCACACGATGCACGTTGCTCTCAATTGCACCACCCTTTACAAGTATGTAGTTCATCATGGGTTATCAATATCCACACTCCAACCGTGTGCAGAGAATAGACTTTTCCCACTTTATGCGCCGTTACTCCGGTAACGCCAATTGGATCAACTATCAGTCTGCCACAGGTACCTCCCCTCCGTTAGTCCTCCACTTCGTCACCCTTCTCTTGATATCCGCAGCTGTCTGTTGCATAGGGTTCAATTTTCGATCCCGCATCATCTTATCATAGTCGTCTCCATACCTCTCCACTAATCTCCCAATCCACTCCCTTTCCCTCTCGCTCTGTGACCTATCCTTTTTCTCCTTGCCATTCCTGGCCTGTTCCTCCAATAGCGCTACGATCGCATTCTTGGGTTTCCGCTGGCTCAGCTCAGCCAACTCCTCGTCTTCTGTGTCCGAGTCTAGTGGATCGTTTAGGGGGTTTGATTTCGACGTTGGGTGTATAACGCGCAGGATCTTCCCTGATTCAGGGTCCCTCTCTACTCGTGCCTCGACCGGCGTGATACCCTTGGGAATGGCATTCGTGATGGCCAGTTTCCGGGTCGTGCTGGTAGAGGATTCATCGCCATTGTGCAGTTTCTCCACGCCTCCGGTCGCGGCATTCAAGCGCGAGGTGAGACCTAGACGGCGGTAGTTCTGTGTGAGTGTTTCCTTTTGATTCCTGGGATGGGAGTTAGCTGGGCATTTACATAACTGTGGACGGTAGGTACCAATTTGCGGCAATAATAGCATTACCAAGTGGGTTGACTCGTTTAGATTTTGGCTTCTGCTTTACTTTAGGTACCGAAGATCGGCTTTTCTTTTTCTGGAGTTCGCGACCCATATTGGTTGTGTTGTTGCGAGGCCGGACCGTAAGTTACTGGTTGTGTGGTCAGGATTTATTATTATCGAGAAAATTGCAATGGATTGAAAGATCGATAAGGTCATGTGACCACCAGATAAGAATCGCAACAATGTTCGGCTGAATCACGTGAATAAATCAGCTGATATTAATTCACGTGAGGGACTTGCTCTCCCGCGGGCCAGCTTCATGTGATTCCCTTTGCATAATTGCTTTTCTCTGAGATCTTTGATCCCTACCCCCACGTCCCGCTGCTCATTCATGCGACCTGCTCAAAAGCTATGAGGCACAGCAAACGACCCGAGTCCAGAAACTCTAATTGCAGCCTTATTACTCACCAGCTCGCACCTCCTTCCTTTTGCAACCTTAAGGCAGACGCAGCCCTGTACCATTAGTGCTTGCTAGAGCTAAGGAGATAAAGGAAAATATATTACACGTTTGGGCTGTATTTCCATTCCCTATCTGATCCACAAGTTGCGATTTGACAACTGTGTAGCTCTGAGTGAAATGTACATACTTCGTACCATGAATCAGCGAGGGGGGTGCTCCGGAGCCAGGCCAGAAAGAGGAGGAGGTAACGTTCCATCTTTGGGTCGACCGCCGTGGCCCCTCCCTAGCACCGATAATCGATCTGTAGAGACTAAGGAGCTGCGAGAGGGGATCCGCGAATCAGAGCGGAGGCGGTGAGGCGGTTGAGATCGGTCGCGGAAAACGCGGAATATGGTACCAATTATACGGCAAACACGGTACGTATGGAGCTGTGCCGAGGGTACTTGACAACAAGAGAGGGGGACGCGGGGACGGGCGACTGCTTGTCCTGCTCTTTGGCGAGGAGATAGCAACGCCGTGCAGGAGCATGGGAACCTTGCGTGCACAAGGGAGAGCTAGCATCTCGTCCTAGAGAGAGATGCGTTGGGCAGCCGGCAGCTCAACACGCGGATGTACAAATGGGATGGGAATGTACGGGGGGAGCTGGTACCAATTATGTCTTTTGCCCGATGGTGCTGGAGAGCGGTACCTCGCGGGACAGCTACAGCATGTATCTGCGGCGAAGGTATTGAAAGGGTTAGGATCGCGCGCATTTCTACAACGTTCGGGGCCAGAACCTGCATGCAGAGAGAGGTGTCTAAGGATGGAGGGAATCGCCAAAACCTTCCATGCAGTTTTCTAGCCCTTCGAGCGCTTCTAGTGCCTGGTTGTCACTGAAAGGCTGGTAACCGTGGGCCTGCACACCGTCCCTCTCTCTGTGCAGAGCCGACGATCATCGGGGCTGAGGAACATCTCGGCCTTCGCGCGAATCCTTCGATATCTCTCCGACGCTGCCAGGTTTGGTAGCCGCTCAAGGTCATCAGGTAGACTCTCCTGATAGTATTTTGTGATACGCGACGAGTACGAGGTGTGAGAGGCGCACCGGCGAGACCCACGGAATCGCCGTCGCCATATGCTCTGCTGACGAAGGGTACGAGAGACATTTACCAGCCAGCTGGTATATTGTTTGTGTACCTGTCTCGATCTGCGTAGGACAGCAGTCAAGCGAAGGGGTGGTGAAGATCATTGTTCCAAGAATAGCAAATCGTCGCCATTTCGCTGTGTCGAGCATGAAGGTCTCGCGATCGTCCTGGCTTATCGCGGGTGCAGCCTGAACTACCGGCCTGCCCACCGGCTGTCCACTAAATTCTCCGCGTCGTAAAATAACGGCCTTCGTTCGTTCGTACTCGGCATATTCCCGTCTGTGCAGTATTGTAAGGACTCGGGCCCCTTGGTTATGGGAAAGTCATATTGCGCACCATCGCAACCACATGAGGTACATGATCTGTTGTCAGGAGGGGTGGTTTGACGCCAGTGGCTGAGGTCTCTGAAAAGTCCCGTCCCGTGTGCCAAAAACAAAACGCCCCCCTTTGCCTCCTCCTCATCTCCGGGACTGCAGGATCCTTCGCCGTACCGCCAGTGCAAGTGCCTGTGCCCTCTGGCCTCTGCTGCTCAGCGCCTCTCGGCCACCCCTAGTAGCCGGCCAGACGTAGTAAGCACGAAGCACGCCAGGCCTGGCTATCGGGCGCTTCCAAGATAAGTCGCTCCGATGGGGCATATCGACGACTAATCCTGAGCGGGAGAGCAGAGGGGATGGACCAGGCTCCCCCGGGCGCCTGTCCTCGTCGATTATTCACATGAAGAACGGGAATATTGGAAGCAGGGCTGGTGGACGGCTTTGGGCTGAGCTGCCCTGGCCCGGTTTTGGCGTAGTTTCGGGTGGTCGTTCTTCTAGAAGGTCTTGCAGAACCAACCTTCCCTTTGGCTTATCGTGCGGGTGCCGTTCCCTCGCAACACAACTCCCGGGCTGCCGTCTTCAGACGGGCGGACGGGGGACGAGGCTTGTGATCACCGCCGCGCGATTCGCGCCCACCAGCTGTCGGCCGCCCTTGGCCAGAGGGGTTGAGGCGGATGTCTCGCAGCGCCAGCCGCCAACCATCACGAGGGGACGGCCGGGCAGGGGGGGATAGATGCAACCGTTAGCCAGCAGGTATGGAAGGCTGCAGTGTGCTTCCTCTGCAGCTTCCACGACTGCTGATACGCCGGGTGAGCGACCTGGCGCGGCAGTAGGGGGCACGTCGGGGCAAAGATGTTGAGGGGGCCAGCGAGGCCCTGGTCGGTGTCTGGGACTCGCATTGTATCTCCAACAGCGCAGAGGTCCCTTCTTCGTATCTCACGACTCGCTCTGCGTCTCTGTCTCTCGCGCGGTGCCTCGGGGGCGAGGAGTAGCAGCCGCAGCAAGGCGAGGAGGGTGGCGTATGGCTGTCTGGACGGAGCAAGCAGCTGGTCTGGGTTCTCATCGTGGCCAAAAGGATCTGACATCCGTCGCTGGAGGCGCTGATACCGCTGCCGTCGTTGCAGTCGCAGAGGCAAAAGAGAGACAGAACAAGGTATGATCCGTTCCCCCCTCTGGCCACTACTGTACATTACCCCTAAGTCCTGGGAGGGATCTCTGATGCTCTCTCCTCTCTAGCCGTATCGCATGTCGGATTTCTCTCTCCACCCCCCTTTCCACCCCTACCTCTTCTCCCCCCTCCCTCTCTCGTCTCACACACGCTCTTTCCCTCCGCTCGTGCCCTGGGCGACTCTGCTCCTGGGGTCTCCGGTCTGCCTGGATGTAACTAGTACCGTGCCCTACTGTAACTAGGGCACACTTGTCCCCCCGTACTGGCAGAAACCCAGCTTGACGCTGGTCCGGCTATGGCACTGGCCGATGCCACCACTAGGGTTGGATGGTTGGCTCCTTGTCAGAAGCCGCGGTGCTGATCTTGATCAAAGTTGTTCATCCGTTCGTTCGTTGCGCTTGATGCTGGTTACGGGCTTGCCTGCTGGGCTGGCAGATGCAGATGCACCTCCTCTCACCTCTCGCTCATGCTTGGTTGCACTTCTCCTCCCTCTTCTCCCTCAAAGCTCCCCCTTCTGCCCCCTTCAGCTTCGTCGATTCCTCTCCTCCACTCTCTCCACTCTCTCCTCTTCTCTCCTCGAGCCTCTCTACTCCCTCCTATCTTCATTCCTCGACAACCTCACTGCCGCCTGCCCATGGCCTACCCATAACACCGGCGCATCTCCCCACAGCCTCGCCGAAAACCGCCTATCAATCATCTCCTGGTCCACCGTCCTCGAATTCTCTTCGACGCAACTTTCTCTCTACCGCCCGCACGCTCTCATCCGCCCAGAATCTGCGCTGCCTTCGATGTACGCCTCGCTCGCTTGCTGAATTCCTCTTCTCTCGTTTTCGCCATGACCCTCCCTGTCGCCTGCCCGCCACCTTCGTCTTGTGCCGTCTCGGAGCCGCCGACTGTACCTCAGCGCAAGCGACGGCGCAGAGCCCCAGCCAGCGGTGCCTCGGATGATTGCTTCGCCTGCACCAAGAGGAACACCAAGTGCGACCGGCGACGACCCTACTGCTCGCAGTGCCTGGAGGTCGGCAAGGAATGCTCGGGATACAAGACGCAATTGACCTGGGGAGTGGGCGTCGCCAGTCGAGGCAAGCTCAGAGGCCTCTCACTGCCTGTGGCAAGATCGGCCCCGGCGCCCAAGAGCCCGCCCAAGACTCGACCGCGAGCCATCTCGACGACCTCACGCACGCGCAGCAGTGACGATGTCAAGGTCAAGCTGGAATCGCCGGCCTCGATGCCGCTCACGACGTACGACTTTGTAAATATGGCCCCGCATGGCACCAACAACTCCTCGATGCACCACATGCCTGAGTGGAACATGGGCGTCGCACACGACTACCCCATCCACGACTACGCCGCTGAGGGCATGAGCCAGCAGAGGCAACTGCCCCAACTGCACCGCCTGCACACCCTTAGCCTCGGCAGAGGGGATAACATGGGTCTGTCCAGCTCGCTGGACTCGCTGAGCGCCTACGCCGAGAGCGACTACGCTTCTCCTCTGAGCCAGTCCTTCCCCGACAACGACATACCCTTCCTCCACAGCCCAGTACCGATGTACAACAGCTACTCGTCCCGGAATTCCAATACCGATAGCCCTGTGGGTGGCGGCGTCATGGGAGACTCGCGGGGACCGACCTCCTGCCCCGACCCCTTCTACGCGCAATCGGAGATGAGCTCGAGCATCAGCTCCCATCAGAACATGTACGACATTGCAGAGTCCCGTCGGCATCAAGCGTCGCCTGCCGCGAATGAGATCTTCTACGACGACGATATGCTTGGTAAGTGTATTTAACATCTCACGCTCCAGCATTCCCCGCATAAGCTGACTTACCCCAGGACCACCTCAATCCAACCAAGAGGTAGATGCGTACGCCACCAATACTCGGCCGGGTCATTTTGGCTGGAATGCCGTCAATGACAACGAGGAAGCCCCCTCCCGCTCCTCCCATGAGGCTGATGCTTACCGCCACCTTCCGTCCCGCGAGTCCCCGCCGGAGGTCTCCCCCCGAATCTCCTTCTTTCTAGATTACTACGAGAAGATTATATGCCCCTCCGTGGTGGTCATCGACAGCCCTAGCAATCCTTATAGGGAACACATCCTTAGCCTCGCGGCTACAAGCCAGAGTCTTCAGCATGCCATCTGTGCCTTGGCAGCGTGTAATCTTCGTATGAAGCGCAAACAGTCCCTGGGCCAAGATCACTGGCGACATCAGCCTTTCGAGCTTGAGCTCCAGGATCACATTAACGGCGGTCCGTCTCGACCTACGTGCGTTCGCCGAACCTCCGAACACCCTATGACCCCGCAGGTAGCCGATACGAACAGCTCCTCACTTCAAGAGGAATACCAGCATCGATCACTAGCCGTCTCCCTCCTTAATCAGCAGCTGAGTGACCCATCGAAAGCCCGGCACGACTGCGTGCTCGCGACATTGTTCATTCTCTGCCACTACCGCATGTGCGAATCCGGTATTGCCCAGTTCCGTACTCAATTCGCCGGCGTGAAGAAGATCCTCGGGATGCGGGAGTCTGGCTTCGAATCTGGCAGCTGGGGTTGGATGGAATCGCTCTTCACATATTTCGACGGCATCGCCGCCAGCATTAACGACAGAGAGCTACAGTTACGTGGAGGCTATCTGGATATGATTGCTAACCCGGCCAGCACAAATTATGCTCTGGAGAATTTGGCAGGTTGTGATGCCGTTCTCTTCAAGACTATTGGTGAGTTGGGAAGGCTGAATCTCCTTTCCCAGCATCGCCCCGTTACGCAGGATCACAGGTCTTCCCCGGTCCCCATCCGTCGTCCTGCACCTCCACAGCCTCAGCCAGGACTAGCCGGCCAGGCTCTTGCCGACTTCTACAATCTACATGCACACAACTTTGATGGAAATGGTTTCTCGTCAACGCTTGATGATGATGTCTCCTTCGCGCTCCTCACGTCGCAGTCGTCCAATGACGATCTTAGGACTGCCTTCTGGACGGAGTGGAAAGCAGCACGCATTGCCCTCCAAGAATGGGAGTTCGACCCCTCTCGCCTCGTGGCCAGCCTTCCTGCAACTCCTACGCCAACTCAGCTCCGTGACTTTGGATACATATCTGAAGCTTTCAGATATTCGGCACTCCTCTACACGGAGCGTCTTGCCTGTCCAAACTTGCCGTCCTCGCATCTGAGTTTCCAAAATTTGGTGTCCCAGGTCTTGTTCTACGTCACAAGTCTCGAGCAAGGGAGTGGCTGCGAGAAGTTTCTTCTCTGGCCGCTATTCATCTGCGGGAGCGAGTGTGTGAATGACTTACAGCAAAGCATTGTACGGTCAAAGTGCAGGGAGATCATGAGTCGCAGCGGGTACCTGAATAACCTGGCTGGCCTAGAGGTGTTGGAGAAGCTGTGGACGGATAAGGATACCGAGAGGCGAGATCGGCCTGGTACTGGCTATGGAGGGCCGTTCAGATGGACGAAATATATGGATAGCATGGAAGGCGAATGGATCATGGTGTGATTCTTTGGTATATATCTCTCCTCCACTTTACAGGATGGTTAGCATGGATGGAACAACATGGGGTTCCAGGCTCCTATGAGCGAGCTCACCGGCCATGGTGGTGAACCACCACCAAAAATGACAGGCTCTGAAAAATTGCCCCTGGATATCGAATCATGGTTTCGAATAAATATGGCTGGGCGTTCGCGGATAGGGACTCACTCCTGGCTGGCCAGCAAACGAAACACGACTATCGACGATATGACATGAGATGCGGGCTTGGCTTTGTATAGGACGTCGGGAAATGCGTGCTGCAATAATACTAGACGACTATGACACGATATGAAGGATCATTTCGCGCGTTTTGCGGGTAGGGGCAGTTATATTTGCATGTATATATATATACTCATATACCAGGTATATATATATGGTAATGGCTTGATTTATTCACTACGATTTATTTTTGGGGTTGCATGATACCATGGTAATAGTACTATTTATTCGATCCAGAATTGGCCATTTGCCTTGCGCGGCACTTTGTGAGACCCCTTTTACGCGTCTCTGGGTAAAAGAGAATGATACGGGAGACTTGGAATTGGTTACTTTAAATCGTAGGAAAAGGGGTATATTAGGATAGGATGGATCCGAGATAATACCATATAGTTACTTTCACGTAATAAATGAATTCCTATAAAAGACAGTTACTAGTCAGGCCATATTTCAATTACTTCGTTGTCTCCTAGATCCCGTTATTTTACTCTTCGTAGGCCAAATGGGTTCCTTCCGAAGAGTGATCACATCTGGCCGTCTCTCCCAATATTCTATCCAAAATAGAATGAGATTGACCGTATCAGCGGTCCATGGTTCTCCGCGCCTACAAGACCAGAACCTACAACTTCAGACCCATATTCACGTGGATAGCCTTGGTCTGGGTATATCCAGCCAACCCGGCCTCACCTAACTCGCGGCCAATGCCACTCTGCTTGACGCCTCCGAAGGGAACCCTGAAATCCGAATCGTTGCTGCTGTTGATCCAAACCATGCCTGCCTCAATCCTCTTCGCCACGCGGTGAGCGCGTGTGATGTCCTTGGTGAAAACGGCGCTACCAAGACCGTACGCGGTATCGTTGGCCATCTCTAGCGCTTCGTCCTCCGTCTTGAAGCTCGCGATCACGACGAATGGGCCGAAGACCTCCTCGCGGTAGATCTTCATGCTGGGCTTCACCCCCGTGAAGATGGTGGGCTTGATGAAAAAGCCCTTATTAGGCGTAGGCCCGTCCGTGAAGGTCTCGCCTCCGCAGACCAATGTAGCGCCCTCGTCCTTTCCAGCCTGGACGAAGCTCAGTACGCGATCGTACTGAACCTTTGTGACCTGTGGTCCTTGGAAGGTGGTTTCGGCAAAAGGGTCACCGATGACGGAGACCTCTTGGACTTGTTTCTTGAAGGCGGCGAGGAAGTTGTCGTAGACGGAGTCTTGGACTAAGATGCGGGAGGTAGCAGTGCAAACTTGGCCTTGGTTGAACATGATCCCTGTGATATATTAGTGAGTGGCGTAGCAGAGTGATATAAGAGAATATGTACCAATGTGTGCCCACTTCACGGCCTGCTCTAGATCTGCATCATCAAATATCACCAAGGGGCTCTTGCCACCGGTCTCTAGCGTAATATTCTTCATATTAATTGCCGCCATCTTCATAATCTCCTTCCCGGTCGCCGTGCTTCCAGTAAACGCAACCTTGTCAATCCCTAAGTGCGTCGCTATAGCTGCTCCAGCCTCTCTTCCATATCCATTGAGAATGTTCACAACTCCGGGAGGGAATCCTGCTTCCTTGATTAGCTCCGCCAGATACAGAATGCTCAGTGGCGTCTGCTCGGCAGCTTTAATCACCACGGTATTCCCACACGCCAACGCCGGCCCCAGCTTCCAAGCGGCCATCAGCAAGGGGAAGTTCCAGGGGATGATCTGTCCACACACACCAACCGGTTCCTTGATGGTGTATGCGAACTTATCGACCCCAGTATCGATGACCTGTCCGTGGATTTTGTCCGCGTAGCCTCCGTAATACTTAAACACCGCCTGCACCTCTGCGATGTCACCCATAGCGTCGCCGAACGTCTTGCCATTATCCCAGGTCTCGATGGTGCTAAGAAGTTCCTTGTTTTTGCCCACAAGATCACTGAGCACAATCATCATATTCCCCCGGTCCGTCCCAGACAGGTCGCGCCATGATGGGTCTTTGAATGCCTTCCGGGCGGCCGCAACAGCTGTGTCGACATCGGCAGCTGTCGCAGCGTAGACCGAGGTAATCTCGGATTCGTCACTTGTCAGGGGTTAGAAATTGGCCGGATGTGGAGGGGAGATGGAACTTACGTAGGGTTGATGGAGCTGATCTTTTTACCATCGCTGCTCTTCACCCACTCGTTGTTGATGAAGAGACCTGTGGGCTGGGTGTACTTTGTGCCATTGGGAGCTGTGAGCTCAATGTGGAGGTCTGACATGGTGCTAGAGGTGTTGAATCGTCCGTATGACCTCGGCTGAAGGGTTTTGGGTGGGGTATAGGCTGCTGGCCTCTGGGCAAGCGTGATGGTCAAGAGTCGAGAATGGTAGCAGAAGAGAGCAGAGCGAAGATTTGAGGGGAGGGAAAGCAGGAGGCTCGACATCTGAAGGGGAGCCGCAATGGCCGACCTATATATATATAGATATAGCTATGGATAGGTTGCGATCTGACAAAGAGCTATCATGGTGGTGGTTGGCGGTTGGAGAGTGGGGTAGGTCGGAGGAGGAACAGTGTAGAAGTTGCCCAAATAGCTTCCCGATAAGGAGAGATGTCAGTGACGGGCTAAAGTTGCCTATCGCAGTTAGACGCTCCTGGAGAGGCTGAATGCCACAGTGTGGCGTTCTGACGGTCTGTCTTATATATTTCTCATACTGTCGATGTAGAGCTAAATGAAGTTATATTGCTGTCACTATATGAACGACATAGATGTACCATCGTCGAGGGCAGCCATCTTCCCCGGGGATGCAGGGTATTCGTACTTAAAGAGGGCAGCACTACAGACCTCCCACCCTTCCGTCCGGAGGTAAATGCATTTCACGTGATGGTATCTTCTGCGGCCGTAAGGAGACCGTCCTTAATTCAACCACCAGCCCACGTCCCCTATACGCGCCCACGGACATATACGATGCACTAGCTGAAGGAGCTTCATGCGGATGATGCAGCAGGATTCCAGTAGTGCACGCCAAGCCCACAGGAGCGGTCTCGAGACAAGACCATATAAATTTTTACCTCATCCAGAGGTTTGAGACCTGATGCACAATGCCGCGCCATATTGCCCAAGAGTATCACCAGAACACCCGCTCCACAGTTAAAGTATACAACGCTTATAAAATTTGCCTCCCTTTTGTGTGCCCAGATATTCCCTGCTGCCCTAGCAGTCCTGTCCCTCCGCCACTGAGTTTGCTGTTCAGGCTTATATCGATCAATTTGTCTTCTTACAATCCTCAATACTATTTCCACCGCTCCCGCCTTATAACCAAAAGTAAATGGCCGCGTCGCCGGAACACCATCCCTATCCATCCTTCGTTGTTCTCCATGGTGAGAACAGGAGGAGGCTGCAAACCTGATCCCGCACCACAACAACTCCAGGCTAAACGCTATCAAACTGTCAAAAGGCCCAAAAGATATATGACCGGTGCATTATGTATGGATGCTCTCGGCACGGCCAGGAGGCAATGCTTAGGCTTCCACAGGGTATCGTTTGTTCGTTCGCTCGCTCGCTCGCTCGACTGCAAGTAAAAGTCCAAGTCCAGATCCAGATCCGGAGAGGCAAAATTGAAAGGTATAAAAAGGAATAAGGTACGGTTGCCCGAATGCAGCTCTTGTTCACTCTGATGGTGGCTCTATAGGAGAGATCACATGGCAGAAAAATGGAAGAAGTAGAAATACACAAATGAATGCTGGCTCGGTCTGCCTCGCTGCGCAAGGCTATGTGATCAGGGATGAAAAGAGCAGGGAAACTTCGACGGTGCGATACAGAGGGGTAAATCGCCACCCTTATCGCACGGTCAGTGGACTGCTGCAACATTTACGCCGGTAAGGTATTTTGAGAGACTATCGTTGCCCTCCGTCGCTCGGCCATCCCCGCTGTTGATACCCACCTCGCGAAAAAGGGTCGAATGGTGGAGGCGGACCAGTAGTCGTTACAGGTGGGACATTTGTACCCGTCAAAGTTGGTGCGGCCGTGGTTTCCATTCGCAGTGGTGGGAGAACCATCGTTCCCTGTCCTGGATATCCAGCTTGCACCGGAGGGAGTGTTGAAGCAGGAGGAAGGGAATAGGCAATGCTTGTAAATTCGCCACTTGGCCCTGTCCTTCTCCTTCTCGGGGCGCGCTCCGATACAGTGGGCTGCTCTTGTGGGGGAAAGGTTGTTGGAGCGGGTGGTGCCGGGGGCTGCGAGGGAGGGGCCGGGTCCCGGTATGAACCTGTTCGCAATGTCTGTGGGCTTGGGGGGCCTTGTACAGCAAGATGTCTCATCTCAGGAGTGCGGGCAAGGACGTCTCTCATACGGTCTCTCTCACCACGGTAAAAGTCCCTTTCTTGCTCAACTTCTCGAATCCGTCTTTCCAATTCCCTGGTCTGATGCTGCATCTTCTCGATTGTTGTGTTTGCTTCCTTCTCCTTCTCCTTTCGTCGTTGACGGAATCGCGCTGAGGCTCCTGCATTTCGTGCACGTTTCTCGTCAGCTAACCTCGACGCTTGGTGCACTTCCACGGGCACACGATAACTGCCTTGAGACGTGTTTATGGTCAACACTTGGATAGGGTCCGAGGCTGACGGCTGCCGACCACCGCTAACGTTCCCCACTGCGCTACTGGTTGATACACTAGGAGCGCGAGAATACGGACCTTGTGTGCCCGAAGCTGGCGCTTGATATTGTAGCGCACCTCCTCCCTGATGCACTGTTTGAGGGGCAAATGTGGAGCCCGGATAGTATGGTGTGCTTGTCGGGGGCTGTGTTCCACCCGGATATGGAAAGGAACCATGAGAAACCTGGCTAGAGGAAGGATTGACAGAAGGCGCCGCACCGATGGGGCTGGCGCTTTGGGAGAGCTGCGGTTGACCTGGCATTTGCGTTATGGGCATGCTGATAGTTCTTCGATCCGGTGTCTGTGCGGGCCCGGGGAATCCGTAGTATGGTTGGGATCGTTCCTGGGGCGATGGCATGGGCGGTATGTCTGATATAGCAGACTGACCCGGCTCCGCTGTATAAGTTCTACTTCGCGGGGGGAGGAAAGGCGATCGCTGAGCATCTATTGTCCCTGGAGGTTGTCCCCCCCTTCCTAGTCTCGCCGCCAGTGATCTTGGAGTCAGAATGCGTCGAGGTGCCGGAGTTCCACGGCCATGTGGAGAAGTCGCACGAGGGCCTTCTTGCGTTGGTGGTGTGCCAGCGGGTGCCTCATGGCCGGGAAACGGGAGCGGAGTACCTACTGTCGGGCTTGCACCAAGCTGTGAAGCTGGGCCGGCCACTGAGAGCGGAGATTCTGTGGTTCCGATGCTGACTCTTCGACTAGATGAGGGAGTACTTTGTGGTACTGTCGGGTTGAGTATTGAGTGGACTCCCAGATCTCTCAATGGCCCAGACCTCCAGTCCTCGCCGGGAGTTGACGCTTGTGTCCGGACGGATTGAGGAGATGGTAGTGTGTGCGAATGCCCTCGGCCCTCGACCTGTTCTGGCTGCTGCGCTTCCACCTGGTGCCCGCCCGGCTGATACTCATCCCGAACTTGAACAGGTGGGGGAGCTATCTTCTGGACGTCTGAAGGCGAGCGAGATGCAGGACGAGACGCAGGAAGCCGCTGCGACATCGAGTCCTGATCCCCTAACCCTGGAGGTTCCCGAGGGCCGGGACATTGACGTTTTACAGGCTCCTCCCGGCTCTGTTGCTGATAGCTCCGAAGCTTGATAACAAAGTCAGCAAGGCGCCTTTCGAGCAGCTCGGGAGACTGTATTTCGCTGAACCGTGATGATGCGGGTGAGAAGGACTGTTCTTGCCCAGCGTGAGGTACCAGGCTTGGGCTCTCGCGCGAGGAGCGACTAACAGGACCTTGTACAGCCAGAGCGAATGAGTGATATAGGCTTGCCAATGAGGCCTCTCAGCTCTCGGCAAGGTGTCAGCGATGGGGTCCTATTATGGTGAGCCGTCTCTTGACTCGAATGGCCGCTCTCAGGCGTGGAGCATTTCTCCGTCGCCGCGGGCAATATCTTCGAGAATTTGCACCTCTCCTCTGTACGATGAGTTGTTTCCTAGACCGGGATGGGTCGGTGATGTTGAAGGAGTGTGGTCTCGGGGAGCTCGCGCCGGATATCACTTGGTAGGATGGAGCACAGGTGATCACTCGCTGTACTGCTGCGTCACTGGATTGTCAGTTCATGTGCATGGACGACTTGAACCAGTAATGATCTCGCTGCGGAGAGGGTGCTTGACATACCATGGAGTGGCAAGGAGCTCTAGCAGACGAGCCACTCAGGTAGGAGGGACGAGGTCAAGCAAGGCCACTGGCCAAGGCAGGAGCGACTGATCTCGCGAAGTGTCGAGATGCTGACGGCGACGCCGGTCGTACGGGAGGTGAGTGGTGAGGTCGTAGGCAGGATAGACGAATGAAGCTCCTCGCAGCTTCAGACAAGTTTGTGAAGGCCCAGAGTCGGGGGACGCCCACGGCTTTTTGGGAGGCGTGTTGCCCACAGACTTTCCAGCTCACCGTCCCAAACCTCCATTTGACAGTAAGACCCTAACGGCCAAGCGTTCGTCAGGGAGGGAGCGAAGGAGAGCTGGGGTACGTGAGGCCGCAGGACCCGTTGCAGCACGCCGGAAAGCAGGCGGCGGTGCCCTGAGTCCCCTGCAAAGCCGTGAGCTGGGACAGAAGGGGGCAGAGTGATCGGCGTGTCAAGGGTCTCTGTACCCTGTTGCGTTGTTAGCTATGCCCAAAACCAACGGTAGGGTGCCTGCGCAGGCCCTGAGCCAGCCTGATCCAGTGTGCTCTCTGGGGGAATGGAGGCCCAACAACCGCGGCAGAGTCAGCATTGTGACGGCAATCCCACGTCCGCACACTGGCATCGACAGGCCACACTGGGGTCGATCATCCTGCGCAGCGCGTCTTATGGTCCTGCCCTGATCCGATCGGATCGAGGGAAGGCACACTCCAAGATCCCTCTATGCGATGCCTCCCAGCCCTGGGAGTTCATGTTCGTCCGCTGGGACGATGATTCTGTCCATTGCACCGCCAGTTCTGGACCCTGCAGGCGGATAGGTTGCTCCTGCTAGCCAGAGCTCCATATCGCGGTGCAGTAGTATATCCGCCTGCAGAAAGGGACAGGCGGCAGCATCATAGTGTGGCGCGGGTCCTTCCCGCCCTGAATATGTCTGTGAGCTGTCCTCAGACCGCCCACCGTTGCATCTGCTGGGAGCGGTCTACAATGCCACCTAACCGCTCGAGGCGGTGTCTTTCATCTGATTGATGCGCGGCTGGAGCTATCCTGTCTATTTTCCATATACCGGGTTGACCTCGTTGCCAAAGACCTTCCCGGCTGACTACTGCGCCGCTTCAGAAACGACCGGCACGCGGTCTCCCGAGTCCCAATCTGCCTTGTCATATCTGTTATAACCCGCCCTTCCCTCACGCAAGGCGGCGTGGATCGGCTTTGAGTGGACCTTTTGAAGATGTGCAGCAGATCGCTTTGTTTTCCTCTTCAATTTCCAGCCCTGTCCTGAGCTCCTCTCCCCCTTGGTCGGAGGCAGTCACTGGTGCATTGTGGCATCAGCAGCTCCAGGATCCTGGAAGCCCACGAGAATGACCCCAGAGATATGTCCCTCGACTGAGTGTCATGGCGGTGCCGCCTGGCTGATCCCCAAATGAGCAATTTCCGTTCCGTACATTAGAGGTAATCTGCTGCTGTAGCACTCTGCCCACTCCAAAGGAAAATCCCCGCGCATCCATGTCGGTGCGTGCACCGGGGAGGGATATGGGGCTGCCTACGGAGCAAGCCAATCCACCGTACCGGTGCAGCGGCCGCAAGATGAGATGCAGTAGCCTCTACGCACTGATATGTGACTTTCGCATCCTGGCAACGGTGGTGCTATTGCCTTGAAAACCCTCCGCATCCAACGATGGTGAGTCCCATGGTTCTACGCCAACCATTCCCACTTCATACTTTTCAGCAATGATCCTCAGATGGCCAGCCCGGAGCAATGCTATATGTCGCATTCCCACCAGATCGGGCGCCCTGGAGGTCTTACATTTGCGACACGAGCACCGCTAATTGCGTAACGAGTGGAGGCCACAAACCTCTCGCCCGCCCTGCTCTGCCGCCCCGAATTGCGTCCATGTCTCTGAGTGGCATGCGTGTCGTGCCGTGCCGCACACTCCATCACTTGGGGTTCCTTCCACTGGCGCTGGTGTGTGATGTGCATAGCGGCCTAAAGGATGCGCAGAGGACCTGACGGCGGATGGCCAGATCGGATCAGATGACGGATGACCTTTTCAGCACCGGTGTTGATCTTGCCCTGAAATTGGCGACACTGTCCATTCTAATGCTTGCTCTCGGCCGGAGTGGCCACATATGAGGTCTGCGTCAAAGTATGAAACACCTAGGAGATGTGATTCGATCATGGCAAACGCCCTGACTGGCTGTGATGTCACACTGTCACCAACAAAATGGGGCTCAGTGTCCTGACATCCCACAAGAAATCCTCGATTCGAAAAAAACGCGAGGGTGAACGCACTCCGCGATTAAGATTTGCGCCGATTGGGTGGCCCGCGCCTTGACATTAGGGCAGATCAATCTCTTATTAGCCTGCGTCTCTACCGCGGGATCTCTCGATCAACGCGCACAGAGATTAGTGCACTACGCACTGTCCTGGCTCTTTTACTCGTCCTGTTCATTTGTATGAGATTCTGGGACTCGGGCTTCTCGTTCCTCCTTGAGAATATTGTTTCCCACGATCTGGAGGTGTTATCGACGGTAAAATATGGCAAGTTTCGTCCATCGCTCCGAGACAGGCTCTTGGGAAGATTGGCCCGGGGAATAAGATGACCATTTTCAATTGTGAAAATTCCGCCTCAGCCCGAGCGGAGAACACCTCCATTGGTTCGGAAGCACAGCCCGATAAAACAAAGGGATACGAAGTCGTACAGTGGAGGACCCATGCTGTCCAAAGCTACCCTCAAGGCGTTAAAGAGAATACGGCCGTCCCGGGTAGTATCCTTGCGCCCTCGTAGGCTACTACTGTACCGAACTCCTTTCACCTTGTTTCTACACAGGGCGGAGCAACCCAGCTGGCTGGGAGGATCGCTTAGCTTGAACTCTTTATTCTCCTTCCTAGGGCCTAGTTGCTTGCTGACTAGAGTCGAAGGCAGCGCTAATTCTCACGAAGACAGCTGAAGCCAATATCCCCGGTTTGAATGGCGGTGACAGGAATCAGTGCCGTGCCTTCCAGCAAACAGGAAAGTGGCTTGCCAGACTTGACTCGTGTTCAAGCGAAAACCCATCTAGCCCTGTTTTCCTCCTAGCATGGTATGGCGTTCTGTAAGGGCCGCAGACAGACGAGGCGGTTTTGAACGATTGGCTCTCCCAGCTTGCTCCAAAATCCTCATAGCAGGGCCGCTACGCACTGTGCAGAGACGTAACGGACTGGACCTGGAGATCCTCAATCCCCGTCCCTGCAGCAAGCCGATCGGCATGTCGCTTCCTTGACGCAGTGCCTCTGTTCTGCACATTTCAAGCAACGGGCACATACACATTAGGTCATGTGGCAAGGCTGATGACGATATGCCATTGCCCCTTCCTGTGCTATTATCGCGACTCTAGGTGAGGATGTGGAGGAGCGTGCATATGGTAATTGGTTGGGTTCCCCGCTATTCCTAGCTAAGCAGCCCTAGATACCGACCATTTGTATCTCAAACAGCCTTACTTCCATCAGAGGCAGTCCCCGTTGTCTGGATACCGTAGTAACAGGCCGCTTTTCCCGCCTGTCATCGGGGAGTTCGAGGGTACCTGGCTCACAGGGATCGAATGGCGGTCTGCCGGAACCGCAAACCTCGAACCCGGAACGCATATCCCGTACCATTTGTGGACGATTAGTACGTAGGCGTTCGTGTGTATTACTGCACACGCGACGAACGGCTGATAGTGCAAAGTCCCACCGCTATGGTTGGGATTGAACGCCATCCTGGTGTATTATACAAAGCTGGAAAGCAGACCGGAGGCTGTGCTCCTGTGTACCGTAGTGTGATTATGCTGAGATGGCGCTTAAGCAGGTGATTGATATCGCTGGGGATCCCTGGAGTCGAAACGCCGACATTTCATTTCTCACATCCTTCCTTCTCTGTCCTTCTTCCAGCGCCCCTTTTCTCTGCAGAACATTGCGGTGTGCGCGCAATTACGTGTCGCCAAAGACCTGCCCATGTCTGCCTATTTAAGATTCTGGAATCGATAGTCATGATGTAATTAGAGTGTTGGCCTGGCCAGTCTCGGCATTCGCAGAGGAACAGCCGGCAAAGTAAATGAAATGAAGCCGGCATTTCTTGCGTGAATTCCGGATCCTGGCCATCATCTCTCTCCACCCCTCTCACTTCTCCTGAGACTTCAAGCCTGGCGGTTGCATGCCACCTTGCCACGCAAGCCACGGACCGTGTCCTCGGCCACGGAACCGCTCTCTGCAGTGTAGTTTCGCAATATCTGCATAATGAAGAATCTAGTCCTAGTAACTCAAAGCGACTGACTCAATTGGAACTCGCGTGTAACAGACGGAACTTTCCCGGCCTGCCGTCGATCATTCTAGGGCGGAGGATGGCCAATGGATACAGTACCTTATGCTCAATTATTGACTTTTTTTTTCCCCCCTTCAACAGATAGCACTCGTTGTATCGCAGACGCTCCTACCGCGATGTGGGCAATGCGGCAGCCGGATAGGGGTTTTAGCCTTGACGCTCGGTATGAAATGTTCCAGGACTTGGCCGATCCTCCCTGGAGCAATCTGAAGCAACGAATGATCAACGACGGGGAGGCGGAAACGGGTGCAGCTGGGGATAAGTTCCAGGCAAGCTTTCACCGTGTTGAGTGCTGCTCGTAATGCAAGCCCTGAACCCGACCCTTTGTCTCTCTTCGTATGCGACGCCCATAAGACGAGGCCGCAGGGCAGGGTAAAGTGCGGGCTTGGCAGTGTTCCAGCTCGACCCAGCCTCGACGCAGCAAAGAGGTGCCGGAAATGATAATCCTTACCTCTACAACATGAGATGGGCAATCTAAAGGCTCTCTCGAACGATGCCGAGGAAGTTGCCGCGCCCAGAGTCGCGCACGTGCCATTCAGTGGGATCATTGGAGACTGGCGGGGAACAGGAACTGCTCCTTCATCAGAAGATGTGGATTCAATCTCCATCTGAGTGAAAAGGCTGAAAGGCATTTTGCGGGATCAAGGCCCGTCAACCGAACGGCAGGTTCGTGCCATGATGCTCAATATCCCGAGTGTCTGTCAGAGTTCCCTTTTATCTGCTTCGAAGGTCTTCGACCTGGCTCTTTTCTCTTGCGTCCCTTAGATATGCCATCTACTTATTGCCGGAACCACAATTCTGGCTCTTTCGCCCATAAAGCTAGGAGTTATTGACACAAGTGCGTCGATTTCCTCGCTTGCAGCCCGGCTGCAAAACCCCACCCCAACTCAAAACTCTTATTTCCAACAGCAACAGTTCTCTCCATTGACGGTGGTTGTTTGCCTTCATTTCTAGTCATCAGCAATTATGTCTGCCGAATTCCAGACATGGACTGTCGCGGAGCCCTACCTGGATATCAAATGCGAGCTAGGGGAGGCGCCATACTATGAGCCCGAGACCAACACCCTGCGATTCGTTGATATCAAAAAGAAGCAACTGCACACCGTGGACTTGGCAATTGGACCGACGAGTTTGAAGACACTGCAATTGGACATGCCTGTTGGCGTGACAGCCAACATAGAAGGCGTCGATCCGCAAGATCGTATTTTGGCAGGCGGCAAGAGTGGGATTTATATCCTGGAGAGGAAGACGGGGAAGTATAAGCTTTTGAAAAGGTTTTATGATTCTGAAGAAAATGACGAGCGGCTGAGAAGTAATGATGGCTCAGTGGATCCCCAAGGTCGATTCTGGATAGGCACAATGAATGATTTTTGGGTTGGCAAGCCGCAGGCTGAGGGTGAGTTGGCAAATTACATTTGTATCCCCCAGCATGATTATAACACAGCAAATAATCGGCGCCTACACTTCCTTTGTCTCTACAAGGTAGAGAATTACTTCATCAGCGGAAAAACAATGGGAATATACTTGGATTCGAGGTCTTTGGATCACGTGACGAAGACAGTGGCAACCTGTCCCATATCATTCCCCTTTCTCAAGTTTCGAGTGGTATAGTCAGCGTCCTTGCCTAATTTTTCATAGGAGCTCTCTTCCGTTTCAACTCTGACCTGACCCGTGAAACCATTGCCACTGCACTCACTATTCCCAATGGGATCGGCTGGTCCTTGGACCATAAAACTCTCCTGTTCCAACACACCACCGAACGGCGTATCCTTGCCTACGACTACTCGGCCACTGATGGCGCTGTCTCTAACCCACGCAGTTTCTGGAAACTGCCGACCTCAGGCGAGCCGGACGGCTTCAAGATGGACAACGAGGGGTACATCTGGCAGGCCATCTACGGAGAGGGTCGGGTACTCAGGATCAGCCCTGACGGGAAAGTGGTGGGCGAGATCAAGTATCCCACGAAGGCGATTACATGCCCTCTGTTTATTGGTACGGAGCTGTGGGTTACGAGTGGAAGTGAAGGAGGGGATGAGTATCGGGGGGGCGTTTTTAAAGTCGACGTCGGTGTTAGAGGACTGAAGCCTTTCGATTTCCGCCTTGATAAGGGACTGGGTGATTTTTAGACTGCAATCTGGAATTGCGGGACACCTGGCGTGGGAGGCACGTGGATCATAGATCAACTTTATGAGATTTCAATTTACTCCACAATCTAGTATGTACGAATCCCATTCAAACAGTGTCAATCCCTCTTCACCTGCGTCATGCCCGAAGTTGAGAGCCGGGATAGGGCCAAAGGCAAACTGCTGATCACTGAGAGCTAGATTGCCGGGCATCTGCCGGAGATGAGATGCTCCTGAATCAAGGAGTTGAGTCAGGGCGAAGTCGATAGATTGATTACTTGAAGTTTGAGAGCCAAAGGTCCCAAAATCAAGAAACTCAGGACTGGTAAATATGTTCGAGTTGTGGCTGAGATCTTGGTAATTGACGATATGGGTGTTTGCAATCTCGAAGGTATTCTGGTTCCCAAGAGAGGAAATATTATAATCTTGAGGAGACTGCTCGCCATTGTCACAAAGAGAGTTCAACGTCTGATTGGAAGGATGAGACTGATGGCTGGCAAATGCGTGTACGTTGCTGTTGACGTTTTGAGCATATCCAACTTGAGTTTGGGCTGACTCTTGAGTATTGTTGGTCAGAAAGCTGGAATTAGCATCAGTATTTTTACCCATGCTGTTAGGCTCAGCTCCACCATTCATTGACCTGCGCTGCCGCTGGGTCTGAATTGCGACAGCACGCGCGGCAGCACATTTCTTGTTTCGGCTTGAGCAGCCCGGGCAGTTTTGGACGAACAGAAAGACAACATCTTTGGTGATTGAGCAAGAAAGGGCCGTGATTCTGCGAAAAGTAGCGTCTCTTCCATAATGGATATTGTCACCTGGGATTCGGGCCGCTTTGACGTGGGCCTCGAGAATTATGTTGTATGAATCTTCAAGTGAGGTTACTGGAGCTTGGGTGAAAAAAGCTTTTTCGTGCTTATCCATTGAGGCATAGTCTTCCCATTTCAAGTCTCGGTCAGTAGGTTCAGCAAGGCCATTTACCCGTGCTTCCTTAAAGGCCAGTACATCATCTTTAGAAAGACTCTTGTAAAGTCCAAGGACCTTTTTATGCGACGTTTCATGTTCAGTGAGAATCGGAAAGTACTCGAAGGTGTTCTTCGTATAGAACCTCCAAGATGCATCTCGCTGACGTTTATCTCTGGTTTCGAGTTGGCGTTGGTATTCTTCGATTTTAGCTTGAGTGGGCATAAACTTGTCCCTTTTCTTGTCATAAGTAAGATAGATCCTAGTAAGGAGATCTATGTACTCTTCTGCGGACGGAATTTGCAGGTAACCTGATTTATTTGGGTCGTTGAGGCACCATTGCTGCTCGTCGATGCAGGCACGAACTTTTTCGGGGGCGACTAATCGTAGATTTTGAGGGTCAATTCTGCCACGAGCACTCAATCGTTGCCGCCTTTGCCCGGCAGTTTTGAAAACGGTTACCGTTAATGGTGTGTGAGAGTTGGAAAAGGGCAAGACATCTGTAGTAGGCGCTGCAAGGCATGAAGGAAGCATAACTGTCCATCATGTTAGCAAATGCACTGTGTTACATATGATCAGCCACTGAAAAGTGGACGAAGTATAAAATCTCATGTGGTGTCAGGAAGTTAAATAATTTCATTACACCTACACTTGTATTGACAATGTATTGAACGACATGTCTTTGCAGATAGAATGAAAAGCTTGAGATCAAGATTAAGTCATGGGCCAATTAGTACTAAACTGGATGTACGTCGGCGTACCAGGAATGTCAACCATCAATCAGCGACTGGTGATTAAAAGAAGGTTTCGCAACAAAATTCATATTACATCTTTTTCTTAAGATACAAATATTCTGCACAGTAGGCAGAGCAGAAATGTACAAGACATTTCCCGCTGCAAAGCTACAGCTCTACGGCCTCGAGGCACTTAAGTCATTACTTGATTTCAATGCCAGTTAACGAATCTGAATACTACACAAATCGTATCTAACTCTCTGAGCCCGCAAAGTTTAAAAGATGTATGATTCTGTAGTCCCGTTATCAGCATACTTAGATACTGCGGTGAAGTAAGGGTGATTAGCAGTTTGTGCGAGGTTCCTCACTGCAGGTCTATCTTCTGCATACTTGAGTACAGAGGGGCATATAGCCAAGATCCAGTGATTTGAATGAGAGCACGAGATGGAAATGTATAACTGACTACTTTGGGGAATGTCTTGAGTGTAGGATATGGGGCTGAACTGGATTCACTTGAGTCAAGTGTGGTTCCCTCCGCTGGAGATGTTGATAGGGGAGTTAGCCGGGGCGAAGAGAGAACATCTGATAGAGAAATGCGATAGACAATTAACAGCAATAGCAAGTTGAATAATAAGTTGAAAAAGGGAAATGGTGGCAGGAGGGTGAAGAGTGTAGATAGGTTTGCAAGAAATAGAATAAAAATTGTACAGCTATCCCAAAAAGACGAAGGAATGACGACATGTGCAGCGCATGGGTAATGACTACGCGAGGGGTTACTTACTGGCTGGTAATGTGTATTGATATGTGAACTTTGTAGTGAAATATTATGCTTTGGGGGCGGTAGTGGGTGCGTTGGCTAAATTGGTTTGGAGTTTTCAACAATGGTGTGGGGAGGTAGGAAAGAAGGAAGGAAGAAGCAAGAGAGCGTTGGGAAGACAGTCAAATAGCCAGAAAAGCTAAACGTAATATCGTTAGGGCGGCTGATATCATAATTGAGAAAAGTATAATAAGTAGTCAACCGCATCATCATTACTCATTTAGGACCAGACTAGCTGCTGGAGTACTCGATTGGCAACTCTGGAACTGCAGGGAAAATGTTGGAATGTCTTTGATGATACTATATAGAGATCAACAATCAAGAGATTGTTGAAAGCTGTGAGTAGGACTATCCATCCATGCCATCTTGATCATCAGAATCAGTGTCGAGTTCCATATTCAGGTGGACACTCTCATCACTAGAATCTGATGACTCCTCGCCCATCTTTATATCATCATACTCTTTCCTTTTAGGGGGATGGAAAGGTGTCAAAGGAGGTTCAGCCGCTACCGTATTGGTCTGTCGAGCGACGAAGAGTGTTTGGATCGGAGGCTGTAGGACATTCGGTAGGACGTAGTCTGGCTCATTGAAAGAAAAGCCAGAAGGTCGTAACGGAGACCCGCTCTGGCTATCATTGCCAAATCCTGGATTCTCGTGATGTTCATCCGCCTCCTTTTCGTCAATATCAGCTAGTATCTTGGTGCTGACGCCGCCTTCAGTGACGTACTGCTCCGCAGAAGCATCTGGATACATGGTGAAGTTATCATCCTCATTCTCCGGATCGAAGGCCGTGGGTTCCCTGACAGGAAGTACCGGCATACGGGGCCGCAGAAGAAGCTCCACTATGGTTTCATCCGCAGTCCCTCTCATAGCATACGGCATGATGCTGCTGATTGCCCTACCATCTTTTCTTATGAACGGTGTCATGATGCACGCCAGAATTGCAACGCTATGGTGCGTTAGAATCGCCGTACGTTCGATGAGAGAGCGGATATGAATGTCTAGATGCTTTTGAGGCAAGTGCGAGACGAACAAAGGCAATAGGTCACTGGAAGCAGTACTATTTTGTATATTTAAGCCGTTTTGTAACGCGATCCGAGTTTGCAACGACGTATGGCCATTGAGCATTTGGGCCTGACTTTCCTTGGGAATAGTTCCAGAAGGCGGTCCCAAGTCGGCAGTGTATGGATCACTAGGCATCAGATCCCTGCAGCATGACCTTATGATTGGTACCAGCTTCGAAACTTGGTTTCTATTTAGACTTTTGCCGATGAGCAGTAGTAACTTTCGCGCTAAACAGTATGAGGTGCTCTGCAAGGTTTGGTCGCTCCTACCTGGGGAGAAACACCATGTGAGCAGGTCAAAGGCTCCAGCTGCTAAGGGAACAAACCCCTCTCGTAGTCTGTCGACGAGGGCTTCAATCAATCGGAGCGCAGCAATGTGTATCCGCGGGATGCCACTCCACAAGCCATCCCGCTCATCTCGGTCGATCGCTGGGTGAGGACGGAGGCCACCAGTTGGATCTGACAAGGACGGCATGACCACCGACAATACCCTTGTGGTCATGTCCATGATAGCGCCAAGAGGGATAGAAACTGGTGCGGATGTTTCCCCCTTGATGTATTCCTCCAACAGGGCAAGCAGTCCGGTAACTCGATCGACACCTGCATAGATACCAGTCCAAGGAGGTAAGTCGTCAGGCAAATCTGACCCTCCAGCTAAGTCCTGATTAATATCAGCAACTTCACCGATATACCCAGCGGTCGACTCCCAGTCTTCAATGATAGCCCGAAACACTCTATCTGCTGTCCTATGGACGAGCAAGATAATGTCTCTTACGGCCTTTCCCCATTCGTCACCTCCTGTATTCTTCACAGCAGTGAGGTGCAGAAGGACAACAAGGCGACGAGCACTCTCTTGAAGCGATGATGGTACGAAGCCATCCGACAGCGTGGGAGCTAGACATGACCTAGTCGCCAGACGTATCCGAGAGACTTCTGGCCGATAGAGCGTGGGATAACGTGGTAATAGTGTTCCAAAAGCGCAGAAGACGGCATGGGCTAGCGATGGGGGTACATCTTCCTTCTTAGAGGCGGCCTTCGGCATAATTAAGTTCAGACATGATGTTAAAAATGCGCGTAAGGTTGGCGTGGTTACTTCGCGTACAGCCGTCTGGTTCGGGTGGGCCATACAGTAAATCTTGGTGAGGGTCAAGATGCATAACTCTTTTGTGGCCGCACTGTCCGGTTTCTACAGCTATGTAAGGTGCTGGTCGCATAAGAGGGTTTTTAACTGACCACAAGAACGGACAATAGGTACGGAACGCACGTAGCCTTCATATCCGAGGCATACAAGACCTCATCACCTCCTACTTCGACTAGCGCCTTGATCAAGGTCACGGCTGCGAATCTGCCCTCGAGGCTCTGGCCTTTCAGCAGTGTATATAGCTGAGTCTTCAGCTTGTGCACTAGCACTGAAGAAGCAGATCCGTCTGACCCTGCGAAACTTCCTGCGGGACTAGACAGTGGCAGGCGGCATCGAGCAAGGAGTTGTACGAAGGTTGGCGTTAGGCGAGGCAGATCATGAGGTGCAGTGGTGGAGAGCTGGTAGCATAACACTCTAAGATCTGGAGGGAGAGACATCTTCGTCTATAGCGGCTCATATGATATTTCTGCCAGATAGAGGCAATGAGATGCAGTTGGGTGGGGAATACAGCCCGAAGCCTTGGGAGAGAGGGACCCGGGGGATGAAAGTTGATTTACCCAGAGGGCAATCTTTCAGTTTAACGAGGACTGAAGTTTTCCATAGCATTTCACCATCATTTAGGTCAGGATGTGGGCGTTAACAATATATTCGATAATTTCTGCCGCTGTCCAAAAATTCCTCGGAGCTTTGGACAATCTCTAGCGTCATTGGCGGATTGACTGAGAAACTAGTATGCTTAGTCACACCAACAGGGGATTGTGAAAGCCACCGTCACGTGCCGCCCTATCATTTCTGGAGATCCCAAATAGACAGGGTCAGAAGTTGGGAGAGCCCATTAATGGACCTAAAAGGTCGTACACAAAGTAGGTCAATCGGAAAGGCAATGACGACTCAACCTATTTCCAGTAGCTCTGGCCAAGGGCAAAAGAGCGCATCACTTAGCCCTGAGAAGAATGATATTGCCTGTTCCTTTCGCGTACTCCTCGCGAGGGCCAGTGAGATCGAGATAGCTAGCCATCTACGCTATTTGGCCATTCTGGAAATATATCTACTTCCACAGATAGAGAACAGAATTGCCGTCCTCCACCTATCTAATACAAACGTAGCGAAAACTTCATAATGCCATATTAGGTCCCTTTCTGGTAGCGGACCTTCTCCTAGGTGGCTTTGTGTGTAAATAATGACGGATCTCTCCACCTAGGCATTATAATTCAAAGCCGACAAAAAAGAGTCCCTATTAAATGACACCAGTCTAATGTCAGACCTATGGTTATTCCCAGAGAGGACCAACGCGTGTCATTCTCTCACGAGCCGTCCCTCAGCGGTGGTGGACTATCACAAGGATCGCCTCGGTAAGGGCACCGCAGGTTCTTCTGGCATTAGTTGCACCTGCAGCGGCGCAGACAACAACTCTGAACTTCCCCAGCTTCAACTACTTGTACCACCAGCAATCCACACCACCACACCACGCCCCTCTCCGCAAAAGCAGCTCCCTCCTCTTCTCTCCTCCGCCATGCAATCGTGCCGCTACTGATCTATGGTAACCGTGAGCCGCCTTTGCGAGGGTTGGTCTAGTGCGCACAGCAGACCCAAAGATGATCGTAAGTTGAACCGTCGCAATTCATGGTACATGCTAACTACCTTTCTATAGCGTCAGCAAACGAAGGCTGCCCATTATATCCAGACGCTTGACGAGGCGCGCTGTAGTGGCGATTGGAATGCTGTGCCGGAGCTTGTTAGGAAGATCAGGAAACATGCTCCAGATCGGATTTGTAGGTGCAACCCAACTAGCTGGTTTTAGTTCGCCAGCTACGGTGCTTTTAAACCGTGTGGCGGTAGCTGAACTGTCTCTATCAGGTCTCGCTCTAGCTGCCGAATGCGAACATGCTGTCACGCAAGCCAGACTTGGCGTAGCAGTCCCGACAGCGATAGCAGGGACGGCCAAATCAAGTCAGCATTCTCAGTCTCTCTCGAAGTACATCCCTCAACTCTTGACAGCGGTTGAGAGTGAGAGGACTCACATGGAGGATGGATTTCAGGCGCAAGTCTGTCTTGGGTGGTTACATTGGCACCTGGGCGAACCAGCTCTTGCGGCAGGTCGACTACCCAAGAACATCGGGCACGACTTGGCACAGTTCGATGGGCACAGTAAGGAAGCTGCAGAATGGACAAAGGTGTGCGCTCTAAAGGCTTCATATGTTAAAGGAAGCTCGCTTGCCAAGACAGGGGCTGTCGCTGAAGGGCTTGAAGCTTTTGTTTCCGGGCTTCCAATCCTAGCTGCAGCATCCTCAAAGCAGAAGCAGTGGAGAGAAGTGCGCAACTGGATGGAAGTCTTTCTGACTGGGTTCTGCATGCTCTCCAGCCAGGCGATCAAATCTAGAATTACCTCTCCCGTGGAGCCAGAGTCGTTGGCTGCGTTCCGAGCCTGGGGTGCGTTCTGCGATGGTCAAGGCCTTGTTCCTGTCGGAGGTTCTGTACCACACACTGAAGTTTCTCCACGACTTGTGTGGAAGGAATACTACACTACCCTCTCCAGACTTCTGCAGCAAGGACTGCCATTCCCCCCCACTCATCCTGTAGGCGCTCAGTCTCAACCTCTCAGTAGATCTCAGCAACGAGCCGAATTGAAACGGGTGGAGTCACAATATGAAACAATACTACTGAATGAATTGCAATTCCCAAGTGCCGACAAGTTCAATCAAGAAGTTGAGGCGTTCCTCGAAATTGTGATACAGAACTGGAACATACTTTGCGGAGGGAGCTGGAAAGATTCAGATCTTGGAGAAGGTGGAGCCGAAGCAGTGAGCAGGGATGTTTTGAACATATTGTATCGCGGGGCATCAAAGACGTTCCATTCAACAGCAATTTTACGACACCTCTTCTCAGTCCATGTCGCTCTAGCAGAGTTCGATTTAGCAGTCAAGGCTTTCGACACCTATATGGACATAGTCAAAACGGCCAAAGCCCGTATTGAGCAGACAGGGGAGCCAGAACCAGGCCTTGACGACGATGAGACTATCCTTAACACGGCCTCAGAGTGTATTATGGCCCTATGTCGATATGGCTCTAGGCAAGGCGCTGAAAAAGCAAAGGATATTGGCCAATTCTTCGAAGCCTGGCTAAATAAACATAACGCTGCCTATTCGGAAAATGGGAAGAGAGAAACTACTAAGAACGAGAATGGTACAGAACGAGGTGCCATTATAGCTCCAAAGACATTTGCCTTAGCGTGGCGCTGTATTGGGATTAGCCACGCCCAATGGGCACGGCTGACCTTCGATACATTCTCAAGATCAGACCTTCAATCAAGGGCTGTCAAGTGTTTCAGGAGATCTCTGCTACCAGAATATGAGAGCGAAGCTAGTGTAGAGACACTCTTCGCTTTAGGGACCATCCTTGCGGAGCGGAGAGATTTAGCTACTGCTATTGAGACAGTTAAGTTTGGCCTGCTACCTTCTGCTTCTCCAAAGCGCCAATCGGATGCCTCAGGACCATACGCAGGCCAATTCGTCCGAGAACGATCATTAATACCTCTATGGCATCTAATGGCACTACTACTCAGCGCAAGACAAGAATTCTCGATGGCCATAAGATCGTGTGAGGGCGCTTTTGAGCAATTCAAAGACCCCCGAAACCTATTTGGAGAAGAAACCTTTAATCACCGAAGCGATCATTTGAACGAGAAATCCCTTCCCAGACGCTATGGTGTTGTTGACGATATGGATGACTTTGAGAAACAGAACGTTCTTGAGGTCAAAATGACACAGCTGATGTTAATTGAAGTTATGGAAGGACCTGAAATTGCCGTCAACTCATCCGGGGAACTTCTCAGCCTGTATAGCCGGTTGTTTGGAGACCCTTCAAAGGATATAAAACCGACTCCGGCATCCAATGCTCAGCTCGCTCCTCCTCCTCCTAGCAGCTCTGCAGGCACTATAAGGAGTCTCAAAGGGAGCATATTTGGGCGTTCCATCCGAAAGTCACTTCCCGCTGTGGCAGCAGGAGAAAACGCTGGTTCTCATCAGCGGTCGAACACTATCCAAACAATAACGAGTCATATTGCGCCGGCCATTCAAGTCACAAGTGAAACCGGTAAAGAGGAAAGGCAGCCTCATTTGACAAAGAGCCAGCGTCCGGAAAAACCAAAGGGCGGAGAAAGCGTGTCCCAAAAGAAATCCCCCGGAACTATCCGAAAAAGAGCCACCAGTGCTGACCAGCGGAACATGAGCGTCGAAACTGGCCCTACACCACAAGTGGTCGATGGCGAAGAATTCTTCACACCCCCTGGCAATGCTGAAGAGCACAGTCAATGGTTGGATCCAGGCCAGCGGGCAAGTCAAGTAGGGTTAGCCATTTCGCCGGATAGCACTTCGATTGATGACTCCCAGGATTTGGATTCTCCACTGCCTCCGGCGTCCCAAGAAAAGACACAGGAGGTACCCCTCATATCAACCAACTTCGATCTAGATAAGGCGCAGGACAGTCGGCTATCGAATATCACTCCGTACTCATCATTCACAAGCCCAGTAACGAGAGTCCCTCGCATCCAGCAAAGACAGCGGAGGGCGGCTATCTTGGTGAAAGTCTGGCTACTAATATCGGCCTTCTATCGTCGGGCTGCTATGTACGACGACGCCAAGGGTGCAATTGAGGAAGCTCATAAGTTAGTACAGAGCGTTGACACGGAGATTTCTGGTGACAAGACAGGCAATTTGTCCACAGCCCATACAGGTTGGGGTGGTAACAAGAACGTAAAGGAATTGTGGGCGGACGTATGCGCCGAGGTCAGTACTATACATTCTTTGCACATCAGGACATACAGTAACATTTTATCCAGCGTGGAGCTCTTGCAGTCGCTGAATCGTCACCATATGCCGCTCTCGGGTACTTCGAAGCTGCTCTAACCCATTTCGCGGATCATCCTGCCGCAATCGTCGGCCTCTCTAAAATAATGGCAGATATATATGACGGAGAACTCCTTCCGCCACCCTCAATACCACCGATTGTTCCTTCTGGCACTCTATATATCCCGTCACTGAATCCTACATTACCAATTCGTCCTTCTCCAAACGCGGAGCCATCTATCCTGGCCGTCCCATCTTCGCCGCTAGGTATGTCTTCTTCTGCGCCTACAACAGCAAGCAAATCCTACCCAACAAATACCACCCCATCCGCTTTCGCATCCAAACCTCCTGAAAAAGAGCCTTCGGCCACACTTCTGGATAAAGTTGCAGCGAGAGACCGGGCCTACGGTCTGCTCTCCACTCTCACGAAACTAGGCACAGGGTGGAACAACTCGGAAGCATGGTTTGCACTTGCGAGATCATACGAGCTAGGTGGCCAACTGGAGAAGAGCAGGGAATGTCTGTGGTGGTGCGTGGAGCTTGAAGAATCCCGCGCGGTTCGGGATTGGAGTGAGGTTCTCGGTGGTACAGCCCGAGGGGGATATGTGTTATGATTTGATATAGAGTGTGGTATGATAAAATCGTCCCCGACATGAAATTCCACACGGGTAGACCTACGGCGTGGTATCTAGGGTTGCTTCGAAAAGAAATTAAGATTATTCGGCACATACCTTCTGTCTCCTTTCTCCGCCAGCTCGGCGACAAATACATCCAGCATGGCCATTTATGAATGTGTAGATAAAACTCGGCTTGAATTTCAATTTTCGTGTTCATACTTTGAAGTCGTTTTAGGAGAGATTGGCTTGGTCTCTCAATACTAAGCTAATGAATACTACAAGCAAGTCCTAAAGCAACCCTTTCCTTCGCCGAGCCATGATATACCACCGAATGCCCACCTAACACCTTCACCATGCCCTATCCGTATCTTCCTTACTGTGCGACATTACTTCTGAAACTGCTCCATCCAATGGCCATCCACCTCTTCGGCTCCGTAATCTTAATAGCCATTCGTCTTGCCAGAGACACTTCCCCTCTGCGAATTCCTACCGTTCGGAAGGTCTTTCAGGGGAGGCTCTTCTTCAGGCCCGGCAATCATACTATCCATGAACTTAATGTAGTCATACTGTTTCATGCCTCTGTCCTGCTGCAGATCAGGACCCTTATGTTCGGGGACAACTTGAATGAGTTTCTCAATGACGTCGTCCGGTACCAGACTATGCCTGAGATCCATCTCGGTCACATATGGCTTACCATCTGCAACTTCACGGAAACTCTGGAAGACTTGCTCAGCTGTGTTTTGGTCTTCTGTGACATCAACCATGAAGCGAATGAACTGTTCAAATGTGACATAGTCCCGTCCATTCGACGTCTCGAGGAAATAGTCATGCATTTCCTCCTCAGAGAAGACGAGACCGAGAGAAGCGAGCGCGGCGCTGAACTCGAGTTCTTGGAGGCTGTTCGTATCCTCGCGGTCAAAGTGCCGGAAGACAGACTCAAATTCCTCCAGCTGAATGGGCGTTAGATTCGTCATGCTTCGGGCAACAACTTGGTTATCAAGGAATGCAAGCTTCTTCGATACCGAATTTTTAACCAAACCAAGTTCGTATGATAGTTCATCATAGGTATACGTGGTGAAATCGTTCTCTTCAATGTTGGCTTCTTGGCACTTTTGATCCACCTCCGCAATCTTCTCTAGATACTGGCTCATGGGAGCCAGTGTATCATTTAATCGCTTAACATGTGCTAACTGATCTCCGACTTCACCCTCCAAGCCTGATATTGCCAATTGTATGGTATTGAGTGTAAGAGCAAAATCGTTGGCTTTATCAGCAAATGATTTTTGGAGAGCGTTCTTGATGCTGCAATTTGTTAGTAGTGATCTCATATCCATTAGAAGCTACATACTCCCTGATTGTCTCATTAATGAGCTGGCCCCGTGCCATTTCCGCCTTCATCAACTGCGCCCATCTTTGGTCTAAGACGCTCACCCTCAGCTCCGGCGGCGGCTCGTATGGTCTAAGTCCATATGTGCTCAGCTTTGTCCGTATATTGCCCAGCAGCGCAGTCAGATCAGCCTTCTCTGCAACCCACTCTCTTTTCCTTTCTCTCTTATAAGCGCTGAATTCAGTCGCCTGTCGTTTCGCATCAACATATGTGCCCTCGAATTTGGCTTTCTTCCACTTCATATCCTGGTCCTCGATGCTCTTCAAAAGTGCTCTCATCCTTTTCTCAAATGCGCTCTGCATTTCCCAAGCACCCTGCATGTTGTTGACAAATTTCTCCACCCTCCTTCCTGCATTTTCTACCTTCTCCATCTGCGAAAATGCATGGAACCAGTATGCGATATATGTCATCAAACTTCTCTCATCCGGCTTCGCAACATCACAGACATCTTCCACATCTAACAAGTCAGGAATTCCAATCTCCTTACTTGCAATATCAAATGCTAGCTGCATATTGCGCTTGTGGTCATTCTTATCTAAGGCATCATAATCGATCAGGTCGGGTCTGTGTATATCGAGCAAAGCACAGAATGCCAGGCCGTCATTCCAGCTGTCCGTGAAGTTCCGGACATCAACTTCGTCGTAGCACGCCGTTTTTCTCTGGCACCATAGAAGTAAGCCTTCTTTGGCTGTCATTCCCTCTTCATTGATGTCCGAAATTGTGAATCTCAAAATCAGTGTCCATATCAGGCCCAGTATGATTTTCCGATTACCATCGACGACATCCTCAGCACCGATATTAGTCATCTGGATGCCACGCGATTTGATGAAATCTAGTGACAGATTCACATTTTCGAATTTCTGCACTCGTAGTTTGGGTTTCGCGGCGTAGCGGCCCAGGGACTCTGAAGAGAGACATTCGAGGAGGTGAATAAGGAGGACCTTGAACAGGGTCAGCATTCAGAACTCGACAAACACCGTGGAGAGAGCAATTGGATATATTTCAAGCATACCCCATCACTAAGATCCTTCACCAAATCAACGACTGCAACACCTCTCGACTCAATTTTAGTATTCAACCTAGCGAGACCATTATTAGCATAATCCCGCCAATCCCACTTTGGAGGACGTACCATTTCGTGAAAGTCTTCTGCTGGACAGTAATCCATCTCTGCTGCTCAGCAAATGCCATTTTGGTAAGGACCTGCTCATTCGGCCTCTCCTCGCTCTTTCCTATGTCCTGCACAGGCGCACTGAACCTATGAGTCGCCCGCCTCCTGATGTTACTGTCTCTGCGGACGGTGTCTTCGGCGGAGGGTGTAGATGCTGATCTCTGCAGGCGATTTGTGAATTGCTTGCTCCGATTAGCCTCCCGTTCTTTCTGTACCGATAGTCGGTCGCGCAGTTGTCGTGGCTTGGTTGCTGGTGTTGGTGGAGGAGTAATTGTGGAGATGGTCGAGTTGTTTACATTGGCGGTCTCCTGAGATGTTTCCGTGGTTCTGCCGCCGCTGCAGCAACGCCCGTCATCCGAAGGCGGTGGAGTCGGCGGAGTCCTGGACGACAACTGTAGAATCTCTGCCATCTCGACGTCTAATCTGCCGACGTTGAGATCGTCTAAAATATGGCACCTTTGTGGTTCGTCTCAATATTCGTCCCTCTCCAACTACTTGCACAAAAGTTCCCGAACTGTTCGACTATGCTCGTTACTTAATGGGAGGCGGGCAGAACCAAGTGACATTGCTCATAGGCTGTGCTATTCATGGCATAATGAAACACGCATTTCCCTCCACTCAGCGGCATGAAAAATGCTTTGCATAGATGCCATCGCAAGGCGTATGGCAGTTATGAGATGCATGAATGAGGATCGCCCCTTACAACAATTACCGGCGATAGGGCGTCGAGATCCACGATGCGGGGTCGTTAATGTGACGCGTTTTAAGCCCCTGATGGATGGTTCACCAGTTAAAAAGGGTTAGCTGATCCTACTTTCAGATGTTCTGACAAGTCCCATCCATGGCGCAAACGTGTCATGCCTCGGCCTGCTGAAGCGGAGGATTGTTATGCAGCACTTTTGAGCATTTTTAAAACACTTGATAGAAGTTATACGTACCATCTTCTAATTATATTCCAGAAACGCGGCACTGAAACAGAGACGAAATCTTTAAACAGTATATGATACCTGGAAGAATTTGCCATGGGGTGGATGCGCCTCCGCTATATCATGATATAGTAATGAGCTTTTGGCGGCTTGTTAGGTTTGGAACTGTGAAATAGGAAAAGAGCCGTAATACGGCACTCGTCTTGCCATACGAGAAATTCTCTGATATCTCAGGTTGGAACTGGTAAACGCCAGATCTGGCTACTTAAGATATTTGCAATCTACAAGCAAGAGAACGTCCTGGGAAGATCCAAAAGAGGAGGGCTAAAAGAACTTAAGATCTGAGAGCCCCATTAATGAAATATAGAAGCGGTATCTACGGTTATTATTGTGACTTGTTATTTAAGAATGCTAATCCTATGTTAATACCATGTGCCGTCCAGTGCGGCAAGATGTTTGCTATATCCAACCCGTAACCGATAGCACCATCGTTTTCGGTCTCCTCACACAAACATAAACTTGGGGTTTATCTATATTCTCATACTTTAAACGGCACGAAGTATTGTGCTCGGCTGCGTAATATATACTAAGGAATGTCGAGGATATGTCCTTACGTGTGATTCTGGGGTCGAAAGGCTCCCATTCTGAGATTGAATGCCTAGGATACGTTATACATCTCTACTTCAGAGGCGTTGAATGAGATATAAATAAAGGTTCAAAGCCGTGCGATTCGCGGCATATTGTATCATTTGAGGTGGAACTGCGGAAGGATGAAAATGCCCTCTTAGGGGCTTAGTCGAGTCCTAAATGCATACCAGGCGCTTGTATAGATAAATGTCCTGATGCCTCAGTTGAAATCTAATACTCCCGTACCCATCTATCTGTACATTCATGATTCAGAGAACCAATATCCATTTCAAACACCCGAGTTGAGACTTGACCTAAGACAACTGCAGCACATAATTTTCCATCAAGGGCCATCATAACACCGTGCATCGAGCAAAGAGATGCACAACGTTTATCACGATTACGAAAATCATTTACTCAATATCACAAATCATAATAACTTCCATAAACTATCCTTTAATTATTCGGTATTCCCCACCCGTCAACAGCCATAGCATCTAGTATACCCTCCGCCACTTTCGGGATCCCCCTAGCAGTATGACCTCTTCCGGATGGGCCTGGATCATTAACCTCTGCAACGAGACGAGTCTGATCCTTCCCGACCTCCAGGATCGTACCGCCAGTGATCTTCCCCGCAGCACACTCGTCCTTCTCGATGAGATCGAGCATCGCGAGAGCGACCTCTTCCGGAGTCGCCCACTCATCACCATCTGCCTCGCTAAGGTTCTTGAGTTTTTCAGGCGACTATAGTTTCGAGATGAAAATCAGCAAATTACCGTAAGGTAATCTATGGATATCGGTACAGTCTAACCTCTGTCCAAAGCGGCGTCTTGATTAATCCAGGCGCAACTGCTGTGACGCGGATGCGAAATCTCTTCTCTAGACGGGCTAGAGACCGCACAAAGCTTGAGATGGCATGCTTCGACGCATTATACAAAGGGGTTGGAGAGCTCGAACGCTGGCCAGCAACGCTAGATATGTGAACGATGCTTCCGGGCTGCTTCCTCTTCAAGAAGTGCGCCACAGCCAGCTGGGTAACCCGTATGGGGTGGGTAATATTGATATCTAGCATTTTATAGTGGTTACCATCAATGGGATCGGTCGACTCAGCAGTCCCTGGAGGGTGCCAGAAGCTTGACCAATTCTAAAGTAAATATTAGTCTCCTAGTTGGTCAAGATAGAACGGTGGTAGAGCTACAGGCTCATAAACACCAGCACCAGGAACTACGATGTCAATAGCTCCGTAACGCGCTTCGGCGACTGAGAACATAAGTTCCAGTTGTTTCCATTCCGTTACATCGGTCTCCTGAAATATTGCTTCCCCGTGGTCTGCATTGGTGGGATTGGAGAACTCGTTCACAACGGCCTCAGCCTCTGGTCGCAGCTTCAAGTCGGCGAAGAGAACATTGCATCCATTGGAAAGTAGAAGGCTTGCGAAGCTAAGATTAATCCCTATTTAATCATGAAAATGAGTGGGGTGGTAGAGCTTATGAATGAGTCGAGTTAGAACCTACCTGACCCCGCTCCCGTGATGATCGCCGTCTTCCCTTTTACTGAGAAAGCCATGTGTATAAATATATGAAAAGGTAACTTGATAAGGTCCCTTACCCTGTTTTAATTTCGCTACGGCATATACACAGAAAGGAAAAGAATTAAGCAAAGATGGTTTTATAGCAGCTGTGTACAATGGCAGGTCGTTCGGTGTACTGACCCCGCGAATTGTTTCGGCAATACACAACCGCAGCCGACTGCCGAGACATCTCTCGGATGGTTCTTTGGCCTAATTCGAACAATCTGGCCCACTTTGTACGCTGACGAGAAGCCTTACGGATAGCACCGTGAGATTGTCAAAAGCCTGGCAAATAGAATTGCTCTGCATTTAAGTATCGTCGCTCGAACCAGTCGATGATTGCTAGCTCCTCTCGCCCAGCACCCAATACCTCCAACTCTTTCCCCTCGCACCCTTCCCCATTACTCAACTCGACTACTTCCGCGCAGGGTCTCCACCTCCCTTTTTATGGACAATCTTCGATTCTCTTTCAACAACATTTGATTGATTCCCTGCGGCCTCACGCGCAGCACATTCCTCGCAGAGCTCGTCCATCCGAATCGTCTGCCAGATCTCCTTCTGCTTACAAGGCGTCTGAACCAGGTTTCCTTGCTCACAATACTTGCCGAGTGCGTAGGTCGTGTGCTTGCAGGTGTACACGTGAGAATACCACTGACACATCTTGAAAGTGGTTAAGGTAAGTTTATGCGTTGAAGGGTCGAGGTGATTACCGAAATTGGATGCCGAGAAATTTTAACCTATCTAGAAGGGTAACAAAAGAAGAAGAGGGTATTAGTGGTTCTGTCTTAATGATTACTGGACGTCTAAGGCTTGCCAGAAGCAGACTGTAATGAGGCTGAAACAGGCGGAAGTCTGAGAGGGGAATTGGTGCTTGGAGAAAATATTCGACTATTTGACTAATAAACCCGGCGGGGACAGGCACGTAGAAGATTAAACATAATTCTATTAAGATAGAAAATGGAGAAGTTCTACTCATTTGAGTGATGGAGACTGAAGCGAACGTGACTTGCGGCATAAGCATAGCAAACAATCCTCATACTCATAAAACTCGCCTTGTCTCTGATCGCCCTCATTGCCGAGTGAGTTTCTGGTGCGTATCTGATGGAAAGCATCTGCATTCTCAACGACGTTTGAAAGTTAACAATCCGGGTAGCTCGCCTCAACCCTCTCCCGCCTGGGGAAACACATCATTCTTGTTGGGTTTGTTCATATAAAGCTTTTGTTTGCAGCGACTAGCCGCAGTTATCCATATGGAATTGAGGAAGTAGCCGTGTAACGAATGAGAGAATATTGGTTTGTTGTGTGGTTTTTATTAGAGAATGAAGGGTATATTTAAAATGGGAATTGCACGCAGAGGATGCAAAGCGCAAACAGCCAGCCGTCTGCACAACAGAACAGTCATTTCCTCGTGCCTTCCCTTCTCGTTGCCCCAGCTTCATACGGCTGCAGAGAACAAACAGATAGAGTCCACGGCAGCCCGGAAGCTTGCTTTGTGGATTTTCTGAGGGCAAACGGACATGAATTGATAGCAGGATCCTGCCTGAAACTGCTCGGAGGAGATGGAACTTTTAGTCTCCCCCGAATGATGCGAAATTGAGTTCCCACAAGGGATCTGCACCTACCTTTTGGACCAAGCTCGAGTCTGCTCAATCTCCTTTCGTGCGTCCTTTCCACATGGCACAGCGCTGGCCTCCCCCACTCGTCCTTTGCTCTCATGCAGCCACGGCTTCTTGCCGGCCCAGGTCAGTCCATGATCCTTGCGCACTGTCTCGGGTCGCCTCTCACCGCCCATTCCGCGTCATTATTATTAGGGACCTCGGGGGGCGCGGTCGTCATCTTGGAAGTGGGAGTGGATGTGTGGATGAGAGGGGAGGCCGCATTTTTGAAGACCGCGTCGCAAGGCGATTTCCTGCTGTGCTGGCACCACCTGAAAATTGGGGAGGTTGGGCGAGCACCGAGTAAGCACTGAGGCTGATATTGGGTCTCGCCTCTCGCGTGACGCCGGGTCTTTTAGGGGGCTGGAATTTAAGGGTTTTCTGTGTGTAGGACGTCTGTGTGGGCAAGACACGTCCGGGCGTAGCGACGTACGTAGGGTATGAAGTTGGCCACCTTGATCCAGCAAGCGCAGCGTATCTGTCCCTAGGCACGTTAGCCCTATCGAATGGCTTCGGCGAATTTCCATCCCACTGACAGACGGCCCCAGAACCCGCTGACAGCGCCGCTCTTTCTCTCATCAGCGTAGTTCGATCACCCTCCTCTCCTCGCCGCCTCTGCTCCGACTCTGTCTGTACATGCGCGCTGGACCCCGTCCGCATGAGTATCTGACCCGTATGCGCGGCATCGCGGAGCATTCCCATTCCCGGGTCGAGTGGCGCGGCCGGGGGCTCTGGCAGGTGCAGGCCCAATGCTGGCCGAGGACGATGGATTCTTGGTTTGATTCCCTTGGCCGCTGACGTTCCCATGGAGCGGAATGGACGAGTCGCAGGCGGGAGTGAGGCACCAAGGCCACCAGGGGCCTCCGCTGTGCTGCCACGTATTCTGGCGGCGGATCGCGCCAGCATCAGCCATCCTAGGACCAGCAGCTGCAGCTACCACGCTCGTACATACAGGACATCAGCATCTCTGCGCGCGGTGCGTCGTGCAGATAGGGGGTGAATTGTGTTGAGGGTTAAAAAAAGAGGTGGTCGGACGCTTCTGCTACTACTCCTGCTCCTGCTCCTGGAGCTGGATGGGTCTCTGATTTAAACACTGCCGGCCGTCCTCTCCTTCGCACGCGCTCTCCTTCTCGCGCTCTCCCTAAGATTTTCTGCTCCCTGCGGCCTCTCACTTACTGCCCTCCCCTTCTCATCGTCCTCCTCACTGCCCTTCCAGCTCCTTTTCATATAGATCCCCGAATTCGACGCGTCGCCATTTACCACGCTCGTTCAACCCCGGCCGCCACTGCTCTCCCTCCGTCTCCATTCCTCGCCGCGCCATTCTGGTGTTCGCGCGCGTGTGGTTTGGGCAGCTCCTCTGGCGGCCGTGACGCTGGCGGGCCGACGCTGAAAGTTCCACCTGCTCTGGTAGCCGCCCTGCCAGCCCAAGCTGCTTGTCTCGGGTGCAAATTGGACCCTGTGGAACAGCCAAAAATGCTTTGTGCGCGTGTCCGTACTTCGTTCGACGGTTCCGAGGCTTCGCGGCGGATATCTTGCTGAGGTTTCGAGCGGCTGTGACTTGCCAATTGACTCGCTCGTTGGCTCCGAGGTCACTGCCAGCTCGCGCCTCGGTCAGCCAGTCGTGTATAATATACTGGTCAGTGAAGCTCAATTGGACGACGCCAGTGTGCCAATGGGCTGCTGAGTGTGGTTCGATCATTGTGAGCGTACAGGCGTCTGACATTTTACAATTGCAGTTATCTTTTAGTGTTGAGGTCGGCTTCAGTCTCTTCCAGCATATCCATCCACCCCCACCAAATCATAATTATATCCCAAACATCATTCGACTTCAACCCCAATTCTTTCCTGGATCTTTCTATTTAGGCACACTTGCTGTCCTAAGTCTTGCCGTGTACCTGGAGTGGCTTGTTCTCATAGTTGGACTTTTTGGTCGGTCAAACAGCACACATCAAAATTCGACATCATCTGCTATCAGTGTTAGCATTCTCTTTCATTGTTATCATCATTGTTTGTCTACTGCTTCTAGGGTCTCATTCTGTAAGTTCAGCTTCTCAATTCACTTGATACCCTGGCTTGCAGAGCCGGTCGACAACAACCCAGTCCCTCGGTCTCTCAGTCTAAGAGATGGAGCACAAGTGCAACTCCTTTCAAGACCAAGTGATATAGATCCTCCCGATTGCTCATTCCAAGGGGAGTGTTGTAGATCCCATGGCTGGACGGCCGATGGTGGTTTAATTACAACTCCGACTGGCTCTAATCCCCGCCCATCAACTTACACAAAAAAAATCACGAAGTCTAACCTTGGTAGATATGTAGGGCGAGCTTCCAGAAAGCTCACAGCACGTTCGACGCACTGCGAAATTCATCAATCATACTCTGGCCCTTCAGACTTCTCTGTACATCAAATCACCGCCCTTCTTCTGAACGTTGACAAGGGAGGACGTCCCTAAAATACAAACACCAAATCACCTACATCGAAATGGCTTCCTCCGAAGTCGATCTCAAATTCCTAGTAAGGTTTGCTCATAACATCCAGGAAGAGCATCCATTACTCGCCCAAAAACTCTTCCAGGTTGAGGGCAATCTGGTCATGGTCTCTGCCTACGTTATCAAAGCGCGGAAGATGCGGAGGCTTGACGCTACCCGAGATACCAAGTCAATAGATCTCTACTGCAGAATTATCTGGTATGCTCGTGAAGGTCTTGTGCTCTTAGAGCAGTGGGTTCTTCCATTGGTTGGCAAGTTCACAGAGCTCAAGGTCCTTTGCTACAAGCTACGCGCCAGCTACTACCACCTCTACGTCCTCTTTCACAACACACCAACTGTGAGCCTCAAATCATCGCCTCAAGTACACACTCCACCTGGCCTGACCTCCCCTCGTGCGGCCAAAGATCGCAAAGGCAAGGGAGTTGAGCGCGATTCCCCTGGCAACCCCTTCCGACCAACCTCTATCCAACCTACACCCCCTCTAGAAGGCGGCCCCGTTGGGGGACTGCCACCTGGCCCTTTACCGCCAGAATATGCTGCAAACTTCCTCGTCAAAGCAGACGACTACCGCCCAATCGCCTTGCAGTATTTCCAAGAGGCCTCGGACCTTGCGAATAAGCACTGCTGGGGAAGCCACCCCCTTCGATTATCCTTGCGAGTCGAATTTACTGCGTTCTATTATGACTGCTTGCATGAGAGAGATCGCTCACGCCAACTTGCCAAGGCTACAATCGCCGAGGTCTACAACGCGCAAGAGGGAATGGACGATGACATGTTCGAAGACGCAGCAGAACTGGTTGGCATCTTGGGCCGGATGATGAAGAGAGGCTTGGGCTCAGGCCAATCGGCTACCGGCAGCGCACCAGGCAACTCCTCACAAACCGGCATGGATAATCCCATCTGAGGACTCCTTGTACATCTTGAACTTCATTGGCGGTTGGCATTAGCATCACTGGCGTTCTTGACTTCTGTAAAATCATCTGGGCATATATTAGGGATTTGTTCATATACCCATGGGCTGTCATTGATGGCGGGCGAATTTGTTACTCAATGAATAACAATTTTAATGTTTCTACACCTCGATATCTCCGACGTGAATCATACTATCTCGACATTACTTACACAAGAGTTGAATTTATAGGCGAGAATTTTATGACCCTAGTTAGTACGCCATGCTAAGTGTTTGGCGCGCGATCACACATGCCGCATTCGCATTCATTCACAAATGAATCAGATCAATCAAGTAAGAGCTTGATTACGGTGTGAGATCCGAATACATGTGCGCTTAGAGAACTTGTGATCTCATGCCGCAAATATCCAGGAAAGTCTCACCACCCCCAAAGATATGAGGACGAGAACATCTAAGTCCATAATAAGCCACCTACGACAAGCCCACCCGGTCCTAAGCGAACTGATGCAGATAGGTATCCAGATCAGTTATGGATTGGGTGGAGTCTCCAAAGTAGAGCAAACTTAAATTTATAGAAAGGCCTACAGGACGAGCAAAACTACCATAAAAATCGTTACCATAGACGATCTGCAAGGCCCGCAGAATACAGGACAATCATATTCTGAAGCAAACAAGCACAGCCACCCTTTGAATGAACCACGAGACGCTCATCGGAAAAAAAAATTGTAAAAGCAACGGCAGGTCAAGAAGCGAAGCCGAAACAGAGCAAAGCCCCCAATTTCCAAGTTCAAGTAGGTCGATTTGGCGTCAGATGTGCAAAATCCCTTCGATCATCCGATGTGAATGGAAAGAATTGAGGCCATCCGGCAAGCAGAAATCAGAAATCTAGCAGGTTCCATCATTCTGGAACTTAGCCTGGATGAGAGACGCGTCGACCATGCGGCCAGACCAGTTATAAAAGTCTGCTTGAATCTGAAGCCATTTATTGCGATCGTACTTGGCCTCGATCTCCTGGAGGAGGTAACAGTCATCAGCGGACCAGTTCTCATCGGGACGGAGTTGGGGAGACAGAGTTGGCTGAGGCGGCTCTGCTGCACCGGAGCTGAAGACAGAAGGAGCTGCTGCTGCAGTACCAGTCTCGGGTGCTGATGCGAACACGTCAGAGCTGAGGCTGTCCCAGTGAGTGTCCAGATCTTTCTCCTTGCCATTATTCTCCTTCACCGCCATTGGGCCTTTGCACATGTCGTGGAAGGATTTGGGGTCCTTGTTATCATATGACTCCAAGACGTCAGGGTCAATGAAGAAGGGGTCATCGTAGAAGGAGTCATCAGAGGATGCCTTTGGTGCCGACTTTTCCACCTTTTCTAAGTTAGGCTTAGTTTTCTTCTCTGTCTTCTCTCCCTTCTTCTTATTCTTTTTCTTGCATCCACGGTAACCGTCGTAGCCGGTCAGAGTGGAGAAGGGGGCATCGTTGCTATTGATGCCACCTTCAACGCCGGAGTCATCATCATCAACGGGATTTGGCCAATCATAATCACCAGAATTAACTTTACTAGGGGCAAGTCCGCTGGTGAAAGTAGTCTGACTGTCATCCTTGGCAAGACGTGCATGATAGGCGTCAGCTTCAACCTTCATCTCCCGGTAGCGGCGCTGGACCTGCTTCTTGTTGGTACCCACAGCAGCAGCAATCTCTGCCCAGGTCTTCTTATTTTCCTTCAAGTACCAGATTGTATCGTCTTGCTCTTCCGTCCAGTTCATGACACTCTCACCAATCTGGCTAGCCCCAGTGTGGGCAATCGTGGAGACTGCGTCATCGTTAAACTTCTGGTCTGCAGTCGCAGTTTTATTGGAGGTATATTCACGATGCATGCCACTAAAAGCACAGTTGCAGCCATGAATGACATTGTTGTCTTCCTTCTTAGCATCTTTCGTTTTAAAATTATCCCTTTCAACATCCTTCTTAATGCCCTTCTCAGCATTGTCCTTCTTGGATATCCCCATTTTGGCTTCTGATCCGTGATGATTACCACCAGTTGCTTTGTTGATTATGTCCTTGTGTCTGGAGGAGGGCACGACGTGTCTAGTGATCTCATTATCGTCCTAGATCCATTAGCTAATCTTTCTGAGCAAGATAAACAGACCAACGGAAGTAATTGGGGGTTAAAGTAAGAGGTAAAAGACATACACTGTCGAGCTCGGTAACTACGACTCGTTTAGTAGATCGTGGGCGCAGGGCGTAATTATCAGTCTTGGAGACCTTGATTAGATTGCCACCAAGAGCCCAGCTAGTCAATGAAATCTTGCTAGTCAGTTCTTGAACCATTGCAATTAATCGTTCCGTTTCTAAACAATAAAGTATTGTGAATTCAATCACATCAAGAGCACGAATAGTGCTGGCCAGTTGATGAGCAGTCAGTCAATTTGCAAGGACGAGGGTATTTTTGTGTTTGTTGATAAAGTTGAACGTAAGTGTGAATCAAAAGGAAAGACGAGAAGTAAAGTACGCGCTAGGATAGTAACAAAGCGAGCTTCTAGAAGAGTGAATTTACTATTAGAAATTGGCAGCCGATCTTTTTCTATGTCACGATTCACATCATGTCTAAGGTGAAGTCTTCATTAAAGTTAGCCACTAAGCACAAAGCGATCTTTCTGACACCGTCTGGTGTAGGACAAGATTATATTTTTAATATGTGCTTTGTTATCATGGATAGGGAGTAAAGAATAGACTAGAGTTCATGGTAGAGTAGGAGGAGGAATTTGTAATAGCTTGCTATAAAACAAATGCCCAAGCCTCAAGCTTAGAGCAACCCACTTGTAGCTTAGATGGAAATCTCTTGACATATCTCAGAGTCCAAATATACAAAGCAATGGTCTTGGTTGGTCTTGGTACTCTGGTTCTCCAGTACTATCTAAGCTAAACATCGTTTGAGAGACAATGGTCTAGAGATTTCCTGGTAGCAAGAAAACCCGAAGCAGAAAATATGGTGTTAAATACTGCAAGGCAAACTTCATTACAATTAATATTTCTTCCTAATTAGCGATGCAAAACTAATTGATATGAGAATTCTTGATATGCTGGACAAAGTTACCTGTTTTCCAAATGGTGTAGTTGAAAATGGCGTTAAGGGGCTGTTCACGTGAGCTCGCTTACGTCCCCCGCACACACGCCGAAATCTCGAACATTTTCTTGAGATCAGAATTTCAAGGCAGAACCACGCAAATCCTCACCATTAGAACCTCCTTGATTCTACTGGAAGACTGTCATCATGTCGAAAATCACAGTCGGTAAGACTGCCAAGTCCCCTGAATCCATAATTTGACCAAGTTAAGACTAACTGATCTCGCCACAGCCGGAGTGCGTACCAACGTCCAAGAACTCCTCCAATACTCTTTGGAGACGAAGAAGAGGAACTTCCTCGAGACCGTCGAGCTCCAAATCGGCCTCAAGAACTATGATCCCCAGCGTGACAAGCGTTTCTCAGGAACCGTACGCCTTCCTGTTGTCCCCCGACCAAACATGTCCATCTGGTACGTCTACCAGAACAGAAGGTTGAGGAGGTGGTGCTGATATTTGGGCAGCATTCTTGGTGACCAGCATGATATCGATCGTGCCAAGCACGGCGGTGTTGATGCCATGTCTTCCGACGATCTGAAGAAGCTCAACAAGAACAAGAAGTTGATCAAGAAGCTCGCACGCAAGTACGATGCCTTCGTCGCTTCCGACACCCTGATCAAGCAGATTCCTCGTCTCCTTGGTCCCGGTCTCTCCAAGGGTATGAGTGTCTTCTTCACCCCTTTATGTCTCTCCTAACATTCTCAATAGCCGGTAAATTCCCTACCCCCGTCTCCCACAATGAAGACTTGAGCGGCAAGATCAACGAAGTCAAGTCCACGATCAAGTTCCAGTTGAAGAAGGTGCTGTGCATGGGTGTCGCTGTTGGAAACGTCGGTATGACCGAGGACCAGCTGATCTCCAACATCATGTTGGCTATCAACTACCTCGTGTCCCTGTTGAAGAAGGGGTGGCAAAATGTCGGTAGCTTGACCATCAAGGCATCTATGTCTCCTCCCAAGCGCCTCTACTAGATAGTCGGACGTTGCCGGGCCCTCTTTATTGAGATTTCGGCGTGGAGGAGCGTTTGTGCACCTAGAGAGGACAATCTTACCACCCTTGCCATATACCATTTGTACAGCAAGTTCGCGAAGTGATAACTATAATATTCTATAAAATATTCGGCCACAGTTCGACCTACAATATCTAATATTCCTTCTAAAGCAGTTTGTGCAGTGATTTGGAGTTTATGCAACTACGGTCCGGACCAAATTTGCATATCGCTTGCAGCTCGACCACCACAAAGGCATAGGATTACATGGCAAGATCATCGACAAGTCACAAAGCCAAATCGCAGTTCACAACGCAAGGTAACGAAGGAGACGCATCAGGCGAGCAATCGCCATGCCGTTCGTGCAAGGGCCAGTAAGTGCGAACACATTGTGACACAATATCCTTGCGAGTAGCCCTTCGTTACTAAGTCATCCTATCATCTCTGATCTCCTCTCATCTCATACCCGCTGAATTAGCAATTTTGAAGTGCTAATTGAAATGTGGCGACCACCCCACAGTCAACATCCTTTCGCAACGGCGAAGCTGGCTGGTAGGAAAGAGTGTTCACCTGAAAGTCATTCGAGGGAGCCGGGAACGGAGGAAAACCCATTTAGTGCAGGAGCACGAATAACCCTCAGCAGCCTCCGTAGAGGAGCCCCCATGTAAATGTTATAAGTATTAATTATAACCTCTACTGATGATGAAGAGAAAAGATGTGATCCAAGCGAGAAGCGAAGTTTTTGTAGCAATTTTTCGCTGAATCACGCTAGTGACTCGGTTAAACTTTTGAGCTGTGCCTTCTGGCCATGAATATAAGGCACCAAACCCCACTTGCGAAAAATGGCCCCGGCTTAAGCCAACCATTCTCTCCTCATCTTTGTCGTCCTGACTTAATAGTTGCTAAATTCGGGCAGACTAGGTATTCTCACGTTGTCTAGCCAGTTACCTAGCCAGTTTCTGCGTTCTTGGCGCTTAAAAATCATGGACGAGAATCTCTCTCCTCACAACTTCCGTTTCCGTCCATCCCGCTCATGTAGGGTGACGACCAAATACGCCCATTTTATGTCCTGTTGCAAGTCCTCCACTAGTAGATGAGAATGCTACCTTTTGGAAGGCGGAATTAGATTACATATATTTGTTCACTTCACCTCCCACTTTCACGTCACATTTGAATTTTTTTATTTTATTTAATTTTTGTTAGTCCTAAGTTTACATACATCTGAGAGCCATGTCTAGTCACAGTCGCCGGGCCACAGCCATCGACTCTCAAGTTGAGGGTCATTACCCTTGTTTATCAGATGATTTGAACATCTCGTCGCCTAATCAAGGTGCGCCCAGTTCAACTCAAGCAACTTCCTTTCATAGACTAGACAGCCAAATCTCCCCAGGCGGTCAAGAACAGATCACTCCACTACCCAAGAACAAGGAGAACAAGCTCAACGGGGATGCTCCGGCAGTCGAAGAATCTGAGGAGGCAAGAATGGAGAGACTCGGGAGACAGAGGCCCGAAGTTTTTGGTTCAATATGGTCGGAAATAGGTTTCGTCTTTTCACTATCGATGTCCCAGGTGCTCACGGTAGGAAATGTCTTGCCGTATCCCAGGATCATTACTGACTGAAATAGGAATACTTTGTCTCTGGATTTACAGTGATCCTTCCGACTCTTGCTACGAAGCTCCATATCCCTGCTGCGTCGTCGACGTGGCCTGCGAGTGCTTTCTCGTTGACCGTCGCGTCGTTTCTCCTAGTCTTCGCTCGACTGGCAGACATGTATGGCGGGTACCCTCATTATGTCGCTGGGTTCATGTGGCTTACCATATGGAGCTTGGTTGCTGGATTCTCCACTAATGAGGTCATGCTCAACTTCTGTCGTGCTTTGCAAGGCCTAGGTCCCGCTGCCTTCCTCCCGTCCAGCGTGATGATTATGGGGAGTGTCTACAGACCGGGTCCAAGAAAGAACCTTGTATTCAGTATCTATGGAGCCTGTGCTGCCATGGGATTCTTCGTCGGTAAGGGAATTGAGATCTAATGTTAGAGAATCTTGACTCAGAATATATAATTAGGAATCTTCTTCGCCGGGCTCACTGCAGAGTACATATCTTGGCACTGGTACTTCTGGATTGGAACCATCCTCTCGGCCATTACTGCGGTAACAGCCTATTTAACAGTTCCCTCTGATATTCAGGAAAAGAAAGATATCAGAGAGAAGGATCAGATGGACTGGTTAGGTGCAGCCCTCATCTCCACCGGCTTTATCCTGTTCACATTTGCCATCATTGACTCCTCACACGCCCCCAATCAATGGAAGACACCATATATATACATTCTCTTCATAATCGGCTCCATTCTTCTCTCAGTGTCCATATACGTCGAAGGCTGGGTCGCTACTCAACCCCTCCTTCCACCCTCCTTATTTCGGGTCTCCCGCATGCCAGCTCTATTCATCGCACTATTTTTTACCTACGGCTCTCTCGGGGTCTACCTCCTATACGCGACTTTCTACGTGGAAAGGATCATGGGTGCATCTCCTCTACAGGTCGTTGCCTGGTATGTTCCTATGGCGTTGGGTGGGATCATGATCGCCACCTTTGGAGGTCTTATTCTACACATGCTCCACGGAACTGTTCTCATCATCATCGCAGGAACATCATGGATTGTCGCTCCTCTGCTTTTTGCCATCGCCCCTTCGGGAGCAAATTACTGGGCATACATCTTCCCGTCGATGATTTGCGCCACTATCGGCATTGATATAACATTCACTGTAGCTAATATTTTTATCACAACTTCCCTTCCGCGAAAGCAGCAAGGTCTAGCAGGCGGTGTCACGATGCTGTTGCTCCATTTTGGAATAGCAGTTACCCTTGGCTTTGCAGATATTGTTAATACTTACACAGTCGACTCTCTTGGGGAGAAGAAAAGTTACCAAGCGGTGTTTTGGTTCGAGGTTGGATGCGCGGCCGCTGCATTGGTGATTATGATCTTATTTGTAAAGATTAAGAAGGCTGAGAGCGAGTTGACGGTGGATGAAAGGGCAGAGCTGGAAGAGGCTATGGCTGGCGTGACCATGCATGCTAGTTCCAGCCAGAGAGACACAGAGGAAATCGATCCTCGATAAATGAATAGTAATTTGATACCCAGCAACCTCCCTCAAAGAGTTTATCTGCAGTCCGATCCAGAGCACGCTAGACTGCCACGCCCCAACACCTAGACCATTTAGCCAGGGTCGAGGACGCTGGCCGAGGTGGTCCGAGCTGGTGATGATAGTGGTGATAGTAGTGGTGTTGGGTGGCTGTGAAGTGGTATGGCCAAGTTGTTATTGAATAACAACATGTCATTGGACCAAGACGGGTCAACGCACGACTACAACAACTGGCCGCCAATGCCACGGATAAGCAGCTCAGGGAGAGCAAAATTCCATGCAAATACTGGCGTATTGTTGAGATCAAGCGCACATGAATCTTGCGCTGACTTTGCAAGGCTTTTACTATCGGTAGACACCCACAACACATACGAATTCTGGAAGGATGCCTTCCAGATGGTGATGGTGGTGGTGACGGTGACGGCGATGATAACGGTGATCATGACAGTGGTGGCCGTAGCGGCGGCAGTCGTAGTATCGGGGAGGGCGACGAACATTTTCTTCGACCAAAACAAAATTGCTCACCAGAATCCCGTCAGTAAACACAGGCTAAAGAGAGGAAAACGAATGGTGAGGGGAGATGAAGGTGATATTTATGCATTTCATTGACGCTTACTTTAGTTCGGACTCCGTAAGGATTACCTTCAAATTAGATATTACCGGTTAAACTAGCAGCTCCAATATATACTCCTCTCAAACAAGTCATATATTCTCTAAGTAAATCTAAAATTCGTCAACCATGATTCTATGTCGATCTTTTATCGGTCTAATGAATCTTGGCATTTCCTAAGATTCCCGGGACTTCGGTGTCCCGCCATCACAATTTCAGCATCCCGAGATTAAGATCTGCTAAAGAGATATGGCCGGCAGATGCACCTACACCTTAAAGTATGAAGTCGGATCATACAACTGCTATAACAAAGGGGTTTTAGTAAGAGATTTCAAGTATATTGATTACCCAGCTTCTATATCATTGTTGTACAATTCCGTGTAACCCTCCAAGCCGCCAGACCCCTCCTCCCAATTACCCTAGAAAGCGTAGGCCAGACGCCGTCATCACCAAAATCTAAATCATCCAGATTTAGATGCTGCTGGTACCTCCAGACCTCTTGAAACTTCAAGGGTTGGTCATTCTCGAGGTAACTGTCCAAAAAAGTTGCCGACAGCGGCGCAACTAAATATGTCCCTTCCTTCTCCTCATAGTACAGCGATTGCTTTTTGGGGGGGAGGTGGCACGTTGCTAATGCAGTAAGTTCGCGTATCATGGACGGACCAGGCATGCCCATTATATCATGGGTGTCCAAGACCTCGTTCTTCCCATTCAAAAGCCAGATCGGAGGGCTGTAGGTCTTCCACCATATAGTTTTTGTTGCGTCAGGCTGTCTGCTTAAAAAGACTTGCATCGGGACTATGCCACCCTGGTGGTAGGTGCCCATCAAAAGTCCGAACATGAGATTGAAAACGATCCATACCGCGGCCCAGATGCGCAGGTTGGTACGATTTCTCGGAAGCTGGACAGACGATAAGAATAACGGTACAGTGGGGATGAGGAAACGAGCCTCCTGGTGCTGGAATATGGATAGCACGGCAACTCCGGAGATTGCAGAGTAGAGGCGGAGAGAGACATGTGGTTGAAGGAATAGCAGAATGGCGACAGGCCCAATTAGTTGTGGTAGGTTGAACAGCAGGTGTTGGTAGTATGGGTGCAAGCCGTGTTGCGCAAGATTACTCGTTGAAAGATTGTACATGATGTTATTAAAGGGTGTTATGATTGGGTGGCAGAATAAGGTCGTCCAGGTGACAGGTTGATTCGAGTAAAAGGAGGTATCAAGATAGATGGCTATAAAGGCAGTCAAGAGAGCAGAAAGGACCATAGAAAGAAGTGACCACGGCCTGCAATTTCCGTTAGCGGTGTAATCGGGGAGATCGAGGGCATTCTCACTTCTTTATGACATGGGGTATAAGTCGAAAGCCAGGAATGATGAGGAAGGCGGGGAAAGTGATACGGTTGAATATACCAAAGACCACGACAGATGCTAGGAGAGCACAAGCAATGACAGAAGATGGTTGATGTCGTTGCTATAGAAGATTAGATAGTTACATGTGTCAGGGAGGGGGCGGTGTCATGCCTTATTCTCTACAATTCGCTGGATCAAGACCAGACTCCAGACGATGCTCAGCGTTTCAATGGAATTGGAAAAGGTATGTGTCTGGTAGGTCCAGGTCACATATGACGAAGCAACTAGTGTGACAGCCACCCTTCGATGCCGTGGGGAATGGATCAGCTCGTGAAGGGCCCAGTCCTCAAGAACGAAGCTCAGCGCAAACATCAACACCCGCAATGTCCAGAATACCGCGATAGGCGGAATGTCTCCATCGCCCCCGTTCTCGAACCAAACCCACTTCAGTAGCAGCATTGGCAGACCGTAGACAGGCCATAATGGAAACACGCTCCGGATGGGGTGATCGGTGGTGAACTCCCATGTCAGTTTGACGGGATAGCTGAAGATTTGGCCTGAGCGTAAGAGTTAGAACAGGGCCGACTCAACAGATCAACGAAGGCAGGGCGACACTCAATGGCCTCGCACTCGGCGGACGTTAAGAAACTACATACCTGCGATGACCTCCGGACCTTGGAAGTTCTCATCCGGGTGGAGATAGCTCGGCGATAAAGCAAAATAGAGACGGACCAGCACCAGGAACAGATATGCGCGCCTCCACATGGCGGACTATGGATGCTGGCGGCCGGGCGAGGAGAAGCGCAGACGCAACGCCAACGAGGTGGAGGAGAGCATTTGCATGGGAGAATGGAGAAGGAGAGGAGGATGGACGGCGGGAGGTGGTGGGCACGTAAAATCAGAAGAGGAGGACGATCAAGCAGGAATTATCGCGTTTCCCCTTCAGGGATACTGGAGCTGTAAGCAGATAACCGGGGCGTGGGTGTTCTGGCCGTTCTGGCCGTTCTGGCCGCGTGTTACTGTAACATGGCAGGGTCAGGCGAGATTGTGTATGGCTGCATGCGGTGCACAAGTGATCACGTGCATTTATGCAATACATGTCGCTGCCTGAGGTACCGAAAACTGGGTTGTTAAAAAATGCTGTTTATGTAATCTGGATGTCATCCCATAGCGAGCTGTGGGTCAGACGGTGCGTTCCCTTCTCCTCTGCTGCCCCGCGCGATCATCGATTTATATCCCTCGCGCAGAGAGAGACTCCCGCTGCACGCGTACCCTGGAGAGGGAGACAGGCAGAACGGGGACCCCCTATAATGCTGCCTGCCTCTGCGCCGGGGTCTCTTCAGGCGGCGCACGCCATGGCTCATACACATTCCTGAGCCGAGAACGGCGACAAGGCTGAAGCCCCCCATCTGCCTGGGGCTCGGTTAGCGGCCATGATGAATGCTGATTGTAGCAAAGGCACCAGTAGATAGAAAAGGGAGGAGAGCAGGTGGGAGGTATATATATATGATTCACTGATTGGCAACATCCTCATCAAGGAACTCATCTCCCCTTCGTATCCACTCGACTGCCTTTGTCCGCGGTTGGACGAGCTCACCATCTCTGCCTCCACGCGCTAAGATAAAAGGCGACCGCAACCACCAAAGCTCCGCCGCTTCGTCCACTTCGCAACTGGCACCTTCTGCATCTTTCCACCACCAACATCCACCCTCAACTCCAACTCAACCCAGCCCACATCCTCTCTCTTCTCCATTCCAGAACCCATTCCACCTCTCTCTCCTCTACGCTCCCAGCCCTTAATCGTATTGCACCATGGCAGCCGAGAAGTCATCCATCATCACCCTCCAGTCCAATGATGGTGTCTCCATCGATGTTGGTATGGCTTACTCTTCCCCCCTCCTCATCCTGGCGAGAGTTCTAACGCGCCACCCTACAAATAGACCGACAGGTTGCCGAGCGCTCCATGCTCATCAAGAATATGATGGAGGATCTCGGCGATGAGGCTATCTCCACTGCAGTCCCGATTCCCAACGTAGGTTCCCTCAAGCTCTTGGACTTTAGTCTCCCAAGTGGTGCGCCGCTCCAGCCTACTCTAGTGGCTAACACTTCACTACCCAGGTCAACGAGTCGGTCCTGAAGAAGGTCATCGAATGGTGCGAGCACCACAAGAACGATCCCCAACCCGCCCAGGACGATGATTCCGACTCGCGCAAGAAGACCACTGACATCGAGGAGTGGGACCAGAAGTTCATGCAAGTTGACCAAGAGATGCTCTTCGAAATCATCTTGGTAGGTCCCTCATTCCCTCTCAAGGCCCTCTCGCACTAACCGTCGCTGCCAGGCCTCGAACTACCTCGACATCAAGCCCCTCCTTGACGTAGGATGCAAGACAGTCGCCAACATGATCAAGGGCAAGTCTCCCGAGGAGATCCGTAAGACCTTCAACATTACCAACGACTTCACTCCTGAGGAGGAGGAGCAGATCCGCCGCGAGAACGAGTGGGCTGAAGATCGCTAGATACAGAGAGCGCATGTTTAATGTGCATCGTACTGCATGGACCGGTCTTCGTCTTAATATGCCTCGACTTGCCCACGAGATCGTCTTTCTATGACATTCTCCTCTTCTACGATGCATACATATCGGTGTTTTTACTTCCTATTTCCGCTATGGCTCTCTCGTTCATCACGTGGGGATTGCGGTCTACTCTAGCATAAGAATCTCATTATACTGCGGCCGGTTGGCATGGAGTTACGGTATCCGAACTGCTTCTATAGGAGGAGCTCCGGAGTGTTTTCCTTCATTGGATTCACCCATAGACCTCGATCCGTAGATACCTAGGCAGTACAAAATTATACATGCTTTTCTAGCCTTCTCTCCTTTGCTAAGTGGACTGTGCTTATATAAGACCGCGCTACCAAGCCTACAACCTGAGACTCCCTTATAACGTAGATGAAGTCAAAATTATATATTTTCATGTATTCTCCGTACTGCGAGGTCCAGCTGTATCTGCGCAGCATCACTCCTAGCGCGAATCATGAGACTTGCCCAATCCCACACACTTCGGCAACTGTGATCTTGTTATTTATTTATTTATTTTTGGTACGTTACGCGCTGGGTAAAGGACAGATAGGAAGATGGATCAATTAAGATAACAAGGGACGTTCGATATTTCTATCGCAAATTTATCGTACCTCACCTTGAAGGGCGTTCTAACTGAACCGCACTTATGCCATTGCGCTAGATATGGTTTACGCATATGGGAGGGGAAGAAGACGGATACTATATTCACTCCCTATAGTTAGGACTTGCATGCTGTGATGGTATGGCTAGCCCCCAAGCGAGAGAAAAGAAGACACGGTCTACACATATACAGTCCACATGCCTACCTATTCTCACCCTCCAATTGGTCTATACGTCAAAATAAAGGCGAGTGTATCGTGTGAACAAATGGACCATTCTTCTCGCCGTTCGAAGACCTCCCATCACAGAGTAAAGGTGATATTGGACAAGCCAAGCTCAATCAAGGCTGATTATCAGTCGAAACGAGATATCACATCACGGTCCTAGCAGCAACTCAGCAATTGAGGAAAGCAGCAATTTATTTATTGATTGCCAGCAGACATTCCCAAAATCAAGGTACGCCATCAACCCTCATGAGAAAGAAGAGCCCCTTCCTCCCATTTCCAACCAATGCAAGATCCCACCCACCACATCCTGGGCAACTCAAGCACGCCCCGGCAACTCCATAAGTACGAGATAGGTTTCGTAGAAGAGGAGGTCGAGGGCCGGGTAGAGAAGATAGAGGATGGTGAGTTCGAGGGAGGGTTTTTGAGGTTTTCGGTCGAGTTGTCTAGATACCGATGCGGGTCTTGCGCCAGTGCCTCCTCTTGGCGTTGTATCTACATTCGTCACGTTAATTACTGTGCTTCACACTCGTCGCTAGGCTGCCCGCCAAATAGAGAACAAGCTAGGTGTGGATGTGTGATTCGTACCGGATGGTGTTACCAGTCCTCAGTCGGATCCATTGAGGGATGGGTCTGTTCTGCTTCTGGGCTTTCGCCAGCTTCTGCTTCGTCCGGAAAGACTTGTGGCTCTGTGAAAATGGTACGTCAGCATCCTGCGATAATCGGTTGCAACATAGTTCCCGGCCAGCGAGTCCAAGGCAGAATGTCTCGCTGTTTGAAGATATCCTCTTGCCATTGCATCTCTCTCCCCCACAGCGCTCGGTCCGCAGCTCAATCATCCAGTCTCAACTCTATCAAGTCTCTGTAGTAAACAGGTAAAGAGGAAATGTACATACCGGCATCGTGACGGAATGTCGTGGTGTCGAGGTTCTTTGGTTGATCTGTCGTAGGGTTGAAGAACTTCCGTTTTCTCGCTTGGCCCGATTTTCGAATGAGGGCTTGCTTGCCCTCTCTTCCTCAGGCTGCAATAAATGTTAGTAACAAATGACAAATCACCGACGGTGGTACTATACTAGCCCCAAGTCCGGTTAGCTCAAACGGGACCGGGGCACCCGAACAATTTGGCGAGTGAGGCTACGGACGGCCTGCGCTGTGCAGGAGAAGCGAGAGCTTGATTTCAAAGGACATACAAGAAGTCGTAACTCCACTGCGGCGAAACGTGAGCTTCAGAGAACAGACGAACTTGCGGAAGTGCGCGGCAAGATATCTTGCGTCACTATCGACACGCGCGAGGTGCTACGACCTTGGAACTACGTGCCTGAGAGAGAAATATTCTTGGAAAGAAAGGGGAGGCCAGAGAAGCGCTCAGGAACGGCCAACAGAATGGGTGCCGGCATGTCGTGGTTGTCGGGGTTGCTGTGGGCGAAGAAAGAGATCAGGATATTGATCTTGGGATTGGTATTTGAGCCTCCCTGGTCTTATGGACTCTAAACTAATCCGTGGCGCCCAGGATAATGCCGGGAAGACAACGCTGCTCTATCGATTGAAGGTACGCCACCTCGACTGCTGGAGACGGATGAGAGGGGTCAATACTGATCAAGATATAGATTGGAGAGGTGGTTACGACAATACCTACTATAGGATTCAACGTTGAGTCAGTCACGTACAAGAACCTCAACTTCAACGTCTGGGTATGCTAGCCCCTTTCCGTGTCTTCCTCCTTTGTCTGTCGATGCTAGCTGATCATGGCATGCAGGATCTCGGTGGACAAACATCTATCCGACCTTATTGGCGGTGTTACTATGCTAACACTGCTGCTGTGATCTTCGTGATCGACTCAACCGATATCGACCGATTGGGTACTGCCTCAGAAGAACTCGCAGCTATGTTGAACGAGGATGAGCTGAAAGATGCGGCACTTCTGGTGTTTGCCAACAAACAGGATCAGCCGGGAGCTAAAGGCGCCGGCGAGATCAGTGAGGCGTTAAGGCTGGGAGAGTTGAGAGACCGAAACTGGAGTATCGTGGCATGTAGTGCCGTTGACGGACGGGGTGTCGACGAAGGGATGGACTGGCTTGTGGTAAGTGCTTAGCCATGCCATTGTGGCCTAGATTTGGTGAAGCCGATGCATATTAGACATGGGCTAACAGGAGGCAGCAAACGGTGCAGCAGGACTCGTAAGACGCTGGCAACAGCTTGTACCACCACCACGGTTACCATTAGGGCAGGGCCAACTGGAGCATATCAAGGAGCAGTGCTGGGACCGAGAATTCTCGCCGTCCTGGATATCCTTCTCATTCAGCGATGGGAGGCGAGGTGATATCATGACAATGTTTGAATGCGCATGGTCGTACGGATATGGAGGGTCAATCAGAGGCAGAGATTTTAGAGCCACGGAGCATAACAATCGTAATATATTCACATCATCTTCTGCTTCGCTGCTGCGCCTATTCGGACCAAACGAGGCGCCCATACCAGTCGGACGAGGACCTGTCTTTGCTTCCATGGATAAGAGGGTCAGTCGACCTGCCCCTGGGAAATCCGGCCTTTCCATTCTAGTATTCCCGTCTGGCCCGGCGAGACACGAGAGCACGTGATCACGCCTCCCTCCCCCACCTTCAAATCGCAACTCCGAGGCGATATGCAGTTCTCCCTTGTGCATCGATGCGGTGAGCGCCTCGGCAGAAGAAAACACAGTGGTAAGACGCGTCGTGGATGGAATCATGCTTGTGTGCCTTGCTCCCTCGGAGGCCGGAGATGTCCACATCGCGCGGGCAATTGTATCATGGCGGCGGATGCCACCGTCGGTCTCGACCTCGGCCTGCCATATCCAGACGGAAGAATGGACTGAGACCTGACATGACAGCACCAGAATTGAAATCGCGGTGTGCCTCACGCCATGTCTGACATTGTACACGAATGTTTGGGATGGACGGCAGTACGCAGGGCATCATTACCTCTTCCATTGCTAACATCCCCATGCTGATTGGCTACTGCCCCACAATCGACCGTTATCCCCCGCGCTGTCTCTCTTTTATATAAAGCTCACACAAACACTCCCCCTCCTCCCGGCTGTTCTGGACGTGCTGATGCTCCTCTCCCCCGTCTATCCCATCTACACTACCGCAATTGCACCAACTGTCTACCCTCTAGTCAATCCACGCCCTGCCCATTCCATTCTATCCTTCAAAAAGCAATAATGGTTGCCGACGATAAGCCAGCCTCGACCTTCAAGTATGCCGAGCAGCCCGTGTACACGGCTTCCAACGGTGCTCCTATTCCACACCCAGAGGAGTTCCAGAGGGTCGGCCAGAATGGCCCTCTCCTGCTCCAGGATTTCCACCTGATCGATCTGCTCGCTCATTTCGATCGTGAGCGAATCCCCGAGCGTGTTGTCCATGCCAAGGGAGCTGGTGCATATGGAGGTATGATGAGTGAGCGTGGCCCACTCTTGATCGATGCTGACCATTAGTGCAGATTTCGTGGTCACACACGACATCAGCGATATCACCCAGGTTGATATGTTGACCGGTGTTGGCAAGAAGACCCCTGCCGTGGTGCGATTCTCGACTGTCGGTGGTGAAAAGGGCTCCGCAGACACTGCCCGCGACCCAAGAGGGTTTGCAATCAAGTTCTACACCCAAGAGGGGAACTGGGACTGGGTCTATAACAACACTCCCATCTTCTTCCTCCGCGACCCAACCAAGTTTCCCTTGTTCATCCATACCCAGAAGCGCAACCCGCAGACCAATTTGAAAGATGCCACAATGTTCTGGGACTACCTCTCTACCCACCAAGAGGCCATTCACCAGGTCATGCACCTCTTCAGCGACCGTGGTACCCCATACTCGTACAGACACATGAATGGCTACTCAGGCCACACCCACAAGTGGACCAAGCCGGACGGAACCATCAACTACGTTCAGATCCACCTGAAGACTGACCAGGGAAGCAAGACTCTGACCAATGCTGAGGCTGGTAAGCTGGCATCTGAGAACCCAGACTGGAACACCCAGGATCTCTTCGAGGCAATCCAGAGAGGCGAGCACCCATCCTGGACTGTCTACGTGCAGGTTCTCTCTCCTGAGCAGGCCGAGAAATTCCGCTGGAACATCTTTGACCTAACCAAAGTCTGGCCCCAGAAGGAGGTCCCTCTGCGGCCATTCGGCAAACTCACACTGAACAAGAACGTGGAGAACTACTTTGCCGAGATTGAGCAAGTTGCCTTCTCCCCATCTCACCTTGTCCCTGGCGTCGAGCCCTCTGCCGATCCCGTCCTCCAATCTCGCCTTTTCTCGTACCCCGATACCCACCGCCACCGCCTAGGCGTCAACTATCAACAGATCCCTGTGAACGCCCCTCTCAAAGCCTTCAACCCGTTCCATCGTGATGGCAGCATGGCTGTCAATGGCAACTATGGCGCAAACCCCAACTATCCGTCCTCGTACCGTAAGCTCACCTACAAGCCGGTCAAGGTGACCAATGACCACGAGAAATGGGCCGGTGCAGCCGTCTCCTTCTTGTCAGAGGTTACCTCTGAGGATTACGTCCAAGCCAAAGGACTCTGGGACGTGCTAGGAAGACAGGCTGGCCAACAGGACAATTTCATCGGCAACGTCTCTGGCCACTTGAAAGCTGCGAAAGATGATACTCGTAAGCGCACCTACGACATGTTCTCTAAGGTTGACAAAGACCTCGGCGCGAGGATTGCTGCGGCGACGGAGAAGCTGGCATCTCCAACCAAGAGTAGCCTCTAGATACACGATGTTCGCTAGACAAAAAAAGCAATATTGAAAAAGGGGGGGGGGCGCCCAAAAAGTAATAATTGGTCAATAAGCCCGAAAAGTTGCTGGTCTGACCGCTAGACGCAGAATACATATTAACGCTATTGGACCTTTGACACCCCGTAAAATGAGAGACAGTTAACGTGACGGTGACTGTTGTGTTCGGTATCTCGTTCTGTATCTCGTCCTCGGCCGCTTCTGCCCCGCGCTCCCCCACTCTATTCCCCACCTCACGGTCGTACCTAATATAGAACATGATATTATATAAACCCAACGCGCATCCCAGTCTCACAAGTTCACGATCTATTGATTGCCTAACCGACAAACTCATTTTACCCATTTCTTCCCCATCCAGTCTACCGCACCAGCAGCAATGCCCTCCGCCGACCCCGCGCCACCCATCCCCCGAAACTCCAATGGCATCCCCCCCTTCTCCGCCCTCCCCCTTAGGACCGGAGACCCCTTCTTTTCCGCCTGGGGTCTCTACGGCTCCCATGATGAGCTAGGTACACTGAACCGCCTGACGCCAACCCGTGTCCTCGCCGCTGCTGCCCAGGAGATCCGCACCGGGGCGCGCGTCTCGACGGATGCTCCGCTGACGGTGCACACGAGTGCCGACAAGGCGTACTTCGCCCGTGCGGCCTTCCACCAGGAGCTGATCCACAAGGCGCCGAGGATCGTGAATGATGATATCTGGACTTTTAATACGCAGGGCAGTAGCCAGTGGGATGGGCTGAGGCATTATGGGTATCAGAAGGAGGAGAGGTATGTACGCCGCAAGAGACCCGATTTGATAGAGATAGCACGTGAGAACGAGTAAGGAGATGCTGACTTTGGGGGGTGGGTTGGAAAGGTTTTACAATGGGGCTACGTTAGAGGATTTCCATGGCCCTGGTTTTAAGCCGGGGAATAGGACGAAAGATCCTGGGAGTGAGAGATTGGGTATTCAAGGTTGGTCATAATCTCTGCTTCTTCAGAGATTGAGTTTGACTGCATGGAAGGAGATAACCTGATAATAATGATATAGCAATGGCGGAGCAAGGTATTGTCGGGCGAGGAATCCTCCTCGATTTCCACTCCTGGAGACTGGCTCAAAACCCACCTGTTCCGTATGACCCGTTTAAGCGTGATTCCATCACACTGGAGCAATTGCAAGCCGTTATAGAAGCACAGGGGACCGTGGTTAAATTTGGAGATATTTTATTCATTCGTTCAGGTACGTTCTTCTGCATTTATGTTACGGGCTTCTTTTCCGAAAACTATTTGACAGGTGTATAGGATTCCTAGTAGCTCAGAATGAAAAAAGCGAGGAAGAACTGACTACAGTGAAAGATAATATTCCCCATTCGTTCGGTGGGGTGGAACAGAGTGAAGGAGTCCTGCGGTGGTTATGGGAGAACTTCTCTGCTGTTGCTGGAGACCAGCCGAGTTTTGAATGTTGGCGTACGTCCCCTGTCCTTTTCTCTCTTAATGCTATTCTAGACTCATTTCAGCTCTCTCATACTAATCGCAATGATACCAACCTCTAACAAATAACAGCATCGAAAGAATCTTATGCCATGCATGAAGTCATCCTAGCCGGTTGGGGAATGCCAATCGGCGAGCTCTTCGACCTAGAAAAGGTAGCTGATCAGTGCAAAAAGGAGAATCGTTGGAGCTTCTTCTTCACAAGTAAGGTTTGCAACGTGCCCGGTGGCGTGGCCAGCCCGCCGAATGGATTAGCTCTTTTTTGATATTTGTGAATTTGCAAGGTTCGAGGTGCGTGGCATCATGTCTTAGGCATCATGGGTGCAGTTAATACCCTGTTACAGAAACATCTTAGGAGATTATGTGGCCTTTTAGTATTGATTGATACCAATCTTCATTAACGGCGAATATTTGATTTTTCCTTTCACATTTAGTGACTTCCTATGTTATTAGATAAATGCCGTGAGTGACGAAAGTAAATATTTCGTCAAGTCATTATCCAGGTCAATATCCAGTTCCTCACTATATGCCGCATCTAAGGAGACGGCCGACTTGTGCCCCTTCTATCCATGCCCATGCTCCGCATCTCAATATTTCTATCCTCAATGACTCTGCTTGCTCTCCTTCTTGGTTTATTATTCTGATCCGCTTGCGGTAGCTCACCTCTTTCGGCCAAATCTCCAACTGGCATATTATCATCTCCAATCTCGTCACGACTGGGAATGGCAGTATCTTCCCCAGACTGTCCAGGTGTCGGCTGCAGGTCTTCTTCCTCCTCGCCATAGTTACCGCCGACGCTGATCATGGTGAACGGGCTTGCGGTCGGAGCATCCAGGACCCTAAGCTCTTCGGCGGTGAACCATTTCGGCAACAAGAATGTACGCACAGGTATCAACAGTAGAATAATGATAGGAAATCCCACTGCAGCAATTGTCTGTGTGATGGCAAAGGTTGCTCCGAAACCAAAGAGCTGGATAGCCACGAATGCCCAGATCGCCGCTCTGCGACTAATTCGCTTGAAAGGTTCGGAGGCCGGCGTCAAGGTTTTGTCGCGGCACAGAAACAGTAGTTTGAGCGTGATTCCATTGCCAGCGAGGGCTTGCATACCCATTACAAAGAATAGTCCTGCGAGTACACCCTGCGGAATTAAGTGTAGTACGATAAGGAGAGGACCAGACATGGTTCCGAGAGTCAGGAGGCCTTGGGCGAGATTTGATACGCGCTGCTCAACAACATGCGATACTTGCGTGGTAACGTGACCTTTCGCAGCGCCTTCTTCGTTCGTATCTGCGACTACTTTCGTCACGCAGAGGGACTCCGTGTGAAACGGCGCTTGCGGAATGAGTCCGTTGGGAAATGGGATTCCAAGAAGTCCAGCAACGCCGGTGGTCAAGCCGAGGAGGAAAATATCCCAATGGAATCCCGCTGGCTTCCTAAGAGGGAACTCCGTGCCTTGTGCTATCAATGATGAGACTTAAGAGGTTAGTTTTTGCCAAGATGGTGCAGGGTGTATATATACCATTATGGTCGAAATAGAACAAAATGGTAAGAAGTATAGCAAAGGGGATCGCGATGAAAACATCGGAAACTCTAATATGCCAAAAATCTATAAACCATCCTCTATCAGTTGTAGGGAAAAAAGCTTTGCTCGTTGGCAAAGTATCCAATGAAATATCTCTCATCTTTCCTATATGCACGAATCCTGTAAAGAAGACCACTGTGAGAGGTGTGCCGTAGTCTTTGATGAACAGTCTAACATAGTGCTGGAAGAGAGGACTGGCCCCAACAATGCCGCATAGGTACCCAACTACGAGGACGAGGAGAGCCACGACAATAGATAGGTAGAACGCCTCATCAGATCCTTGTCGAGTAAGAACCTGGATACCCTTCTGGAGGTAGATGAATGCAACGTAGAAGCCAAATATATCGCAGGAGAAGCGAGTCACGTATTTCAGGCCGTTACAGGCATTGGTAATAGCAAGGATCCAGTGCATTAACAAGGACCACCTGAGAAGTCAGCGAGGAGACCTCGGGGGGTTTGAGACACATACAGGCCAATCAGAGCCATGAAAGAGAAGTAGTTAGCTCCAGTAGGAACTATAATATCATAAACCGTACTACCGGAATCAGCATCCAAGAGTTAGTACCTCCCTATGCGACTTACTAATTGAAGACCGTGATGGGGCCAGTAACCCCAACGATGACCAGAGGCTGAGCTGCAAAGACTGCAAAGACCACGGATCCCAATACTGAGGCAAGTAGGACCTCGTTCACTCCATAACTCATGTGAGTTTTGGTGAACCTGATACATTCGTTAGCACTCTTTCCAAGTCCGGAGCTCTAAGACAACAAACATATCCAAAGAGAAGGCCAGTGCAGGCAAGATGCTATGTGTCTAGTCAGCCTCTCCGTATCACTCTCTAATCCCGTTCCCTCTCCTGCTCCGAGCAATGCCCTTGTTAAGACTTACTTTGCGAAATACATGTACACCGTAGCCGGGACGACTCGATAGTCCCACGCATCGGTCCAATCACTCCAGTAGTACGGCAGTCTTCTGCGCACATCGCCGACCATGCCGCGAAACAGGCGGATCTTCCACCACGCCGGCCGGCGGTGGCTCCTGGCGCTCTGCGTCCGACGCAAGTCATTCTCGTCGTGTGCCCGGGTACCTTGCGTGGATTCGTCGGGTGTGGCGGCGTGCTGCCGGAAGCCGAGATGAGCACGCCAGCTCGCAAGGTGGGGGTGCGCTCTATGGGCGTGCGGCAGCGCGCGGGGGAGCGAGTACGTCGCTGGTGGGGAGCGGGTATCCATACTGGTCTAGCACGGCCAAATGGCCCATCAATGGGTTTGCTAGCGGGTGATGGAGATGGGTTTTCATGAGAGCGGTGGGAGTGGGGAGGTTGAGATTTTTTTTATAAGGCATGGTTCTGTCGACGGCGTCCAGGTTCAATGACGTTGAGGTGGCCAATTAGACGAAGGGAGACTGCTGGGCATTCGGCCTGATAGGGTAAACCGGTGATGATAGTGCTTGAACACGTCCTCATGCTGGTGATGTTCATATGTGGAGAGGTTACACGGTTTCATGAAGCATGGCGACAGATATATATACGTACAATTTTCTATGGTGGCCGCCTCATGCCCCTCTATCTCCCCCCAACAACTAAAATACACGGATGAGGTTTGGAACAGCCAACAGCAAGTTCCATTATATAAGAAGAGTGAAGAGAGATTTTGAATATGCACTGTAACCGGTACTGCCAAATTTGTTCAGCTGCCCACGCCTAAAAATGCCTGTACAATTCCACGATCCTCGATGCGTCATCCCAGCCCATGCCTATCCAAACAAGCGCCTCCTTTGGACTTTTGAAGTGGAGAAGATCACTCATGTTGGTGAAGGTTGCTCTGGTGGGGTATCCGTCGTCTCACTAGGGAAAGGGGGTGGCGCGCCCGCGCCTCCGCCAAAGTATTTCGCGAAGTCCTTGTTCTCATCGAATGGTCTAGGTCCTAATAATCTGACCATGTCATCTCTCCCAAGGACCTCTTTGCTTAGAAGTTCCTCGGCCACAAGCCCAATTTCCTTCTTCTTCGCCGCTAGTAGGTCATAGCATTGCTTATATGCCTCATCCACTATCCTCCTGACTTCGGCGTCGATTGTCTGTGCCGTCGACTCAGCGAAGGGTTTGTGGAATTTGTTCTCGTCGTCTTCAAAGTGCAGTGGGCCAAGCTTCTTGCTCATGCCCCATTTTGTGACCATGGCTGTTGCCATCCGCGTCACCTTGTTGAAGTCATCTGAGGCACCAGAGGTAACAGTGTCAAAGTGTAACTCCTCGCTGATTCGACCTCCGAGGGTCATAGCCATGCGATCCATCAATTGATTGACGTTCATCAGATAGGTGTCTCCTGCAGGAAGGTATTGAGCATATCCAAGGGCCCCTTGGCCTCGTGGAATGATGGACACCTTCAATAGGGGATCGGCGTATTTGAAGAACCAGCCGCAGATGGCATGACCAGCTTCGTGGTATGCCACGGTCTTCTTTTCTTCCGGAGAGAGAACGAGAGACTTCTTTTCCAGGCCACCGATGACACGCTCAATGGCCTGTTCAAAATGGGCCATGGTAACGGAGTCGGCATTGTGTCGAGCAGCTGAGGAGGTTAGTCATGCAAGGTAAGCAAAAGGGACTCGAGAATGCTACATACCGATTAGAGCAGCCTCATTACAGCAATTAGCAATATCCGCACCAGCAAATCCGGGAGTCAGAGCAGCAAGGCGTCCAGACAGGAAGTCCATGTCCTCATTTGTGACAATCTTGCCCAAGTGAACCAGGAAGATCTGCTTTCGGCCGTCCATGGTTGGGCGGTCAATCGCAATATGCCTATCGAAACGGCCAGGACGTAGGAGAGCCTTGTCAAGCACGTCCGCTCTATTTGTACCAGCTAGAACCACGACTTGCTCAGAGGTGTTGAAGCCGTCCATTTCGGTCAGAATTTGGTTCAAAGTTGCCTCGCGCTCGTCATTGCCACCAAAAGATCCCCCTTTGCTCCGTGCCTTGCCAATTGCATCAATTTCATCAATGAAAATGATACAGGGTGTGCTTTTTCTCGCCATCGCAAAGAGGTCGCGTACTCTGGAAGCACCAACACCGACGAACATCTCGACAAATTCGGAGCCACTGACACTGAAGAATGGTACCTGAGACTCGCCAGCAGTTGCTTTGGCCAAGAGAGTCTTACCAGTTCCGGGAGGACCAGATAAGATGGCACCGCGAGGAATTTTAGCTCCTAGTCTCTGGAACTGCTCTGGTTTTTTCAAAAAGGAAACGAACTCCATGATCTCTTGTTTGGCTTCATCCATACCGGCCACATCCTTGAACTTGACTTTGACATCGGTCTCATGATTAAACTTCTTCGCTCGACTCTTACCCATACCAAAAACGTTATTCTGTACCCCACCAGCGGCCCCGCGACGAGCGATATATAAAATTGGAGCAATAAACAAAAGTGTAGGAAGAAGGTACATGAATAATGCCCAGGAGTCATTGGGCGTCGCATAAGTTATCGGTATCCGCTCCGAGGCGGGGATTCCAAGTTCGTTCTGAGCTTCATCTATCCGCCGTTCGAAGGCTTCGACCGAGCCAATGGAGAAGTAGTAGTGAAAGGAAGGATTTGCTGCAGGAGAATCGGGATACATATCTTTTGTAGCCTCTGGATATAGATGAACCCGGACTCTGTGTCCCCCACTGACCACTGTCAACTTTTCCACCAAGCCCTTGTCGAAAAAGGCATTTCTGAACTCTTGGAATGTTATTTCCTTCGATGATTCGCCAGGGCCAAGGTAGTAGAGGAACATTGCGACAAGGAGGCCACTAATAAACGTAGAAGGATCGAACCTCCTTCCGAAGAGCATGAAGGAAGAACCTTCATCTGGTTTCTTACCACTCGACGACCCGTCATCAGTGCCGCTCTTGCGTTCATGCTCATGGCTGTCCGCGTTCTTCTCTCCAGGCTTTGCTTCGGCGTGTCGTTTTCTATCCCATTCTGTTATGTGGGCTGCCATCGTCATGGCCTTCCAGAGGGTCAACGGCCCGTCCTGGAGTTTCTCCATATGATCTCGGACCTCATCTGGTATGCCTTCTTTCCTTATTTTCTCCACTGCTCGGTCGAATATCTCCATCTGCGCCTTCGGGAGGAGAATCTTTTCTCTCAGCTCGTCAATCATCTTGTTGAAGAGCTTCATCTCCTCGGGATCCAGCTTCGGACCCTCGTTTGCTTGAGGAGTTTCATCTGGCCGCGGCGATTCTTCTGGTTTATTTTTCTGCTGTCGAGAGAGCGGCGTATTGCCATTGTACAGATTCTCTGTTCCCGGCGCAGGTTTGATTGGGGCTTCCTTGTCCTCCTTGCCAGTCAGCTTGGACTCATCTTTCTTTTCCTTATTCTTATTCGGTTCCTTCGGTCCATCGTCTTGAGCGTATCCACGAGCTTGCTGTGCCGATATCCTATAGACTGCTAATGGATTGTGATTGGAAGCGCGGACACTCGACCTCGCGGCGGACCGGAAGGAGGATTTCGAGATTCTAGCAAACGTGCCCGTCTGCCGGAGAATCGCACTCATCCTTGGCCAGAGGTGCGATGCGTCGCAACGGCAAGGCAGGGTAGTGAAATCACCAGTTCAAGATGGCGCTGGTTACTATCGCTTGGACATTGGCGCAGAGGGGTTTCTTGGAAAATTGTTACTGTGGACTCAGAGCTCGGCGTAGGCAAAGACGCTGTCGTGCATTTCGGCTTAGTCACCATTCCTAATGAATTGGTGAATGGTGAATGACTGCCGAATTGCATAATGATCACGTGCTTGACTTCCTTTCCAATTCCATCCCATTCCGTTCAGAGGAGATGGGCAATCGAGAGATTTTTGTCCATAGCATATGCACATCCCTAATCATGTGGAATATACAAAGCGTATTGCCTCTCCATGACTTTTCTGTTATTATCGCCACGGCTCGCTACCGGCAACTGCAAATACCTAGGCATCGTAAACGCTACCTATATTCACTCCCAGTACTACGTAGATATCTGAAGACGGTTTTGAGTAGAGTTACATTCCAACTTTTTAAAGCAGCAAGCAATCGAATCCATATCGCCGCTGGTATCGTAAATTCATCCAACCGCTCAAATGCAACAGTCCTGCCAAATTTGTCCACAACTCCCCATATACTTCCAATATCACACTTCTAACAAACGATTTGATCCTCACTTGCCGTTGAAAACATTAGAACTAATATTACAGAGGCTCATTGTTGTGCAATCCGGTATCATCAACAAGGCCATTCTCAAACCCCGAATAAGCTCCGCCGGACATGTTTGCCCAGTCCCATTCGAGGGTCATGGGCATCTGCCAGAGATCCTGTGGAACGAAAGGCTGTTGGAAAGTGTTCGGGTCGAGAGATGATGGCGTAGATTCCACTCCGCTGGAAAAGGACTGCAAATCTGCGAACGGAGTCATGCCACCTGGCCCACCGGGCGTCAAATAATCGTTCCCGTTGCCGAAGTCATGACGCCACTGGCCAGATCCAGGAGATCCGTTGCTATCCATTGGACTAAGTCCGTTCTGTGAGTTCATGGTGTTTGCCATGACAGATGAGATAACTGAAGCCATAGGAGTTGGACCAGCCTGCATCCGAGGCGTTTGTAATGAGGAGGCTGGGCTCTGAGCCGGTCCTCTCGTTTTCTGTTCTTCTGGGTGCTTACGTTTTCTCCGGGGACCTTCCTTCTCAGCCTTATCCAGTACTACTTTCGCAATTCTTTCGAACTCTGCGCAGACCCCCAACATTCGCTTTACACCACCATTCTCCTCATCCGCATTCAACATTGACAAAAAGTTGACAACAAGATTCATTAATCGCACATCTGATCGAGCTCGGGGATCTTGCGGGTTCTGCAGAATATTCCCGAATAAGGTGACGAGTGCTGAGACAGGATAGTATAAAATGAGCCTGTTGATATTAGTGCTTGATGTTAAGCTAAGTGAAAGGGTGCATATCACTCACCACACACAAGCAAAGTCTCCTTGGGGAACGTATTTAATTAGGTGAATTGAGGCGCGGGCAGCAGAGACGCAGAGAGCTGCAGAAGAGAAGACTCGAGGATTTAAAGGTCTGGCATTTAGGCCTTGAATGGCGTAATTTGATAATCGACTAGTCCAATACCCATGATGTACGGACATTCGGTGAATTGTAGTAAGACAGTTGTAATAAGCAAAATGAAGGACAACGACGTGGAGTATTAAAGGAGTATGTGAAGCCTTTATCTCATGCTCCGGACGGAAATCAACCGGTATACTGTCTTTCCATTCTTCCAGTTGATGGTCGAGTTCTCCGATAGTGTTGAGGAGTTCTCCATCAGACTGTTTCGAGGCTTTAGTCGAGTATAATTGTTTGTAAACTTTGCTCTCGATGGTGGCAAATTCACACATGAGACGGAAGAGATTGACCTTCCCCTTTCCATCAGCTAAAGGAATGTTACCGATATTATCCTCCGGTTCTGCACTTGGGAGTTCGACGTTCATATCATCATCATCTTGGGAGGGCGGTCGGCCAGAACGAAGACAGATATCCTTATCCAGCATATATGCAATCCAGAAAACTCGTTTTCGCTGCTCAATTTCGACCGGGTTCAGGTTGAAGCCAGAGCCGCGCTTGTGGAGGCCGATGCTGTGCGACGAGCGGATGGCAGCAGCGACAAGGAAGAAGCTAGGCTGCGGGTTCGGTGTTCCCTGCAAGAATAATGCCATGCCAATGAGCGCCTGTATGCTCAAGAGATCGGTGTTGCGCATTGTGAGTTCTGTAAACACGCCTATGGCATTCTTCAGGTACCCCCATGCCTTCTTGTCTTCTTCGGCCGGCACAAGATGGCTCATGACACGAAGCCTATGTGCGATCGCAAGAGCGACATTTAAACTGGCCCACCAACCTGAGCCTTCATACGGGTCATCTGAGTACTCCCGATCTACTAGGTGCATGAAAGTCGGCTGGTGGAATAGGGGAAACATGCAGTTGAAGTTCTCAAAAAAGTCCTTGAGAAGCGACAAGGCTTCATTCTTCGGAGGCAACTGTCTGAAGACTCGTCTTGCAAAGATGTCACCGAAAACCTCCGGCTTCCAGTACATCCATTTATTATCGTCCACCGCAGAAGATGATATCATGTCCTGGAAGGATGTGTCGCCAGTCTTGCTATTAACCCACTGTATACCTTTGGGTGAGAAGATTGAGAAGCCAGAAGAAGATCCTATCGCAGTCAGCTTACTATCGAGGGTGTCTGAGCCAGAAACGCATACCTATGTACCGAGTTTCCCCACAGTTGTTGGTTACTAATGAGCACATCATGTCAGAAAGAGCTTCGACGCCCTCTTCATTCTTCTCCGGCTCGTCGCTATTCTTAGGTTTGCCCCCCTCGCTATTCCCGCTCTTGCTTGGTGGTGAGTCCGGGGCTAGAGTGCTTCGAGGAGTAGATTCGTTTGCTTCATTTGGGCTGCTCTGAGAAGGAGATGTGGGATTGGAAGCCGCAGTCGAGGCACTCTTGTGCGACTGTGACCGCTGTTTGTTCTCCGCAAGTCTCTTCTCTAGAGTGCCCAGGTCCGTCCGTCCATTATCGTCCTCATTAAGCAGTCCTGAGCTGTGTTAGGTTGCTCTTATAGGAGAGAGAGATGCTGCTGCATCTTCTAACGGCAGCCAGGAACATACCTGATAGCCTGAGCAGACTCTCCATCCTGCCTAATCGGTTCTCAAGTCCTTCAATATATTTTGCCCTGTGCGACGGTTATCACGGAGACCAGATGCCTTCGCAGGCCCTACTTACCCTTTCGGGGGACTTCTCTTCTTCTCTACTTGTGTGAATATGCATTCGGTTTTGTAGTTGATACAATGTGTGCACGATGGCATCTTCCCATCGCATTTAATCTTCTTCTTTCTGCACATATCGCAAGCCTAGAAATCTCAGTCTTATCTCCGTGTTAGGGGACAGAGGTGCCCTACCCTCGCGATCCTCCGCCTCTTTGCCTCATTGCTCTCGTCGAGGAGCATGCCATCGGTGAACATTGGGTCGGTCATGTCTGGCAAATCTGCAGGAAGTGGTTGTCCATCAGGGCCGTACGCTCCGAATATTTGAGGTGGGGGGTTCATCAGTGGCGGCGCAGGCATAGGCGGGCCTTGAAAACCACTGCCATCGTGTCGAGGATCCATTGCTGCTATGTGCGGTCTGCGACTGCGACCGGCACATCACCAGCTACGAGGCACGAGTTCGTCAGTGATGCAAATCGAGACCAGAAGTGTGGTGTATGGGGATCTGGGATCGCTGCGCAGTGGCAATACTGTAGGGTCGGGGGATTCGATTGAATGCTTACTTCCGAGTGCAGCGTATTCGTCTTCGCTTTCGTACCCTGTAAAGCGCGATTCGCCGAGTGGTACGGAAAAAGGCACGATTCAGCGCGCAAGCTGGGGGATAAGAGAGAAATGTTCTGAGGAGCGGGCACGGTAACGTACGATTAACCGGTCCGTCCCTGGGCCAGACTTTTTACCATGGTGGAAATCTGCACAGCCTCTGCGCCCCGCCGATTTACATCTGATAGGGAGCTGGCCACTCAGCACAGGCACGGTGCTGCTGCTCGTCGTAAGTGCCAACGGTACGCAGTCACTGGTGCCTTGGCTTGAGCCCCAGATACCACTAGTACGACATATGACACTGTTCGTGCAGATATTCGTCAGCAGGGCCCAGTTCCAGTGGCTGGAAAGTCGCCGAAGGGAGGCACGCTGCCCACTCGCCATATCTCCATGCGGTAGTCAATATATCTCCATCCGGACAGCTCATGCTCTCTGCGGGGCTGCTTCTTCGACGTAAGTCTCATTTCCCGGGGCATTATTACCAACCTCACCTGTCGTCAAGGGCCAACTGTTGTTGCATGTCGCACAACAGACACTGATGAAACCGTCAGGGCCGCTCGTCCCAACTGTGCGGCCTGTGCGCCTCCTGCGCCCCGATCGTGATCGAGGATATATATCTATCTCTAGCCGCCAGCCAGTTTGCGCATGTGGTGGTTACCCAGACACCGTACATTTGAAGCATGTCTCAACTTGCAACACATTAATAAGTTTTATTCATATCGTTCTCAGAGAGACCGAGTGACTATGTATATACAAAGCAGCACGGGCCAAGACGTGCTGCATCAAGGTCGCTGTCCTGTCCTAGATTGACCACCAGGTATGTTCAACATGTGTTCAAAGAACATTATAAAATGCGATACGTCGCAAGATGATGCCAATTCTTGTGGCGCTCTCTGGTATCAAATACACCAGGACTAACGCCGTTCCAATGCCTGGTCCTGCGAGGGCGCACCGCCGCCCAGGAATCTACAGTATAACACGGCCAACAAATAGTGAAATCGGATTCTTCGTAAACAAAGCCTGAGCGCTCGACCTAGAGCAAGTGAGGGTCAAAACTAGTAGCTCATTCTCAGACCAGTTCGGTAAACTTTGAAGGATGAGAAGAGTCTTGAGAGGGTCGAGATCGGCCGACGGCGTCGGGCCGACGCGGTGGGAGGTTTAGGGGGGGCGGAGCCATAGTTGAGAAAGGCCCATGTTCGGTAACTGGTGTTCTTGCTGGCCCAGGCCGCAATATTGGCTTCTCGACATCCCGTTGTATAGATATACCCACCAGGGGGGGAGACGGGACACCACCTCCACCATAGGCACCGCCAGATTCCTTGTAGAATGAGGATCCGCCTGCTGCATTATTTCCTCCGCCAAGATCCTCATCTCCGTAGCCATCACCTCCCGTGTGCAAGACGGATTGGATCTTTCGTCCAGAGACCCGATAGAAACCTTGTTCAGCAGGAGCTTCGGTCTGTTCGAGTTTCTGGGATGGTCTCTTGTATCCAGTCAAAGTAGCCAGTGCTGCAGGGACGGCTAAGGCCAAAGATCGCCGTTCGATCATACCCCGAGATGACGCTCCTCTAAGTCCCGACTCGGGGCCATCTCCGTCTCCTAGAGCTATCCCATTTTGATGTCGTTTCCACCACTTCACGATAAGGAGGAGGAAGAGTATTACAATACTTGCCCCAGCCACACTCCCTACGACACTCCCCACAACCACCGGCGTCGATGGAGCTGATGACTTGCCTGACACCTGCTCAGGGCCGGCAATGGCCGTACCAGATGCCGGGGCAGGACCACCTCCAGGGACGCCACCAGGAATTACTGTTATAGTGGCCACTAAAATTTGAGATGATGAGCTTGGCGAATAGCGAGTAGAGGTAGATTTGGTTGGGGAAGATGTCAGATCGAGTAGTGTTAAGTGCGCTAGAGAAGTCGATGCATGAGTCGAGTTGGAGAAACTCTGTGGTAAGCTATTCGAGCTTGATATTACTAGAAGTCTGTCAGCAATTTAGTTTAGCTATACTGTCTGGCGAAACATACATGTAGTTGTATTATGGGGGACGACAAACGAAGAGAAGGACGTAGTGGAAAGAGATGTGGGAAGGGGCGTTGAAAGGGGCGTGGAAACAGTAGCCAAAGAAGTGGTCAGAAGACTGCTTGAAAGAGGGGACGCTGAAGTTGTCGATGTGCTCCCAGCTGGAGTTAAAGGGAGTACCGGAGTGGGAGTAAATGTGACTGCCGATTGAGAGGAGAGCTCAGTTTCTGAAGTGGCAGTAGATGCTATCTCGGTTGGACTGGTGGTCTCTGAATTCGCAACTGTTAATGCCGCAGGTGAAGGCGTCTCAGTCGGCTCTGTTGATGGCTCCGTTGATGGCTCCGTTGATGCGCCTTGGGTGGGGTCTGACGGAAGTACCGTATTTGGAGGTAGAGGAGGCTGCTGCTGAGAGGAGGATGCGATTTCTGCTGTTGTATGCGGTATTACCTTGGGAGACCGTGTCACTGAGGGCGCCTGTGTTTGAACCGCAGGCGACGAGGTAAAAGTCGGCTCCAGCGACGAGTGTCCAGTCCTATCAGTGATTGTTTCAACAGACACTGTATGTCCTTGGGAGTCAACATCGATCTGCTTCAAGATGGACACCGTCTGGATCGCCTCGGCCACTCCTGGCGCCGCTGGGGTGGGCTGTCTCCTGTGAAAATGATGGTGTTGATGGCGGTGGAGGTGCTCTCGATGAGCGTGGTCGTGCCCGGCCAGAAGGAGTGATGACCGGGCGATGTCCTCGTCGTCGCCCATCGCGGCGTCGACGGGTACAGCTGTTGTACAGCGCTCCTGTGTGTATGAGGGCACGGCGGATTGACGCGCGTGTGAGGATCGTCGTCAACTCATTCCCATCATGACCAAAGGATTATGGGGGTGGAAAAATGGGGGTTGAAGAAGGAGAGAGCAGCACGGTCTTGGCATCATTTCGGTTGCACCCCTGGTGCAGCGGAGATTGGCCAATGGCGCGCTGGGGATGGATACGAGCCTTCGGAGAGAGATTCCCCTTCCAAGATACGAAGTCTCTTCCCTCAGCCAGTGTGAGATCCAGCACTCATTGGCCACATCGAAGGCTACTGCCCCATCCGAGCAAAGAAGAGTTGCTCAAGGCCATTATTCTTCCATGGAGTGCGGTCGGGTAGATGCATCTCGTCCTATGTTTATTCTTGGTGCCGCTTAGTCCCGTCTCGCTTAATTTCTGTGCCTGGCTACTGTAGATCCCCTTCGATCGTCCTGTACTCTCCCTCTCTGCTTTCGCGATCTTCACCTAGTGACCAAACGGGCTTCACGTCACACGCATCTACCTTCGATAGAGAGTAGTTCATGTATCTACAGGGAGCAATGTTTATACTTGAGGCCTCTGCACACTCCCAGCGGCGAGAGGTAAACAGACCTGTCCTGCATCATGACTAAGGCGACATGCATTCACAGACATTTAATATCTGAGAGAACAGTACTGAGCGGATTCCTAGGTGTATCGTGAATGACCCTCCTGGCATCGACTCGAAGCTTTCCTCCCTTCAATCATCTCAGTGGATAATCTCCCTTTGGCTTCACCAGCCAATCAATTCCGATATTCGGTAATATGTAATCACGTGATGCGGGGCACTGAAAACGGATCGGCAATGAGTAAATCCGGCCCGCAAGTTCCGGCCAATTAAGTCCGGTTTCGTTTCACACTATCGACCTCTCGGGGGTTCGATGTTCAATTGAATCCTCTGAAAATTGAAGCAGATTCTAAATTTACCGGAGCACAAAACAAATTTTATTATTACTTGGAGACATGTTTCTATCGCCATTAGTTTCGCGTTAGCATCATGGCAACTCCTGCGCAACTGGCTGAGAAGGCGGGGAACGTTCGCGCCTTGTCCACATCAAGTCCTCCACTTCCGCCCGCACTGCCTCCTCGTGCGAACGTCGTTCCCTTTCCTCCGCCATACTCTTCTGACGATTATGCGGACAGCGAGATGTACACCAAGGAATGGGACTCTCGTGATCCCAGATCGTCTTCCACAGAATCTCTGCACCCTTTGAAAACGGGATCAACGCACCGTCGGACCTTACTACTCGTGTACATCCATGGATTTATGGGCAATGAGACGAGCTTCCAGAGCTTCCCAGCGCACGTCCACAATCTGCTCAGCAATGCGCTCGTTGAAACCCATTTGGTGCACTCGAAAATATACCCCAGGTACAGATCGAGAAATACGATCGAATCTGCGCGAGAGGAGTTCAGTTCTTGGTAGGATATCTTATTGCTCCTATATCTGGTTGCCAATACTTACCTCAGTTGCCCGCTAGGTTACAGCCAAACACAAGATATAGTACAGACGTTGTTTTATTGGGTCACAGCATGGGAGGCATCCTAGCTGCAGAAGTATCGTTGAAGCCATCCAACTCTCCCGCCACAGGGCAACCCTTCCACCATCGCATTTTGGGCACAGTAAACTTCGATACACCCTTCTTGGGAATTCATCCTGGAGTGATCTCAAGTGGAATCAGCAGTCTCTTTCGTTCCGCTCCAGAGACACCGGGCACAAAGGAGAGGCAATCTTCCATTCCAGGATCAGTTCATGGATCTGAACAGACAGCTGCATCACTCAAAGCTCAAGGACCGTTGACAGGCGAAGAAGAACTCTACTCACTTACCACTCTTGTTCCCAGTGTCACCTCGCCACTATCAAGTCCCTCCAGCCATGATCCGTCGTTTGACCCTCCGTTTCCAAATGATATACGGCTAAAGGAGAGAACGGCATGGTCCAGCCTTATGCACTTTCTTAATAAACACTCTGACAACCTCCCTGCCGCAACGAGGCAGTACTTCATGTCACATTTGGAGTTCGGCTCATGCTTGGCCGACTATCCGGGTTTAAAGAATCGATGCGAGAGACTCCACGCCTTGGAGGATGTCGATGAGTTGGCCGGCCTTGATCGCCCTGGCTATCGACGTCCAGTTAGGCGGATCAGATTTGCCAATTACTATACAGCAAGTACTGGAAGACCGAAGGCCCCGAAGGAACCGAATATATCCCCTCTGCAGATATCGGAGAAGGATGATGATGATCAGATCAAGGAATATGAAATGATAAATATGGGCTTGGATCATCCTCGAAGTGCTTCTCTGATGTCATCACCAAGTGTTGCTCCTGACGAGCAAATACATGTCGCCGTCGCAATTCCGGATCGTCTCAGTAGTCAGATCGTCAGATCGCCAACCCAGGCACAAGTTAAAAGTCCACATGAAGAATCCCTAGAAAACGAAGACAAGTTTGATATGCGTCAAATTGAACCTGCTCCGCTGGATGATAGCTTCCATTCTTTGACATTAACTGATGTCACTAATGGCGCAGAAGCCGTACGTGCTGACCTTTCGCGCGAGCTTAATCTTGCCTCGCACGATCCGGCTTTGCCCCCAATTCCGGATATGCCAACCGAGCCGGAACCAATTGATCTCAGCTTATATACAGACAAAGATGCCCGCAAGATAGCCGAAAAGGAGCAAAAGCGTCTGATGAAAGTCTACCAGCAAGCAGTGAGGGATCGTGATATCGCCATCAAAGACCGCAAGAAACTGGCTGACAAGCGTGAGAAGAAAGTTCGCCAAGAACTGGAGAAGAAATTAAAAGAAGAGGAAGCTAAACGCCTAAAGGAGGAGAAAGAACACGGAAAGCGTAAAGCTAGTCTTCAACCACCGTCCTTCCCAGGAGAGCAGGCACCAGTCTCACCTTCTCATCCAAAACAAGATAGCAAGCCAAAGAAAGAAAGGAAGTTCTGCATGCTGCCGCCGAAGCGTGGTGGATTGAGAGACAAATGTTGGGTTAGAGTGTATATGGAAGGAGTTGATGAGGTTGGTGCACATTGTGGCCTCTTTTCCTCCGGTCCGCATTATGAAACTTTGGTCCAGGGTGTTGCTGAGAGAATTGAGGGTTGGGTTCACGAAGATGCACTGAGGAGAATTGCTGTGGAAGGCGAAGGTGGAGATTAACTACATTCCATTGACCCCGACTTGCATTAGCATCCTGATATACTGGAGATACCCCTATAGAGCATAGACGAGGAATAGACGTTTCGTTCAACTTCGAAATCGATGGCCAGAAGGTGATGAACTACAAACGGTGTCTAAATCTCAGTGGCTCCAAAATTATTGCCGAGATCTACCTAGCCAGGTCTCAACCTAATTGGATGTAAAATGGTATGAACTCATATTCCTGACTATCTATATATCTAATTCGCATAGATAAGGCTGTTGACAAGAATACCTCCTTACAGCGCCTCGTTTTGGGATCGGGCAATGAGCCTGAGGCATAAAGGGGAATCTGTCATAGACAGTTTGTCCACTTCCTGATGACATCCTAAGTACAAACCATTTCTGCATCCCGTCCAATTTGCCCTCCTACACACTACTGGAAGATGATATATTTGGAGAATTTAGGCTAAGTATTAGAGGACTAAGTCTCCAAAATGGCGGGTGCAATTCTCAACTAATCTGAACGACCTTTGATACCCTGACAGAGTGGTGGCGAGACGATCGGATGCTATAGGTAAGTTCAAGGTCTCATTCAAGACTATCATATTCAAAGTCAAGAAAAAATCGTTAATTCAATTCAGATACCTGCAGGCGCAGCTGAGCAATCCTCTGACCCGTCATTCTAAAGTCAAATATTATTAGAACCCCCATCATTAGCTTGGAAGCAGCTCCTCCCCGCAACCAAAGATCCATGGTGTCACAATGTAGCATACATCGGATACCAATTCCAATTCAATAAGGGCTTCATTGGAGCTACGTTACCCCTTAATTCTTGCATAAGGTGAACGAGTCACCTCGGACACCGCAAGCGTGCATGTCGGACGTGGCGAAAATCGCCGACGAGTCGATGCGAAGCGCAACAACAGCAATACAAGCGACAACGAAGAAGACAGAGAGACCAAATGGGTCTCGCCTATGCTCGACCAAGGCGGGGAGCTTCTGGCGGGCTGAGACAGGTGCTTTTCTCGCTCGCTCCGCAACAAGATTGGCAATGAGCTTCGCAACCTGCCTCTTTTGCCCTTCTTTGAGCTTCTCAAGCTCCCCTTTAGCCTTCTTCTCTCTCTCTGTTCCTTTCTCCGTCTCTCTATTGAGACGAGCTGTGAGCGCGGTAATCTGTCGCTTGTTATCTTCATTGCGGGACCGCTCCGCCGCGAGGGACGCCTCCAACTTGGCAATCTCCTCCTTTCTGTCGCTCGACTTGGATTGCTCCTTCTCAAGCTCCTGCCAGAGCAGGGCGACCTGATCATCCTTGACCCGGTAAAACTCCTTGGTTGCCTGCTCTTGAGCCTCTCTCTTTTTCGCATGCTCAAGATCGACTTGAGCACGCTTGAAGCGGGCCTCGAGCTCGGCGTGGTCCTCCTCGCGGAGGGAGGCTTTCCGAACTGCCTCTGACTTGTCGGAGTCTGCCTGGCTAGCAAGACGGTCGGCTTCGGCAATGCGGTTTTCATGCCAGGCAATTTGCTCGGCGTGCTCCTTCTCGACCAGCGAGAAGCGAGCAGAGGCCTCGCTGATTATCACCCGGCACTGGGCGAGTTCTGCTTCGAATCCGGTAACACTTTCCTGTTTGGATTTCTCGGTCGCCTCGGCGCAAGAATTGGCTTCGTCCAGCAGATACCGGTGTTCAAGCAGGATTTCTTGATGCTTTGACTCGGCCAGTTCCCGAGTTTCTTGACAGCCTGCCTCATAACCTTCCGATCGAGCTGTCTCCACCTTCGTTATCAAGATGTTGCACTGAATTGACGGCTCTAGAACCGCCTCCTTCTCTGGACTGTCTATTTTCAAACACCTCATCTGATCTGCGAGGTCATCATAAGGGCTGTTGCCTTCTTTCTCCGCTTTCAGGCCCGAGATGATAGCTTCCAGCGACTCGATTTGTCCAACAAAATTCTGGCGCTCTTTCGCCCAGGCTTGCTGCTCAGTTAAAATTAGTTGAGCCCCAGATGAGTTCTCAGAACGCAGGCGCTGAAGGTCATCGCGGAGAGAGGCTATGTCCTTGGTTCTTTGCTCGAGCAACCGGTCCGCAGTGCTCAGCTGAAGGGTAGCCCCATTGGCAGTCTGCTCCGCGACACCCCTAAGCCGCTTCTCCACTTCAAACTCCGCTTTGAGCTGGCCAATGGTTGCTGATATTGCCCTCTTGTCTTCTTCTGACTTTTTGGCCATTACTATCAACGTCTCATGGTGGCTGTGCAGAATGGTATATGCAGAAGCGCTGTGATCTTTCTCGCGCATAGAAGACTCAAGTTGCTCCCTGAGATCCTTGATCTGGTCCTTGAGAGAAGTAATCTCCTCTTCTCTCTCCTTCTTTTCCTTTTCGACGATTACGTCGGCCTCTTTTCTGGCACTCCACTCTGTCTGATTTGTCGCGTTGGCCACGTCCAACTCCGCTTGGAGGCGATTGAGTTTGCTCATGAGTTCGGAAGGGAAATTCTTCTCTGTTTCTTCTTCCGGGATTTCAGGAAAATCCTCGGGTGTAGGAGCAGAACTGAGAACAGAACTAGGGCGAGGAATCGCTAATTCAACCTGAGGCGCCTCGACGATGTTCGCCCATGCGGCGTTCATGTCTGCATCGAACGTGGCGTCAAGATCGCCATTATTCCCCGCTGTTGCCAACGAAAATGTTGTCGGTGCCTCTGCGACCTCAGTCTCCTGGGTCTCAATAATATTGGCCGGCTCGCTAGTCCCGTGAGAAGACATCCTGGCCCTTGGGTTGTTAGCGAGCACCAAGACTTCAGGAGCTGATGTCTAACTCACCGAATGTCTAGATTTTTAAAATTCTCGACGTCCTGCACAGTAGGAGATAAAATTCTATGCTCTTGAAATGTGAAGATAGTTGGATTCGGGGAAATAGACTGTGAATGGCGCTTGTGAAGCCTGAAGTGATGACCAATGTTCGAAACCTTTCCAAAGAGATGAAAATTTCTGCTGCACGCGATCCTGTATATATGTACTTTCTCGAGTTCTATTGTGCCTGTCTTCAACCTATCCTGCGGCTTTGATCCTATTCTTCTCTATTGATCGTGCATGCGCTAACAGCTACAATAGGAGGCCCCTTTTTTTCATCAATGTTAAGCGAGCGTAGCTATTCAGACGAAGCTCACCCCTCAACTTTTATTGTCATCCCACATGTCCTCATTTAAGCGATGTGACTGATGGTTAGATGGTTCTAAATATGAAATTGCATTATCTTCTTTGATTCTGAAGGGTTGAGAGGCTAAGTTGGTGCGACATAAGCTAGATATCCTCCGTTTGCTCCCCCCCCCCTCTCCCCGCCCCCCTTCTCGCATTACGGTTTGTCCAAAGTTATCAGATGTCGTCGCATTATCAGGCCATTTGATAACTCAAAATCCCATGGGATATGATAACAAATTTATTTATATGGTATGGTAGACATAGCATTCACTTCAGGGCAAGATTGTTTTCGATATATTTAATCTGCTATGATTTTATATAAACGCAATCAATAAAATAGTAAGCTAGATACTACCTTAAGCTAGCCCTGTATTTTGGTTTAAAGGAAAAAGAACTTGATGGTGCTAATATACTCCTGCTTAAGCGTCATAATTGACAAACTCTATCCCCTGTGGGCTTGGGCAAAGTACTTGAGACGGGTAATGGTATTCGAACTATCGATTCAAATGCTATTATATCATCCTCGCAAACGGGATTTCGATATAGCTTGCATCTCCAACCTATAAAACCTTGGACGAAGTATTAAACTGTAATTGGATAGTCGTGGTCGCTCTCGCACCCTCGACTGAAGTTGTATATGTTTGTCTTGGTTCTACGCAGGTTGTAACACGCGGGGTTATCTCCAAGCTGTGGCAAACACATATTTTGACGTCTAAATGGCTATCTGTGCAAAGCCAACCGTATATCTAGAATAGCAAAACTTTTTCTAGCCGGGTATCATGCTATTTACTCTTTAATTTCTTCATGCCCCTTTTCCGCTTCCCGCCTACCTCTCTACCCTCCTCGATCTCTAACAACGCCTCCCTCTTCTTTTCTCCTACTAGTTTCAAGGCGTCTCTAATTACTCTTGTCTCCAAGTTCACCCCCTCTTCTTTCCATGCCTCCATCTGCCTCCCCACTCTTGCCTCGATTGCCTGCACCAGCTGCACGTCTCTCTGACCGACGAAAGTAACCCCCTCACCTTTTCTCCCGGCTCGTGCAGTTCGTCCAACGCGATGGATGTAATCGTCAGGGTCTCGTGGGATGTCGTAGTTTATCACCAGCGCAACTTCTGGGATATCTAGACCCCTGGCGGCGACATCCGTCGCGACGAGGATCCGGGCTGCCGAGGCGCGGAAGCGTCCTAGATTGTCAATTCTCTGACGCTGGGGCAACCTGGAATGTAAGGCGGTGACACGGTGCTCCAGAAGGCGCAACAGATGGGTTAGATAGTCCGCTGTGGCGGTGCGGTTGCAGAATATGATGACGGACTTGGAGACGTTCCCGTCCGTCAGTAAGAACATGTGGAGGTAGTGCTCTCTATGGGTCACTGGTATTTGCATATACATCTGCTTGAGAGAAGCGGGTATGGCGAGCGCCTGGGTGTCGACTTCGCAGATGAAGATTGGTGGTTTGCCAGGCGTTCGCGGTAGCTCCTTGAGCGCACGTACTTCTGGTGTAATAGTAGCGGTGAAGAGGAGGGTCTGCCGTTTTGAAGGCGGAGGGAGCACGGACAGACATTCCTCGACGTCTGGTAGCATGCTCCCTTCCCCTCCACTGGCCAGTAATCGATCCGCCTCGTCCAGTACTGCCATCCGCACCCGGCGCAAGGCGCATATCGTATCCTCACCCGAGGTCCGTATGTGGTCAGCTAATCGGCCCGGGGTCGCGATGACGACGTGGGGTCGTTGGGCAAGCGCGGTCGCTTGTGGTCGCATATCAGAGCCGCCGGTGATAAGGATGGCCTTGAGCGACTGCGGCGAAGAAATGGCCTTGAATTGCTCGTAGATTTGTAGCGCAAGTTCCCTAGCGCGTCTGGATCAGCTATGATTCTCTCTGGGATTACTCTTCAGCTCGTACCTGGTGGGGGTCAGCACCAAGGCGAAGATGCCGACGGGATCCTCTGCCCATTTCTGGAGGATGGGCACGGCGAATGCAATGGTCTTGCCTGAACCCGTCCGACTCCCGCCAATGCAGTCCCTCCCCTTGAGAATCTCTGGTATGCAGTGCTTTTGGATGCCCGTCGGTCTCTTGATCGCCATGGCCCGGAGGGAGCCCACAAGCCACGGCTTGACATCGAGGGCGGCGAAAGTGGTTTGTGAATCGGTGGGCGCCAGGACTTTTCCATGGCTCGTCGAGCTCGCGGCCGAGCTGGTCAGGGTCCTAGGTTGGCCGCGCACCGTTCGCGAAGGCACCGCGAGTCTGGGGACGAGGGGTTCCCCATCGTCGATGGGCGAGACTTTTCTTCTCTTCCGTGCGCCCTGTGAATCGAGGGACTCTGGCTCAGACACCGAGCGGTCGCTGTCGGCGTCAGACCAGCTTGAATGCGACTCCGAGACTCCAGGCGAGCTGGGTCCTGAGTGGCCCGACTCGCGTCTGATCGTCGGTGATGCGGCCATGCGAAGGGATATTAGGAAGGGGCGCGGTTGTGATCGGGGGGCCAGACAGATCAGACGCAGGGAAATTGTTCGTCGGACGGGATTCAGGCGACGGTCCGCGAGCCAAGGTTTTTTCCTCATTAGCCGCGCGCATACGGGGGGTCCTGTGAACCCTGGCGCGGATGGCCGCACGCCGTTGGGATTGCAGAAGTGGAGCAGAGACCTGGACGGGAAGCCAGTGAGAGCGGCGGCAGCGTAGAGGGCGCTTCTCCTGGTGATGGTGGTTGGGCGCGGAGAAGAGGACTTGGGACTCGACTCGCGATGCGTGAAAAAGGGGGTTGGAGCAAGAATACCAAAGTAACTATAACTATTTACTACTACTACTATTATTATTGTTATCAACATCATCAACATCACCATCATCGTCATCACCATTCATCTCCCTCTCTCTCTTGTGGCGTAGGGCGCTGAGTCCCCGCCAACAAATCTCCCCCCGGCAATATCAGGTAATCGGCCCTCAAGGCCACCAACACTGTGCTGCTGCCACGGCGTATTTCTGGCCCTTCGCTGACCTTTCGTTTGGACCTCGACTTACGAACAACCGAACGTGTCATCCTCCTCCCTCCTTCGCTCTTTCCCCCTCGTATTATCTTTTCTTCTCTTTTTCTCTTCTTCTCTTGTCCCCATCTCTCGCTCGCTGTCTCTTGCTTCCCGCCCTCGCTCTCCCGTGTCGACTCCCGAGCCCTCTCGCCTCGAGCGACGTGAAACGACCAGCCCGGGTGACCTGCAAGACCTTCACCCTCGCCCTGCAGCCTTCAAAAGACCCTCAGCCATCCAGATTCAAGCATCGACTTTGCCCCGACCCGCTTGAACGGGTTCACGACGACGAAGAGCTCGACGTCGCCAGCACGACCCGAACTGCGGAGCACTTCTTGTCCGAGGTGGACCTGTACCTACCCCAACACGAGAGACGGTTTGGTTGGAAAGTAAGGGTGAGAGCAGCAGAGGCTCTTGGTGATGAATCAAGATCCGACAATGGCTTCCCCATATGTATGCCGCATCTGGTCTCCTCGCCCCGGCGTGTCTCTTTGCCCCTCACACTGACTTGACCAAGGCCGCAAATCCCCTCGATCCCATCCCGCAACCCTCCATGTCCCCTCCAGCGCCATTGCTACGCCCGCCAATTCCCGGCAGTCGACAGAATGGTGCCCCAAAAACTCCCAGGCTTGGTCTAGCTATCCCACTGCCTGCAAATGCCAAACCGGCGACCCCAGGCCTCTCCCTACAAATGCCCTCGAGACCGTCTCTTCCCAGACTGCAGCTAGCCACACCTCAGGGCAGCAACCAGACGCCGTCGGCCTATGAGCAAGGCAGTGTGCAAAACGGGCGTCCGGGTGCTCAACCCAACGCAAACCAATCTGCCAGCGGGGGGAGCGAGAGCAGTGCTGCACATTCAAGATCAGGGAGCTTCGGCCCGCTGGATGGGCGAATGAGCAATCCGACATCTGCTGGCTCCCAGTATTCCGCCCTGTCCTTCGCCTCTCAGTATGGGCTGCGGCAACCGCAAGGGACGCCTGACCCGGCCTCCGCTGTGGGCTCGATGTATTCGGAGCGAAGTGAAGGTGGTGCGGGGATGGAGCGGGATGGGAGCATGAATGGTCTCGAAGCATTCGATAAGCTTAGCTTAGAGCGGGGTCGGACATTAGATGTGGAAGAGCTGGATGACGATGGATGGAAGGTGGCAAGTATGGAGAAACGCATCGAAGAATTGGGGAGCTTGGGAGAGGGTGCTGGGGGAGCAGTGACACGATGTATGCTGAAAGGCGGAAAGACGGTCTTTGCACTCAAGGTATGCTCTACTGCAGGTCGCTTGACCTGAATGTTGCTAAACCTGACAGATAATCACTACGAACCCTGATCCGAATGTAAAGAAACAGATCCTCCGAGAACTAGGCTTCAACAAGACCTGTGCCAGTGAGCACATCTGCCGATATTATGGTGCTTTTGTGGAGCCCTCCACGGCAACCATCAGCATTGCCATGGAGTTCTGCGAGGGTGGATCTCTGGACTCCATCTACAGAGAGGTGAAGAAGCTCGGCGGGCGGACAGGCGAGAAGGTCCTGGGGAAGGTTGCTGAGGGGGTCTTGAATGGCTTGACATATCTTCACAGCAAGAAGATCATCCATCGAGATATTAAACCAAGCAACATCCTGCTATGCCGAGACGGCAAAGTCAAACTGTGCGACTTCGGTGTCAGCGGCGAATTCGGTACCAAGGGCGACGCAAATACATTTATCGGAACATCGTACTATATGGCCCCAGAGCGGATCACAGGACAGTCGTACACTATTACATCTGATGTTTGGAGCACGGGCGTCACTCTCCTCGAGGTAGCCCAGCATCGCTTCCCCTTCCCGGCCGACGGCACCGAGATGCAACCCCGTGCTGGCTTGATCGACCTCTTAACATATATCGTGCGACAACCAATTCCAAAATTGAAGGACGAGCCCGAAGCAGGAATCAAGTGGAGCGAGAACTTCAAGTACTTTATCGAGTGTTGGTACGTGCATCCCCTAATCAAAGTTATTCGTGACATGATGGCTGATGGAATACTATTCAGTTTGGAGAAGGAGGCTCCCCATCGAGCCTCGCCTTGGCGTATGCTCGAGCACCCATGGATGGTGGAGATGCGTGCAAAGCGTGTGAACATGGCACATTTCCTCGCCACAGTTTGGGGCTGGGAGGAGGGCCCTACGGAGTGAAAAGGCGTCTCGCGATGCTCTTCTCAACGCACTTTACTCGACGGCGAACCGTACCAGTCGGACACGCAAGCAATAAGGAAATATTTAGGGTGTCGGTTAAGTTCAGTTGGGCATATCCACAGGTGGCAGGCGGATGGCGTTTAGGTGTGGAATAATTTGGGCCAGAGGAGAGGAAGAAATGGAAGATAGTCGCTGAATTAGTGGCAAAGTGAAGCCAAAATTGGATACAGTCAATCATACCCATATGTTTCACATCTCGCCTTGTTGTATCGTAACCTACGCCCACTCGATTTAGTCTTGTGTACTAAGCAAGACCTGAGGAGTTAGGTACCTCAGGTCGGTGATCATCACCACTACTGCATCACAGAGAATTTTGGATACTATCTTGCAATTCGATGTCTCCTCTGCTTGGACTGAGAAGAAGCCAGTTCTAGTGAAGAATATGGCCTTCCACAGCCATAGAAAATCCTTAATAAGGAATAAAAAAGAAAGCAACGCGACATAGCCGTAATCCCTAACCCGTCGCGCCTCCTTGGGGTATCCGCCAGCTCTCAAAGAGCACAAGTTCGTCATCCGAGAAACGCCTCCAGCAATTCAGCAATGATTAAACGCCGTATATGTAAAGTCTTACTCAGTATCGGCTTCATCCGTAACGTTCTCGACCATTGCAGCTTTCCCTACAGCAGGATCTGTTGGTGCAGTCTCGGTGGCCTGGGTCTTGCTAGTAATGGTGTTACCGACGTCAGCCCTAACGATGGCAGTTGTGGTGGTGACAGATCCACCCTCGATAGCTTCATTGGTAGGAGCGCTAGACGGACGAGTTTCGACGGTGACAACGCCGGGGGAGGCAGCTTGGACGGTGGGGCCGGTAGGAGAGAAGACATTAGTGACAGTGTCCCTGGTGGAAACTATCCCAGTAGAAACAACGCCGGTAGGAATGACTGCAGTGGACAGCAAATCCGTAGGAGACAGTCCAGTGGCAGTATTATTCCTGGAAACAGATCCAGTTGAGACTTCAGTAGAAACAGAGTTGGTAGAAGCGAGACCAGAAGCCAGACTTTCGGAAGAAACGACATTGACACTAACGGACCTACCAGAAGCGGCTTCTAAGGCAGCGACACTAGAAATAGTAACTTCAAGGCTTGCAACTGTGGTAATTGTGGCTTTGATATTTGCAATCTCAGAGCTGGGGGCATCAGCGGGGCCATCTTTAAGTGCGGGACCATCAGTGCCAGCGTCATCAGTGATGGTGGCCTCATCGAGACTAGTCTCAAGATCGACAGCTTCAATGCTGGTGACCTCTATATCAGCAGTTACTGCATTTCCAGCTTCATCGGTGACAGTGCTAATGGCAGATGATTCCGTGGCAACAGAGTCGTGAGCAATGTCCTCGATGTAGAGAGCTTGAGTTACTTTAGACTCCTCTATTGTAGCTGCTACAACAACCGGAGGCTCTACCGCTTTGATAGCAGCGGCCTCAGAAGTGGTAACCTGGGTGGTAATGTCCTGATCGGCAACGCCTTCAGCAGGAATCGCTTCACTAGCATCCGCATCATTGAACGCATTTTGAGTGGTGATAGCTTCAGGGAGAACGCCACGACTGCTGTTGGACTGAGCTATAGCAACTTGAGAGTAGTTGGCTCCACCACCATATGGTCTACCAATATAAGGTTGAGTAGAACTGAGACCTGCAGTTCTAGCAGCGTAGTAGGCCTCAATGTCTGGGCGAGTAGCGAAAGGGATCTCAGGACCGGCATTGAGGCTACAACCACGATCTAATGGCTGGTAAGCAGGAGGAGGGCCACGAGGAGGACCAAAAGGGACTCTACGGCCAGTAGGTACAGCAGTAACTGGCATATTGCGACCACATCCCATCATATTGTCATCATTGAGATCGTGACTGCCAAGGGCCTGGCCGTGTACTCTCAACGCCGGAACGCGATCACGCCTGCTCGGGCCTGGGCATTTGAATCGACTGAACTTATTGGTAGCAATGCTGCCGCTGATATCAAACCTAAACCAGTCATTAACAAAGTCACATACTTAGGGCTATTGCGGGGAGTTATACTTCGCATATCTCTCCCAGTGGGTTGCACGTGTAACGGGATAGCGCGACATATCAACGTACGGATTCTCGAAACCCTGTATGGTTCCGTCGACGAGCATATCTCCAGGGCGCGGGTGGAGTGGTTTGCGTCCAGTGACGATGTGTAGATTTAAGAAGTAATTGCCCGACGTCAGGGCGTCTTCTTCAAGCTTTCCGAACTTCTCAGCGATCTGATTTGTGGTCAGCCAGTTGGAAAATGGTGAGGAATATGGAGCATACCTTTGGAACAGCATCCTCTACGCTAGCTTGATAGCGTATGAACTCTAAAGTGCGTTTTCCACGCTGAGTGCCGCCGCCTTGTTACTGGTTTAGTATATATGTTTATTTGAAGGTCAGGAGATACGAACCAACTGGAAGCTGAACGATGACCTGCTGAACGTCCCAAAATCTATATATTCATGATTAATAGCAGTTCATCGTATCTACTCCGGACAGAACCTACCCGGCGCCTTCAACCCAGTTTTTGAGGTTCGGAGCTGTGATACCATCAGCGGGGCGAAGAGCAGATTCGAGGCGTGCATTAACGCGCTTATTCCACTGCTCGACGTCAGTCGCAAGTTCCTCATCCATCGTACTCTTGAATCGGTCCCAGACATTGTCAGTCCAACCAAAAGCCGGGCCGCTTGTATGGTCTTGGGGGTCAATTTTGAATTGACTGGGATCAGATTTGGCTTGCCGTGGACGCGGATCGACCTCCGAAAATTCAACAACCCCGTCTGGCTGGAGAACCTGGCGAACATCATCAAGGAAAATCTTGTAATTTTCGATCCTGCTAAAGATATCTCTACCATGGATAACGCTGTAGAAATTGCGAGGGATAGGCTTCTCATGGCGCAAAAGCCTATCGTAGCCTCGCAACGTGAACTCAGGACGCTGTTGAGTATTGTGAACATTGCCAAAGTACTCGGTACTAGGTCCCTTGCCATCCACGAAGTCCCTAAAAATCTGTTAATATTGTAATTGAGATCTTTAAAAGAGAAAAAAAAGAGAGAATTTAGTATATCCAAAGCCTTGTAACTCCTCAGTTGTTTTGCCTTTTAATGGATATAGTGCAAGCAATTTGGGACAAGGGTCCTTACTTGAGACTACCGCCATGTGCCTCATCCCAACGATTAACGTCATCGATGCCCTCCACAATCCAATCTGGATGCTGTTTCTTCACGGCGAAGCACCAGTTACCTGCATCGCAACCTATGTCAAGGATCCTGGGAGGACCATCGAAAACAGCAACTTTAAAAGCCTCATCAGGCGACATCTCAGCGACAGCTTGCCTCGATGCAGTCTTGAGCTCCCAGGACATAAGTCTCCCACTCAGGGTAAGAGGCCCATCATCAAATGGAGATTCACCGTCCATAAGTGCATCAAGGATCTCGCCCATCTTACGCTTGTACTGTGGAGTTAAAATTTAGTATCTTATTTGTGGAGATTGATCTTGGAAGGAAACAGTAGACGTCTCCTACGATCACGCGAATATTGACGAAAGTCGTGTCAATCTCGTATAGATAGACGAGTAAAAGAAGATGCAACATGTAAGAACAAGATTGTTGTGATATAAAGGTACGTGCACGAGGACCGCCCGTTCTTTGCATAAAGATGGCAAAAAGGTTTGTGGACTTACTCGATAATGCCAGTTTAGATTAATAAGCCTAAATATGTCCTTTATTTCCATCTTCTTGGATTTGGGATCTTTTCTGAGCTCATCGGCGTCTACTAGCTCTCCCCACTCGTTGTAGACCATACTGCCAGGGGGGATAGTACGCTTGAGTTGGAGGCCTTGCATCTTGGGTCAGTCTAGCTCGTAGTGACGGAGACAAGAGCGAAGTAAGAGGGTTGGAAGAAATTGGAAGGTAAAAAGGAGGAAAGAGAGGAGAAAAATGTGCATACTAGTGATCGAAGTAGTGTGGCCTCGGCCGTCTTGGGACTCGGGCAAGGCCACCGCGGGGGCTGCAGAACTCTCACCCTCTTGGCTTTGATGGTTCCGACGGTTTAGATGGCAATCTGGAAGCAGACAGAGAACGCGGGGGTAAAGTTCCGGTCCAACTCTTATGAGTCGACCCTCCTCTGAGACGTACAAGATTGTCCTGATATCATCAGGGGTCGGGAGATGCTCGTGAATCTCGGCCATCTTAACGATATGAGATGCACGATGCGCGACAAGGATGAATCTACGACTAGGTGCCTTGATTGAAGAAAATTCGAAAACTGTATTGGGAATGAAGGAAGAGAGTAGTAATTGCGAATAGAAAGAGAGACGGCGCGTGTGGACTGAGCGCGTCTTGTTCTAACAAGGAGGCCTCCTAATACATACACCGTTAAGCGAAAATAGACGAACTGACTCCTGAGAGGTATACTACGCCTCTATGCTAGTGGCGCATTTCATAATGTTATAAGTGGTGTCTAGATTGTCTTCTCTTCTGATTTCAGGAAGGCATCACATCCGTGATGAGAAACCACCAACAGTTTTGACCCTCTTCAGCTGCATAGGACCATCCAGCATATCTCCATCCAGAAGGGTCTTTTGAAAGACTTTCATCTCTTCAGAAGACACATGAGAATTGAACGCAGGTTTGTCTTGGTATCTGCAAGATGGTTAGATGCTTCTACACAGGAGACCGAAATGGGGACCTGCATCTCGACCACAACAATTTCTTTAACTCCAGATGGTTTTGTATCTACATTGATCTCATATTTCAATGTACCAGGTTCATTCTTCTTTACAAACTCGGAGTGTGTCTGCAGCAGTTCTAAGACCTGGAGAGGCTGGTGAATGGAAATTCATCCGTGTGGAAATAATGGACAACGTACTTTATCAGCCTTCCCTGGCTTCGGAGTGATGATCGCAACCAGATATATTGGAGAAGCCATAATGATGATACCAACTCAAAATCAACTTTAAACAACAATTATTGTAATGGAAGAGAGTGCGTTTTAAAAGACTGTTACCCGACCAGTTACCTCGGTATTGACCCCACGTTTAGTAATCAGACCTTGGGCTCCACCCACGATATTGAACCAATTGCAGCTGAATAGGAGAGCCAATGATGATACGGTATTTGTACCGATCTGAGTAGAACCAGAGTTCTGGCTACAGGTAATTGTAGTTCATCCGTCGTTGAACTTCGGTTGTTCCGGCTGAAACTTGGATATGGTTGTCTTAGCGCCAGTCGCTTATTTCTTGGCAATGGTCCTAAATTTATAGGGGCTCGCGTAAAGCTATTGTTTTAAGGGACAGACGACAACATTCTGCTCCGCAGATAACAATGCTCTATCATTGTTCCAAAATGTGGGTGTAAAAATGCGTCCTTTTATTACCGTCTCTGCCATGCAGATATCTACTATGTTAGGTTAGTTTGTGTCTGATAGAAGACTAGAAATCTCTTGATTTCGACAAACTATGTTCATAATACTGCTGGCTTGAGAGATATCTTTAGATATTGTATTAGGGTTGATTGCAACCCTATGTTACCAACTTAGACTTTCCATTGATGCCTGTAGTTTTCTCTTAACTACAGTTCCATATGAACTATCATTCGCACGTTCCCAGAAATCGAGATTTCACATATATATATATATATATATATATCACCTCTAAAATGTCTCCTACTAATGATCTCTAGATATCTAGTAATCAGTCACTGAACTCCTTTGAAGCTCTTCTCTGGAATACCGCAAAAAGCCGTGATACTGTTGTAGTTATCTTGGCCTACGGTAGAATGCAGGGTATATATATCATGTATCAATCGTAAAGCGCACATGTCTACAGATGGATGTCAAAAATAAACTGTCTACTTGGAGGGCAACTGTCACTCCGAGAAACGGGGTGAGCGTCGACCACCAAACACCAAATAAGGGTCTGCTACCCTAACCACTTCTAGATAGCTCAACCCTACTCGAGACTTCAGAAAATAAAGACACTTTCCTATACAACACCTTACAAGCACATCACGCTGGTGTTCACATCTCAAAATCCAAAGCTCATTTCATCTATCTCTCAGGACAGATACTGTTTTCGGAGTAGCCAGGTCCGCAGCATATCATAAACTCTCACCTTTGCGAACGTAGCAAAGTAGGTGAACTACTACTCATGCTCTTCTATCATAATGGAAGCCACCGATGCTGGAGGGATTGGTGCCATTGCCTCCAGTCATCAAGAAGAAAGGATGGTCTTGGGGCTACAAAGTGTGACTCTTGAGAACGGCAGCAGTAGCAGCCGAGATGATGGACCAACAAATTCCATGGACGTGGCCAACTCCAATAGCACCAAAACTGGGAACTCAGACGATATGCAGGTCGGCACTGAAGGAGATACACATAGTGGAGAAAGTACTCCCATGCGCACAAACTGTAAGTAAATCAACACAATAGGTCCTTGTCATGCTAAAGTCACTTCACACGCAGCTCCAACTACATCTGAGGAGTCTGATGCGACCATTGTTCCCGCTCAACAACAGGCATCGGCCGACGGTGCAACAGATCCATCAGCAGGGATCGCGGCACGTAGAACAGCAGCGGGTTGGAGAGCAGCGGCGGATTGGACGACAGTACCACTTGATGATTATCCATGGCCCTCTCAGCCCCTGATGATACTAACGAACTCTGTTCGACAGGAATTGAAGCTTGTACGCATTCAAGATAAGGATCTAGGTAGACTTGAGAAGCTCCTCCATATTACGCTTGCTCATGAAGACTCGTCGCATCCTACTACTATCTCTCTCATTTCTGATTCACGCTTTGACAAACTCCTTGAGGCGCTACTTAGACTTGATGGTCAAGTATTAGAACACGCACCCAGACTTGCAGAATCAGTTTCACTTGCTGCTTCGCTGCAACTAAAATGGCAGCTTAAATTTAGAGAGGACTATTTTGATCTAGATCTAATGCGATTGAAGAAGTTCAAAGACGAGGGTGCATTTCGTGCCATTGTCCCCAAAGGTCGATTCAGAGAAATCTCCCGTATGTGGAGCGTGACAAACACGACACCTATCCTAAATGCCGATCTAGAGCCGGGCATGTGAGTTTCGACTTGAGGAAAAATATTCAGAAAATTTCAAGCTGATGTTTGCCATAGGTGGTGGCTGAACCTTGCTTGTCTTCGACGAGATGGTATCATCAATTCGTCTAGAGAAATAGTAACGATTCGCCCAGGAGTCATTATTTTGCCCTTACTCTCAGGTACAGAGTACCCGGGTCGTGAGCCTCGGACATATATTTATAAAAAAGAAGGTCAAGTGAGAAGCCTTCATGTAGCCCTCATGGCGCCGGGTGGGCGGAAAGTCAAGGTCTTCAGAGGGCACACATTGAAGAGCAAATTCGCGCCAGCCGCTGGTATCCGATATGATGGAGAGTATGTTCCTCTTGTGCAGGAATACCTCGAACAGGTCTATGAGAGCTGATTCCACATAGATATACTGTCGAGACGTATGGGTTCCAAAAGGAAGAGAAAGGCCACGGCATCTACAGTATTACCGTCAGACTCAAAGCCGTCCAGCACCAGACGGCAGTCAACGAGCTACACCTCATCCCGAATCCATCACAACTCGACGACTGGGAGTTGTACAACAGAGTGCTGGCAGATGAAATCATCTCACACAAGGGTGCTTCCAGATACTATCAGTGGAAATTCGCGCAGGAACAGGAGGAGAAGGCGCGAAAACATTTTCTCGCCAACGAGGCCTCGTTTTCTAGACTTGTCCGAAACATGAGACGATATAAAGCCGAGAGACTCCGTGTAGTGTCGCCGCCGCCTAGTTCGGAGACTGGAGGGCAGAGGGGGGAGAGAAGCTAAAGAGGGGACGCGAACCCAACGCTCTAGTGGATACAGAGTTGAACAGGCATTGTTGCACTGTTTTGAGGAGTGGCTCTTGGCATCATGACGTTTGCTACAGGGGCTCGCCCTGGATTCCGCCGCCCCCAGCATCAACAGATTAGTGGCGCGGAAGCGAGCAGCCGGAGTCTCAGAAGGCCGACGCTAAAGTAATTCCAGCTCCCTTTTCTGATTTTCTTCGTGACATGGAAAACTGCGTACTTGGTGTGTGACCTTTGAGCCTTCCCTCTCACCTCCTTTAGACCACCCTTCCTCATATTGAATACGGCAATTCCACGGATCTCGCGTAGTATCCCGCTTGCCAAACATGGCTAGTGCCAGACCCCTTGATGATCTGCTAATTGACTCTCCACGTAAACGCCAAAGGCTCTCTGCCCCTCCACCAACGGCGACGTCCAGCACCCCAGACACCATAACACAGGCAATACCACCGCCTGGAAAACCGGCCGCCATGGACGAGCCAATCATCCCAATGCCTTTTTCTGAGACTGGGTTCCAGCCTGAGCGCGAAAAGGAGTGTGCGATTCTGCACTTCGTGAACCCCTCTAACCCTGGATTTACTGGTGTCCTGAAGCAGAGGTATGTTCTGTACTATCTTTTCAGGCACCTTGCATGCAGTATCATGTTTTAATTTATTTAATTGAGTCTATTCTCATGCTACAATATATTATGTTTGCTTTGCCGCCGCTGATCATTTCTGCTAGATACACCGATTTCATTGTCAACGAAATTGCCCCAGACGGGACTGTCGTTCATCTTGCAACAGACAAAGTCCCCAAATATAGGCCGAGTGCAAAGGTGAGGCCAATAATCAGTCTTTTCTTTGTCTGATCAGACTATTGTCTTCTTGTTTCAGTTTCCCTTTGCCTCATCTTCTAACTCTTTCCCTAGGAGAATGTCGCTACCAGTACTGGCATTGACCAAGACTTAACTGCTACCTCTGCTATGCCGGAAGCTGAGACCAATAATGAAGACCTTTCAAAAGACGCTGCACAACCAGATGCGGCCCAACACGGCCCTGGAGAATCCAAACCTGCTGACCTTCCTGCTGACCAAAATACCACATCAAGAGCTCATGCCGAGCCGCAGGAAGAAGTAGCTGCAATAGTGGCCGAGAAATCATCTGTAGAGACACAAGCCACTACCTTTACCCTCGACCCTGAAGATGAAGAGCTTCTCGTCAAGTACTTCAGTGCTGATTTCAAAGATGATCTTGTAAATTTCCAAAGGAAGATCTTAGCTCATCTGAAGGCTAAGCCAGCCACATTTGGGTCACTTTTATCTTCGCCAATTACGGACAGAGTACTCCGCGGTCGCATCCATCAAGACGTCCGTCGTATTTTTAGTTCGAAAATTGAGACCGCAAGTATTGACAACGGAGTTATCAAGTTTAGTGCCGCCCCGCCCATCAAACCTCACCCAGAGGGATATTCTCGGAATCGTGAGCCGCGCGCCAACCAGCCTAAGGGGAAGCTTGGCTGGCAAGAACTGGGGGGAGAATATCTACACTTCTCACTCTACAAGGAGAATAAAAACACTCTGGAAGTAACATCTTTTTTGAGTCGTAAACTGGCCGTTAAGCCGAAAGACTTCGGAATCGCGGGCACAAAGGACCGCAGAGCTGCAACAGTGCAGCGCGTCAGTGTAAAACGCCAGCACGCGGAGCGGTTGGCAATGCTGAATAAATCTTTGCGGAATGCCAGAATTGGTGACTTCAAATACGAGAAGCATGGTCTTGAGCTTGGTGATCTCCAAGGAAATGAATTTGTTATCACCCTTCGAGACTGCCATTTCGGGAGCGATTCTCATCTCGATGCTGAGTCAAGATTAGAATTGGCGACGGAAGTTGTCGGCCGAGCAGTTGAACACTTGAAAGAACATGGGTTCATCAATTACTTTGGGCTACAGCGATTCGGCTCATTTGGTATTGGAACAGATGAAGTGGGTAAGAAGATACTGATGGGAGATTTTGAAGGTGCGGTATGGGACATCCTTGCCATCAAGGAGGAAGCCTTGACGGCTGAGCCCAACCCCAATGCGCACGGTAGTGAGAAAATTGCATCCGATTATATCTATCGAGCACGCGCCATAGATCATTTCAGGACTACGGGCAAGAATCAAGGGTTGCCGCCTGCTTTCAGCGCTGAGCAGGCCATTATTCGACACCTGAGTTCGCACCAGAAGAGGAATGACTATCTCGGCGCTCTCATGGCTATTACACGAAACATGCGAACCTTGTATCCTCATGCCTATCAATCACTTGTCTGGAATATGGTTGCGAGCGAGCGCTGGTTTCGATACGGAGATAAAGTAATTGAGGGCGATCTAGTAATCATCGATACTGTAGCAAAGAGCGCTAACGCTCAAGATGAGGTAGATGAGAGCGGCGAGGTAGTGGTCCACCCTGCGGAGGACGACATTGGGCTCTCCTATGAGGATCTCTACCAGCGAGCCCGACCTCTGTCTGCGGAGGAGGCAAAGAGTGGCAAATACACAATTTTCGACATCGTCTTGCCGACACCCGGATTCGATGTCGAATATCCGAATAATGACATCGGCGATTTCTACAAGGAGTTCATGGGAAGTTCACGAGGTGGCAGCCTTGATCCGGCAAACATGCGACGTCCCCAAAAGGACTTTAGTCTCAGTGGTAGTTATCGAAAACTTCTGGGCCAGGTCGGAAAAGAGTTGACTTTCAAACTACAAACTTACTACGGGGAAAACGAGCAATTAGTTGAAACGGATTTAGACAAACTCAATAAGGCTAAACCACACTATCAGCGGTACGATCAAAGCCAGGCCAATACCAACAAGAGCCACAATAGTCGAGGTCGGGATGAACGATATGATAATCGCGGACGATCATCTAACAACCGTGCGTATAATCAGCACAGCCGTGCTCCGCAGCAGAATAAGAAAGATATCCCAGAGGCCACGCCTGAAACTCAGCCAACTTCCTCAGTGCATCCAAATCTTTCCGCGTGGCAGAGTCTTCCAGCGAAACTTGCAGCTGAAGATGAAGCGACCTCAGTTGCGTATGAGAAGGAAAAATTTGCTGGAAAAGTTCTTCATATGGAAGATATTAAGCAGCCTATCTACAAAGAAACCTTCATCGAAACAGCTCTCGTCAATAATGAGGGGCAACGTACTGGTCATCGCTCTACAAAATACATAGGAGCTGACGGCAAAGAAGTTACCAAGGAAGAAGCCGATACCATCACCAAATTAAATGCTGCAAAGCCCGATGACTCTCGTGCAAATGCTTCCGAAGTGGCTACTGTAGAAACAACCTCAGCAGTCACACCTCTTGCATTCTCAATGGATGGCGCTGCGGATGACTGGGACGATCCTGAGAAGCGCGAGCCAGCCAAAATCGGATTGATTGTCAAGTTTACGCTCGGTTCAAGCATGTACGCCACTATGGCATTGCGCGAGCTGATGAAAGCGGGTGGCGTGAAGACCTACAAGCCTGATTTTACCACGGGTGAATAAATGTATGGAATTTGAATCACGGGTGTGGAGAATATGGAAGATGAGTTACGATTTCAACATAATGATTGCATTGCATGGTGCATGAATACAAGGCTGGACTGGTATTCTTGGCATAAATTATCGGACTACGGTACTGAATTCGGGGAAAAGTATATACATAAGTTGCCATTAGAAGTAGACTAAGGGTCGTTATGAGCAGATATGGCTAGGATCAATCGGATTATTACTGTCCCCGCTCCTCGCTCGCAGTGACTTACCATGACCCGAGATGAATCACCCAGATTAAATTCATGCTCTATTCCTCACACAATCCACGTGGCATTTCCAAGAGTGAAAGGGTTTGGCCAGTCTCTTTCGCCTTTCCTTTGTCCTTCCTTCCATCCTTCGCACATTCTATGTTTGTCACCGCTTCGCCATCCTACATCCGGATTTGTCAACCCCTCCTTTTCTTATCCAGTGGTTCCCTCTTTAGACCCATCTTTCTTTCGGCTATGGCAATGAGTTCATTGTTTTCTCGTCCATTTCTTTTGACCGTGCAACGTTAACAGAGCTTCATGCTCCATGCCCTTAGTGCATCTGCTTGGCTGACGAGCCTAGGTATTATTTCCTCTTCCTCTAGTACAGTGAAGGGTTGAGACTGGGAGACAATTGGACACGGGTACAGGGCTCGGGATAAATTCGTAGAGTGAATTACTGGGAGAAAGGGTGTTGGGATCGGATTTAAGTGAATAGAATAATAGGAAAGGGCTGAGGGAAAGGATGGACAACATCCAGGTCGGGGATATATGTAGGTATAAGATGGGATTGCTCCCTCGTTAACATTTTGTAGAATTCTGTATTGTAATTATCAGTGTATTTCTAATCTAGCTTGCGCGTTAATTATGTAGTTCCTGATCTGATAGTCCCTGAATGCGTCAAGGTGGAAGGGGCGCCATTTCTCTTCTAATAACCCTGAATTAAATAATAGGCTTCTCACTCAAGTAAGAGGACGCCAATGCTAAACTTTTCGGCCATATATAGAATAGAAGTTCGACTGCGAAACGTGGGAGCGTTTGCCACTCCTCTCGTCGAATATGTTGCATCCGTACACAGCGGCATTCGGCGGGGTGTAGACTAAATGAGATCCATAAGTATGATAGCTTTATTTTCTGTATGGAGAGGACTATAACATACGGTGCAAGCTCACAGCAACATTTTCCGGATCCGCATTGCTGATTTTATGGAGCCCCAGATCATCACTCATATACGTGACCATTCCTTCTTTATATATGGTCTCTTTGATAATCTCTGGCTTCTCGTCTTCGTCACTAGGAAAATCGAAGCGGGTCTCTTTCAAGGAGCCTTTCAGAACCTTCATTAAGCAGTGGGCATCTGCATGATCGTGGATTGGACTGCCCCTGCCCGGCGACCAGACTAAGACCAACTAGAGAACATTTCTTAGCACTTGACTTTTGATTCGAGAAGCATGCTTCAAGAGGGTACGAACAAGGTTGCTTTTCCCATTACCTTCGTCTACAAGATTTCGAGTGTACCCACGACTAAAATCGGAGAACGCATATCTTGACCAGTCGGACTCCTTTGAAGTGTAGCTCTCCATAAGCTTCTGCAGTTCTGTGACCTCAATGTCGGAGCTATTGAGGCCGGACGAGGGGCCCAAAATTCTCGACAAGTCAGATACTAATCTGTGGAAGGGATCCATTGGTATAAAATGGTTGTTTTTGGTTCTATCCCAGCTTGGGCTGCTATACCGTTCGCTGCGAAGATTTTGATCGGGAGGGGCAAAAATTACTTTGCGGAGGTTAAATTCGAAGGAGCGGCTGATCAGTGGCGGAATTGAATTCTAAAGGGCAGGTACAAATGAGAGTCGGGAAGGAAAGGAAATATTAAACAATTAGTATGGGATTTCCAACATACTTATACAATGAATTGCAAATTGCTACATTCAGCTCGCGAGGTCGTCTTGTAGACAAGGTTGAAGTGGGGCATTGTCGACACCTCAAATAACCCCGCGATGGGAGCAGATCGACGACCTTTCATCCACGAACACCTTTGATATACAACAACGATGCCTGCAAAGGGCAAGGCAGCAGACAAAGGAGCTGCCGCGAAGGGGAAGGGGAAGGGCAAAGGTGATGAGGAGGAGAAAGGCGCGAAGGTCAAGGGAGCGCAGCAGATTAACGTGCGCCATATCCTGGTCAGTGACTTTATGCATGCGATCAAGGAGACTAGATGGATGTCTAACATTGCTCAGTGCGAGAAGCATACTAAGAAGGAAGAGGCCCTTGCAAAGCTGAAGGCTGGAGCAAAGTTCGACGAAGTTGCCAGGGAGTTTTCCGAGGACAAAGCAAGGGCAGGTAGGTTTGGCCTGGGAGAGGTTATGTGCACTGGGTTACTAACGGTACTTCCAAGGAGGTGCGCTTGGTTGGAAAAAGAGGGGTGATCTTGATCCAACCTTTGAGGAGGCGGCCTTTGCTCTAGAGGCCTCGACAACGGCGAATCCAAAGTATGTGGAGGCTAAGACGGGGTTTGGGTATCATATTATCATGGTAGATGGACGCAAATGATTTTGTGCACCTAGCTGGAAGCTACGAAGAATAGGGAGGTAAGGTATAGTGAAAAATGGGCGACACAAGAGAGAAGGACCTGGTATTCACGCAGCGAAGTTGTGCCCATATGCGAAATACCATTCCCGCCGAAATGCATCGTAAGATTACATTGTAAGAAAGCTTCAGCTCTGGCCGAATTTCTATCCGCTGCAAGCAAACTCCGTTGCCCACCATGCATTTTCTTACTGCTCAGTCTGGAAGTAGTTCAGGAGGATCGACCGCTCCTGTGACTCCTCGCCCCAGTCCTTGACGACGACGCAAGAGCAGTTGACAACCTTGCGCGCATTTCCCTCACGATCCAACACACCTGCAAGTAGTCAGAGAGATGTTTCTCGGCGGAATCTATGCAGGATAACTCACACAAACCAGCCCACTCGCCCAGTTGCTTTCCATCAGGCACCTTGATCAAGGGGATCTTGTGCTCCGAGCACAAGGCAACCACCAACTTCTTGTATGCCTCTTCCTCACAGGCCTCATTCAGGACACACATGTGTGCTTGGCGTCTGTCGAGCGCCTTGGAGGCTTCGCGCAGACCGCGGGCGAGACCGTCGTGCATCAGGGCCAGCTTCAGGACACCCTTCAGGGCATCCAGAACAGACATTTGACCTTTGGATGCAGCATCTCCAGAGACTTCAACCTCGTCGGCCTCGGCGACTTCGGCAACGGGGGAGGTGGGCTCTTCGTCAGACTGGAAGACCTTAATGTTAGTATAGGTATCCTGCGCCGGGGTACTAAACTTGCGCATTTTGGCTTGCTCACAAGCAGGCTGGCGCTGAGAATTGATAGAGGACTTACCATTGTGTGTGATTAGCTGAGGGTCCTCAAAAAACTGTGTTTTTCTCTCCTTATTTTTCCTCTTTTGCTGGGCAAAGAGAAAGGGAACAAGAGGGATGATATCTCGAGACGAACTTTCCGCGAATTTCAGCGATTGTGTGAGGGCTCGCCTAAAATGGAAGGCTTAGGTAAGCGCGCACAGTGAAAAATCGCGAAAGCACGAAAGTAACTTTCCGCACCCACAACTCCACAAAGCCTTCGCAAAACCATCCTCATAACTTCGAGGTATGTATAAAATACACTCCCGTGTTCCATTCGAGTGCCCTTCATGAGAGGCGGAGCGAGAATCGGCATCTACTCATGTTGCGAGAGCGTTATAGCCTTCGTCGGAGCGTTTTCGCTCAGTCTCGAATGTGCGATAATTGATCAAAGCGATTGAAAGATGCCGACACTACTCTACTCCTTTACGACGAGCTGAAGAACCCCATTGTCAATCATAAGGGCACTCTCCACGCTCAGAGCCCATGAAGGCTAACAACAAATGCTGCAGATACCTCATTTCCCAATCTACGATCTGAGAATCTCAGTCTGTCAAGATGGTCAAGACTTCAGTCCTCAACGATGCGCTCAACAGCATCAACAATGCTGAGAAATCCGGAAAGCGTCAAGTCCTCATCCGGCCTAGCTCTAAGGTTATCGTCAAGTTCCTCAGCGTTATGCAGAAGCACGGTATGTGATGGACATTTTTCTCTATTCCTCATTCGGCATGATAACTAGATGACGGTCTCAATGCAACACGACCATAGTCCTTTAAGTTGCCGATAGATTATTCACCTGCGAAGATCTTACACGTTTTCTGATATCTGCCCTGATGCTATACGTTTAATCTTTCGCAACATACTAATTCCTATCTGCAGGTTACATCGGCGAGTTTGAGGAAGTTGATGATCACCGCTCCGGCAAGATCGTTATCCAGCTGAACGGCCGGTAAGGATACTTGTAATTATCTATACGTAATTGATACTGACTTGCGGTGATAGTCTCAATAAGACTGGAGTTATCTCCCCACGCTACAACGTCCGCCTGACCGAACTCGAGAAGTGGGTTGTCAAGCTGCTGCCATCCCGTCAATTCGGATACATCGTGCTCACTACCTCTGCTGGTATTATGGACCACGAGGAGGCAAGACGCAAGCATGTTGCCGGAAAGATCATTGGCTTCTTCTACTAGGGCATAAATTCGGGGGAGTTCGGAGTATCATGACCATGTATCTATCTAGAGCAGAGCTCGTAGAATATCCAGAGTATCGAGCCGCTGATACCCCTATGTTTTTGCCTACGCGGAATTACGGTCCTCTGGGATAGATAGCTCTGCATCAAAAAGTCAATTACACTCATGATATCGCCCATTTTTCTTCAGCACTGTCTTATCAGCGTGATGTTCCGAATACTTGCGGAAGCTGACAACTACATGTTGGCTACGTCCCCAGGGCCGAATTCTTTGTAAATAGTAATTGTGGCAGGTTCTATATCGGCATGCTACAGTATGCAGTTCGGGCCGCCCTTTTCAAAGTAACTAAAGATAAGATGCTGCACCAATCGAGTTAATTTCAGTAAATTAGGTCGCGATAAAGTGAGTTGGATCCCTGTTCTCAAAATTAGAGTGCTTAACCTGCCTGCCAACCCAGTGTTGTGATTCGTTCCCTGTCTCGTTTTACCCTGAGTTCCGCTGCCTCTCGCTAGAAACCTGCTCCAGGAATTTAATGGGGTGACGATGCCCCTAGATATCCTTAAGGCGTGAGGACGCTCAGAACAACAACCATAATTCTACCTGACCTCGGCCAGCGTCTCTAAAATCCCCAGCCTTCCACAATCATTCCCATGCGGCACCGCCAGGAGCAGCGCGCTCGAACTCGAGTGGTGTGTTACTGACCTACTCGCGAGATAGAAGCTCGTCATTGAGCAGGCATCGACGATCCCGAAGGACGCTCTACGCGCAATCTGCGTGATCATGTCGGACCATGCTGCCTCTCCATTATACGGCCATCCCGCCAAATTGCCTGCCTACAGAGGATTTGTCTTAAGGAGAAAAAGGAGGTTCCGGTCGAGACAGATTGTCACGCTGGTAACCTTGTTCGCAGTCGCGACGTGCTTGATATACTGGTTGCGGTCACCACCTATCCCTCCAGTAGACAATACCCAACTTAAACCAAAGCAGCCTCCTGTTACAAGCTCCGAAAAACCGAAGCCGAAGGTGTACAATAGCCATCCAATATGGCAGCTATCGAAGGACGCGGAGAAGGCCTTTGAGGAAACATTGGCAAAGCAGTCCCAAACTCTGGTCCAGGCAGTGAAAGAATATCGACGGCGATATGGCATACCGCCTCCTCCGAACTTCGACAAGTGGTACTCATTTGCCAAGATGAAGCGCGTACAATTGATTGATGAGTACGATTCCATACACCAATCTTTGACCCCTTTCTGGGGCATCAAGCCATCGACTATAAGGGCCCGAGCACGCGAAGCACAGGGCTTCAGTAATAGCTTGTTTAATGTCATGATCCGGAATGGAGAGATCACAAAAGCAGAAGGAGGGGATTGGCTGGAAGAAGCATTCCAAGGCATGTCAAAGGACTTTATCAAGCACCTGCCGGACATGGACCTCTGCTTTAACGTCCACGATGAGCCTCGCGTTATTGTGCCTTACGACGACCTTACAAGGCTCGTGGCTGAGGCAACTGAGATTGCGATGCCAGCAGCAAATGCTGCTACCGCTCCGAGAAACTCTTGGTCCAAACGGCCATCAGATATTAATGATGGCCTGCGCATTGATGAGGTTAAGACTACTCGATTCAACACCTTTGCCCATCAACCTACCTGGACGCATTCGAGGATGTCTTGCCCACCGGATAGCCCTGCCAGAGCCCTAGGCGATGGACCCAAGAAGGATAACTATGATAGCTACTCTGTGACCGATCTAGGTTTCATCTACAACCAGACCGCATTCTCAGATATCTGCCAGTCGCCGTCTTTCAGTGAGACATACGGATTCTTTGATCGCCCAAACGCATTTAATATTGTCCACGACCTCTTTCCTATTTTCTCCCAGTCTAAAGTATCATCCTATTCTGATATTCTCTATCCCTCTCCTTGGTATTGGTATGGCAAAGTGCCGTATAACGAGTCGCTAGACATGGACTGGCAAGATAAATCGGATTTATTATATTGGAGGGGTTCTACTACCGGCGGTTTCAGTAGAGACGGGGGTTGGAGACGGCAACATCGTCAACATGTGGTCCAAAAAATCAATGGCAAGGACCAAGCAATGATCCTTGAGGACCGGGGTACAGGGTCAAAGGAAGAATGGCAGGTAAAACAGGTTCCCCGCAGTAGCTTCAAGGACAATTTTGATGTCCACTTCTCTCATATTGGTCAATGCGATCCAGGCGATTGTGACGCTCAGAAGGAGTTCTTCGAACTGAAAGATGCAGAAGACCAACAAGCCGCTTGGAAATACAAATACTTGCTTGACATGGATGGAAATGCCTTCAGTGGAAGATTTTATGCATTTTTAAAGAGTAAGAGTTTGGTGTACAAAATGGCGATTTTTAGGGAGTGGCATGAGGAATGGCTGAAGCCGTGGGTGCATTTTGTCCCGCTCAGTCTCCGGGGCGATGAGTGGGTGGAGGCTACAAGGTGGTTTGGGGACGAGCTTGCAGGAAAGACAGCGGCGGAACGAATTGCCCTGCAAGGGAGGCAGTGGGCGGAGAAGGTATTGAGGAATGAGGACTTGGAAGTATGGTTCTTTAGATTGCTTCTTGAGTAAGTTTGCCCGTTTTACTCTGGTCTGATATATGCTAATATCACGTAGGTATGGAAGATTGGTAGATGATGATAGAGAGATAATAGGCTATACCACTACCTAAGAATTCGTCGAAGGCATTTCATTGTAAAGTGTAAAGTAATGGACGGGTACGGCATGGGATATAGCATATATACCAGGAGTTAACTGACTTATGCCTTCTGGGGTCAGGCAGCAAGTGTATAATCTATTATATTAAATTCATGTATATCATTATTCGTATCACAGATATAGTGATATTAAAACCCCAGCAAAAGCGCGTCCAATATCATTTCGAAATTTAAGTAGTATGAATCGTCTCCCTCCTCACCGAGCCAAGAATCTTATATATGATATAACTCTTCTAGGTATTAACACGAACTTCTGGGCTATATTTCCATCTATTGTTGAAACGACTACGCATAATTGGTCAAAACACGCCTTCATTCTCTTTCGAAGATTGTAGAATAGGGAGAGATAATCCAACAGTACAATATTTCAACACCTAGAATGTCTATAGTCAAACAATGCTCTTTTGCCTTTATAATAATCTATCTTCTCGCTTCATTTTATTTGTATCTCGTACAGTACAGCTAGTCAGACAAGTCGGTATCTCCATCTCTACTTACGAAACAACATCGCCACCAAATCCAGCGGGCTGCCTGGCGCCTCCGCTCTCAGGTACAATGGCCATTGCTTTATACACCCGCCCCATTCCATTCCTATGGCGGTCTACTAGTCGTTTCCACGAACTATCAAGCCTCTTTCGCTTGTCCTCATCATGATCAAGTCCCTTCATCAATAACTCTGCTCTTTCCTTGATTCCCATGCTTAACAAAAACAACCCCTGCTCTACAGGTCCGTGTACCTCAACTCCAGGCGACGCCTCGATGGCTGTCTCAGCCAAGGCAATAAAGTCTACATCGGCTGATAGATCCACTAGTCCAGGGGAGCTAAGGGGTGATACTCTCTGGTGTGCCCGAATTCCTCGAAGAGAGTTGGTCGGGATGGTGTCGGCAGGCCCGTAGTCAAGGATGATTGCAGCGCCTGACGGCTTTGACTTTGGCTCTTCTGTCGTTCCACCTATACGGCGCGCAAATTCCTGGGCGTACGCATGGGATTCGGGTGATATCTCAATCAAGGAGTCCGGTCTAGCTTTCAGAGCTCGGTACCGGGGTGATATCTCAGGAAGGTATAGGCTATGCGGCGTGGAAGCCCTGGAGAGGGTGAGCTGGAACTCTGGAGGAGGATTTGAAGATTGTTGTGACTTCGGGGTGTGAAGGGAGGCGTGCGTTGCGTCCGGAGGAGTTGGGGAGACAACCAACTCCCTCCACTGTGGTTCTCTGGCCTGGCGGCTCTTTGCAGCTTCGGGTGTAAGGTTATGCACGCCGCTTGGGGTTTGGATTGTGTTTGGTAGAGGCTCTTCAGAAGGAGCCACAGATTGGAAAGCGTGTATTGGAAGGGCATCAAAAAACTCATGAGCGATGATGAAGGGAGTTTTGCTCGCTTCTGTGCTTGATGTTAGTAACGAAGTTGATAGCTCTCGAGGAGTAACTAGCCTGATGGAATGAAGCGTATATTTTCTGTCCATATGATGGGGAGATTTGCATATTTGCTCGTACTCTGGTACCCAATTGATGTTTCGGTCATCGGTGCATCTCCGCATAAGAGTTGCTTCTGAACATCTCTCAATGCTGGACTGGCCTCTACCAGATACACCGCTTCAATGCTCGAGGCCATAGAGAAATTTTGAATAGTCTACAAAGAAAGTCAGTATGAGATTCAGAAGCCATGCTGAGAGCCTGCGGCATACGCGTAGCATATCGCTCATCAGCGTCCCTCTTCCAGGGCCAATCTCTATTAACTCAACTCCCTTACTCTTTCGGCCCTGCGCCATCCATTCTGCCACGAACCATATGCCAATGAGCTCACCAAATATCTGCGATATTTCAGGAGAAGTAATGAAGTCTCCTTTCAGTCCAAATTGGTCTCGACCCTCCTGTTTTGACATGTAATAGCCGCCTAGGTCGGATGTTAGGCACATTCGCATGAAAGCCGCTAAAGGAATAGGTCCAGTAGCCTGAAGATCAATTAGAACATTATATCTCTATTCCAGGGCCAAGACTATACTGTAATTGCTTCAGAAAGCTGCTTCGCTAGAGGGGTAGACCATTGTCTTGCTTCCGAAGAAGACCATCTTATTGAGGAACAAGGAGGCACATACCTCCAGCGCGGTGCGCTGGACAGGTATTTTCGCACCTGAGATGATATAACCGATCTCATTACAGATATGTCTCGGTGTTATATTGGCGCATTCCTGAGCATCTTCTTCATTAAAGATGGACGTTGACGTAGCTTGCTCGCGAGCTATTCAGAAAATTATTTCGGCTGGAAAGCAACATCTCCGAGCTACGACCGCTCATAATTTCCACAACAATCAAATGATATCACGATGACCGGCAAATTGAAATCGCGCTGGGCTGATGAGGATGAAGACGCTGCCCTGGAAGCACAGCGGAAGCGCGAAAAGGAAGAGAAGAAGCGGGCAAAGGCCGACAAACAACGGAGGGCAGAGGAAGCTGTCCGCGAACAGCAACAACAACAGGAAGCTGCAGCTGCAGCAGAGGCCGAAGCACACAATGGGGACATTTCCTCACGACCTACCAAACGGCGGAAGTTAACCCCCGAACACTCAGAACCTGCGGTGCGAGAAGAACTGCCTCTAGCGAAGCTCTTGCGCTTCCCGGCACCACAGTGGAAGAAATGCAGGAGCGTTGAGGATTACGAGAAATTGAACGATATAGAAGAGGGCGCTTATGGATGGGTTTCAAGGGCAAAAGATATGACAACAGGGAAGGTTGTCGCGTTAAAGAGGTTGAAGATGGATAACGCGCATGACGGCATACCAGTTACTGGATTGAGGGAAATACAGACGTTGATGGATTGTGATCACCCGAATATCATTACGTTGAGAGAGGTAGTTGTGGGCGAAGACACGACCAAGATCGAGAAGTGAGTTCTTCTCGCAGCTCTCGCTTTAAGGATATTGCTAACGGGCCATCGTAGCATCTTCCTTGTGCTAGACTTTCTGGAACACGACCTCAAGACTCTCTTAGAGGACATGAGCGAACCTTTCTTAAACTCCGAAATTAAAACTCTTTTACAGCAGCTAACTTCTGGCGTCTCCTATCTCCACGAAAACTGGATTCTTCACCGAGATTTGAAGACTTCCAATCTTCTGCTAAACAACCGAGGCGTGCTGAAGATTGCAGACTTCGGTATGGCCCGGTATTTCGGAGATCCTCCTCCCAAAATGACCCAGCTAGTGGTAACCCTTTGGTACCGAGCACCAGAGCTGTTACTCGGTGCAGAAATTTACGGGACCGCGGTCGATATGTGGAGTGTGGGCTGCATATTTGGAGAGCTACTTACAAAAGAACCTCTCCTACAAGGCAAGAACGAGGTCGACGAGCTCTCCAAAATCTTTGAGCTATGCGGGATACCAACTGATGACACATGGCCGGGTTTCAAACGCCTTCCCAACGCACGATCTCTGCGTCTCCCTAAAAATCCTGTTTCCCAGGGTTCGGTGCTGCGTGCCAAATTCCCTTTCCTCACGTCGGCAGGAAGCTCCCTCTTGGTGTCACTGCTGGAGCTCAATCCAGCGCGGAGGCCGAGCGCAAGAGAGGTCCTGGAACATACCTTCTTCAGAGAGGACCCAAAGCCAAAGAGTACAGAAATGTTCCCTACGTTTCCGAGTAAGGCAGGCCAGGAGAAGAGGAGGAGGCGGGTCACGCCGAATGCACCAGCTAGAGGCAAGGTCCCAGAGATCAAGGCTACAGACTTTAGTGGTATATTTGCTGGAAGGGAGGATGAGGAAAAGGGAGGCGGGTTTTCTTTGAAGCTCATCTAGGAATAGTTGGACTCCGTCGAGAAATTCAGTGATTGATACAGAGGCCGCGTGGATATTGAACTTCAAGCCACCAAATGGAGGGGAAGGGTATTAAAATAAGATATGATTGATGTTATATGAGAATCGTCCCAAACCTATTAGCTTTTACTATACCGCTATCTAACTTACGCAGTCATGAAACCATATCAAAACCGTGATGCCCGAACACCATATCCCGATCATTTAAGGAGTGTATGAAGGCCTAAACACCAAGCCATCCATGCTGTATTTTATTCGCTCAATTTCACCAAATGACACCCCATCCACACACGAACCAAGTGAAGCTCAATATTGTAATCATGCTCATTCCGAGCGCCGTGGTCAATGCCATTCTTTCCATATCACTCATGGCTCCGCTACACGTGGCACACTGGAACTGTCCTAGAGGTGTGTACGGCTGCGGCGTGTACATCCCAAAGGTATACTGGTCGTAAACGGCCAAGTATCCCGCCTGAGCAGTGGCACTGATGCTAGATGCCGCATCATAGATGATTAGGGTATAAGTTTCGGTCAACAACGGATCTGATAGCGCGGTTGCTTGATACTCTCCAGTATCCCAGATCATCGTCCCAGTCGAGTTGCTCACTTTGTGATTCGTAGCCATCGTGTACATTTGCTGGTTGGCGGTGCAGGTGGCCAAGATATCGACGGCTGTGGGTGTAGCCAGCACATTTGTGTATCCGAAGACAAAGGTGACATTATCGCCAACTTTGTAGTACTGAGGGCCGGAGATCACAGCTGGTGTTATCAAGGTAATGGCACCAGCTGGTAGCGAGGGATCAAAGGTAGGGGAGGAAGCACCACTCGAGCCTCCCGACGTTGTCGTTGCTGGAGCAGGAGTGATAGTCTGGTATTCTGTAGTGGTAAACGTGTGGCCGCCCGACACTATAGTCTTTACATCGGTTTCTACCGAGTAGGAGGAGGTCTGTTGTTTCGTAGATGAAGAGGATTGGGTTTGGGAGCCGGACTGAGAGTTAGATTGAGAGCCCGTAGGGGAGGTATTTGATTGTGTTTGAGACGCGCTCGCTGGGAATTGTTAGAAAGCTGTATGATATTGACGACTGCTAGTTAGTGTACTCACTGCTCGACTGATCCCGCACAACTAAAGCATCTATCTCCGGCAGCCATCGTGGCCAAGGCCATGCCGCAACGAAAGTCGAGAGGAAGAGGAGAAGGATGGAAAAGAGGCGTAGGCTTCGCCGGCCCATCATCTTGTCTGTCAGCGCCTTTGAATCCTCTGCTCGGTCTTCAGAGACTCCTTATCTCGAGTAGAGAACGAAGGGGTCCTTTTGATCTGTCGCTCACTCGACTATATGCAGGATGAGGAGTATGCAGATGCTGTGAGGCGTTGTCCGGAATGTGAGACAATCGAATCAGTCCCCTGATTGCCGCCGCGAGGGCTCGGGGTGCGGTCAAACTCGAGCACCCAATAATATATGGGCCAAGCGAGTGAGGCCGCTGTAAATATGAACACAATGAAGAAATAAACAATACGAAGAGAAGAACGAAAGTGATGTCGCGAGAAGCGGAGAGCGAAGGGGGTTGCTACGAGAACAGGGACGAGAGGATGACATTCGCGGTCTTTTCCTTAGCGAGCGGTCAATGGCCAAGTTTCCAGCCCTCTAGACTATTTTAAGCAACCTGGTCGTATCCAGAGTCCGCCCATATACGAGCATGACACACCCGCGGACAAGGTGGAGTGGGACCAGTACGGACAATTGCGATACTCCGTGTAGTCCATATACGAAGCATACAAAAATACTGGTTTAGGAGTTCTGGTGCAGGTGAAGCTGTACCTGAGTCGCGTTGGTACCTGGTCTTGGATCACGTGTACCCCCCTTTTCCACGCTGGCTCTCCGCCTTGTTCCGTCAATAGTAACTTCTCATGGGCACCTGGGGTCAAGAATAGTTGGACCGTACAGTTGTGGATGTTGCCAAGTTATCTGTGGAATCTTAATCCAGAGAACAAATAGAATTCTTAAGAAAACTGGTAACCGCATACCGACAGACTCAGATCATGACCATACAGTGCCTTGGCACATTCAGAGATGGTATAAACACTTATTAAAACGAAAGTGTCAGCCCGCAAACGCGGGAACTTCTGTGAAATAGTTGACTAGCAAGAGAAGTAAGACCTGTCACTACGCTCACTACCATGCTACTCGATACGCAGCCTGCCATGCAAAACATCATAAAAGATCGTAATATCATAATCGCCGTTAAGGAGTGCTTCGCATCACTATGCTAGCTTCACTGTACTGCCTCCCTCCTCGTCTTCGTCGTTTACAGAGAGTGGCGAGCCTGTACTATCTGCAGAGCCAATAGAGGACTTCCTTGCAGCCAGAGCGGCAGCCTCGGCCATCTCCATCTCATGCAGTCTTTGCTTCTTGTCAATTTCGGGGATCTCGTCGCCATTTGCCAAAAGTGCATGTCCTGGCAAGGCCACAAACTCGCCTTCGTCATCCTCGTCATCCTCTTCATCATCATCGTCGTCGTATCTTTCGCTAGATTCTTCTCCACTGCCACCGGAGCTTTCGACCTGAGACGATTTATGGCGCCTCAGGTGGAGCCTAGGACTGCAGGAGCGATGCTCAGGCGAGAATCTCCCTTGTGCAGTGCCGGCCAGATCAATCCTCGACCAGTCTACATTCGGCAGTGTCCGATCGTGGTCAATATTAAATGCATCCAGGGTGGGGTCAAATCCTGACTGTAGACCTACAGCAGCAGCTACTTCATATGCTTCAACATCGGGGTGGTTTGCTTCCTCGAATATGCTGTTCTTTGTCCCAGCCTCAGTCTCATGCTGCTCAATTCCACTCTCCCTTAATATTCGGATGTAGTCTCGGCGCGTTGGATCCGCGCCTCTTTTGTTCTTTTTCTTCATCCTCTTTTCTGTAGGACGTACCACAACCACTGGTACGGGCGAGTATTGCAAGCACCACTTTGAAAAAGAATTTCGATTGCTAACAAGCCCTTGGAAACCCCCTAGACTTCGGCCACGAGTACCAACAATAAGCATTGCCGGTTCGTAGATTTGTATCTAAGATACCAGTTTATTAGCAGGGCAATTAACCTGGCTACTTAAAGGGGTAAAACAATACGAACCATCTTCTGGAATGTTGCATGGAGCTTTCCCACAGCAAACTCCAGTATAATTCCAATTGCCCTATTATCATCGTTTTTCATTTGGATTCGTTCCATCAGCGTCCTCGCTTCTTTCTGGTACTGTCTCCGCTCTAAATTCCTGTCGCTCACGATCTTAGCATCCTTCTCTATGACCCTGAGGCAGATAATTTCATCCCCGTCGTCAACCAGTTCCTGGAGCATCCATTGCAGCGCAATATCGGAGTAATCGTTCTCGTCTAGACCGACCATGAACGTGCGTGATCTCCGTTTGAACTGATATCCCTTATGCCTAACATTGAGGGTGAAGGAGACGGCGTTCTTGGCTGTTGGTTCCCCGCCAGTGAAATTGTCGAAGGAGACATGGTGCTGGAATCTACTGTTTAGTGCGATCTACAGTCAGTGCCAAGCGCCCACAAACTTCCGACAGGTATAAGGAGACAAGGATGAGAGTATTTGCACACGGTACGACTGAAACAAAGCCCACGACAGGAGAGGAACGTGGGGTTTAATCAGCTGCAAGCTTGTAACTCGGGCAGTATAAGCGAGTATGAGTACATGTGTACATACGGACGAGCGTGGGGTACTTTGGGCGTGGGTATAAGTAGCAGTCCGACGCCCACGCCTCTATTTCAGGCCCAAAAATTGCTCGACGACACTTAAAGAAACGGGAAAGCTTGCCTTGGGGGCGGAGGAGACGAGTCTCTGATCCGGGATACAAGCTTTGCCTTTGGCTGAGCTGCCGTCGATATTTGCGAACCTTTTGAGCCTCCTTTGAAGGACACGGACGAGACTGAAGGCGCTCTCGTGCGTTGCACATGGTCCGCCTGGACGTGCTCGATTATGGGGTCCAGTCGCAGAGAGTTAATATATCCGTCGGAGGCAGGGAGGCAGGGAGGAGTGAGCGGAGTGTTTGGAGACGTAGACCGATTCGGCGAAGGGGACGACGACGTTGACGACATGGTGCAAGCCAGTGTTATTGCGCTGGGTTACGGACCACGTAGGATCCAGTGAAGCCTCGAAAGACAGCTGGGAGGTGAAGGTGAAATAACTGCATCGATTATAGTGGCCTGCGCAGTTGTTAGCACTACTAGAGAGAGCGATCTCGAGGAGCTAGCTGTATTCAATTATTTGACGATGTAGTATATGCTGGCTGTATGAAGGGCTGGACGCGGCTGCGATAAGGTGTGTCGCACAACCACGGTCCGCGCATACACGGTATGATTGGCGACAGACGACATGAAGGGCCAACTTACGTAGTATAGAAGGAGGAGGATTTTAACGATGGTGTTGTTGTTGTTGTTGTTGTTGAAGACTGAGGGCAGAGACCGAGGGAGATGGGGTCGGGTTTCGCGCTCCCCTCCATATATGTTTGTCTTAACCCTGCCAGCAAGCTACTTGTCACAACACCACAGCATAACAGATCAACAAAGGTATATAACCACACAGTAGTGTTTGTCTATGGCCATATATTCGATATCTTCCTAATTTGAATAAAACCCCGATTTTATTCCAGGGGTACATTATCTAGTCGGTGTTCAGATAGGCCGGCTGGACGCAAAGTCATTTAACAGGTAAGCACACAGGATCTCCTTCACCCCGATACGCCATCCATGCAGAGTCCCAGAAGCCAGCGTAACAGAGAGTGAGGAATAATATCTATCTAATATGTCCGAGCCAGGTTACGCAGATACCAGTCTACCAGTTTACGGCCTACCTTGGCTTCAGAGATGTGGATTAAGTCCTGTGATTGAGTTAGCCACAGATTGGGCAGGCGAGTCAGAGTCACTTACTCCTTGCATAGCATAGTCGAGATCGCTCGAAGTCACAATTTCACCATCCAACAGGCCGTTGTCAGTCCAACGAGTCTGCCTGCTTCGCTGTTTGTTTACCAACAGCCAGCCCCTCAATTTCTCCGGTTCAACCTCTAAGAAACCCGCTAATTTCTTTAGATCCATCGTGGTATACAGGCGGAGGTAGGACTTGACCGTTGGGCTCCACATGTTTGTCTTAACCTCGTCCATGAAGATGGCCAGGTGGTGCTCGAGGGGGTCCACATTGAGTTCTGGATTGTCAAAATCGGGAGGGGTGGGCGAGATGAATTTGGGGCAAGACGAGCGGAAAAGCTCCTCGAAAATCGGCAGGGACTCGGGTCCGCCGCGTTGCAGCTTCACCAACTGGTCTCCATACTTCTCACGCAGAGCAGTGTGGATGGTGTCGTCGAGCCTGGTTGGGTGGAAGGCAACGCAGATTGCGATAAGTGCATACATCTGGTCGTTCTTCTTGGAGATCGAATCGTATTGCGCATTCTTCTGAAAATTCTTCGTTCGCGAGACGTAGATCAAGATGTGGCTAAACATGCGGATGGCATCTGCATATCGTCGCATCATCATATATGAGAACCCGACGTAGTAGTAGGTAGTGAAATGCGCAGCCATGACACGCGCAAACATGGCCTTTTTATTGAGTTCGATATCATCGAGTGTCTTCAGAGCAAGACTGAAATCTCCCAGAAGACAGTGGACTCTTAAAAGGCCGATGATTGAGAAGTAGCCTAGCATGCGATATAAGGGTTTCGAGCCGTAGTCGCCCGCTACTGCCATAGGGTCCTCGTTGCGCTTCATGGCCGCCAATTGCTCGTTGATTTGAGACCTCTGGATGAGGGAGTATAGGACATTAAGGACGCTATAACAACCCCAGGTATTTGGCGCTTCTCGGAGGATTTGAATATCTTCTTCGTTACTTCCTTGGCGCGCTACTCGGTTTCGATAGGAGCAGAAAGAGTTGAATTGGTAGATGAACTCATCAATGACATCCCATGCCCAATAGTACTATAAGCATGTTAGATTAGGCCTAAATTAATATATATCTCGGGGTTGCGCACCGATGGTGGTTCCAGGTCAACGGGCCCGTCAGAGTTCAGGATGAAGTGGAACAAGCTGCAATAGTTGTCATAGCTGGCAAACTTGACTTCGAGAGGAGCAGAAAAGTCCAAAGGCTGGGCAGCCGCGGCCAGTCTTGATTGTATATCGTCTGTCTGCTGCGCCATGGTCAATGAGGTGACCTGTTCGAGTTCCTCCATCCCCTCATATTGCACCTGCTCTCTGTAATCGGCGACGAGAGCCTCCTCCTCCACATCGGATTCATCGTCCATCGCTCGCAGAGGAGCCGCACCATTCTGAAGGACGCTCATGGCGTGCAAGTTTTGGGTAGAGTTGTTGTTGTTGTCGTGCAGGTAGAGCGTCGTGGTGGGGTCAAAATTGAAGTCGCCTAACGAATATTTAGCCCTAAAACTTTTCGACTTCAACAATGCTCCGGATCTCACCTGTATCAGCTCAAGGATAATATAGAGCAACCAATGCTTACTACTCCGTATCATAAGAGGTATATCCATTATGTGATGCCTGCTTAACCTTGATGGATACCAGAGGCCGTTTCTCGAAATTTTCCCAAGGTCAAAACGGAACGTTCTCATAACAGAACGGTTGATCTTGAGTTACGGCGTACTCATGCGGAACGAAACAATACCTCATGATCAAGTGAGAGTGTCAAATTCAAAGTGAAGTCATTTTTTTTCTTATTGTCCAGTATATATACATCCTGCATTGCGAGGCAAGTGCCATTTACTTTACACGTTGAAGCTTAACAGCAAGGTTAAGCCCTTAAATGAAGACACACAACTTATATGCGGGGCTATATAGTCCGGAATAGTGTATTTACAAAATACGTAGGATAGTTCTGGAAAGTTTCAAACAAACTTGCTATCTGAAGTTTGTGTTTGCTTCTCATCGTGCAATGAAGTAATAAACCATTCTGGACTCCCTCTTCTTTTGATCGATCTAAGTGTCTGTTGTATGGAGATTATAGACAAGTCCGCTATGGTCTCAAACATACCGAATTGTACTTGTCAAACTGTTCTGGATACTCGAGAACTCTAGCTCTCAAAGAGTGCTGTCACGTGATGGGCTTCCGTACGAAAAAGAAAATTGGCCCAAGCGTTCATGTGGGTTCGCTTCAACCCGACACCAAACTAATCACAGCTAGCGTATTCACTTGCATGAATCTAACTGTATTTGGGTATCTTTCACGCCCTCAAATCGTGCCCAAATCTATAGCAGTCGTCATATCTAAAGTTGTTGACAAGGACGCTTCGCTGGTTTTTGACGATAGCGGAATTATTGTTTGTCAAAATGGCTACTAGTACGGTGACCATTGACAAAGCCTATTTTGAGACCTTACTGAGACGGTAGGTATCAACTAGCTTTCGTTCAAGTCTTGGGTAGCTGGGCGGCGTGTCTTTCGCCGATAACTTACAGCTGACATTGCGCCCTTAAAATAGGGCTCAGTTTGTAAGTTACGCTACTGAATACTTTGTGGCCGTTCTACTAATCACTGAGGCAAAAGCATACAACTGATCATGAATCGGCCACGTCTTCGTTCGTGCCTATTGTAATGATCCAAAAGTCAGAGCACGACGGCCTTGTGAGAGAACAGCACTTGCATATGTTGAGTAGCCCACTAATAAGTCTTGCAGTTAATCACAGCACGACAGTATGGTACGTGTCAAAACACTTCGCTTGATCTCGTGGTCCATGCAAAACTCTCTGACTTACTGTATAGCCAACCTCCGGCGTAATCTCTGCCGGGGTGGTATTACAGATGAAACTCTCACAGTAAGTGTGGCTAGCATCCAGCATTGTACCATCACTGGATCTTAACTAAGTCTATAAGATCTTAACGCAAGACGACACTGCAACGGACAATACCACGTTGACGGTGGAGGAGGGTGCAACGGAAGACGGACCCTTCAAGACACAAACACGACAATCTATTCCCTCATATCAGGGTGTTGGGAATACCAGGCAACATTATGCCGCTGGAGGGGGCAGTAGCTATGCTCCGCGTGATCTCCACCGACGAGACAACGATACCTTTCAAAGTTACTCACTAGGTAATGGCGAATGCGTGTACACTCCTGACGGGCCTTCAGATGGTGCTTACTACCGGGAGAGCGGTAATAATGAGGCCCTTTCGACACACCCCCGTCAGCAGTACAACAAGTTTGCCAAGAGGACTATTTTGATTGACAATCTACCTGATGGTACTACGCTCTCTGACATTGTAGATGCGGTTAGAGGGGGTTTGCTGCTAGATATTTACCTTCGTCCGTATGATAGAACTGCCAGTGTTTCATTTCTAGAGGAGGCACATGCAAATGAGTTCTTTCGATATGCAAAGCGCACTGACCTCTACATTCGTGGAAAAAGAGTATGTAGCTTCCAGAGTGAGCCATTGACCTGAGTATTAACTGCTACAAGGTCATGATCCGTTGGTGCGATCACCACTTCATTTTACCCGGCTACGTTGCGAATAAAATCTCTATCGGAGCAACAAGGAACTTGGTCATTCGCAAGCGAAACCCTAAACATACGGAGGAGGCCATCAGAGAAGATTTGGAGCATATTCATAATCTGGTAATCATCAAAGTCACCTTCAACGGCTCCGACGTCCATATATCTACAAACTCAGTCCACAATGCACTGTTTGCTCGAACTTGCATGATGAGTCGCGTGTAAGTAGTCCTTAGGGCATTTGATGGCACTTAATAACCCCTAAATAGTAAATACAAGGGGTGCAAAATTGACTGGGACAAAGACGAGTGCACAGCACCACTGGAATCGCGACAACAGGCTCTGAAATTTAATGTAGTACCAAAGAAGACGGCCGGCGCCTCACAAATGAATCGTTTCCAGCTTCTCAACATTGATGGAGCAGATGATAATTCTCAGGAAGGTGCTAATCGTGATCTCAAAGCCTCCGCTGTGGACAGCTCTATGGCCACCTCCGCTGTTGGGGTTGTCTCCTAAGTCAATATGATACTTGGCTCGGGAGAGACACAGTGTCACTAAACCTGTCTTACCATGTCCTGAGTGTCATCTTGCTCATTTGCTTCTCTCATTGTTCTATGTTTAGAGTCCTGGTGTTTCCGTGGTTTGATGTGGGCTCCCCACGGGGATTTTGCTCTTTGCTTTGCTTCTACCCGGCTGGAATACCCCCTGGATTTCCTATAACTTTGGTCACTCAGAGATCACTATGTTGTTGTCTAGTTAGCTCAAAGTCATGATTATATCTTCCTCAGAACGAAGATACAATGAGCTGACCCTTATCTTCGTTTTGCTCCAACCATTTATTGCTATAACAAACGATATTGTTAATTGATCGCTGTGCGCGCTCCTGCAACTCGTAACTTTTGAGGACAGACTCCTGAGCATACACTCGCAAAAGTTGCAATACTAGAATACTACAATGATGTTGAAGACCAATCTAGTTCGAATTCAAGATTCTTGCTGACACATAGCAATACGTTGACAGAACAGTCGCAACTAAGGGTATAGCAATTCTCTGACATCTATTTATATCTTGGAGCTCATTTCCTGCCTTGCCCGATCTCTTAGATCCCTTTTCAGAATCTTCCCACTTGCAGTCTTCGGTATAGCGTCAATGAATACTACACCACCATCCAGAGCTTTATATTTCGCCAACCGCACAGCCAAATAACTCTTGACCTCCTCAGCTGTCAACTTTGCTCCCTCAGGACCCGGTCTTCGTACCACATATCCTCTAGGCACCTCACCGCCAACTATTCCTCTTGGGTACACACCGATAACAGCGGCGTCTATGATTTGAGGGTGGCCCAGTAATGCTGCCTCCAGCTCAGGAGGGGCCACTTGAAAACCGCGGACCTTAATTAGTTCCTTTTTCCTATCCACAATATACCACTTCTTGGAATTAGAAGCACAATATGCAATATCCCCAGTGTGGAACCACCCGTTCTTAAAAGCCTCCGCATTGGCAGTGGGGTTTTCGAAGTACCCAGGGATGACAAGAGGTCCCCGGATACAAAGCTCCCCTTGGACGTCGTACGCACTGATATCGTTACCTGCGTCATTGACCAGCCTTCGACATATTAGTGAGGAACTCAAGAACTTGGAGGAACACATACTTGGCTTCCATATTCGGAACAAACCTACCAATGCTTCCAGTATCATCTTTCTCGGGCCACTGGAATATTGTACATACGCCTGAGGCCACAATAAGCCCCCAAACCTAACTTCGAGGGGTTACAAAGCTGACGATAGATAGACGATGGACCTATGCGGATGTATGATTAGAGTGTATGCTCCAGGCAGCTCATTTTCCTTCCTAGTTCTATGCTTTCTTATCTAGCATCTCGCGAGGGTACCTCTTGAGCTATGACCCCTTATGTAGGAAGTAGGTGGAGACCACAGGGGACAAATGCGACGGCTGAAGCATGTTTCCAGCAGGCGGGCAATAACATGGGCTTTGTCAACTATAGGAGCAGGCAGCTCAGCATTTACCAGATTTTGAAATGTCAATCAGGACGCCTTTAACTGGTGTCAACCTCGAGTTGTGCCCTGCGTATCCTCGGACCTGCCGTGGCGCGGCACAGCCTCGGCCTCGAGCCAGCCATTCTATCCGTAAACCGCGAGTCCCGAGAAGAGGTACTACGGTATCTAACTCCATTGTTCTATACGTTCTGGAATTTGGAGATCGATACCCCGTATTTTGAACTGCCCCAGGGTGACAACTCTCGAGAAAAAGTGACGCTTATTAAAGAAATGGGAGAAAACGGTCATTTGGATAAGTTCAAGCATATTGCAATTGACTGGATGTTGTGGTGGTGGGAATCATGGACTCGAACTATGGAGTTCCAAGTTACTTTCAGAGATCACTTTAACAATAGATATGAGCATCCGTAAGTCTAGTCTTAGGCAAATAATATCATCAGCCTTCTGACTTGGTCATCCTAGGATTACAACACTGATTAACCTTCCCAATATCAAAACATGCACGTTTGTTTACACCAGTCATACAATACAAAAGGATTTAGTCAAGTCTTATGTGTCATGGGATTTCGGTCCCTTGTCCGAAGAGACTACGTTGGACGAGCACTGGGAGTGGGTGGAGAATCAAGCTTTGGCGGAAATTGAAAGGCGGAGAGTGGAGATTAAGAATAGACCAGAATTAAATCTCGCCTCATGGCTATCCTCAATAGGGAGAGAGAGTACCTTCCACCTGACAAGCTAAACAGGTCTCAGGCTGGGAGATGGACTGATTTGGTTGAATCAGGCTGATATTCGCTGGCTATTGATGAAGCCTCTGTTAGTGGATGCAAACACTACGTTCCTTTCATTCAATGACTATTCAACTAAATCATAGAGAATCATCAAAATCCGACTGACTAGTAACCGTGATAATGGAGCTCAATAGTTTCTGGCCGCTTGAAAGTGGGTATCATCTTCAAGTCTGCGAGCTCTTCAAATACCTTAATCAGTGAGTCGTGCGAGTCCACAAATCCGTGCCACCCGAGCTTCCGGTTCTTATTTATACTGAGTAATTCGCGACGAGTCAGTATCTAACATATGATGATCCAGGAGCAAGATTTTCTTACCTGTTACTCCTGCCCCACGGTCCAAGTATTTCGCCGTCTAAGAGGCCAAACACGTCCTTGGGATTTTCGAACGGATCTTGCGTCAATACTAACCCATGGCGCTTCTTGAGAGCAGCCCAAGCATTTCGGACTTCGGGCTTTTGAGCCCATGCTTCAAAGGACCAAGAGAGTCGGAATTTGCCTGGCGGGCCAAATCCTCGAGGCGGAGGGTTTGTTGGCATCACAATGGTTTGGTACTTCAAATCATCAAGTTCCGGCCCTGTGTATGGAATGCCATAGATCGCGGCAAGGACTGGCCAGAATTTACCGTACGTAAAAGGGCTGTTGTCGACAATGTTCAGAATCTGATTTGCCGCGGCCGGAGAGAGAACTGTCCATTCCGAATGGTAACCCAAAATCTGGGCAGATGACAAGTGCTTTTCCGCATCCCAAGCGTCAAGGTCGCCAGGAAATTCCAAATTCTGCTTGAGCTCCTTTTGGATGGCTGCATAGAGAGATAATCCAAGGGCAATGCTCATGGCAGCCTCACGGACCGCGCCGATGATAAAGCCCGGTCGAGTAACATTCCACTCTGTGTTGTTTTCTGCAGCCCATTTCCAGAGCAGATCCTCTTGAGGGAAGTAGAAGTTGGGTTTGGCTAGGAATCGTGGATCTGATTCCTCTAACGGAGTGAGAGGTGGTCCGAGATGTAGTCCATAGTGCTTCGCGCCAGTTTGGAGGAGGAAACGCTTGGGAATTCTGTCGGCCAACTTCAAGGCAGAAAGAAAATTGGATAATAAGAGTACTTTTCTCGTCAATTTCCCCGGTACCGTGGTAAGGCGGGTTAGACTGACCGTTCACCCGTTCCATTTCCTCGTTATCAGACCAAAGCCCCTGGCCTGCCTTAGGAGGGATTTGGACGTAGGAAGCAAAGAATACATAGTCACTATAGCATGTTGCCAGGCATTTAGTGTTTGAGGAGATACATGATTGATGCCAGAGTATTGCAGTCAAAAGTAACATCGGGAAGGGTTCATTCACGTACATCTTTGAGATGAGCTCCTTGAGTTGTCGGGCAATGTCTTCTGGTGGAGAGAGAAAGTCTATCGACAAATGCTTCACATTATCTGCGACATGATCTTTTGGTCGCTTTCTGCTCAGGGCATAAATCGTCCCCCAACGTTCAGGGGCCTCCGCCAGCGCTCGAACAATATACGTGCCAGTTATACCATTCGCGCCAGTGACGACTGCGGAGTACCTTTTGCCCTCGACATCCGGAAAGGTTGGAAGCCCGTGAAATATATCCTTCGAAAATACAGTCTCGGTGGTTCGGTCCTGAGAAGGCATTGGATGTGAAGTTGAAAGTTATATAAGAGCAAAACTTATTTGGTATAAGTGCGTCCATTTTGACAGCCTTTGTGCTTTTATATCACTTTCCCAGCGCTTGATTTATCATACATGAATCAAGACATCAGAACTTCGTAATCGAATTTAGCAAAGAGTAGAACGTTAGACAAAGTCTCCAGTTTATCCAATATAACGAACATCTTTACTGAACAGTGATTCGTTCCTTTATTCCCAAAAGTGGACATTGAACTTACTAATGCCCATATACGTGCTGGAAAGTCTGGCTTAGAGCCAGCCGACAAGAGGGGTTAGTTGTTAATAAGCCAAGCCCTTTCGTCATCACTACCACTTTCGTACCTGACCAGGAAACAGGCGCATATCGAGACATATCTATCAGTTTTGATAAGATGCATACTCCAGTATAGTAAGGGCTAGAATAGCCGCCATATCATAACCATGATTGTCCATGTTTTACCCTCCCAGCTTTATCCTCTAATCTAGTCTCTGATTCACGAATCATCATCCGCTTCCATCTCCCTCTCTCTTCGGCAGCTCGCCAGCAGTAGCCATCTCCTCGAACATTTTGAACATGTCCGCCATTGCCTGCCCGCCATTTTCGGACAAAAAAAGATTCATATTCTTGAGGGTCTCTTCCGCCTTCTCTTGCGCCCGCACCAGTATCGCCTCCTCATACTCACGCACCCGCGGCCCGAGTGCCTTCTGCCAGGCAGCCGCGCTCTCAACTTCGGGCACCTCTCCAATTGCGCGGGCCAGGTCCAGCGAATCCCATAGTGCCATGTTGACACCCTCGCCGCCCCACGGTGTCATCAGGTGGGCAGCATCGCCGACCAGCGTTGCTCCTGTGCTGCTCCCCCAACGGCAGCCGATAGGGAGCATGTATAGCGGTAAAATATCGGCAGGTCTATTGGGGTTGTCCTTGGTGTCTTCGTCGCAAGCTGTGGCAAGAAGATCTTGGAGAGGAGGCGCCCACTTGCCAAAGAGCTTGTCATCACCCAGCAGCGCCATCTTTACATCAGCTGCAGTCCTACCCTCCAGCCCGGCCGCATTGGTCCAGTTCTCGTGCGGCGTCTTCAGGACCGCGTACACTCGGATGGAGTCCTGCGGACCACGGTGGGTCATGATGCCGTTACCGCCACCAAGTGCGTGAAGCGTGCCCGAGCCATTCAGCTCAAGTAGATGTGGGTATTTGGTCGAGGCATTCCTCAGCGTCACGGTCATCATCTGCGCGCCACTATAAAAAGGCTTAATGTCTGTCAGTAGCTTGCGCACCCGGGACCAAGCACCGTCGGCGCCGACAACAAAATCATGTATCGCGGTGCCTTTGTCGCCCAAGTCGAGCGCGATCTCGGTCGCTCCTGTGGCTGCGTTGTGGATGTGTCGTACGGCCTCGATCTTGTGATTCCATTTGACAAAGTCTGATGAGACATTCTTTAGCAGCAAGTTGGTGAGCGCATTCCTCGCAATTTCGGGACGGTACGCTAGCTCGCCCTCGTCGGTGTGCAGCACGGTGCCTTGGGGATTGAGGACGCGACACGCCTCAGAGCAGTCTCCTACGGCCGCCTGGAAGCCGTCCCACAGGCCACACTCGCGCATAACTCTCAGTCCAGACTCCTCGTGCAGATCCAGCATACCAGAAGGTTTGGCAAGCTCCTCTGGCGTAGGCTTGCAACGCAATTCGTAAATCGTGGGCCAGATGCCGCGCTGTTGCAGCAGCAGGCCGAGCGCCAGGCCCGAGGGTCCGCCGCCAACAATGGCAATTCGGGGTTGAAAAGGCATTGTATGTATGCGTGTGTGAGAGAGAGGCCGGACGATGGCAATCCGGGGTCGGAATGGCATTATATGCGCGTGTAAAATAGAGAGAGAATGGGCGCGGACGTTGGCAACCCCCGAGTCGACCAGGCATCGCGTGTGCATTTGTGAGGATGGACTGGACTAACTTGGGCGACTCTGTGGTCTAAGATTGTTTCGAACGTGACTACCGCCTACCAAATGGCCACAAGTGGCGTCGAGCCGCATTGGAATTACACCACTAGGTAGAAACCCAATTTGTCGTGGGGCCTCACATGTCTTAAGGATGAGCCCTCTAGGGAGTTGCGAGTGTACCCGGGTTTTATATATATCCCGACGGCTGGCGGCTGGTCGGGCTTTCGGGCTGGCTATCGGGTTCTCGGGTTAAGCCACGTGGTGGCCAGTTGTTAGAAGATTACCTGAATAGCATTGAATCTTGGTAGTGAGGTTAAGCTGCTGCAAAGTAAGCTTAACTAATAACGTAAACGAGGTGTTTAAATTTTAACTCTAACTAAAGACGTATCAAGGGAAGGGGTTGTGAGTGACCCGGCAGTTCGTGATACACGAGCCGCCACCGATCCTCGCTTCATAAGATAAGGTCAACATATAGCCGACGTAAGGCATGCTAACTCCCAACTCGATGATGCCCCACTCATATAGATAGCTTTTCAGCACCTACACTCTTAGGCAACGAGCTGCGGCGCACCCTTTGGCCCAGGTTTGCTTGGGCTTCTCGCGTGTACTAAATTGCTGTGCACGAGAGAAGCCTCGATATATTTCAACCTTCTCGTCAAGTTAGGTGAGGAAGGTTATATATAGTTGAAATAATTAGGAGGCCCACAGCCCAGTAGAATCACGAAATGGCTTCTCCCATCCTTCAGGGCTCATGTTCAGTTTTATAAGCAACATATCAGATGAAAGAATAGGCTCGCGCCTTGGTGACGGAAATGGGGATTACTGACTTTCGTCACGAGACGGGAGCAACTCGAAGGAACACGAGTGTTTCGTAGGAACGAAATGGATCCTACGTACCCCGCCAATATATTAGAGTACCGCGTGAAATATTACTTGATAAATAAACCCTTAACTCTTCGCAAACTTGTTACCTGAGGTTGCAATTGGTTACCTGAGGGATCGGCCCGAATGGCGCATTAAGCTTAATTTACATCGGCTCCATACTCGTCAAATATCTGAGGGCTAGATCCGTATCTAGATATACTCTCGCTCGTAGTTGACTTAGGAAGGTGCCTCTTAATGAATACGGCAGCATTGCAACCTGTGTATACCGCACAACACGACGGTCTACGGCGTCCGGTCCTATTATTAGCGGGGTCTCCTCCGCGATTCGGAGAATTCAGTTCCGTCAATGCGCGGTCGTCAACTCGAAGTGTTGGGGAAGCCCTGGCTCTCCAATGCCGATGCCTTGCAAGAGTCGGCCCAACCACTGTAAAGAGGTTCTTGATTACTACGTTACAATTTTGCAGCCTATACCTTCTAAGTTGAGACGCAATAGCCCAATGCCAAGCTTGGATCGTAAATGACTTCTATATAAAGAGCTAGTCGGCCTAAGTTATGGAGAGATGTATTCCTCAAGGACATACCTCTGAACTCAAAACCAGGGCAAGATGTATTCCTCAATGATCATACCAGCTTTGCTGGCGGGTGCCTCCGCTCTACCAGCGGTACATCAGATTGCCACACGAGATAATTCAACTTGTTTCCCATGGGGTTCGGCAACTCTTGATAAGTCAAATGCAGCTCCTTCCGTGCCCAGATCAGATTGGTGGTGCGGCCAGGATACGATGTATGGCTTCTTGGGATTCTCATATCCCCTCGAGGGTGGCTGTGGCGACGATGGATACAGCGGGATCAATAGTGACTTCGCAGCCATGAAGAGAGACTTTGGCGCTACTCTGGTGCGCATCTACCTTCCAGAATGCTACACGACAACTATTTGGAAGAATGTCCTAAAAGCAGCCATAAACAATAATATGGGTGTAATTATGCAAGTAGCTTGGCCTTTAAATGGTGATCCGGTGAGCATCACTTCCGTATATGCTCGATCCTCAAAAATTGCATGCAATCTATAAAACAAACCTCTAATACAACATTTCAGGATTCTTCTTGGAAAGGCACTCAAGCCTCAATCCTCAGCGTGCTTGGCTCCGGCACATATGCTGATATTGCACCATACGTGATACACAGCATCGAATTCGGTACTGAGCCCATTGGCGACGGAGATGACGGTGACAATTTCATCAACGACCTTATCAGTTTTCGCTCTAAGGTCAAGCCGTATAAAATTCCAGTTGGCATCAGTGAAGATTGGGACCGTCCTGGCACTATGAGCGGAACCAATGATGTTGGTCTAGGCCCAACAGGCAAGCAGATCCTCGCCAACAGCGATGTGGTTCATGCCCACATTATGCCATATTACCATAACAATCTTAAGGAAGCTCAAGCTTGGGGGTACATCAGCAGTCAAGTTGCCTGGTATAAGAAGAATATTAACCTTCCTACTTTAATCTCTGAGGTACAACACCTTCAGCTCTACAGTTGCGAGATACAAATTAGGCTAATATGCTATGTTATAGACACAATGGGCTTGGGCCGCCAATGATGGCCATGCAGGAGGTGACGGCGATGTCGGAATTCCCCAGTACACTAACTACTGGAAGACATACGACAATAACTGTGAATTCTTCAAGACAAACAACATTGGTTGGTTCCTCCACACCTGGTCTGGTGAAGGGGCCTTCGATATGGTCGGAGATAATGGCCAATATGTCATTCCAAACTGGAGGCCACAGAGGTGCTAGAGGAAGGCAAATCGGGAGACTCCTTAGGGGTTGAAGGTAAATATTACTAGCGACTATTGTCTATAAATGTATGTAAAGCCTCTCAATATGTGTATAGTTACCTCTTTGTAAGACGATGAAGAATGATCTTACGTTTAACTGTATTACGTTAATGACGATATATTCCAGTCTAGCAAGTAAAGATGCGTTGCACAATTTTCTTTATATTGCTTGTAGCTATGAGTATGATAATAACTTTCAACAGATAACATCTTCAAATGGCGATATCACGTTCAATGCCACTTCTTCTGCTTATTAAAGCGGTACCTCTTCCATAATCCTATTCGGTACTCAAAGGTTTACTGTGCCTTGGCTGGCTCTGCTTCTGGCACATATGGAGTCTCATATGGACGTTCCGCCTGTGGCGTGATCCGTGCCAAATGACGACGCTCACCAGTGGCCCAGTCAACAATGGCAGAATGAGCCGTAACGCGGTTCTATCAATTTATTAGCCTTTATTACTTCCGAGTCTGGAAAGGCTAGTTGGACTTACATCCCAGACAACCACTGTCTTTGGTGCCCATCGGACCCGAGCCTGGTAGTCTATGCCACGGGCTATATGTGCCAGCAAGAATCCGAGGAGCGCTTCACTCTCCTCTTTCTTCAGTCCCACAATGCTTCGCGTAACTTCACATCTGGTCAGCAATATTCATGCAAGCAGGTATTGTCTATACTTACAGCCACCGTTGACGAAGAGGGCTTTCTCTCCAGTTGCGGGATGTGTACGAATTAATGGATGCTCGTTAGTCACAGGCTCCCTCCTGACAACTCCGTTGCGGCCTTTGCTAAATTCGGCTTGTTCAATTCCAGAGTGCAGCGCCTTAAGGCCATGCAGCCTCTCCTTGAGAGCTGGTGACAAGCGGTTATAAGCCTCAACTTGGTTGACAAAGGCGGTGTCACCACCAACTTCAGGGGTGTCCAAGATATACAAGAATGTGGTTCCTGGAGGTTGCTGTTCGTATGTCACATCTGAGTGCCATGCAACGCTGCTGTTGCGATTGGCGAGGAACCCCTCGAACTCGCTGTTACTACCGTTCCGGTGAACCAGGTGGATCTCGGGGTAGCCCTCTGGGGAGCCGCTAGTTGGGTGGATGTGGTGTCGACCAAAGTAGCCGCCAAAATCGAGTGCTTCTTGGATGGATAAATCGGCAAAATCCTGGTCCCGGAAAGCAACAACTTTGCGTTGAGCTACAAGCAGAGCCAATTGATCCTTGCCAGCCTGTGTAAGCTTGCTGAGTTGGACTCCAGTGACCTCGGAACCGGTGGATGGGGTGAGCTTGGTGACTTTTGAGCCTTCAATCAATAGATCTTTGAAGGTTGGGTCGGCGTCTTTGCCGTGATCAACGTGAGCGAAGGGCTCAAGAGGTGGATATTTCTCGCCATGGTCCCAAACCGGGAGATAATTGGGGTACTACATTGACATCAGTTATGCCTAGCGATATGACAATTGACAACTAACACTGGCAGTGGTCTTGCCCCCTTCCTCATCAATAATCCTCCTTACTTTCGGCTTCGTTTCGGATGATGTTTGCTTTGCCTCTGGTGTTTCTTCTGTCTTTGCCTCAGTCGACTTGGGGATTGTTTTAACAGGTACTATAATAGTAGCAGCTTCTGCCTCGGGAATTTGTGCGACTGAAGGAGCCATTATATCAAATGGTATAGTAAAGTATTGCTGTTCTTTTGGGGAAGAGTATCAAGCTAGAGATTTATTTTTGCTTGGAGAACAGACAGAGCTTGGCAGACTCGAACTGGAGTCGGCCAAGTTATCTATCCTCTCTATCCCAAATATAACTACAAATCTCCGCATCAGAGCGTCATGGTTCCCAGCACAGAGTTGACACAATTTCATCCACGGATGGCGTATGAGCACTAGGAAAGCTCTCCCGTCCGTTACAAGCGGCCAATGAATCCAGGCTCATGCATCTCATTAGGTCTCTTATCAGCCGTGCGAACCGTATCGTGGGGTCAGTTCACGAGATTCCCAACAAGCGGTTTGGCACCCCGCCTGGACTTAAGTTTGTATATCCGTATCAAGCGAAGACGTGATAATCGCCCAATAAGCATCATCCATGCTAATATGCTGCCGCCTATTCAACGTCTCTATTGCCACGGTTACTTTCCCATGCGCTGTTTAGTATACAGAAGTCTGTATTCAGATATCCCGTTAAATGTGGGGACTAAGGATATTGCGCTGGACGACGGTGCTGGCCGATTCGTAATTCAACGGGCCTCGGATACGTGGAATTAACCTCAGGGCTGCATTCGCGGGAATTGCTCCTATGCTGCTTTGCTCCTTTGCCTGGTATATTATACATGATGATATAACGGTGAGAGTATATGCACGCGGAAAAGATTCCCTTCTGCCTCGCTGTTCTCTTATTGCCATGTGCTGGATAAAGACTCTCATGACACTACAAGTGTGGTGTTGGACTGGGTCGCACCCCACTAATGGCTGGCCGCCACATTAAATCTTAAAGTCAAGCGAACTCCTTGCCAAAGCACTCCAGAGTAAAAGCGTCAGGGTTTCAATGATGACAGATTGTCTAGCCATTATGTGACTTGCGCATGGTGGCAGGTGATAAGCCTGGTTCGGGCAACCACAAAGTAAAGATGTGGAGTGGATTGTAGTTGCACGAAAGACGGCCAACTTACAGCCTACCCGTTCCTAAACTAGGATAGAAATATCAAATCCTTCATTTCTTCGGTTCAGTAGCGTGAGGCCTTCTTTTTAACGTTATACGCAATTTGGAGACTAATAAGGCTGGTAGATATGTGGCAATCTGTACTTTCAGCATAGCAATTTCTTGGTTTATATGCCTCCCTATGATTCTCGTAAAGCGTGTCATGTATAGCTTGTCTTCATAGAGGTTGTACCAGCTCGTGTACCTTTAGTACTTACAAATACAAAGCAGGAAGGTGTATCACATGGCGTCGTATTGTGCCTCCCAAATAAATCTCGGGCAAGTTTGGTATACGATCAATGCATGATATTTCGTAATATCTAACGTTCGACGCGACATCCTCTTTCATATTGGTTCAAACTAGGTTGCCCAATACCATCGACAACACACTTTAGATCCCCGGGGAGCAAGATGAATGGCTCCTGGGGTGTGTGTCCACGGTTTGGAGTGCTGCTGCCCGCGGAGATAGACAGCGTCTTGTTTTAATGTGTATAAAGACCTCTTAATCTCTGCTCTAAGTAGACGAGAATAAACCAATACCCCTCAATTTCAACCAAGATGGGTAAGAAAATTGAATTGATGACCACCGTGTCAAATGCTACCATCGAGTCCAACAAGTTGGGTAGCCCTGGATCACTTGACAACGAGAGCATCAAGTATCAAGAGGGCCTAGTTACGATTCAAAATGTAAACACGGATGCGGAAGTGCCAAGTACAGAGGACGACTATGAACGCAATAACAATCCATTCTCCGATCCGAAGGTGGCAGCCCATTATGCTACACTATACGAAAAGTCACAATATGAATGTCGCCATGTATTCAATCCCACCCTCGAATGGTCCGCTGCCGAGGAGAGAAAGATTATCCGTAAGTTGGATTGGCATGTTTGTTTATGGGCAGTACGTATCTCTAAGTCGTGTTAATGTGTTGCTGAACGATTATAGTGTACTATGTTCTTTGCTCTGCAGGTTGATAGAGGGAATCTCAGTCAGGCGGTGTCTGATAATTTGTTGGATCAGCTCAATTTAACGACTAATGGTGAGGTGTCCCTGATGCCCTTTCAGCAGAGCCTGTGTTACTACTTACCAACACTACACGATTATTCGTACTAATTCTCGGCAGAATTCAATCACGGTACAATATTCTACAGATAATGAGTTATATAGCTCTAACAGAAACAGGAAATACAATTTTCCTCGTGTCCTTCCTCTGCGCCGAAGTGCCTTCTCAACTCGTCTCCAAGAAGGTCGGCCCGGACCGATGGATTCCAACTCAGATGACTCTATGGTCTATTGTAGCCATGTCCCAAGTCGCTCTTTCCGGGAAAACAAGCTTCTACGTCTGTCGAGCACTTCTTGGTATTCTTGAGGTTCGTACATATGATTTTAGGCAGAAAATTTGTTCAGACAAGTTTTAGGGCGGATTTATTCCCGACCTTGTGCTATGGTTGTCTTATTTCTATACCAGTAGAGAGCTACCTATCCGTCTGAGGTGAATATTCTCACTACAAATAGTAATTAGCATCTCACTGATCGAAAGATATTAGCTTTTTCTGGACGGCTTTAGACATAACTGGCATCCTGACTTCGCTGCTAGCCTTTGCTCTTCTTCATTTAGACGGCGTCCATGGCTTAGCCGGCTGGAGGTAAGGATTTTTTCATGCTTTATATTTACAAAGCTGATATGCTATCCCAGATGGCTCTTTTTGATCGAAGGCATTATTACCTTCTCTGTCGGGATAGCTGCATTCTTTTTAATGCCTGCCTCTGCGGTTCAAACCAAAAAATGGTTTCGACCAAAAGGTTGGTTTACTGATCGTGAGGTTGGAATTGTTGTGAATCGAGTTCTGCGAGATGATCCTTCAAAAGGTTTGCCGCCCGCAGAGAATTTTGCAAGCGTCTCTAATCAAAGTGTAGGCGATATGCATAATCGACAAGCTATCACGCCGGCAAGGCTCTGGGACTGCATTTGTGATTACGATCTCTGGCCGGTAAGAGACTAATTGGGCCCAAAATCCAAACACAGCTCACACTGCTATAGCTGTATGCTCTGGGCTTGATTGCATATATCCCACAATCTCCTCCAGGAACATACCTAACTCTCACCCTTCGAGAGCTTGGCTTCAGCCCTGTGAGATGACCATCTGCTTCTTTGTAATATATGGTATAACTAATAAGAACGCAGTTCACCACCAATCTTCTCACGATACCATATGCCGTTCTTGGAATTTTCACACTGCTCGGCATTACGTGGCTCAGTGAGAAGCTTAGGGAGCGTACCTTTGTCGCCCTGCTGCAACCGATCTGGACGCTTCCTTGTATCATCACTTTACGAGTCTGGAAGGGAGCATTGGTGGAACCATGGCCAACGTATGCACTGATGACTGTATTACTTAGCTATCCATACTGTCATGCAATCCTCGTGTAAGTTAAGTTCGTGAGGCTACAGCTTGAGACTGACTTCAGTAAGTGGCTGGGCATCTACAAATTCGAACTCTGTTCGAACGAGATCTATATCTGCTGCCGTTTACAATAGTGGGTTTACCCATCTCCAATCCTGTACATTCTATTAATATCATCGTAGTGTGCGTGCAGCTTGGAAATGTTATTTCTGCAAACATATATTTGGCGTCTGATAAACCATTGTATCATGCCGGAAACACACATCTGATTGTTATTAATGTTCTTGTTATCTTCGTTTTCCTCTTCACGAAAGTGTACTATGTGACGCGGAATCGACTTCGAGACAAGAAGTGGAATGCCATGAGTGCCGAAGTAAGTCAACTTTATCAGCCATTATTGTCTGGAAACAATCAAAGATTGAAGCTAATTATATACCATAGGAGAAAGACCACTATCGTACCACTACCTTAGACAAAGGCAACAAAAGATTGGATTTCCGATTTGTTCATTAGAGGCATGTTGAGAATTGACGTAAATAGACGAAGTTGATATCTCTTACCGTAACTTCACTCTGACCGTGATTAGGTGCCCACTGATAGGCACTTTATCTCTCAATATAAAATATCCATATCATGGTGAAGATCCACGTACGTCCACATGTTAACCCCAACCGAATGAATTAATGCCCTGATACCCGTCTCCTGTGATTCCCCCTTTCCATTAAGCGAGATCACGTCACGTGTTGATAAGGCGATGACGACAACCCAAGCAACTGCCAGGATTCAACCGACGTCCTTCGCAGCAACACGAATCCCAACACCGAGCGCGAACAACAACAACTCATTCAATGCGATGATCTTGTGGGTCCTGAACTGCCCTAGGCGAGGAGCTCACCATGATACCCTCCGATAGATGCGACGATGATTGTGTGATGCCTGGCTACCGGCACCGCACCGCGACGGGCTCTGAATCCTTCATAACGCTCACATTCCACTCAATACCTTTCATCCTTACATTCCTTGCAGTCACAGTTCTTGCTCTGTACAAATTATTCCCAACGGTGTCTGGGATTCAGCAGTCAAAGGATGGGGAAGGGCACTATCTACCGAGCGATGCGCCTCAGAGTCTGCGAGAGTCGCATGCCGCGCATGGACAACGGTCAGCCAGGCGCCGGGCCGTGGCAATGACATTCTCAACTACAATTGCACTCTCAGCCGTCCTCGCCGAATTGATCCTCTGCGAGATCTCGAGTTCGTTAAACCCAGGCGCAAGATCGCTGGCATTGAGAATTACCATACCGACACTCCTCTTCTACCTCATCGTCCTGATACCCTTCCTCGAGCTGCAGTCGATTATCACCGCCTCAGGTTGGTCTCTGAAGAGGACAAGTAAGGGGCAGATACCGAAGATGGCATGGCTGCTACAAGCTCTAGGATTCACCCTATGGGTCATGGGGTTTTGGTGGCTTGGAAAAGGAATCCCTGGGACGTACATCTACTCAATAGTGGGGCAAGAGGGCAAGGGGCTCGGCGAGGCATGTCTAGAGCGGGTTGGCATTATCGGGGTGTCGATAATGGCGCTACTCTCCGGCTTTGCTGCAGTTTCGGCCCCGTGGCAGACTTTTATGGCGCGGACGAGACAGGTTACCGAAGCGGACGTGGCACGCAAGCAGGCTGGCCTGGACGCCACGAACGAGATGCTGGAGGCTAAAAAGAGCCGCCTCCGTGCCCTGCAGCATAAGGTTGCAGAGAGCCCGGTGGAAGGGTTCATGACGAAGGTCATAGGTACGATCCGGGGTGGCGGGGACGCCCAGGAGATCAAGGCGCTGCAGCTGGAGATTGCAGGCCTGGAGACCATGGCAATCAACCTATCCAGTTCGCTATCGCTATTACAGAACAGGTTGGCATACAGTCGGCGCTCCTCATCCCCGGTCGGGCGGCTCTGCCTGGTCCCGGCGTCTTACGGCTTCGCTATCTATTGCATCTACCGGATCCTGACCACATCCCTGGCAGCCTTACGGCGGCTCTTCTCCAGCGATGCCACGGCCTTCACCACGTCCAACAGCGACCCTATCAACCGTGTGCTCTCGTTGATCGCGAACACGTTCCACCCGACGTTGGACCAGCTGGCATGGTCCCGACAGATCTCATTCGCGCTCTCCGGGATTATATTACTCGCTTCGTTCAATAGCGTGTTGCAGACGTTCCACATGCTGACGAAGCTGTCGCCTTCGCTGGTGCACCAGGCACAGGCGAATCTGGCGCTGCTGGTAGCGCAAGTGTGTGCGACATACATGATCTCTTCGGTACTGCTGCTGCGCAGCAACCTGCCGTCGGAGATGCGCAGCGCGGTGTCGGAAGCGCTGGGCAGCCCACTAGAACCAGGGTTTGTGGAGGCCTGGTTCGACGGGTGGTTCCTGTCGGCGAGCCTGGCGACGGCGGCGGGAATATGGGTTGGGAGGTCATTTTCACGAGACGGCTGGGACTGGGATGATGAGGATGGAGACGTGGAGATGCAGAAGAGGTCATGAAGTTGTGTGGCGATTTATGGTAATGGGTGGAGGGGTAATTGTTCACGATTTGCATCTGGATGGATAAGCTACGAAGTACGGGCATCATAGAAGATTCAGTACAGTATGTCTGAATATGATAAGAAATTAAGAAAATTCCAATATACTGAATCCACCTACCTGGTACTTCCATCAATGTACAGTACATCTGATGTCTACACTCCTTCTCCATATTCTTCCCACCACCCATGCGCCCTCCACACCACCTCATTTCACCTCCTGGTCTTTCCCATCTGCATTACCCATACCAGCATCTCCCTCCTACGCTACAGAGGGTTTTGCGCATCTCACTGTAGTAGTCCCAACCCCACAAATCCCACAGGGCGTCAAGGGATACCGGACATGGCCCATGGCACAAGCATCAATCAAGGCGAACAAGCATCCTTCTCCCCCACCAAAAGGACCCGAAGCAGATCCTTCCACACCCCCCTGACCCCGGACCTATCTCATCTGATCTCCCCCAGACCCGTCATCCCCTCAAATTCCACCAAGAAGGAAATCCTTCAAATCCTCCCAATCCTTCTTGTGGGGGATCTCACCACTGGGCCTCACGCCGACCCACGCCTCTCTCCCAGCGCCTATTCATCCTTTATCTACATCGTTCGTAAAATTCTCCGCAATCCTCGTCCCTGGCCCGGGTGATGGTCGAAATCCTACGGGGTATACCCATCTGTATGCACATGACATGCTCTCATCCATTCCAAAATATCACATGACTACAGTCGATATGCATCACGTGGTGATTCTTCTCATCCCACCAGTAAACCATTCCCCATCCGTCCTAGCCCAAACTCTCTCCTTTGACAAACCAGCTTCCATAAGCAGCACCTCGATTGAGTTTAACTTATCAGATCCAGCCCAAACATGTTGACAGATCGTCGGGACTTTCTAACCGCCCGACTCGCCGCGGACTCGGACACGGAGGGACCCATTTCTCATATGACCGATGACTGCTTCACGTGGCGAGACCCTGGGAGATCTGGAACCCCACGGCCATTATTCAGCACAAGTGAGTGTTCTGGTGGTTGTGTGCAGAAATTGTGCAGGCGGCCGGTTCGGGTCGGCAGTTTGTTGACAAAATACAATAAAACCTCCGCCGCCGACGGTCGAGTCATACCGGGGACCACGGCAGGGCGAAGAGTAAAAAAAAAATTGGGGGAGGGGCATGGTTATTCCGCTTTTCCTTACGATGGGGATAGGGTGATAATTTTCTCTCGCCAGTTCCCGCGCGATCCGTCGAGTGGCCGTGGTCCGATCAGGTGAAGGGGGGGGGGGAGTTGAAGTGTGGGAATTTCATTTTCGTGAGGGTTCTCGTGGGGGGGTGGGGGGGTGCGCGTGCCTGCAACGGATTCCGATGCCGCCCGTGGAGATGGTGAAAATGGCAGTGGAAGGGGGAGGGGAATGGAACGGGCGGAACGTGGGAATGGTATGTATGGTGATTACTTACACCGCGTAGAAAATATGCCGATAATGAGTGTGAGGGAGACATTGGTGGGGGAGGGGTGTTTGGGATTGATGGGTTGTGTTGTCGATGCGGTGAGGTTACGTACCTTTCGATGATACCTTCGGGTTGCCTGTTTTGGGCCCAACCAGCGAGGGAAGGACAGGCTCACTGAGGAGATTCAGACACTCCACTGAGCCATATTGTCACATTGCAGAGGGAAGTAGATGTTCAAGTTAATGCTTTTGCATTGTTTCTCATTATATCTTCTGCCAATTAACTAAACCCGGCTCGACCTTGACCATCCAAGGGAGCGCGGGACCTAAAACTCCTCTCATTGCCCGCCTGAGTAGAGTGTGTGTGTGGTGTGGTCCTTTCTATTCACTCTGGCTCATATCCCAATATCCCATTCCATGACATTAAATGAAATTTCCGGCTCGTAAGGCCATGCCTTGATATCTCGCGTGTGCGTCTCTAAAATGCGCCTCCCAATGCTCGCTGAATCGCTCTCAAATCGCTAACCGACTTCATGTCATTCCGGAAAATCCAGACCCGTAGAGGACGCAGGAGATAATAAATAAGCTCTCCAGTATACGCGTTCCCCCGCGGGTGACTCGCAGACCACTCCCAGAAGGTCGAGCGGGCTCAATACACGCTGATGGCGCTGATCAAGCCCGGGGCCGCGCGCTGTGGCAGGAAGAAGTCTTGCTCGTAAGCATCTTCGTCCTGTTCGGCGGCTGTCGACGGGGAGGGTGGGGATTTCGGGTGGTAGAAGCCGGTGGTGGCGATCTGCTGCCGTTGCTTCTCGCTGAACGAGGGCAGGATGTCGGCAGGCGGCGAGGGCGGGAGCGAATCGTCGTCTGAGGAATCGCCCGAGTCGTGCTCAAGATCGGGTGGTGATGTGCCGTGAGATTGTGTGAGGTGGAGGGCGAGATCTTCGTAGTCTTCCTCGCCGTCGTCCTCGAACTCCTCAACCTCCTCGGGGGCAGGTCTGGAGGGGACGCGGCTGAGGGCAGCGATCTCGGCCTCTTCTATCTCCTCATCGGAGGAGTAGTCGCTGTCGCTGTCGGAGGAATCAGAGGAGTCGGCGTCTTCTGCTTGCCAGTCCTCCTCAGGGTCCTCGACGACGGCGTCGGCCCATTGGATGTGTCTCTGCTCCGCCGGCTTGGAGGCCTTGCGGACGGACTGGTTGAACCAGGTCTCCTGTTCTTGCTCGGCCTCGGCCAGCTCGAGCATGAGGGAGTCGAGGAGGTTTGCATGGCCGACGAGCAATCGCAGGTTGTGGTCGGCGCGGGAGGCCTCTGACGAGAGCTTGCCGCGAGCGGTGTGGGCGAGGAAGTAGGTCTGCGTGACGGACATCTTGTTCGCCTTCCGCTTGAGGGGAGATGTGGGAGAGTATTGTTGGAGTGTAGACATGATGTCCAGTTGCGAGAAATCGTGAGATTATATGCCTTGGTAAGAAGTGTGACTCAAGGCACCAATTTCTTCAGTCGAGGCCGAGAGCGGGGGCCGGTGCCGGATACGCGAGGCTGGATGGTGGCCGACGTGGTGGAAGGCCGATGATATGGCGTCGTAGTGGGTTGTGTGGTATCTCGACGAGCGTTCTTGGTGTTGTTGATGGAGATCGGTGGTGGAGGATGGTTTGGGTTTGCTGGAGGATTGAGGATTTGAGGATTTCGATATGATGACCATGATGGGGGAGCAGCTCTTCTTTTGTAATGCGCGGCTGCTCTCGTGGATAATCCAAACCCCGACAAGTCCGTGGTGGTGCTGAGCCCGCGTGGACCAGCATTGATTGCCCTAAGAAGCCTAGCGGGCCATTAATAAAGCCTAAGGTTGGTCATCCTTCGCGTGTAATCATCATTCTGCCGAGCACCGTGGGGTTCTGTCATCCTCCAGGCAGCCCCAGCAGAATGATACCACAAGGGGCTAGTGCGCACAGGGGAGTCACGAATGCGAAGATCCTGGCCCGCCAGTCTCGGCATGTTTGGTGCACACCGTGGTGTACGAGGTGCGAGGTGCGAGGGAACGAAAGAGCGGCGTTAGTGATTACTAGGCATCGTCTCGGAGGTTATCATTGTCCGCCTGCGTTATGTCCAGCTTGCTTCACCCTATGTCCTACTGCCGACGCGAGCGCCGCCGCATCCGCTGACAAACCCCATCTGAGCATGAATCGCACGGCACCTGTCTTAGAAATCAAGCATTTGCCCATTACAGTCATTCCTCATCTCTGACACCATGATGGGCAATCACTCCAGCACCGCGAAAGTACAGTACAGTACTACAGCACAGCACATCGTCATACCGTAGGTCCCAGCATTCCAGGCCCCCCCCCACCCCGGGCGCATCCTCCATCCTCCATCCTACGAACCACCGCGCCGGCACCCAAGGCACACAACCAGGCGGAGGGCGGTGCGGTGACGAGGCCGCTCGCAAGATGGCTGTGGTGGTGGAGTTGGCGGTGTCCGGCAGCTAGAATTCCCCGTTTGAGCGATCGGATGCGAATGCGAAAGCGCGGTACGAAGGAGAAAGTGGCAGCCTGGGGACTCTCGACCGTCCAAGCCTTGCTGGGCGGACAGGACACGACACGGCGCCGCGCGCGAAACCGAGCCCCTTTAGGCCTTCACGTAGCTACCTGGCGTATTGTAATTGCGTGAAACGTGTACGTGCGTACCTCACCCGCGCCTCGAGTAATTTTGTTGCCTGGCCGTTTGGGGGATCTCCATACGACGCGTCCTATCAATTGACTGCGGCATGTACTGTACTATACTATGTATAACTCACCGTCGCTGCCTCTCCAGGTACCAAATTGCGAAATGATTGCCGCTTCAGTGGGCATGAGCGGCTGGACGAGGCTGGACCGTGCTCCGCCCTCTCTGCACGCCGCGATGATTCAGACGAGCAGAGATTTCCCTTCTGGGCCAGCCAGCAATGAGATGCCATAGGGTTCTGATCCTGCGTGCACTAGCGAGCGCACAAATGAAACACACAGACAAAAATTCCCCGTCGACTCATCGCTGCTGTGACCCAGAAGGTGGAACCATCTGGACATCGTCAATTCAGGTACCTGGACACCCGACCCTAACCGCCGGGTGTACGCTGTCTACAGGAGGAACAATAAACCGTGGTACACCGAGTGTATTTCCCAGCACCTGCATTTCCCAGCACCAGGGCGTGAATCCTCATCCTTCGCTCTCCCCACATCTCCATCATTGAGACAGTGCGAGCCCAGGCCGCGACTCAATCCTATGCGCGGGGTTGCGGTCTCGTGACCGTGGTCTGTGTCTCGTACTATCTTAGGTGTTTGCAGTACTTACCATGTGGGAGGTATCGGTTCCTGGAGTGCATCAGTTTAGGGTTATTATTAACTCGTTCTCGCTCGCAAACTCGTTCCTACCGGCCGTGGAGGCCTGAAATACCTGAATAGTATTAATATATTGCGTAGACGCAACAGAATGGGGGAAATTGAATTACTCAGCCGTCGGAATCGCATATAAACCTTAAAAAGATATATGCGAGAGCGACCTAACTCGATTTCGTCCTTGCTGGTGCGCCCTTCGTACAGGTTCGAAGCGAATCTCCGCGTCGGGTAAGGCGTGACAATTTCACGGGCCAAGGTGTGCTGACGAAAGCGGGCGTAAAGGGACGAATGAGCGGGGAGAAATTGCGAGGTGAGGTAAGACGTGATGTAAGCGGGAAATGGAGATTGAATCGCGTCCGACGGGAAAGAAAAATCCGAGCTTCGGCCGGGGGGGAAGAGGGTGATGTGAGTGGCGGGGGTGTAAGGCTGAGGTGGACTCCTTGGTTGCCTCAATAGGACTAGCCCGCTCTAATTCCCGACTCGGACGCGAGCTCGGATTTCGGATGGGGTCTGGGCGGTGAAGGCGGGCTCGGAGAGACTTTCTACTGTAGAGATAGGAGATATCGTAGGGACTGAGATGAAACAATGCATGCATGCGGATGCGAGTGCGAGACGAGACTCCCAATCTCATGCCGTTCAAGCCCTTGTGCGTCACCGCTTTCCAGTGAGAGGGTTGCAGCGGGAGAGCAGGAAGGGTAACGTTATGGTGTGAACGTTATGGCTACGGTTACCTCACCGCACCTGCACGAATGCACCCTTCTGACAAACCCCCCGCTGAGTAATCCACCTCTATGATGATTTACCGTTTTTTTCCCTCGTGGCAGCTCGGATACGGATCGCGGCTCTGCGAGCCCACGGGTTAATAATAAGAGATGACCCGCCCGGCGCCTCTACTAATCACGGGTGGGTTGATGAGGAAGAGGAGATGCGTGGCTTACAAAAGGTAAGAGGCTGCCTGCTTGGTATATTTTCCATTCCCAAGCATTTCCCTTCAACGTATCCCCGAATTCGGCGCCGCAGAATTTTAACCTTGGCAGTATGTAAGGTGAGTAAGTAAGTATGAAAATTTTCCTCATATCCAGCATCGTGACTCCACGGGAGCCTTCTTTCCCCGTTCTGTCTATTACCTATCTCCGCGGCCCTTAGCAAAGACTGAAACAAGTATTCATCCTATTCCCTATATCCTAACTCCTATGACAAGCATCACCAAGAAAGGAAGCACTGTGACATGGCACAAACGGCACAACCTGCACCATCCTCTTCCGTGATGATAGACTCCGTACTTCCGTCCCACGGCCTTATATCCGCCTGGCCCGTTTTTTTGGGTGTGGGTGCCGGGTAGCCGAGCGCGGCGTTAAAGGTCGGAGCTGGAGCCCAGTATGCATAAACACCTGGGGACGGACATCGGAGGTTATGTACCTGCGAGCCACCGTGCCGGCGCGGGTGTGCACTACAAGCGGATATTCCACGTGGTGGAAAAGGGAGGCGAAACGGGGGTGGGGCACGTGAATTGTTTAAGGTTGGGTAAATCTGATTTAGGAGGAACGGTCTTAGCTAAGGTGAAGTGAGGAGTGTTATTTCCTCGTACATCTGAGCTATTTCAGGAGACACCGCATGCAGCTCGGAAAATTTCACAACTGGTGTTTGCTAGCAAGCATGCTTGGCTATTCTACAGAGCCTCTTCTCCTCTCTGTCGCCGTATACCCATGTTATGTAAGTCCCAATGTATTGTAGAGTCCCAGGTCCATCTATTCATAAGGTAAAGCACACACCAAACGCCACGTCCTCTCCGCTCACTCCCTTCCCACAACACACTTCACTTCTCAAATGCCCCAGCGTCCTTCAACGCACCCGCCAGTCTCCGGTAGTCCCGAAGCAGCTCCAGCACCTCGTTGATGCGCAGCTCTCCCGGGTTCTTCAGCTCCATGAACCGCTTTACCGGCGGAGCGATCTTCGGCACCTCGCGTGGGGGCAACTCCGCTGCCAGGTCGGGGAAGGCCTACAATTTTGAGATCAGTCATGAGCTCTGTTCACATGGACCTACAACGATTCTCAGGGTAGAAGGGACTTACAGTTGTTAGGTCAGCAACCCCTCCATCAGCCGTCGTGGCCGCTGTTTTCGCTGGCGGGGGCGTCGCTGCCGCCGCGCGCCCAAACCCGCGTGGGAAGCCCATCCCGGCGATCCGGCTCATCGGGTTCAGTGAGCTGCCCAGGCTGCGCATAGACTCCACGATCGCGGGATTGCCCGAGGACGACGGCGTCAAGGGTGTGGGGGTCCCAGCTGCAACAGTGGCAGCTGCAGCCGCAGCCCCAGCTACAGCCTTGTCGCCACCCTCTTCGGCAAAGGCGACCTTCTTCGTGCTGCTAGCCGCGCTGCGCGCGCTATCTGCACTCCCCTCGCGCACCATCTTGCGCCCGCCTAGCGCGCTCGCGATGCTCAGGTCTCCCCTGGCGGCGCCCGAGTCGCTGCGGTGCCGCTGTGCCGGGTCTGGGCTGTTGTGAGAGCTGCCTCCACTGACAGACCCGTCGTCCTCGGGAGGCGAGGGGTTGATGAGCTTCCGGGCGTCATCGAGTGTCTTGGGCACGACGAGATCCGCGGCGGGACTCGACGGATCTTCCTGCCGCTCCTTCAGCTTGCTGAGCAGGAACTTGTAGCTCTCTCCAAGGCTGTTGCCCAGTGACTTGAACCCGTGATCCGCCGTGCTGCGGACGGCCCCCGCCGCCCCCAGGACCTGCGGAGGCGGTTGGAACATGTTGCTCAGCTTGCGGTTGTTCGGCTGCAACTGGCGCGGGGCAGGCTGGGCCTTGGATATCTCTGACGTTGCGTTCGCCTGACTTACTGCCGGGGCGACTGGCTCTGATGGTGGGACCGTCATGGGTTCTGGCCGGTCGAACCCAGGTGTACTCGGCTTCGGCGGGCCGGACGGCACCTCGTCTTCCCTGAGGCTCGCCAGGTCTACAGTCTCGAGGAAGGTAATGGCTGCTTCCAAGTTGGTCAAGCAATATGCTGCCTCGCCGTCTACCTTGCTCTCGTTGCGGAATCTTTGTATGAAGTAGAGATTGCTCATGACGTTAATCCCTTCTGGCCGCGACGTGATGAGCGTGTAGATCAGCATGGGCATGATCTCGTCCGCTGACGAGGAAGGGTGGAAGTGGGACAGGGTGTCGACAATGCTCTTGTGAGCTGCTTTAAGGTGTTGCAGTTTGCCTAGAGGATACTGTTTGTCGTTCATCGCGGTCAGGTGCCGCCTGGAATCCTCGAGCCATTCTCGCACCTCGCTCTCCTTCTCTTCTGCGTTCTCGCTGTCCTTCTGGCCCACGTCGACTCCTAGATCGGTCAGGCCAATACCAACGACGGCCAGGGCCGCTGTCTTTGACCGCAGCTTCTCGTCTTGCGCCTCATCTTGTGTACTCCTATGCCTCCATATTCTATCGTAGACGCCTTCACATACCCTCCTCTCCACGGCCTCCTCTAAAATCACGCGCTTCTGTTCGAGCGCCTTCCGGGCACGCTTCCTCTCGCTAATCTCTTCTGCAGTTAGCATCATCTGCTCCGTATCCTGCTTCTCAGCAGTAGCAACCTTTGGCCGTTCCCTGTTGCCAAACGATGCCGCCTTGGCCCGGAATTTGCTGGCCGTGGAAGCTAATGAGGAGACGGAATTTGAAGAGCTTTCCCTATGTTGCCGGGATGATAGGGTAGAAATGTGGGTGTTTATGTGTGTAGTTGCTACGGCGTAGAAGTCTTGGAAGAGACCAGACAACGTATCCACATTAGGTGGTGTACGATGTACTTTCGCAGAGAGTGATTCTATAAAACTGTACGTAGTCAGTCTCTATAGCGTCACTGAGCATGGTGCACAAACCTGTCTGTCAAGCTGATAAGCTCTATCGGAAGGTCATTGCAATCCACCGATAACCTGCCACTAATCCCCTCCACAGCTTCGTGCTGCCCATCTTCATCCGGGCCCTTCTCAAACACGTCGGGCTGCATCTTGTTAACTTCAGGAGTACCGGTCTGGTCTATATTTTCTTTTTCCTTTAGCTCCGGCACTGCTCCATTCTGAGTTGTGCTCGCGTGCTGATTTCGAGCGGATCGACTCGGGCTGTCCGGCTCGATCCTGGACCACGATTTCGAGCTCTGCAGCGGGCGCGGGCGGTGGTCTTGGGACTTCTTGTTTGTGGGTGCCATAAAATCTGGCAGCTTGAACATCTTGTCAGCTTGTGCCCGCGTTCATGTCGTGACACAGGGAGCTAGGGGCTTTTACCTATGCGTTCGTGGAATGCCTTACGTCTCGCATGAAGTAGGCACCGGCTGAAACTGTCATACGCAGGCTGGCTACCAACCGATCGATATTCAATTGAACAACGGGAAAATAAGGAAGGGCGACGTTAAGTACTATTCACATTTCCGTAATATAAATATCTCGATGTCATCAAGGCCGAGGCGCAAGTTTGATCCCAAATCCTTGTTGGCCCTGCAATTAGCTGTCGATACCAAAGGATGAGGCTATGATGCGAGGTCAGGGTCTTAGGCGTATTCTGGGTGGTCGAAAGATCACCCCGCGTATTTGCAGTCATGCTTAGGTATCTCTCAGCCTTCGGAACAAAATTGCTTAGGTAATGACGGGGTGACATAAGTTAACTAATCACATCCAGATAAGGCACCGGTCATATAGTCCAATCAGATCCCCGTTGATAATGGTCCCCAGCAACATCGAAGCACATGACTTTCGCGACGCCTCAACCACCACCCGTTGCAATGACGCTTTGTTGACCAGCAGAGACAGCGGGCACCTCAACTGCCGTGTGTCTTCATTTTCTGCTCCTCCCACACAATATCTCATTTCCTTCACTACCCTCTTCAAAGATGCCGGTGCATCACCGTCCATTCGCAAGATGCCACTCTGCCGGCAGAGTCACGGCGGGGTGTCTGCTCTCGCTCCTGGCTCTCTCAGCAACACCAGCTGCTGCCTCGATGCCACAGGCTCCCCTCCCCATACTCGACCCTTTTCCAGTCCTACCAGGAGCTCCCTCACGTCCGGGTAACGAGCATGTATTTGTACGTCAAATCACTATCCTCACCGGAGATGAAAGTGCTAACCCATCCCAGTCGTTACGCCACATCATGCACCATGGAGTCCAGGACCTCACACTTCACAAGAGACTCGATGTTTCGACAACTGATTCAGGAGTGTGGATAGAATCAGAAGATGGCCGCCTGGAGGAGGAGACGAGACCACTTGTTGTCAAGACTAGCCCCATGAAGATCCATCGATTAAAGGACAGACGGCCCTCAGTCATCGATCCCATGGTGGCTGCGGCCCGAGAGGAAGGCGGGTATTGGGCACTGTCTCCCTCAGCATGGACGATGGATACAGTTGCCGGCCCAGATGTAGCGGACTTCCAAACTGTGTTGACCTTCGCCCAGATGGCCGCCAACGCATATGTCGAGAAACCCGGCGACGGAGATTGGAAAGAAGTGAATGGGGGTTTCAACAGGACTGACGATGACGGATTTGGTTGGGACAGTGATGGACTGCGGGGATATCTATATATCGACGAAAGCAACTCCACAGTCGTCATTGGCCTGAAAGGGACAACCCTCGCAATTTGGGATGGCGAAGGTACCACCACCAACGACAAAGAGAATGATAACTTGTTCTTCAGTTGTTGTTGCGGTCAGCAGTCGAGTGGCCTCCCTCGGCAAGTCTGTGATTGTGCTCAAGGCACGTACACCTGCAATCTTACCTGCCTCAAAAAGAGCCTGACAAAGGAGAATCGATACTATGCGGCTGCTAAGTATCTCTATGGTAATGTCACAGCTATGTATCCCAACGCCGATATATGGTTGTCTGGCCATTCACTTGGTGGCTCTATCGGTGCGATGATAGGATTGACTTACGGCAGAGCCGTCCTCACCTTTCAATCAGTCCCGGATGCCCTACCATCCAACCGCCTGGGCCTTCCAATTCCCCCTGGAATCGACCCCGACAGGCCCGGCCAGCGCGACTATACAGGCGCTTACCACTTTGGCAACAATGCGGATCCAATATTCATGGGAACGTGTAATGGAGCCACGGCATCATGTTCCTACGCTGGCTATGCTTTGGAAAGCGCTTGCCATACTGGAAGAGAGTGTGTCTGGGATGTTGTAGCTGCCAACAATACTAAGGTTTTCGTCTCGAGCCACCGGATCATATGGCTGATTAATAATGTCATCAAGAAATGGACAACTGTACCAGAATGTAGATTCACACCGGAATGCTATGATTGTCCGCTATGGAAGGAAGTTACCGGCAACAAGACTACTACCACTACGTCAGTCACATCAACAACGAGAGTACAGACCAGAACGTCAACATGCAAGACTCCTGGATGGTGGGGATGTCTAGATGAAACTACAACTGCAACTGGAGTTACCCCAACCACCACAGCTCCAACTACCACGACGTCAACTTCGACATGCAAGACGCCAGGCTGGTTTGGGTGCAATGACGAGATTACTCCCACGACCACGACCACGACCACGACCACGATCATAACGCCCTCTCCTACAGTGACTTCGACTCCACTTGCGAGCACATCAACAAGCTGTAATACTCCTGGTTGGTTTGGCTGCAAAGATCCTAGTACGACAACCCTTGCCACTACCACAGATGGAACATATTTACACACTATCACAGCCCCTCCAGTCATATCCGCCTCTCCTGAAGTACCGACTAAATCTACAAGCCACTCCTGCACTTCAGCGGGATGGTTTGGACTGCATTGCAATGATCCCTTGCCTACAGATGCACAAAGCTCAATACCAACAAACGTTCCTGATAACGGGGCCTCGTGTATAAGGCGAAGCTGGTATGGTCGATGTAATGAGTGGGAAGACGAAGTTAAACAAGAAATCTAGAATGTATCGATGACATAGAGCTGGAATGACCTAACAGGGGTTTGGCGTTTTGGTTTTGGGTTTCGCAGAGCCGAGGGTGCTAATCTTGACTTGCTTGGGGATGTTAGGAGTATAGGAGACGCATTTACGGAAGCAATATACCACGTTCACATTTATTCGAGCCTTATTTCTAGAGTATCGAATAGCTCATATCCTACAGCATGATTGCTACCCGCCATCAATTATCTGTCCATTCTGCTTTCTTCTTCTCCGCAAATGCTTTCATGCCCACCTTTTGGTCGTTGCTCCCGAATAAGCTATGGAACACTCTCCTCTCATACTCCACCCCGTCCCTTAGCGGTAAATCCTGACTCTTATTTACGACCTCCTTCGCTGCCATAACTGCTACCTTGCTGTACGACGCAATCGTCTCAGCAGTCTTCAAGCTCCCCTCAAGCAGCTCGTCCCACGTCGCAAAAGTCCTGGCGGCAACACCCCATTCAAATGCCTCCCTGCCTGTGAAATTCTTCCCGGTTAAAATCAATTCCATTGCTCTCGCCTTCCCAATCGCCCTCGTTAGTCTCTGGCTGCCTCCCGCGCCCGGAATCGTCCCAAGCTTGATCTCGGGTTGGCCGAAGTTTGCAGTTTCCGTGCAGTACAGGACATCACACATCAGTGCCAGCTCACATCCGCCGCCGAGGGCGTGCCCGGATACCGCTGCAATAATTGGCTTCTTGACATTTGTGGTCAGCGAGGACCACGATTCGATGAAGGAGGTGGTATAGGCCTCGCTGAAGGTCAGCGGGGCCATCTCTTTGATGTCTGCGCCTGCGGCAAAGGCCTTCTGAGAGCCGGTCAGGAGGATCGCGCGCACATCGGGGGAGGCATCGAAGTCAGCTAGAGCTTGGTTGAGTTCGGCAATGAGGGGCGAGCAGAGAGCATTGAGAGCTTTGGGGCGATTGAGTGTAACTGGTATCGTTAGTTTGGGATTGAGAGATTTCGTGAGATGCGGCTGTTACCTTGTCCCACACCTGGGCGTGGTTGTGAGGTCTCGATGAATTCGTATGATCGAAAAGGTGTGGCAGAGAAGCTTCGGGTAATGGTGGGGAGGGAGGATTGCTTTGCAAATCTCGAGGCAACCGGCCTCAGAGTCCTGAGGGTGTTCATGCTAAGATATCGGCGTGAGCTCTTCTGGAATGGAAAGAGATATGAGGTGGTCCGAACAATCAAACGGCTACGCAAGATGTTGAAGACAGAATTCCAGAGTTGGCTCTACATTGATCTATCCCGTCATAGCGGGAGCTTCAGCCGAGGGAACCCCAACCCCTGTATATCATGACAGGAAGTGCGGCCGCGTCTCAAGTCACGTGCTGAAACTAGGAACAGCGAGAACGCCAGCGCGCCCTGATTGATTTTGGAGACGGTGTCCAAGACAAATTTACGGCATCTCGACAGTCAACAGGATTTGTGCCGCCACCCACTCTTCTGGTCCAACTCTGCCAATCTTGTATTCTGCTCTCTCACTGCGATCCAATATCGGAGAATCGACCACAGAGACGGTCGGGATGGATTCAATCGAGCCTGAGCAGACCCCTTTTGCCGCTGTGAGCGCGCAGACTTCAAAGTTTCAACGGGTAGGTGGCGCATCTCAAAACTCTCGCTCTTCAAGTTAGGTAGTGATGTATGACTGAATAGCTGATGATATATGATTGTAGCAATACCAAGCATGGCTGGATAAGTCGACTCCCTTTGTCCCGCAAAGATGGTTCAGCACACTGGGTCTCCTATTGCTGTTCTTCATCAGGATATTACTGGCGCAAGGCTGGTATATTGGTATGCTTTGGTGCGCGACCTTACACATCCTTCACAGCTAATGCCTGGGATCACAGTCGCATACTCTCTGGGTATCTACCTGCTAAACCTCTTCCTCGCCTTCCTCCAGCCCAAGTTCGACCCTAGCAACGAGATCATAGATAATGAAATGGAGGATGGTACAGCTGGCAGTCTTCCAACTAAGCAGGATGAGGAGTTCCGCCCATTCATCCGGCGCCTCCCTGAGTTCAAGTTCTGGTACTCCGCAACCCGAGCCATTGTCATTGGCTTCGTCTGCACCTTCTTTTCGATATTCGATGTGCCAGTCTTCTGGCCAGTCCTCGTGGTCTACTGGCTGATCTTGTTCACCCTGACTAGTAAGTCCAAAATGGCGACTACGAAATATATGAATAGATACTGACCAAACTACTAGTGCGGAGACAGATCCAACACATGATCAAATATCGATATGTTCCCTTCTCATTTGGGAAGACCAAGTACAACAAGAACAGCTCGTGAAGCATACGTCATAGGAAGATTCAAGACGGATTCCTTGAAATCAAATGAGTGAAATTTGTGGTACCAAGTACCATATGTATAACATAGTGTTGAGGGATGCACCTGCAGGCGGACCTAGCTGCCCCTTAATGACGCCCATGCACACCATGTTATATTGGACGTGAGTGGGGCGGTAAGAGCGGATGCAACAGTTATTATGGATAGATACGGTAAATAGCCTCACAATTTACATTATATGTAAGCCTCTGAGAGCTTCGACTTTTGATGCGAAATGAATTGACCTTTTCTTCCATTTTCATCTCTCCACCAAAATGTGTATATATCCACTTCATGGCGTCAATAACTTTGAAATTCAAGTTTGAGGAGCCTTTCCTCAGCAATAAATGGTCGTTTGGCCTGGTTACAATAATCTAATCCTGATGTCTATCTCGAGTCCCAGCGAACTTGCCCAAATCTAATAGTTCATATGCCTCGAGTGAGGAATTGTGGGAGAAAAATCTGAGGTGGCAAAGCCTGGAATGATGGCCACCTCGTCTTTGTTAATACTTGTATATATCTCATCATGGCGTAAGTGTGTGTTTTATTTGGGTTTTCGGCTATAAACTCAGGTACAGTTCCTTCTTTTGGAGGCCCCCAAAGCGTGTGGCGAAGTTGGCATTTCAGTGGTGCCAACTGTGTTCTGGGGCCAGGCGATCTTTGGCCCAACTTTATTCTGCACCACAATGTAAATAGGGTGGGCTGGCTTGGCATTGAGCGGTGATGCGCCCTGTGAGTTGGCGGTGCACTTGCTTTCATCCCATGTTATCTCCAGTGAATTTTACTAGCTATTGTAGCTCCCTCACATAGGATATTCAGCCCTTCTCCGTCTATTCGGAATGGCAATGTATTGATATCCTGTCGGTTTTGATTTATATCGATCCTAGACTACGAATAATCTTCTACACCAAATCGATCAAAACAGGCATTTCGAGCTTGACACTATCATATACCATCGATCTCGGTAGGCTGAGAGTCCACTACATTGAAGAGGTTCAGCCTCGCGAAAGGACGCTAGTCCAAGAACGGTCTGCCACTGCGCGACAACTTCGAAATATTCTAACCATCTCAATACCCTCAACGATCACTCAATACATCCTCTGCCGACAGCAAGATGGCGTCCTCGGCATCGCGGGCGGGCGAGCGCATGATCCACCAAGACTATATCGCGCGAATACGATACTCCAATGCCTTGCCGCCTCCTCCAAATCCCCCCAAACTACTCGACATTCCCAATACCGGCCTTGCCAGCGGCCAATACACCACCCCAGGTTTTGCGTCGCGACTGGCAAGGGATCAGCCGCTTAATATTGAAGCAGATGCTGAGCTGGGTATGCCGCTGGATTTGGTGGGCATGCCTGGGATTTTTGATGGAGATGAGAGTTGTAAGTGAAAGGCTCTGTCCAGCCACCACAAGATCTGACAACCTTCTTTGTAGCCATCCAAGCTCCATTGCATGCGCCGGCACCTCACCCACATGACCGTGCCCTTCTTCGACCACTCTCAACGCTTGGAAAACCCAAGTTCTCTGACTCTGGTGTTTCCTTCCTTCGCCGTACTGAATACATCTCATCTCACTCCACAAAGACACGTTTCGATCCTGCGACGCCACGGTCGCTGACGGACAGCCCTGGAAAAAAGCTTAGACGCCCCGCAGCTAATGTTGACAAGGAATCCCCTCAATACATCAAGAGCCAGGCTGTGAAGAGCTTCGATATCGCCGCGTCAAATCTCAAGGAAGGCAAGTCGATGAAGCACCCCACGAACAAAAACCTCAAGCTTGAGGCATCATATCCACTTATACCTGATCTTGATGCATTCCCTGATGCTGGAGGATATATTACCATTAAGTTTTTGACGAATCCTGTGCCCCCAAGCTCAACCTATGATATCCGCTTAGAGAACAGCTTGTTTCGACCAGTCCCCCCAACCGATGAGGAACAGGCAATAAAAGATGCGGCCAAAGAAGCTTATTTACTTGACCCGGAGCACAACCCAGCTCCCGAGGACTTTATTGAATACGAATTCTTCCTAGCCGAAACGCCTGAACACGCATTGAGGTTCAAAAGGAAGTTCGATGTGCTAGATCCCGAGAATAACGAAGAGGAACTCTACCCTAGTACTAATGCTAGTGGCGACAAATGTTTCCGCTTCAAGAAGATCCGTCCTTATGAGAGCGCATCTCAGGTCGGATCAGTAAGCGACAAATACGACGACGAATTGATGATTGCTCTTCACGACGGATCAGATGGTCTTCGTCAGAGAGCAGCATACTACTACCCTATTCTTCAGAGGATAGCAATCAGACCGCAGAGGACGAAAAACATCCACAAGCACCGGCTCGGCTTTACAGACGAGGATAGAAGCGGGAGAATAGCAGATTTTCTGGACGTTCAAATTGAGGATCCAACTGACGATGTAGTAGCTGCAAGAGAAATCTTCAGAGAAAACCCGTATGGAAGTGAGGAGCAGCCAGAGGAAGGGGATGGTGAAGCGAACGGGGTGGACAGTGAACAACGGACGCCAGAGGGTCAAGACGAAGACCGTGAATGATTGTAACTTGCAGATTATATGGGTATTATGGCAATCTAATTGAGCTCAAAATGACTGGGGTCGATACACATGGGTATTGGCGTTTAGCGTTTACACTTTGTACTTTAGCTATGAAAATGGACAAACCTGGAATAATCTACAAGAATCTGTTGTTTTTAGGCGTGAAGACGAAGCTGAGAGGTTGCTTTGGATGCAACCTATTGGCTTGGGGTAGTAATGACACTTAGACAGGAGTAGTTGTCACAAATATCAATAAGACCGAAATGCAGCGAAGTGCATTTCATGATTTATTATCCACCATATATAACATAGCTTGGAAATCATCCTACGATTACAACTACTCCCTTGCTAGAAATGTATACGCCTAGTAGTAGGTCGAAACTGTAAGATCAGACAGAGTTTACTTCCCCCGACCCCACCCCATTTTGCATCCATGGGTCTTGTACATAAAGTATTTTACAATGAATGGAGAGCTGTAATCCACCACACACCTGCCTTTTGATGCCAACAGATATCTACACCTCTCACCATTTCAATAGAGTGACTACTTTAGGATCTAATATCACTGTTACAATTCACTTTACCTTTTCTTTCCCTTCGTTGACTTACAGTCCGTTTTGAACATGTAAAAGTGAACAAAATCACTCAAATAAAACTAACACGTTAAGATCGAACTGTTGAGCTGGCTTCGATTTCTCTCAATATACTCCTAACCCGTTCTTTAACCAAACCGCATCCTAACAAATTCATATCTAATTGGAGATTAGCAGTATCAATCTTCTATCAGAATCCAACTTTGGGAGCTTTCTACAAGTAGATATGTCGGACACCCTTGGCGTAACAACCTTTCTCACGGTCATCTCCACAGTCACAAAAACTCCTCAACCGACCACAATCACCACAGTACTTACAGTTTTGGTTCAGGGGTCGGGAGCAGTCACAGAATCATATACTCTCAATCCTATAGAAACACCATCTGTATCAGCATCGAAGGAACTCTCCTCATCTCTTCCAACGTCGACGTATGTCTTTTATACCTAGAACTTTGTGATAGCTAGTGAACTGACTACTGCCTGAAGAGCTACACTACCTTCAACTGCTACAGACGTTGTGACAATAAGTGTTACTCTAACACCATCACCAACAATAACTAGCCCAACAGTGTCTCCGACTTCACCATCGACGCCCAATACCGGAATATCTAAACCCGCTATTATCATTCTTGCTATGCTTGGTCCATTAATTGCAACTGTGGTAGTATTAATGGTTTGGCGAATTAGGAGAACTCGCCGGAAACAGCCAGAACCATCCAACGACCAAGGGCGTAATTCAAGTCGGACATGGTTTACAAAGATATTAAAACATTTGTCAGCTGAGAACAAGTCGGTGGATGAACTGCCTTGGCAATTGCCAGATGAAGGGGTTGGAGAAGCCAAAAATGGTGGGCTTTCAGCTGCAGCCGCCACGACAGAGCCAGCACCGTCAAACTCAAAACGGTGGCCGCTCCGACCCGCCACAAGCCAGCCGTCACGGCCATCTAGACCGACTTCCCTATCTATGTCCATTAGAGAAGTCATGCGAACTCGAAGCGCAGACTCGCCCAGTCGTGTCATGGAGTCCGGCCACGATAATACTTTGCCCGCCCACAATAGCGCGCGAGGAATGGGAAATACCTCACCCCAATCATGGACAGGTATTCCAATGGATGAACACGCGCATGCATATGATGGGACGCGCAGAGTCTTTTATGAAACTGCCCTTAAACGAAATCTCCCATTTGACATGCTTTCCAGACCTTCACTTAGACTCGAAAAACTGGAGGAAGCTGACAATGATAGGTCTTTGACTCCAGATCCGTTACGTATTGTCAAGAAGACAAATTTCGCAGGCGCAGCGAATGAACCACTGACCGATGGACAAGGAGGCATGCGCAGGGCTCATACTCAGCCTCTCGTTACTCACCCATATGTACCCCGGGATGTGGGAGGAAGTATAGAGCAGGACTTGATCGAAGAGCTCAACTCCATTGACGGTAGCTTCATTGATGAAGAGACGCGAAGAAAACAGCGTGAAGACACTCTAAACTACTTAGAAGGTGTGCTTCCTATGAGCCCGCCGAAAAGCTATAGTGCTAGCTCGGTGTACAGTCGAAATATATGGGGCAGCCCAATCTTGAGACAAGAGCAACAAACCCCCTCGACTCCACTGCACAATAGCGGACCAGCCAATGGAGGGAGTAGTGAACCCGACAGCAAAGGAAAGGCTGTTGATCGGTTGGGGATTGAAGTAGGAAAGTGGATATGAACCATAACGTGTGAGAAGGGAAAGTCGAGATAGGGGCTGGTGAATGCGATCAGCAACACCCTAGATAGGTGGCACAGTCTCCCGTTGATGGCAAATAGATTTATTGTTGATGGTTATCACAAGGAATGAGATAAACACAGTTCAGTTCCGAAGTATAGCACAATACTCATGCTGATATGTCGGTGGAGGTGACATTTGATGAGGACGTAAACGCTTGGAACCTCGCTATGTTGCCTCGCATTGCCTTGAAATAGACGAAGAGGTGGTAAACTACTATAATCATCCTTTTGAAGTCCAAGGACGCTATCATATGCATGAACAGGTAGTAACCTTAATTTCGCCATTTTTTTGAACAAAAATACCCAAGGTCCATTCACTCATCTTTAGGCATTTTTCATCTCCTAGAGAGTTAAATGCTCTCATTCGAGGCGCGAAAAGGTTTCTGTTCTTAAGCCTAACATAATGAGTATCATCAATCTCGCTATATAATAGAGCGGGGTGTGATTAGTCTTTCTTCTAACTATTTGTAAAGTCGTTAACTCTCCCTAAGAAAACCGAAGGCTGAGACGCTGGTGCGATGCACTAGCCATGGCGACTCCTAGATTATGGGAGAAGGGCTCTGATAAAGGGAGATAGATTCTCTCTAAGGATTCTATAAGAAATAGTCTGCCTTTGAATTAAGCTAAGCTTCTAGGACATAGTGTTTTGTCCTAGCAATTCCTGATACCATGGCTAGTGTTACGCCTCTTATTTCCTGCATTTGCGCCAGCCTTGTATGGGCACCCTTACAATTTAAGCGTATGCTTTCAAGTATTTGAGTATATATATTCAAGTATTCAAATATGTGCATTCAAGTATTTGAGCGCGTGTATTTGAGTACTCGAACGCGTGTGTTCGAGTATTTGAGTATATGTGTTGAAGTTTTCGAGTGTATATATTCGAGCATTCAAGCGTATGTATTGAAGCATTTAAGTCTAAATAGCTAAATCACTCCCTTAAATCACTCACACGCAGGGCTCATCTGAGGCATCACCCATGCCTCGCAAAAGCGGCGGCGACAGGGCTTGGCCGCAAGGCAACATAGGACACATCATTAATACCCCAAATTTGACATATCATAAGCTTGACATATCATCATAAATACCACTATGCTTGTTACACCTTTCACAAGATTTTAAATTTAGTCGCTACAGAACTGTTGTAAGAGATCCCCTTATGATGTTGAGAGGCCATATCGTCCTTATTGTGCTAGTTGGCTTAATCCTTCAGAGCCTGGCGAGCAGCATAATTCATGACGACCAGGCAGACAGAACTCCGGAAGGGGAACGGGATGACGAAGAGATTGACATATATGGAAATAGTCTTCAAGACTGGAGTTTCTACAACTATTCTTCGAAGAAAGAGTATGCGAGAAATTCGATTGTTAGATGGGGAGGGAAGATCTATGATCCATTGAGTTTTAAGGGTGGAGAGAATGATGTATACGGTATGTAACGTCATGGGTGACTTGCGTAAATTCCACAATACTGACCTGTACTTTAGCACTAGCATATCATTTAAGTACGGAGGTAGCGTATGTTTCACCACCTATCCTTTGGAGGCATGCCATCTAAAGTTAAGCCCAGCGTATCAGCTGCCCAGAGCCGTAATGGAACCTTATTTGAAGTCGCTAAAGTTGACGGTGATGAATCATACAAAGCCTTGATGTCACACATCCAGCAAGATATCAAAGGTGACAGGTGACTTGCCTAAGTATCTCAGAGTCGAACCTATGTTTATTTATTCAATAGATCCGTGTACTACGCTGAGCCTGACCTATATTACGGACGGGACCTGGGCCTACTTGCTTATCCCGCCTACGTCAAACGGCTCTATCGCTATTTAAGACATGGACCGCCTCCTGCCCCAGCCAATAACCCAACTCTAATCTTTCGATCTATCCTATCCTCACTTCAAATCGCCACGGAAGAAGCTTTAGGTGCAAAACTAAATCGATCTGAAGGATTTTACGATCAGGGGAGAATATACATGCGCGTATCAGCGCCCTGGGAATTGAACCAGACCTACTCACGCTACATGCGTCACGCTATGAATTCGCTCAATATGTCCAGTCACTACGGCCATTACGAGCTGGAGCAGAGACCCTGGATGGACTGGTATAATCATTCCAATGACGTAGTTGACTATAGTGGTGGAGATGGTACACGCCTTGCATTTGAACAAGCTAAGGCAGGAGTAGAAATGATGGAGTATGATCCATATTATCGGTATGGTGATTTTATTTGCGGTACACCCATGGTCGAGGAAGCAATGAGGGTCGAAGAAGAGATGAAGGCTAGTGGGACGTGGGCTGAGCCACCTCGAAAGCAATCCCTTGATTGGGACTGTAGAAGTTGGAGCCAGTGCTGGAGGGCCTGGCCATGGAAGTGGAATTATATTGATCTAGATCGGGAGGATATTTGAGCTATATGTGTGCGGCCGTGTTTGACTTTGTGACTGTGCTAATCCCTAAGTTTATATATTTAAGGCCTTAATTTCCACTTAAGTGTATAATTTTGTAGTGTGTAGTTATTAAGTTCTCATATATATATAATGTATTGTGTTCTCACTGTATGCTCTCAGCACTCAACAGAATTCACTCCACCGGCTGAATGTCACGTCCATCTCAATTCCTTTATGATATAGATTCGTCAAGGACTTTTGTACGTAATTAGCAACCAACCTGAAGTGTACGTAAATTAAAGTATGTATTATACACGTCTTTTACTGTTGCTGTATGGTGTTACTACTACACGATCCCTATTTGGTTGTTCGGTTGTAAGGGCTGGAGGGTAGGACTTCTTAAATGGGATAAGAAATAGTGCTATTCACAACCCAATCACAAACCGAAAGTACCCTAAGAAGTGCAACTGAAAGCGCGTGGAGCTAGAAATATTTCAGGAGAGAGTGAGCTCTGTGACTTTAGTGGCTCTATTCTTAATACCCCCCGTTATTTAATAGATTTACAATAGAGCACACATAACGATGAAATGATATTACTAGGTCCCTTCGTAATTGCCGAGCATATTATAGGTAGAATAAATAAATAACTGCCATCGTATGGCGGAATGGAAAGAGATGGATAGTGCAATCATTGTATGATTTATAGTTCTTGTGTAATCTAAACGTACAAGGGATCTAAGACTTCAATCTCCTCCTAGTCTGTGTCCGGATCCTCGGTTTCTCCAGGATTCTGGCAGGACTCCACTGGAAGATCCTTCGCTTGATGTCTGACCACGAGCGGCCCTTGCCGTTCCATACCCTGTATTTCTCTGGCCCACGAAGAACCACCTCTTAAATATCGCGGGTGTTGGTAGCAAATTCCTTCCACCGCCAAACATAGGCCAGAGACGGGTGAGGAAGTCATGCAGGTGGGCTGCAACGATACCAGTGGCTTGCACCATTGTGGCGTTTAGGCCTGCAGTCACAAGGGTTATGAGAAGCATGGTATAAGGGATCCACGGTGCAGGAATTGTGACAATGAAGAACTGTGCTTGTTGGCCACGGTCATCTTGGGTAGATGTGTATGCAAGGGCCAGCACGAGAGCTGAAGTGAATACCATTCCACCAGTAACCAGCACATTTAGGCCCTATTAGACCTGGTTAGACATTTGAAACCTTTCAAAATCCCTTCCATATCAAACAAATTGAATGTGGATTATCAAATGAAATGTAGGGAGTCACAACCACCCGAGTGAAGTTGAGGAATCGACACGAGTTTTCTCAAAGGAACTTCCCACCATGCCTACACCGCAAACTGGTCCTAATGGATTGATTGCGAATGATGGACCAGCCGAAGTGTAGGGGTAATCTTCCTCATTTCCAGGAACCGCAATAGCTGTGAGAACGCACTATGCGGGCAGATAATGTGAGGTGTACAAGAAAATAGAGGAGAGAGAAGGCATGCAAGGGCTGCGAAAATGAAAAGATGTCTGCCTACCAAGATCACGCCGCAGACAAATAATAGATAAGTCAAGAAGTCACCGGGTTGAGACAGCCTCGGTGAGGCCCTCTCCAGCTTACTTCCATATGTATATACTATATCCTTCATCAGCCAACAAATTACTCATATGTCTGGGTTAGAAATGCCCACAGAAGTATGTGTCGAAAATTATGCCGATTTGTGGCCCGGTTATTAGGAACGATGTGAAGATACGCCATACCTCAGGTGGGATCCTGAAGACGTAAGGGAGATAGAAGATCACATGGTAGGAAGGCACAAGACCCGTGTAGACTAGGAGAGAGAGGGTAAAGGTAGCTGCCGCCAAGGTCCTACACTACATCAGCATCAGCATGGCCATTGTAGCACAAGGTGCTGCAAGTCATACCTCGAGATTGGGGGGGCCTGCCAGAACATATCCATGGCAGACATGATGGGAGTTGAACGTTGCGAGTGTTACCACGAAGCTATGGAAGCTATTGGCAGCATGATGTGTGGAGGTGGATGAAGAGAGTTGTTCTTTCGGAAGAAATACTTTGCGGCTTGCTTAGGTAAGACTTGGTGCAACCAAGCTTGAGATATATGCACGAGATATTCAATATTAACACTCTCCAAACGTGTGACCTTCTACTATATGCACGCCCAGAAACATTTCGCGCCACGACTCCATGTTCCCCTTGGAACCCCACCACCAGGCTACCAAAGTTGCTGTTCTGCGACAAAAAGCGCAATACTGACCATTTGAGTCTATTTGTCGAAGATCCTATCGCCTGCTGTTAACAGTAAACTTATTACCGCCAATCAAAAGAGAGAGTTGTGCGACCAATTTCGATTCGTTTGGCGCGAATCACCATATAGAGAACCTCGTTTGCACCACGGTGCTGCACAAAGCTTAAGTAAAGATGAAGATCGGGTGTCTTCAGGTAATTATTACAACTCCAACCGATCGATATATTGCTGAGCGAATGTAGTTCAACCCCCAGGTGGGTGATGTCGAGAACAACATCAAACGTGCTGAGGCTATCCTTGCCGACGGTGATCCGAAGGATTTAGATCTTTTGATATTGCCTGAAATGGCGTTCTCTGGTAAGGATAAACACAATACTTCTCGATCGATCTTACTGTCATAAGGCCGGATCGTTTGCGTAAAGCAGAAATGCTAGAACCCCAATTTTGAATGAAGGGCAAGTTAATCGATCTAGGGTACAACTTTAAGTCGTTGGAGCACATTTCTCCATACCTGGAACCTACCGTAGCTGGAACTACTGCAGAATGGGCCAAAAACATTGCTATGAAGTACGGATGTGTAGTAGTAGCTGGATATCCGGAGAAGGCTGCCGCTAGCCCGGTGGATATGGAATTGACGAAGCGCTTCAACTCAGCTATACTAGTTCACCCTCAGGGGACAACGATCGCTAACTACAGAAAGTCATTTTTGTATTACACTGACGAAACATGGGCTGATGAAAGTCCAGATAGTTTCTTCAGCGGTGAGATTGAGGGATTGGGGAGAACAGTATTGGGAATATGTATGTACTTTCTGCTTTCTACCTTGTATAAATGCGTAAGCTGGGTTAAATATATACTGACAAAGTCCTAGGTATGGATTTGAAGTAAATGATCTTCTACTGTTGTTTTGCTGAATTACACTGACAGTTTCCAAAAGTCCATATAAGTTTAAAGCGCCTTGGGTTGAATTTGAGTTTGCTCATCACGCTCTCCGAAAGGATGCCGAACTTGTCATTGTGTCTATGGCCTGGTCCACGCTACATAACCACGAATCTTACACACAAGAGCCGCAGGAACCGGATATAGACTCCTTGATCTATTGGGCGGAAAGACTCGCGCCCATTATCCGTGGGAAGTTTCAACAAGAAATAATTGTCGTACTTGCGAATCGATGCGGGTCCGAAGGCGATACTGTTTATGTTGGCACAAGCTGTGTCTTGGGTATCAAAGAAGGGGAAGTGAGCATCTATGGCATTCTGGGACGCGGGGAGGAGCGCCTTCTATTGGCTGACACTCAAGGATCAAAAAATTCTCTATGGGAGTTCCCGGACCTGCTCTGACATAGGCAGATGATCTCCTTGACATGACAGTATGCCAAAAGCGGAAGTCGATATTGACCTTAGATTATCAGATCCTCGCACACACTTTGGCAAAAAATCCGAATCACTAGCCGCACACCTTCACAGGACTCTGGGGATTATCAGCATATACCTCTAAGTGTCTCGCTGTTCCTCGCTCAGTTTCAAATGGAGCATTTTTCTCGAACCTCACAGCGCTTTTATCAACGCATTTTGAACGAAATGTCTAGATCCAGCATGCAACGAACGATTGGAAGCGCTCTTCACTTGGATTCTCAGTCGAGACCGTTGGAGGGCCCCGGGGGGGAGGAACAGGGCGGGAAGAGGGGTCTCTTGGTTCGCCGGTTACTTGGCAGCAACCCTCGAAGGATACCCCCGTTCCGCACCAGTATATATGCGCAGGTACATTAAGCCACTTAATATTTAAGAGGAGCAATGAATATAGGCTCAAAGGGATATACTGGACGCGTCATTCGAGTGGACAAGATGATAAGAATTGGCATGAATCTACGCCTGGGGAGTCTGGCCAATAGATTAGATAGAGTTTCCTAGCAGAATCAAAAAATTGCCTTTCTCAAACACTAAGTGTGTTTTTGGAACACAATGGATGTGATTGGAAGTGCATTTCTTGCAAGGAACAGTGCAGCTTTCAAACCAAAAGGGTTTTGAGTTGGCCGGTATATATCATGGCGATATCGACATAGGGCAGAGCTATGATTGGTAAGATTTAATACCCGGATTACCAGGCTTACCAGGCAGTTAATGGTATGCCGGAAGCATAAAATTCCTTATATTTTGGTTTTTCGTTCTTTGGTCTTTCTCGATGTGTCTTCTCCCCAAGGGGTAAAGCAGGATAGCATAATCATGTCGTGCTTCGCTCTCCAACACCTTGAAGCGCGATACCAGGACGAGTGGAAGGGCCCGGCATATCCGGGGCAAAGAAATCTAGAGGGGCCATCTGAAATCTCAAATCGCGATTCGACCGTAAGTGGGACGAACCTAAGCGCCGAGGTCTGGTACTGCACGGGCCCCACGGCAGAAGAGCGCGCCGATCCAGAAGCCCCCATTGACGGCCACTGAGAAGGCCGCTCGAAGCACTTTGAAGACCCGGCGAGGCCAATCGACCAGCTCATCACAATAAGAGGCTTTGTGGCGACACACATAGAGCTCCTCATTTCTGTGCTAAAATATCAGGAGGGGCCACATCGCATCGTCGGGCGCGAAGGAGGTAGTTGTGTACGACAATGCCACCGGCCACAGAGATCGCACAGGAAGAAGGCACGAGAGAACTACGGGCGCAGCTTAGGGATGACGGGATTTGGGTCATCACACCAGCTGGCAGCCAGTGGCCTGCAGCCTTCCGGGGTCCCATTGAAGTAGACCGGCCGGCAACGGGCCACAGAAGGCGAGAGGAGTCCAGGTGCTGGTGGCGGGGATGCCGGCCATGGCCAGGGGGCTGAAGCCATGGAGCCCAATCAAGCCGCGGAGAAGTTGTCTCTGCACCTCCACCGAGTGATTGTCTTCGCAGCCCGCAGGGACGGCTGCAGGGCTCCATAGGCTCATGCAGGGCATGGGCCGGCGAGGGGAAGGAGGGTGGTACAGCAGCTATATAGCCAAAGAGGAGGCCAGCGAAAAGGTGGTGAGCAGCTGCCGTGGCCATATACTCTTGTGTATATCTTCACCAGACTTCGCGAGTCGATCCGGCCTGCCATTCTAGACGGTCTGGCTTGACTCTTCGAGCTCTGCGGCTTTGCGACGGGCCCTACCGATCCTCCGTCCATGAAGCAGCACCGGCTGCTTATCGCCCTCGCCTAGATCCTGTCCCGATAGCACCGTGCCTCGGAATCGGGGACGCAGTAGCTAGGGAAAAGCGATGCCTTCTCTTACACGCTTCCTCTTCCTCCTCCTCCTCCCCGTCATCGCGCACGCCCTGCTCGTGGCCCCGAATTCGCCATGTGCACCCCAGTGCGGAAATGTGCTCACCACCACGAGCGGCGCCGAGATCAGTTGTAACGACGGGGACTATGCGTCCTCGACGTACGGGGCGGCTTTCCAGTCCTGTATTAACTGCGAATTGGCTAGCACATACGTCGATCCGCAGTCAAACATGACAGATTTACAGGCCGCTCTGTATAATCTTCGATTTGCCGTGTCCTGGTGCTTGTGGGGCTACGAGAACAACACAAATGTAGCAGATACATCTTGTTTAACAACGTCCGTAGCTTCTCTTTCTTAAATCACTATGAGCCTTGGAATATGTGCTGATCTCGTCATGTCGATAGATTGTCCTGCGGCCCATTAAATGCCACTTTTGAATTCGGTTTGAATTCGTCGACTGCAGCTGCCTATGACTATGAATACTGCAACATCTTTGATGAGCGTTATAATCAAATCGCGGAACCCAAATGCTCCCCGTGTCTGGCCGAAACGGGCAGCAGCTGGTATCTCTCAAACTGTAAGGCACCAGTGAAATTATTTTGAGACGGAGGTCGTACCTGACGCCTTATTCTAGTTATAACTATTGTTTACGGAGCCTGTGTCCAGACGCCCAATCCTGGAACCATCCTGTCCTACCAAGGAAACGTATTCTCGACCACCCAAGTCAACCTCACTACTCCCGCACCCACTTCCCTTCCCTACGATAACGGGTACTCCGATGGCCTCTCCCTAGGTGCCAAGGTCGGCATCTCAGTCGGAGCTATCCTCGTCGCCCTATTTATTGCCAGCTTCTGCATCGTCTGCATCGGCCGGCGCCGTCGCAAGAGGTTCCTGCGCGAGAAGGCCCGCCAGAGTGGTTACGAGTGGGATGCGGCCCGTCACGGCCGCGTTGCCATGGCCGATTCCAGTGCAGGTGAGCGCACACCAGGAGGTTTCTTCGACAGCCCACAGAGCCAGAAGCCCTTCGCGAATGCCTGGGGATACCCGCAAGATGTTAAGTCTGCTCACAGCCTCCAAGACAGTCCGGTAACCCCAATTGTGAGGCAGAATAGGATGCCGGATTGGCCTAGAGACAGGAAATCCCCACTTGAAGACACACGAGGCGAGCGGATTGAGATGATGGGCGTTGGTGGCGGTGGCATTTCCCATCCCCAGCCAATGCTGCAGCCCTCGACTATGAGGTGATAGGGTTTCGCGCTGGAGGGCGTAATAGGAGGTCGGGCAATGTGGTGAGCGGCACTTTAATGGCGTAATATAGGGGTTAGGCGCTTATGGTTGTATAAAGATGAATGAATGAGCGAGCACTAGCTTTCCCTATTAATAAATGCCTCTCCATAATTTTCCTCCCCACAAAACTTTCTCAGCTCCTATACACCACATATAGTACCTCTTTATGGTAGCTCTCTCATTCGTCGATGGTCGTACACCTAAATAGGCGGGAAGGAGAGGAAGTCAAGGCTCGATTGGAAACGATCAAATCGAAGGAATCTCTGTGATTTCAGACTTATCCAATCTTTAAAGTAGCTACAGAAAACCACAGCTCAGTCTGGAGTATCTAAAGGAGTGTCTTTCCTCCTATCAAAGTTCCGAGCCATTGAAGCGTAGCCGCTGCGCCAAACGCCACCTAGACGAGCATCCCTATGATAGCACAACCCTTCCGCGCTAAACCAACCAACCTAGCCACAAAATTTATCTCGACGTTTTAATCAATTACCATAATGCGTCACTATCTATACTTTCGGTACTTCTTCTTCTGTTATTCGCTTGGTTGTTGCTTGTAGGCGGGGCATGCAAGCCAAGACCAGTACCGCCTTCTATGACGGGGTTGGAGATTTGGAAGGCGCTTCGAGGGTCTCGTCTGGTGCCGGTATGGCCACGGCCGAAAGAGCGTTGGCTGAGCGAAAAGCGTGGTAGGAATGGTTCGGCAGAGCTATTGCTTGAGCGGTGGAGTATGCGGCCTAAGGAGAAAGTTGAGCTTGAGGACGGCGTTGAGGCCGCAGGGGATGGTTGCGGTGCTGCTGAAGGCGATGACGCAGAAGCCAGCGAGAGTAGAGCCTGGGGCGATGATACAGAGGGGGGTGACGGGATCGGTGGGGGTGACATGGCTGGTGGAGGTGATAGTGCTGATGGAGGTGTCCTCGGGCCCGACGTTGAAGGGGTGTTTGTAGGAGACAAAGAGTGTGCCGGATAAGGTGCAGACGGTAGAAACTGTGAGGAGGGTGGCGAGGATCCGTACTTAGGGGAGGGTGAGCTTCGGGATCGGGGGGTGTATTGTGGAGGTAAGTATGCGTGATGGGTCGGTATTGACGCGCTGGATAGAGGAAGAGAGTAAGTTGGGCTTTGTTCATCCCTGCCTTCTCCGGGCCTCAAGGACGCCTGCCGCGAGGCGTTAACCATCTGAGGACTGCCACTCATGGCTATCGCCTGCTTAACAAGGGGTGGTGATTCGGGAGAGGCATAAGCATTGCTGTACGGAGCAGATATGTTCGGAGCGCCAAAACGTGCGTCTAGGGGGCTTTGAAGATTCTTCAACCGCCGTGCATTAATACGTCTGCGAGTCCAGATGAAAGCAAGCGCAATAATCATAAGTCCGGCTACCCCGCAGACAACGGATATGGCTATGATAGCTCCTTTGGATAGTGGTTTGTGTGGAGTGGCGGGTTGGGGTGGCGATGTCATTGGAGAGGTTATCGTGATAGCATTTTTGGTAAATACAGTGCTATTCACACCGACCAGGAGACCCGCCGGTGGTCGCTGGGCACAACCAGCTTGGAGAGCAACGAGGACTGCCGCTTTAGTTAGATTGGATTAAGGAGAGAGCTGGATCGACATACAATTTGCAAGATAAACTTGGTCGTTACTCTCTCTTAAACATTCTGTGCATTTTGACAAATAGCTTCCCAAAAATGAGTTGTCGTATGCCGAACAGTAAGAGAATTCTTGGATGCTAGAGGGATTCTGCATGCCATCTTCGAGGGGCGCTGCCAGTGAGCCACATGCTTCATCTGTTGAGCAGGACGTGGAAACTGGATCTGTCGCATTGGCAGTGTCGAAGAGACAAGTATTGAAGGCGAATCGTAGATTATCTGATCGCGAGTCAGAACATTTCCGTTACCCGCCAAATCGATGCAAGAGTCCCGTTACTTACAAAGCCACCATGCTTGATCACTCTCCCCGGACTCAACGAACGTGCTATTTTGAAGACAGTTTATACAGCCCTCGAATCTTTGCCCCTCTGCACTGCGCGAATAGTCGCTATCTTTACAGACGATATCAGACCCGGAAGTGTTAGACACGTTCGGATTAGACGCGTTCTGAGCGGCATCGTCCGTGCAGATCTGGGCGCAGGCAGAGTTGGGTGTTACTTGCAATGCCTGTGTTGTTGGCCATGTGCACAACGCGAGACACAGGACGAAGCTGATTGAGAGCATGTTGAATGGTGGCAAGAGGCAGCGGCGGTGGATGCCTGGGGAATGCGCACAGCATCTGGGATCAACGGTATGCCACCAGACCAGTCTAAGGCATGGAATGTCACAGGCCTAAGAGGTCATCAGAGGGAGGTGGATGAAGCATGAACCCAGGGACTGATTCAAGCAAAGAATATAGCACGTAAGGTGGCACGGAACTGAAGGAGATGGGCCTCGCCACATCATATACCGGCGAGGTGAGAAATTCAAATGCCTCCCGCCAAGGTACAAGATAGAGGGGGTGGTAGGTAAGGCTGCCTGTGTTGACCCTCTACGACGCATCGCCTCACACACCCTTGATTGAGCTGGTGACACCTGGACATAAACTGGAGCAAAAGCCACCAACAGACTGGGGAACGGAGGACTCGGTGAGTCCTGCATAGTGCCCAGGTCCCTGGTTATCCAGACTGTCGGGTCCAAGAGTGCTCCCCTCCGGCTGATATACTGCTGCTCTGATAGAACATATACCCAATAGGAACACGTGGGATGATTCAATCGCGCTTGGTCCGCATATGGCCTGTCGTCGCTTGTAACCATCAGGCTTCGATGGCCCAACTAGAGAGACTGACAATGCATAGAGCACCTGTGTTGTCGATGGGGGGCCGACCTCGATGCAATGCAAGGTAAACAACCGCAGCCAATGGAGGGAAGCAGTAACCGCCGCCCCCAAACCCACAACTGACCAGCCAGGAGCGGGAGTTCACCCCTAGCCCTGGTCGTTAGACGGTGCTCACACCCTCAGCTGGAGGCCCATCAACCAATGCCCTGAGTCCTCGTCCTGACGAACGCGCGATTAAATTAATCGAGGCGGCCGGGGCCAGATCGGCAGCTGCGGCCGGGGGGCGGTGGTGATTGTGACTGCAGACAAGTCTGTGGGTAAATACCTCTCCATGTCTGCGAGACTCAGATGGCCCGCAAGCATGCGTCTGGAGGCACAACCGGCGCCAGATACCGCATACACGCGTCGTACTGCAGGACTGCGGCGTCTCCCGTCATCTATGAGGGCGCTTAGAGATGAGTTCACAAGGCCAAGACAAACCCGCTCGAGGCCCTCGAGACTGTTATGACAGGCCCACAGTTCAATTTGCATGCTGTATCGGTCCGGCAGTGCATGTGTTGGGGTTGCACGAACAAGGTCGCCGCTCCGGAGCCGTTGGGGGGAGGGTCATTTACTGGACAAAGTCTCGATGCTGGCCAGGATGAGTTTGCAGATGTTGGTGCCGAGCCCGAACCGCACTTCCCTGCATGCGTATCCGTACTGTGCAATACGACCGCCATGGTGCGTGTGGTGGATTGTTGGTTTGATGCGGCCCAAACGAAGGCCCTCCCACGGCTTCTTCCATGACGAGCTCAAATGCCGGTGGGAAACTGTTGGTGACCGTGAGTTGCAAACTAACTGTGTGGTACCGCTCGTGCTACCGTGGCCTCGACTGCCATTCGAGCCAGCCGATCTCGAAGTCCCATTGATTATCGGCATTCATTCCACAGTGGCGGTGCAACAATAACAGAGACTGGTGACTGCGTGGCTCATGCAGTTCACTACCTGGGAGATTCGCATGCCTTCTCTCGATGCATGCTAGAGAAGGCAGCACACCAGTTGCCTTGAAGGCGGCGGCTATTTCTTACCTATAGCTAGCTACCTGGAGTTCCTCCGTGCGTCCCGTGGCCCTGTGCTGTGCTAAGGGAAGTGGGATACTGTCGTACCTAGCGCACACAATATCATCTAGCGGAAGGTGGGAAGACAGGTAACTGGCCGGTGCAGGGGGTTCACTTCCCCGCGGCACTTGGTTCCTTAGACTCGGCATCAGCTATTTGCAGCAACTGCTCCGCATCTGCGAGCTGTGTCCGTGTTCGTTGCGCGGTATGCGTCAGCGCGTGTAAGAACAGAGCTTACGAAGGATAACTTGTTCTAGGTCCGGAGCATGCCATGAAAAACTGGTAGCACGTTAGCTATGGTCGGCACGGTACGATTCTAGACGAGCCAGGTGTCTTTTAATGATCGTGGAACTGCTATAGTGTGGTGTCGAAATGCCAATGCGGCTTTGCTTTTCGCATGCAGTCGTCTTGGGCAATCGTGCTTTCTCAAGTCTCGATCGTGGTGCTCATAAGGTGAGACGGAGCTGACGTTAGCCAAAAGTCTGAAAGGAATCGACTATTTGAATGAAGATAACGTTTTACGAGGAAGAACGCGTTATATATACTGCTTGAACTGTTCATGATTTATTTTAGATGAATTACGTCCTTTGGATCTGTTTGCTCACGCTGACGCGTTATGGATTCGTTTCTCAGTAGTTATTGCGTATCTGGATCAGAGGAAAATGATATAGAAGTTTATATTGTTGTAGAAGCACGAAATAGCCAGCCTAGAACTCCTTTTTGCCATATCCTGCGAGTATGGTACAACAAGAACGCCAGGAAAATGATACCAAATCCCAGGGTTAAGCCTGGAAAGAAAATATTCACACGTAAATCGGATGACTACTATTCGCTGTCGTCGCTTGCCTCGACAATCTTGCCTTCCTTCTTTGCCTTCTTCTCTTTCTTCTCTTTCTTCTTTCGCTTCCGCTCCGCTTTTTCTTCTGCCGTTTCACCCTCATGACGTTTGCGCTTCTTGCTAGAGTCTTCCGCGACAGTGCCGTTACCGATCGTTGAGACGTCAGCAGCCTCAATAGTGGCACCTGCGGGGGTGGCTGCCTGTGCAGAGGAACTTTGGTCCTCAAGCGGCGCGTTGAAGTCTTTATATTCGTTGTTCCACTGAGCCGGAGTAGCATCGTTTGGTCGGCCATATTTGTCCAGCTTGCCATCTGCCTTCAGCTTCTTCTTTTCTAAGGCTACTGGGCCAAGGCCCCATCTCCGAGGGTAAAGGTCACGCTCCATGATACAGCGCTTAACCTTGGCCACGACTCCGTGGTCGCAGGTGGATAGCTCAACGGTTGACATCTGTGCAATACCCAGTGCGATGGCCTCGCCTTTAGTGGTCATAAGCACCACCTCCTCATGCACTTCGATGCCGGCTTCTAAAGGAGGGAGTCAGCGCACGAGTGGCTAAAAGAGGGGAATACTACTTACCATATCTAAGCAGGCCGGGAATCATTAACTTGGCGCCGTAACACACTGCATTGACAGCGCTGTCCTTAACTACAATCCTTTTGTACGTTGTAAGGAGAGTCTCCAACGGAGAGATCACCTTTCTCAGATACGACTCATCCCTGGTATTGTCTTGCATCCACTGCGCATCCAGAACGTCGTGGAGAGTCACCATATTCTGCTGCTCATCCATAGCACCGCTTCGAACACGGCGAAGTTCCTGCATATGGGCGCCGACGCCTAGTAGCAATCCGAGATGAACGCAAAGGGTACGAATGTAAGTACCAGCTTCACAGCTGACCCAAAAAACGCCCAGATGTCTCTCATTGTCAAACTCGTATAACTTGCTCTCATGGATTGTTCGGATACGCAATTGTCTCTTCACGGCCGAGATGAGAGGGGGTCGTTGGAATAGAGCACCAGTCAGAGTCTCGAGGGCTCGTGCGAACTGTGCTTCGCCACCCGGGATCTTATCGTGCAATCGAATAACGCAAACATATTCTTTTCCAGCTCCCTGTTGCGACTTCACAAGTCTCGTAGCACGGTCAATGCAGACGATCAAGCATCCCGTCACTTTTGGGTCCAGGGTACCGCTGTGACCAGTCTTCTCAGCTCTGTGATCGGATTAGCAGGCGGCAGTTTGGGGAGATGCAACATAAATGACCTCAAAATACGCTTTACCCAAGCAACTACCTCGTGGCTCGAAGGGTTAGAAGGCTTGTCCAGGTTTATGACCCCCGAACTGATGTATGACTTCAAATCGCGTTTAAGTGGAGCGCAGCCATTAGGAATTGGAGTGAAATGCCCGGTCCTAACAAGTACTGGAGACGATGTTAGTTAATCCCAATGAAGCTGATACAGACGCTTCGTACATTTGCTATAGTTCTTCAGTAGCAGTGGCCATTCGCTGGTGTCGAGGGCTGGGGTTACAGCTTCAGGCTTGATACTATAATCCGCTTCGCCTTTTACCGGGACGAGAGCCATCCTGAATTTGGGTGATTGGCAACTTGCGTAGTCTAAGTATTGCCTCCCACAGTTCAGGGTTGGATGTTGTATGTTGGTGCAGCGGGAGGGCCGAAAATTATTTTGCTTGAATCTGAGCTCGTTAATTTTTTACTTCGCACAAGAGATCACCCAAGGTGGAGGTGAGCGGGAGCTAGACGGTTCGGGGCTAGCGTATATATCATGTGATGCAACCCTCTCTGGATTCTCAAGACCCACTAGACCACAAGAAGACTCGATTTGTTGGGAAGGCCGATGCTTCTACTATGTAGGAAGGCAGGTAAGTAATCGGCTGCGCAAATGTATAGAAGCTGAATTAAAGATTTTCGTCATTTCATGAGTCTCCATTCCTTGGAGCCATCGCTTCTCATAATACTCGAGGGTATCTGTCTCACTATACAAATTCCACCAAACCCAAACTCTCTGAAAATGCTCATCATGCCCAGCAACTCCTATATGATCGTATCTTCAAAACACACGAGACTTCCCCATGCGCATACTTAATGTTACTACATATTTCCGGCTCCGTCACGATATACTCCTGCTTCTCTCAATTTCGCTTCTAAACCATTTCACACCTTCATCCATCTGCTCCCTAATCCTCTTTGCTCGTGCAAAAAGCTCTTCATCGTCGACATCATCAAGAGACCGTTTTCGCTCTTTTGATTGAGGCCATTGCTCACCAGCAATCACCGCTCTTGCTCTATTCTTTAGCACTCGTAAATCCTCTTCGCGATCAATAACAATTCTGGTGCCAGAATCGTGTCTATTAGTTGCGGGAGCACTTCTCGGAATAGTCGATTGCTTCGGTACCTCGGGCGTCATAGGCCTGCTGTTGTCGAATGAATGCTTCTTGCGCAACGTGGCATTTGCCACAGAGCTTGCAAGAGGGGTTCCGTTTGGCAAAGTCGTAATCCCTCTAGCTTTTAGTCGGAAGTAATCTGTCTGAACGCCGCTGACTTGACGACGTTCTTCGTCCTCCGCGCCATAGCGAGACATGAGGTGTATTCTGGAGCCGCCATTAAGATAGGAGGGATCGGACATAAGAGACCTACGAAGAGGGTTGACGGAGTTACCGCGTCTTGTCCTGCTTGTACTAGAACTTGGACTGTGGTTGGATCGCTCAGACTTTCGTCGAACAAGGTCGCCCGATTTCTTTATCTCATCTTGTACAATCGCCCGGATTTGCGCCGTAGTGTCATGGACTCCACTCAACACCCCTGTTGCATCCAGTATACTTGCCAGGCTATTTCGTCTGTTAATGGTGGATGATTTGAAATCCTGGACTATGTTTGCTGATTGTGCAGTCTTTGAGGCTCGGAGGCTTTCTGCCATTTCTTGTCGAGCTTTTCGCGCCTCCCTTCCTCTCCGCCTTAGCCACTTCCGATGTGCTGCCTCCCTCCATAGACGCCCATATCTCGAGGCTAGAGATCGATATCTGAATTTATCTGCTTCTTCTCTGGCCAATACGTCTGCCTCTCTAGCGATTCGTTTTGCCTCTTCATCCATAAATATTTTCGTTGCAGTTTTAACAATCTGCTCAACAGTGAAAGCAGTAAAGTGGTCAATAAGGCCATGGTCACCAGTAGCAAACCAATTGCTGAACTTTGAAAGTTTCTCTTTTCGATCTACAAAATTCGGCTGCTTGAGACTTGATATATCTGACGTCTGAATAATTTGTGGACCAAGGTCGGGAATCGGAGATGATGCTAGTGACATTGAGGTGGGTTCAGTCGTTTCGGCTTGTATTTGGCTTGATCGTGAGGGCGGCTGGAAAGACACTAGAGCACCTTGCCCTGAGTTGGGAGTTGTGCTTGGAAACGATGGCTGACTCGTCTTGTTCCGTGGTGGAATGATATCCTCTTTGGCAGGACTACCGAAGGTCACAAAACTAGGTGAAGCGGCAGTGGCACTTGGTATATCACTAGAGGCGGAGAATCCATTGTTTCCAAACGAGAACTGTGGGGCCGCTGCTGCAACTGGAGTAGGAATGCTAGTAGTACTATACGACCCTTGGAATATAGACTTCTGAGGAGGCTCGACAGATGGGAGGGATGGTGCCTGAGGTGTGAGAAAAGAAAATAGCTTTGAGGGAGCGTCAGTGGTGCCACTACTTGGAGAAGCACTTGTCGACTTGGGAACGGGAAGAAGCGTGTCGTTCGTAGGTTTTGCGGCCAGAGGAGCTAGGGGCTCAGCGAATTGAGGTTGCCTAAATGATGACTTGTCCGCGCTTTGCGAGAAGAAATTGGATCCAACATGCTTTGGAGGGGTAGCGACACGATCAAAGAGGGACGAAGATACAGGTGTCGGGGATGCGGTCTGCTCCACGGGCGATTTGGCATGAGAATCTTGTATGAGTGCTAGAGCGTCTTTATTGCCATCGTGCTCATTTTTGTTGCGGGACGTCGACTCTACAACAGAGATTTCAGCGTTTATGCCATTTGCAAAGGTATCATCCTTCACAAATAGCGTCGGTTCCTTATCCGGCTGCCGGTTTTGCTTGTTTAATTTGTCACCAAAACTAACAAGCCTTTCAGAATCATCCTGCTCGAACGCCGTTTTGTCGATTACAGCTGAGAGCGAGTTATTCCCCCGCTTTCGTTCAACCAGAGCATTTGAATATTGCTGCTTTAATGGTGGAAAAGGATCGGTTACTGTATCGCCTGACTCAAATGATAAGTAGACTTCCCCATCAGTCTCATCAAACTGTGCTCCATATGCTTCCCCAAATGAAATGATGTCCTCTTCATCATCAAACCACAGATAGGTATTTAGCTTTGCAAGTGTCCAGTCCTTCGTCTGATCCCGCTGCTTGCGGTAGGAAGCGAGAATTGTTTTCAACGCAGATTTTCGAACATTGTTGAAATGTATTTCGGCAAAGCATGCCATCGTGTATGAAACCTGCTTATCTTCCACGATGGAAAAGAAGCGCGAGAACGCGTTCTGAGAGATATCCGTGGCTGACAGAGGTTTCAGAGGACCCAGTGTATCCCATATGTTCTGCAATGCTTCAACGAGACCAACGGCGATTCTGACTTCGTCAGACTTGCCCCAAAACTTCCACCCCCAATCTTGGACAGTCTCTAATATTCCAGTATTATGGCTGTTAAACAAGACATAGTAAGCCCTAAATTCGGCCTCATTTTCGCAGACGATACCCTGAGCGTTACAATCTTCGTACGCATGTACCAGTGAGAGCAGTGCTTTCCCTAGCTGCTCTACCTCCTGTTGTTCAGAAAAATCTTCGGCCACGACATCACCGTTTGACATCTGATGCAGTGCGATAACGTGGAACCTGGTTATGCGTTCAAGACAGTACACCTGATCCCCAAGTTCCGACGCATTCATTGAAGACTGAAAGACGAAATCTCGGCGGATTGCTCGAGTTCGATCCCAGAGAAATCCGTGTACTGAAGGCAAATTTGCGTCGTCTCCAAGGACTGTTTCCATAAGATAGTTCAGAGTCCGGCGGAGAGCTGCTGGTGACCTTACATCCATTGGCAATGGAGCATCTTGTCCGGCGGCCGATCTTGCTAAAGCCTTGACCATCTTCTGGGGCGCGGGCCATAGGGATCCATCCGGTGCAATCTCCTTTTCGGGCCCTTGAACGTCGTGCTCCATAATTCTTGTAACTTTCTCAAATTCGGGACACATGTCTTCACATGTCCCTTTGAAATCAATGGCCTCACTGAGCTTCTTGGGCTTGTCTGGGTCATCAAGCAAACCTGCTCGAATGAGCGAAGTGCGAACTTTGGTTCGGTACACCTTTGACGTTTGCCAAAATGATTCCACAGCAGCCTTCTGCTTGGGGTCGCCAGGACTTGAAGTAGGCCAGAGTGGTTGAGTAATTCCTTCTTTTTGTAGCAACTTATCCATCTTCTCGGCTAAAGCGCTACTAGAAGTATGCCCTACAACCAACGAGGGAGTCGGACTTGTCGCATTCGAGATGAATCCATTTGACTTGGAGCTGGACGCAGAGACACCGAACGTACCAAAATTCGGAGCCGGCGTGCCTGACAACCCGCCTTGCTTTGGCGCAGTGTGGGAAGATGAGGCGGCGCTATTGGAAAACGAAGATGTAGATGGCCCGCCAAATGATTTGGGACTGGAATCAGTTGAGAATGTATGTAGATTGCTTGAGCTGCCTTGTATGCCATTTGATAAAGCTCCACCGAGTGAATTGTTTGAGAAGGGCGCTGACGGAGCGCCGAAGACGCCGCCCAAAGATGTCTTTTGCACCCCATTTGTAGACTGCCTTTCGGGAACACCTCCTTGTGCCGTGCCAAACATGGCTGTTGCCGGTTGAGAAGGGGCTCCGAAAGGCTTGTGAGGCGCTGGCGGTGTACCGAAAGTATTTACTGGTAGATCGCTTTTTTGTGTTGGAGCGAATGGATTAAAAGGTGTTGTAGCTGGTGCGCCAAATTGAGAAGGCGAAGGGGCAAGTTGTTTGCTGGACGGAGATTCTTTACTGGCGACGGCTGGATTATCTGTGAATCGTACTTGATTGTTGCTATGCAAACTCAGAGCGCCTCCCCCGCTGGCTCTGCCATTGGTCATTCCTCGATTCTGGCCGCCGCGCTGCTCTCGCACGGCGGCATTCTCGAGTCGATCCTTTTCAAACGCGTTCGGCGAATTTTCGTCTACTGTCGTGCCTGGAGTCAGGAAGTTAGGTTGTATTTTGATATTTGGGGGGCTCAAGCATATGACATGGTAGTTATTCCCACGATGCGTGCTGGAACTGTCCCGCAGCTATATTTTGCTCACAGTGATAGGGAAAGAATGTGTATGGACTTACTTTGGGAGTTTGAAGCTCCTCGACTCGTCCCGCCGCGTCCTCTTGATGCTCGTGCACGATTTTGCGACTGGGCTCGCACACCGCGAGTATTACTACTCCGGAGCAGCATCGATTTTGCCGCTGATCATGAGGAAGCGGCCTCTAGAGAGAAGAGAGGCACAGGCTGGGGTTTCGTTCGTTATGTTGAAGAAGGTGCCGTGCCTCTGTTGCTTGTTTCCTTCCATACCTTATTGTTGTCGCCGCCCGCCTCTTAGAAGAGGTTCGGCTTAGGCTGGTTCTGGCGATTATTTATTCTGCCACAATTGACCGCCTTATCTGGCAGGCAGAATATGTTTCTTTAATGGCCTTCTTGCTTCCTCCCACAGTAACTAGTCAACTGGCAGAACCTGGTGCTGAAGCAAAATAAAGGACATTTCCCTTATATTATATATGATTGCTACCAACGGGACGGTACCACGATATTTTACTCCTGTCATGCGTATGTTTAATCGTGCCGGATAAGATCCCGGGCAACTCTCGAGGTATCTAAAGTAGACTCCAACCAATACGCCAAAGTTAATGCCCTTAAACGCCTGGAGATCGATTTAGCATTGAGTTTCTTCTCAGTACCGTCATGCTCTTTGTGGTCGAAGTCGAGCAGGACCTAGTCCGTTTCTAACTTCGTCAAGCTGTTCCATTCCGCTCTGATATTTGCCTTTCTTGACATGCTTCTTGCCACTCCTCGAATAGCTGCCTAGGAAATCATCCATAATGCTCTCAAAATCGCCTCTTAAAGGGCCCTGTACACTTGAGGCAGTTGATGATGCAGCAGAGACAGAAGCCATGTCATCAGTGTAATCTGCATCTTCATTGTATCTCTCCTCTAGTTTCTCAAACCGAGCGTCTAAGTCGGTCAGCCCTTCAGTTCGAAACATGGAGGACGATGTCATGGAGTAGGCAGATGGATTTGTCAAGGCACCCTTCCTCTTTTTCCGCCTTCCTCCATTGGTAGTAGTAGTCATGATTGAAGATTGTAAATCCGACTGTGGCGTCGCAATCAGTCTTGACTTTGACTTTTCATCCCTCTGAAACTTTTTGAAATTTGCCATCCAGTCACCATCTCCATGGTCCTCTCGCTCATCACCCGCAATGTCAGCAATTGGGGCTAGGGGGAGTTTGTACTCTTTGTTAGGTTTTGCGGTGTCATCCGACTCCCATCCCTCTTCGTCCTCCTCCCAAGCGCCTTGCTTAAACTCATCCTCATTAACCTCTTCCCCATCCTGTGCTAGCTCCTCGAAGATCTCATCATCGTCATCAACATACGCCTCATCCTCCAGAGCCTCGAGTACTTCTCGCAGCCTAGGATCCATATCTGGTTGAAAGCCTGCAAGGGCATCTGGGACGTCTTGTTGAGCCTGGTATGTCGCACGGCGCAAGTTTTTGGCTGGCAGTATGTCGTCGTCTAGCAGTGCTTCAGCTCGATCTTCTAAACTTGCGCCCTTTAGTGCGTCTTCCAATGTTGGCCTCGCAGCTGCTTTCCCTTTGGTTTTCGGTCCTGTTGCCTCAATAAAGAATGCGTCCCCAGAACCAGATCCTAGGTCCCTCATGTGCTGCATGTAGTCATATTCGCTGTCATCGTAATAGATCCCATAATTTGCAGCTTCTCCTTCATTGTCTCTAATCTTTTCTACATCTGATCCTAATTCAGATGCTAAATCGCCCAGCTTCTTTACTTTATTCGAGTTCGGTAGTGGTGTCGGGTTCAGGACCATGGATGATGCTGATGCATCGTGGATTAGAGGATCATTTTGAGGACGATGAACGAGTGTGAAATGCGTCGCAGTCCTCTTATCAATCCATTGCTTTCGCGGCATTTTGGTCGTGATTATTGCGTGCGGACGCGTGCTCGAGCAATAGGGATTAGACGTAAGGTAGATAGAGCAGTTGTTGCGAACTGTTCGAAAGGAAAAAAATCCGTGGTGGGGTAAACGACGCCAATGATGAAATTTCTCGCCCCCTCCTACCATGCGATAAATAAGCAGCCTTCCTGCGCCTGCTTGAGCTCATCACACCCATAATCCGTCTCAACCACTTTCGCTAGGTGCTGTATTAACAGGAAAAGCACAAGGTGAGAGCTCATATACTAGATCAACATGGTTCTCGCAAAGTCGAAGAATGCTGTCGGCCTGGGCAATAGGTTGGTGAATCTCTTCGGGCGTCACGACCTCCTACATACTTATGAATAATAGTTTGATGAATGACCGATTTGGGAAGGGCAAGGGCGCAGATCGTAAGAAGGTCACTACGGCAGGAATACAAAGAATAAATCATGCAACTGGAGAAACCGTAAGTTCTTCCAGAGATCCGATCACGTAGATACAGGCTGACCAGACTCAGTATGTTACGAATGAGCGGAAGGAGGCCAGCTGGGTTAAAATGCGATCAGTCACTGAACAGGCGGCTCTTGATGAATTCTTATCAACGGCAGAGTTAGCCGGCACAGATTTTACGGCGGAGAAGATGAATAACGTCAAGATTATCCACACAGACCAAAAGAACCCATACCTATTGTCAGCAGCAGAGGAGAGAGCAGCAGTTGGGAAGCAAAAGGCACATAAAGATAGGCTTACAGTACCAAGGAGACCGAAATGGGATTCGACAACAACTCCAGAGGAGCTTGATCGTATGGAAAGAGACAGTCTTCTAGAATGGAGACGGGGCCTAGCTGAACTACAGGAGAGCAATGACCTGCTTATGACTCCTTTCGAGCGAAACCTAGAAGTCTGGAGACAGCTTTGGAGAGTTATTGAGAGATCAGATTTAGTGGTACAAATTGTCGATGCGAGGAATCCACTCCTATTCCGATCTGAGGACTTAGAGAACTATATTAAGGACGTTGACGAGAGGAAGAATAACCTTCTTCTCGTTAATAAAGCAGATATGTTAACTAAGGAACAACGACAATCATGGGCAGACTATTTTGCAGAGGCTGGCATTGCATACAAATTCTTTTCGGCGCACTTGGCCAAGGAATGGAACGAGATACGAGATTTAGATGAGGAAGATATTTCAGGGAGACCCAAGGCTTTAACTGTAAACCTTGCCTCGAAGACGAAGGATATGGACCTGGTCGATGACGAAGAATGCGAGGATGAGGAAGAAGAAGATAGTTCTGAGGAAGAGGAAGCCGACGTTGAGACTGACTCCGAGGATGAAAGCACGAGGATCTTAAGTGTCGACGAGCTCGAGGCTCTATTCTTAGACCATGCTCCAGAATATCATGGTACTATGCCCCCTCTTTTCCTGTTAAACCGTATCTAACTGATCTAGACTCGACGCCAGACAACCCTAGAAAGACCCAAATCGGCCTGGTTGGATATCCAAATGTTGGAAAATCATCAACAATCAATGCCTTAATCGGCGCAAAGAAGGTTTCAGTCTCGTCAACACCGGGAAAGACGAAACATTTCCAAACCATCCACCTGAGCGACAAGGTCTTGTTATGCGATTGTCCCGGTCTCGTATTTCCAAATTTCGCTACCACAAAGGCAGAACTCGTCTGCAACGGTATACTACCAATAGATCAACTTCGGGAATTCACTGGACCCGCAGGGCTTGTAGCAAGGCGAATTCCACGGGCATTCTTAGAAGCTCTTTATGGAATGAAAATCATCACCAGACCTCTCGAAGAGGGGGGTACTGGTGTACCAACAGCCGACGAAATGTTAACAGCTTATGCTAAAGCGAGAGGATTCACAAGAACCGGTCAAGGACAGCCCGATGAGTCTCGAGCAGCTAGGTACATTCTGAAGGACTACGTTAATGGCAAATTACTTTTTTGTCAACCACCTCCTGTCGATATCGATCCCCTCGAGTTCAATCGAGAGCTCTATGATGAAGGCCACCTTCCAGAAAAGCGGCGATTGGCACTGGCAGCCATGGAATCTTCAATAAGTGATCAGCACTCCGTAGCTAATTCGGATATGATATCGTTACAAGAAGGTCCAAAGTCGAAGCAGCTCGACGGGGCCTTCTTTGCCCAAGGTCAAGGTAATTCAGCCCACTTGCGAATGCCCTTCAACCACAAATACTCTGAGCAAGGAACTGCAAGTGGAAAGCAATTGTCTGGCCGAAAGCAAAAGACGATGGCCGCCTTAGAGAAGGATATTGATCCGAACGATGTCAAGTTATTGACAAGCAAGAAGCATTTCAAGCATGGAAAGAAAGGCAATGGGAAGAGGAGAGCGAATTACTTTGTGGACTGAGCATAAGTATTGGATTGAGAGATTTTGAGCTGGCGGGTCTCTTTTCAGTGCATGGAGGCGGTGCCACTTTCATAAATGGGTGGTCAGGGTGGCGGTGTATAATTCAGGGAGTTCTTGGAAAGGATAGACACATTGTGCGATATGTTGGCCATGAGACTTTATGGCTATTCAGTGATGGGAATGGCATTTATGAGGCAGTAGTCATATACTGAACTAAACGAACTTACCTCTCAATGATTACTAAGCTTTTTCCTCCCCCACCGTGCACCCTAGTAAACCATTGCCCTTTGAGGAGGAGCAAGATGATAATTGTGAAGCCGAATCTATATGCATACAGTGAAGTAAGATAGAATTCCGCAAGTGATAACTGCTTTATGGAAGCTGGTGTTGTTTCTGTCACTTTTGGGTGATGGACCGTGTACCTCGGCCTGGAGACAGGAAATCGGCGACTCCGTACCGTAGCTTGCGGAGAAGCTGGGGCCATAGCCGACAGCCTCTACAAGTTTATAATGTTTTGTTCCTTCCCCTCTCTAGCAGCTCGAATTCTAAAACTTGACCTCATTCCTCACTTTTGAGAAGCTGCACCTTACCTCCAAGACTCGAGAAAATTGTGCACATCTACACGTCTACAGCTATGTCAGCTCAAATTCCCCTCATTGTACGGCATCCCACTACCATGGGCATAGTTCAAATTGCTTACTGAACAACTAGGCTGTCAGCAGAGTCAGCGATCATGCAAAGAAGACTCTTGATGTAGTCAAGAAGTTTGTGGAGGAGCGATGCATCCCGTAAGCTTCTATTATCGAAGAGTCTGCTTAAACTCTTTTGAGGGCACAGCGGTCTTATTCGGCAGCTACAGCTAACTATACATAGAGCGGATCCTGTGTATGAGGCACAAATTGGGAGTGAGAATCGATGGGATCACTATCCTCAAATTATTGACGACCTTAAGAAGGAGGCGAAGCAGCTTGGGTTATGGAACATGTTCCTCCCAAAGGGCCACTACAAGGAGTCGCCAGGCTTCACAAACCTCGAATACGGCTTGATGGCAGAATACCTCGGAAAGTCTCGAACAGCCTCAGAGGCTGTTAACTGCGCTGCGCCAGATACCGGAAATATGGAAGTATTTGCTAAATACGGAACGGAGGAACAGAAGAGGCAGTGGTTGAAGCCGCTGATGGATGGGGAGATCCGATCAGCTTTCTTGATGACCGAACCGGATATTGCATCTTCGGACGCGAGCAATATTGAGATGAGCATGAAGAGGGAGGGTAACTACTGGGTTTTAAATGGCTCGGTGAGCAAAGTTCCCAATGCAGTGATATCTGGGCTGACGGAAATAGAAATGGTGGTCTAGCGGTGCTGGTGACCCAAGATGCAAGGTCTATATTGTCATGGCCAAGAGTGATCCGGGAAATAAGGATATATACAGACAACAATCCGTTGTTTTGGTACCGTCAAACACACCAGGCATTACTATTCAGCGAATGTTGTCCGTGTACGGCTATGACGATGCCCCCCATGGACACGGGCACATCACGTTCAAAGATGTTCGTGTTCCAGTAGAAAATATAGTGCTTGGCCCTGGCCGCGGATTTGAGATCATTCAGGGACGTCTTGGGCCCGGTCGTATTCATCATGCTATGCGAACCATTGGCGCGGTAAGTCATCCATATTTGCGTTTCTCCACGCAAGACTGATATGATCTAGGCAGAAAAAGCTCTCGAGTGGATGCTCATGCGTATTAACGATCCGAAAAAGACCCCATTCGGCAAACAGCTGAAGGAGCACGGAGTCATACTCGAGTGGGTTGCTAAATCACGAATTGAAATCGACGCGGCCCGCCTGATCGTCCTGAATGCTGCGATCAAAATCGACGACCTTGGTGCTAAGGGGGCACTGAAAGAAATCGCTCAGGCTAAGGTACTCGTGCCACAAATGGCCCTTACTGTCATTGATCGAGCTGTACAATCTTTCGGTGCTGCCGGTGTCTGTCAAGATACTCCTCTCGCCAATATGTGGGCGCAGATTAGAACTCTCAGACTGGCCGATGGACCTGATGAAGTCCACTTGCAGCAGATGGGACGCAATGAGAACAAGAGAGGTGCAAACGTCACGGCCCTCATCCTCAAGCAACAAAAAACTACAGAAGAGCTATTTGCTAAGTACGGGGTGGTAAGGGGTCAACCGGCTGTCAAAATCCAGGCGCGCTTGTAATTTGGAAAGGGTTCGTGATCTGTCACGTGTAGGAAACCTTATCTTAAATAAATGTATTTAACAGGAATCAAATAAGTTGACGCTTCCTTTTCGATATCGGCAAAATAAAGCTTAGACTTGTAAGTTGAGCGTCTTGGTGGTTGGGCTCGGTTTCACGTCGTTGCCCCGCAACGGGCGGTAACCACCGAAATTCGTTTATTTTATTTACTACGACGTCTGTATCACTGTGGACTACCAACCAAACCTTCATAAGAAACAACTCTTGTACAAACACCAGATCCCTTTTCAAAGACTTTTAGGCATACAATCCATAAGTTAAGACGATATTGCAATCAGCTCAGCATGTCTTCAAACGTTCTCGCTGATCGGGACGTCAATGCACCTGCTGCCCAACAATCCGCCGACGTGAAGCCAGATGTCAAGAGCATGGAATATCACCGCCAAGTGTTGCAGTCTAAACTTGAGGAGGGCAAGTAAGTTGTAGATTATACTCATTTCAATGAATATTTAACTGATTATGATGCCCACAGAGGAACCCAAACCTACATATCTCCATCGGACAACATCATGAGCCCTTGCACCGCCAAGCTGAGTGCTTATCGCAGCAAGCAGGTTGGGAAGTGAGTAACACCTCATTTGTACCCGTCAATTTACGGCTATAAGATGCTAATTGGTGAGTAGAGCAAAGCCCAGATCCCTCTTTGCGAAGACTTCAGCCAAGAATCTCGGCACTGGAAACGGAAGCATGTTTGGAGAGAAGCCTGCTGCTTCTGAAGGAAGCAGCCTTTAAGGAAAGTAAGGAGACTTACAGCAAATGGGGATGACAGAGTCAGAGGATGTCCATATTCGCTGGACGACACAATCATTTTAGAGGCACTTCCTTTTTCCGATTCACATTAATTTCGTTATGAGCACAAGCATCGCATACTGTTACATACAGCGACCTAAGGGACATTGGTTAGGACGATGGCTTGGAGATTATGACATGGGTTCCTGGAGTTTCGAGATTGGTCTTTTGTATGACTCTCAAAATTGGGCTTGGGTATGTTGATGAGGCTTCTTTTCTAGAGTTCTTGTCCTCTTGTCTTGTACTTGATGTCTAGGGAATCGCATAATGAAAGGCCTATTAATCCATACAATTTTCCTGGTAAAAGTGGACATCACATATATCGACTGTAGCCCTGATTGCTCCCTATGTGGCCAGAGATCATGGCGGATGTGCAATATGTACATCTTATCCTGTAAAGGCCATTTTGATAGACTGATGAACTGCAGCTCCCAGTTGACATCCTTTATGCCTTGAAATTGCTGACAATACTGACCACATCTTCATCTGAAACCACATGACCCAAACCAACTCGTTGTGGAACATGCCTTGCGCTGGCCCCCCAGACCAAGGCGTACTTGAAGGTATCCTTCATCGATCTGTGGATATGGTCGCAAACATCCTCGATGGTGCTTTTACTCCTGACAATCAAAGCTTCGGAGAAGTCGGGATCCACTCCTTTTCGCTTGGTATAAACTCTAATCAGTTTTAGTTCCTCCCAACATCGGTCCACAACATCCTCAATTCCCAGATCAAGCTCGCAGCTCATAACAACGGTTTGCGGCTCACGCGCAAGCTTATCGAGAAAGTCCAAAGATACGCTATCAATTTTGTTGTAAACATAGAGGCATTTGATATACTTTCGATGATCCTTCATGATAACGTCAATGAAATCGTCGACAGTGACATTCTCGTCGCGTACGAGAACTTCGCAGTTTAAAATTTTATAGTCCCGGAGAATGTTATAGACCATTTTTTGATCGATATTTTTGGGCGGTGACTGAAAGGTTATCTTCATCCCCCCCGCAGTCTTTGGCTTCAGATAAATATTCCTTTCTATCGTTAGGTTCTACACCTCAAGCACAACCATAGATACTCACGGAGGTTCTCTATTAAGTCTAATCCCAACAGCTTCCAGCTCTGCTTCTAATAGAGCTCTCTGCTCGGCCTTCTTCGTAGCATCTAAGATCATCAAGATCAAATCGCTTGTCTTAGCTGCTGAGATGACTTGTCGTCCTCTTCCTTTTCCTTCGGCAGCTCCCTCGATGATACCCGGTAGATCTAGAATTTGTATTTCCGCACCGCCGTACTCGAGGACGCCAGGAATTGCTGTTAGCGTGGTGAACGAGTAGGCTGCAACCTCTGATTTCGTCTTGGTTATTTTGGAAAGGAAAGTGGATTTTCCGACAGACGGAAATCCTACGAGAGCTATTCGTGCATCACCACTTTTGCTGACGTCGAAACCGGTTCCTCCACCACCACCAGCAGCACCGGGGCCGGGTTCAAGGAGCTGTGCTCTATAACGAGCAAGTTTTCTACATGTTTTGTCAGCTTGTCCCTATGTTTAGCTGGCAGCCTGGAGCTTACCCTTTCAACAGACCCAAATGATATTCTGAAGAGGGTCAGGAGTGGTCACGTGGTCTTATTGTAGTGGTGATTGCCTACCAGTTGCCTTGTTTTCTATCTCACAGTGAGTATATCAAAATCGAGGAGATAATCAAGAAGGCAGCTTTGGGGAGGAAGTGTGCTCACTTTGGGTCTTACGCATCTCCTCCTCGATCCTGAGTCAAATTAGCGCTCAAGCCTTGCAGGTTCTCGGACTGCTTACTCCTTGATCTTCTCCGTGATATTCACCATTTTAGCCGTGTTTTATGATAAGACGCACTAGAATTGGTTGACTTCCCCTCACACAAGATCAGGGACCATATTCTTTCTCTAGGGCTCGATATGAGATATAGAGTGAAGGCGGTGAATCCCGGCAAATTATATTTCACTAGTTCATTTCTACCCATAACGCGCGTAGTATTCATGAGAAGACTCCTGAACTCCAAGACATGAAGACCTAGCACCAGCATGAATAAGAATATTTACACAATCAGGCGGTGAACCCTAATTTCCCAAATAGACTATCCATTGCAACCCATTGTCTTCCACACTTGTCTAGGTACTTTTCCACCACACCTTTAAGGATGCCAAATCTCACACGATTATGCTCAGCAAGTGCCAAAACACGATCTATGATCCAGTTAGTCACTGCCGTTTATTTGTACATGTGATAACTCTTACCTTTGTCTGCTCCTTTTGACACCTTCTTTGCCTTGTCAACATCAAACAGTGTCGTAAAGTATAACAGTTGATTGTAGATCATCTTCTCTGTATACTCGTACCGCATCTTTCCAAGACATCCATGAGCAAGGCCTTTTGGTCCTAAGCATCGATGGCCGTAAACGCTCATCTGTCTTGTGCGATTACCACAAGCCTGATCATCACAGACTAGCCATCCTTCATAGTACTTGCAAGTCTGCTGACGGATTTGATGCTCAAGTTGCATCATAACAGAGAAATTGGACAGTGTTACGCCGCAGCGACAGGTGATACCAGCTGCAGAACAAATCTCAGCACTGCCAATAAGGCCATCAAAGCCGAAAAGGGCTTTGCATGATCGACAGCGAAGATTTAAGCGGACAGCATCTTTGAAGCGGATCTCGTCATCAATTTGGCTTTCAAGAGGATGAATTTCAGTACTTGCACCGCCATTTGAAGTACTATTATTGATGCTGTATTTGCGAATATCGAGACCAAGGCACTCTGCCAAACGAACGGTGTCCGTGCCAGAGATATTTGCACATAGACGTTCCACCGGAGGAAAGATCTGTTTGTACAGATACCATTCCACATCTGGGATGAGTCCAGAGTCGGGTTTTGCGACATCTTGGGGTGTAAAGGACCGCTTTGCCGGTGGTTCCGATGTTTTCCCATCTCCCGTAACAATGTAGGCAATGACATCGTCCTTGCGCACATTCTTCCCCCGAGCCAGCTCCCGTAGGGCTACTTGGACCTGCGGCATGGTGTCCGCATTAGGGTAGTCTTTCGGTGCCTTCCCAAGCTTGGTATAAATCGTATAGTTGCGAGTAGGAACGCTTCCCTCGCGCATCTTCTGCGCAATCTGTTCAAGGTACTCGTGAATACGAGCGATGACAATCTCCGACTCATCGCCAGAAAGAATTTCATTCAGAAGCTGGGAAGACACTTCTTTGGAAAGGTTGCAGTATTCCCTGCGTTTCAAATCGAGACCTTTGACTTCCATTTTGTCCACGTATTTGCCCTCTACTTGGACAAGATTGATAGCCGCATATTTCTTCTTAGCCTGGAGCAAGATGCGCCTGAAAATATTGTCGATGTCGATTTCCAAGAGTTTATATCGATCATTGACCGCCCTTTTGAATTCATTGCCTACTTTTAGAGCATCCTCAACATTATCCACATTGGCATTTATCATGACGGAGTCGGTGTCACCATAGATGACTTGGAGGGACTTGCTTTCTGCCAGATCTTTTGTGCTCCGAAGAATCTCACGTCCTTTATATGTCGTGAGCACTGCCAAAGGCCGCGCATAAAACCTAGACTTGGTGTATCCCAAACAGCCATACATAGAGTTGGCCGTAAGCTTGAGAGCGAGTTGTTTGATATCCCATGTTGTCAACTGCTCTGTGGTAGCTGATTTATCTTTCATCAGGCTCTTAACCTGTCGGCGGCGGCTAACGAGAGTTGCAATAAGTCTCGGCAGAATCCCAAGTTCCTGCTCAGCAGGAATTTCTGGCACCCTATCTTCATCATCCGACTATCATAGACGTCAGCATTGCTCAGTGAGATAATCTCTCAACACCTTACCAATTTAGTGCGGTCTACAGTTGTGAAGCAGATATTAAACTCCTGTATGATACTTGGGTATAGGGAATTGAAATCCATGACTAGAACAAACTTGTCCCACAGTCCTTTTTCTGGCTCGAAAACCAAACCACCCTTGTATTTGTCTTTCTTCTTGACATCACCATTTTCTTCGCCCAGATTCTCTTCCTCTACGGTCTGTTTGCCTCTAAAGACAGCTTTGTCGGGACAGATATACTTGTTCCTGTGGAATTCGTGGAGAAGAATGTATTCGTTTCGTTCAGCTCGAGTGCCAGTCAAAGTCCTTGCCCAAGAATTACCCGCAAGGTTCGTCAATACCTTAGTTAATGGCAGCATCTGGACTTTGAGAGCCAGAGCGGCGATGAAGAAGGTGTCAGCCTCGCAATGACTGACATAGTCCATCAGTCCGTCCTTGGTTGTGGCCCAAGTCTTCAGTGCTTGGTCATTATCAACTTCACGACGTACTGTGCCGGGCAGGTAAAGGTTACACATTTCTGTGAGACTCCACGAAGTACATTTCGTCATTGTTGATTTACCGGCATCGTTACCCAAGTCGCACAACAATCGTCCCGAGAGCAGCGAGCGTTCAGCAAAGAAGTTGCCGCCTATCTTACCCATTGAGGTTGGCCATTCAGAACGTCTCATCCGACCTATTCGTGACCACTGAGGCGTCCTTTTGGCTTGTAACCGATTTAATAGGATACTGAAGTCGACACCTTCAAGTTGGTGCCCAACAAGGACATCTGGGTCAATAGAACCGAGCTTTGCCAAGAAAAAGCTCAGTAACTCCTGTTCTTGCTTTACCAACTTCACAAGCCCTCTAGCTCTTGATTTTATGAGCCCGTCAAAGCCAATTGGGAAGTTCGAGCCAGTTGGCCGCATAACAGTAAAGGTTTGACAGGCCAGCTTTTCTGGAGGTGTCGTATCAGAGAGCGATAGGTTGGGGTAGATGCGTGCACTAATCGCAAGAATTTCCTGTTTGTTATCTTTGATATTAAGAACCGTACGCATTGCGATGCTCATCATAGTCAGGGGCGGATCTTCTAGGTTATCCGACTCGCTCATGGGTATGATGAGATTAGGATTCGAAACTTGAACCTCTAATTTGCAATGGGACGCATTTTTAACAGCGCCAAAATCGGCATCTTGGATTTGCAGCCAACAAGGGCCCATCAAATTTTTCCACAGTACGAACTGTTCGAACAGCGGCGTGTTCGAGCCAAAGACATGAGAAAATGTCTGGCCAGTTAGATTATCGGAAGCGAGTTGAGGTTCTATCTGGTCAGCAAGATTTGGCGAATAATGAGTGATACTCACTTGAATAAGGGTAGAGAAGCTTGAGGTATTCTCCTTCTTTAGGTATGTCTGGGAGCTCAAAAGCATACTTCCTCGTACAAGGCTTAATCTTGTGCATGCCAACTCTCATCTTCCCCATAATGGCGTCGACTTCTTCATAGACATCTTTCATTTCAACTTCATCAGTACCATCACTTCCATGCAGTTTTCTGTACTGCCGGGGTAGAAAAAATAGCTTTCTCAGAATGTTATCAACCTTAACGAAGCAACTAACAAAAGATCCGCTCTTTTTGTCCTGAACTTTGCCAAAGAGGCATAGACTACCATTGACTTCAGTGTAGTCCGTCCAGAACATCCGGAGACTGCCGTCTTCTTCAATCGCATCGTTATGGTCCAGCTTTCCAAAAGACATTGTTTCCGATGATTGGCTGCTGTTCATGACATTCAACTTGTCTGTAACATCAGTCCAAGCAGATGAATCAACATGTTCGGGAGGGGCTCTGGTAGGAGATGAGCTCTCAGGTGACGGATATGCCTCGGCTTTTATCTTGGATACAGGCCTAGTACCTGACATATTGACGCTTTTCGTCACGATGCCGTCCGCTTGGGCTACTTCCATCATGTCGTCCTCCTCCTCTTCAACCTTAATATTAACATTGATTTTTCTTTCCACGGCCTTAGCGACTGGGGATGAAGGCTGTGGATCGTCCACGAGCATGTCGTTGTCGTCCATGTCATTCATAAAATCAACATTGACAAGGTCTTGGTCCGCGGGAGGTGTTGCCGGCGCTTTGCCATTCAATAGCTTTGTTTTCTTCGACGCGTGGCGGTTGTGTTCGTCAACTGAAGGAGATAGTGCCCGAGGTCTTCGTCTCTCTTGTCTGCTTGGCCTGGCCAGGGGGAGGGAAGAGCGAGGAACATTGGTGTCCACTTCGCCCAGCAAATCAGCCAAGAAGTCGTCGTCTGCTTTAGTTTTGACAGCCTATTAAACATCTTAGTCTTGAAAGTTTATCTGCCTGTCTGTTATCCTACCTTGGTCTTTGGCAGTGCAATGACCGGCCCTTTCGTGAAGTAGTTGCTGATACCCTTATCCATAGACTCCTGCTTTGCTTTCTCTTCGTCGCGTTTCCTTTTGGCTGAGTGAGGTTAGTCAAAGAGAATTTAAGGTCCAGCAGATATTTTACTTACCAGCCTTTCCCGACTTTCCCTTGACAGGCAAGTCCTCCTCGCTCTCCGTGTCATAATCAGGCCTGCGATCCCACTCCTCACGACCATCATCGGCATATCCTTCGCCATTGTCATCTATAACAAAGTCGTCTTGGTTCAGGCGCTCACGAACAACTTTTTTATACCCATCTTCGTCGACTTCCTCATATAAATCCTCCTCCTGGTGGACTTGGTAGCTGTCGAGACGCTTCTTACCCGATTCTCTCAAAGCGCGGAGTTCCGCAAACTTTGATCGAGCATTTGAAGCTTTAGACATATTGGAGGACAGAAGCTAGAATTTCTTACAGCATTCTTCGAGGTCAAGAGAGCCAAGAGAGTCAATCCAAGACTGCTGTAGTAGAGAGTTGTTGTATCGGGTACGTGAGAGGAAGCTCTCTGACAATATACGAGGAACACGTCCAAACGCGACGCTACCGCGTGGAAACGCGAACCCTGGCAATGGTATATTTCTGCCTTACTTTACGCCTGAGACATGCTCGCCAATCTCGGTCCAACCACCCGAGAGAATCTCCAGCAGCAGAAAAAAGTTGAATGACACTTCCACGACAACTAGGTAACGAGATATATGTCATGTGGGCTTGCCAGGCTTGCATGAGGCAGCGTTTCCAAACCCTCGTCGGGGATGCAACTCTCTTATCTCCGTTCCCAAATATTCGACGACCTATCATCATAAATCCTAGCAGTCCAACCTACAGACGAAACTATGCTGCCGTTTCGAAGCAAGGAACAAAGCCGATCAAGAGAACTTCAAATTTGCCGAGCCAAAAATCAACTAATGCGTCGTTGAGCAGATGGAAAAAACGGCAAGAGTGGTTGGATTCGAGGGGTGTTCGACCTGTACATAAGCCCATAAAGAAGGATGTTGATCAAGATTTCGCTCTGCGGAAGCAACTGCAATATTTGAAAGATCCTCTTAAGCTTGCCGAACATGTGCGAAGATGCCTGCGAGATGGTGATGTCGACGGCACACTGGCGATTGTGCGATTTGCTAGCAAATCTGTGCAATGTACCGTCAGCTGGAATCATTTGATTGAATGGCACTTGACCCAAGGCAAGCTTAGGGCGGCTCTCCGCATATATAACGAGGTTTGTTGTGCCTACTGTCCCAACTACAATGACCTCTAACCATAAGATTTGAAGATGAAAAAACGAGCGCAGGTTCCCGATGCCCGAACTTACACAATAATATTCAATGGCGCTGCCAGCCATCCATCTGCGACAGAGTCCCTTGGCAGAGTCCTGTCGATATATCAGTCAATGCTTACAGACAGATGCCTGGTCAAGCCTAATACCATACATGTGAACGCTATCCTAAAGATGTGTGCGCGAGCTCAGAATATGGATGCAATGTTTGCAATTGCAGATCAGTTACCCCCAAAGGGTCTCCGGGCACCAAATAACTTGACATACACAACAATCATTAATGCGATCCGCATATACGCAGTGAATGATCTACGGAGCACTCTAACTCGTGAACAAAAGGAAGCCAATCGGCAGAAAGCTATGCTAGATGCACGTCAGCTCTGGCAAGATCTTACAGCCCGTTGGTGGCAGGGTGATTTGTGGATTGACGAGGAGCTTGTCTGTGCCATGGGCCGTATCTTACTTCTCGGTGGAGAACAAGACCGTGATGATATTTTGTCGCTCATTGAACAATCGATGAATATTCCTCGACAAGCTCCTCGATTGCGAATTTCAGCTCCAAAATTGGTCGAAGCGAAGAGCCAAGAACATTCCTTGGCAGATGGGGACCGGAGCCAGGAGTCCGAACCCTCCCAGAAGAGATTGGACACGCAAAATGATGGTCATTTTATTGTAACTGGTCGAAATCAAATGAAGGAAGCTGCATCCACCGAAAAAGAATCAGAAGCGCAGGACAATGGCCAAGATGACGCCCTCCTGAATCAATTCCAGTCAACCGCTTTAATAAATTCCCCTCGAACACCGACCAGTGCCTATGCAAAGCCTGGTTCAAATACCCTATCGCTCCTAATGCAAAGTTTATTGCATCCCCGCCTAAAGGAACCTGCAAGTAGATACTGGGACTTACTCACGAAGGAGTATGGCGTAAAGCCTGATGCAGACAACTACCACGCCTATCTCCGTGTCCTCAGGGCGGCAAGGGCCAGCGGTGATACTGTTAAATTGCTTACAGAAATGCCTCGGCCATATTTGATGAGTAAAACCTTTCGAATAGCAATGTCTACCTGCCAACGAGATAAGAACAATCACAATGTCTTTGCAAACTCGGGGAGAATCCTAGATCTGATGCAACAGACCCAAGAAGTCCCAGATATTCCTAGCTTGCAGATGTACTTGGACTTAGCAATGGTTGCGCCTTTCTCTAGCAAGAAGGTACCAAAGGATAGACTGGAGGCAAAGCTACCACAGGGAGAGCAAATCATGCGAGCTCTCTCACGGCTCGGGCCATCGCTCATCAACATTAGATCCATACTTGTTTTGGGTGACACATCCAGAACAGGAAAGGAACCTCGCGAAGCAATTTTGAAGGACGTCGTAGCATTGACTCGAAAGATGATCAGCGCACATGATATCCTAATAAATAATGGCATGACGCCCACCTCTGTACATGGAAAGCTTGCTGCACAGCGCAGCAAGCTTAGTGCCTTTGTAACAAGATTTAAGCAGGGAAAGTCAGAGTGGAGCCCAGGCGTGATGGATTCGTCTTCTTCATATTTGGGCATAGCTCGAACTAATCCCGCTCCTTCAGCGCTATGAAGAGTTTGGGCCGAACTTCCCCCTATATTTCTATGTTATTACCATGGTCTAATACCTGAGGAAGGAGATGTTTTTACAACTGCTATTTGAGGAAGCGCAATCTTCTTCATGCCCGACGGCGTTCTTCGCATGCTCTTACTTCAAATCTTCTACTCGTCAATAAAATGGAATAAAACAATGTTGCAGTGTGCTGTATACTCACCGTCAATTACTTGCCCCAAACGCCTAAAAGCTTCCATCTCAGCCTCGAGGTTCTGGATGCACCGTTGCTCCTTCTTCCAGGCGATGCATCTGTCCACATCCCCTGACGCGGAAGTGCAATATAAGTTGTAGCTTTTCTGATGGGCGGTATCCCATACAAGCCGCAAAAGGTAGTTAATACCAGGATGTCTGTGGTCATGTTGAGAAACTGTGTTATATTTCGACGAAAGTCGGTTGGAAATGGTTCCCAAAAGATCACCAAAACTTTACTCCTTTTTAACAGGGCGGGCATATGTTCGCCTGAATTATTAGTATAACAATATCCAGATTGTGTAGCCTATCTCGACTTACTATCTCTGGCCCTGCTCTTGTATGGCGAGACCGTCTTTGACCTCTCCACAGCAATGCCGTCTTTTAAAGCTTCGCTGCTATCTAGAGCACGAGATTGAGAAGAGTGGAACAAGCAAAAGCGAGATTGATTGCGCTTCATTGACGCGGGATTTTGATTGATGAGGGGGTGCGATTTGCGGCGTGTCCTCAAAGATTTGAATGGAGATTTCAGAGCACTAAAGCCGAGCCCTTTGGGTGATAACTGACCCGAGCGAGAAATGGTCCCTGGTGACTGGGAGCCCCAGATGCGATTAGAAGTTTAGGCGCCAGGAGCAGCATCCCTTCCCTCAACATGCAGGACTAAATGCATCCTGCTGTCTCTATTCCAGCATATGTCGACTCCTGGAGTATTAAAGGAAGCACATACAACAGTAATATACTTTAAGCAATACTACTATTAAGTAACAACTGATTTGGGCGCATGGGTTGATCTAATATTATGGAAATTCCAATAGAAGATGTCTGGAGGCACCTGGATAAACAATGCTATCCAGGGCACTCTCGTAGCCCAAATGAGCCGTCAGCCTCGCTTGTGGAAAGGGGTAGGAGCAGTCGAGATTCGAGATTCCTCCCACCTGGCCGCTCGCCTCGCGTTAAACCTTCCGTTCCAGCCACATCGCGCGTCGTTGCACCCTGAGCAATAGAAATACCAACCCCCACCCCAATCACCCCACCACGCTGGCTATTACAGACGAAGAATTGTCCTTGATACGTTGACCTCGTCTTCCAGTGGTCTCGCGTTCCCTCTATTTACCTGCTTGCGCGGATTTGTAAAACTGTCGGGTCACAACCGTTGTATTCCGCCGATTCTCGTCTTTAACCAATTTACCTCAAGGACTAAACACTACAGTTCACTTACCATGGCGCCTGGTAAATCTGCTGTTGAATTCAACGCCATCATCAATGCAGGTATGGCGTCTTTGCATGACCTGGGGTTAGAAAGGCACAGTGGCTAATCCTGTCGTAGATCGCAATCGCCGCAAGAACGAGGCTCTTGCAGAGGAAATTTTCAGCAAGAAACGCAGAGCGAGCGCGCCAGGGGCGGGAATAGCAAGCCGCAAGCCGGGTGCTGGCCCTTCTCTCGCCAGCAGGATTGGTGTTACAAAGGTATGTCGGGCGCAGTGCTTTTGATGGAAGGCGTCCCTGATGTAGTCCAGCGTACCGTATCGACGTCCACAAAGTTTCAGAAGGCACCAAAGCCAAACGTTAGGCCAGTGGCTGGGGATGTCGACGCTGAATGGACGCATGATCTTTACGCTCTGAATAACCCATCGGCGGCTCGTACTTTACAAACAGCCCACTTGGGATCCAAGCCATCTCGTGCGATTCGGACTGAGCGCCTTCACAATGCCCTTCATGGCTCCGCCTCCTCACCAGCCCTCACCAGCCAATTCAATATCGTCGCGCCCAAAACCCCGCAACCTCAACTCTCTATTCGAGGCTTGGCAGGACCGTACATTGTCATGGCTAAGAACTTTGCATTTGGCACAACCGTTGCAGATATCGAGAGCGCAATGACCCCAGTTGGCGGCGTGGCTTTAAGCTGTCGGATCATTGCCGAAAGGCCTAATGTGATAGCTGAGATCATCTTTGAGTCAAAAGAGGGCGCAGATAACGTCGTTGACACGTTCAACAACCAAAATGTCAGTTCCTAATCTGGGAAGGTTATGTAATTGAGGGGAGCGCTCAGCTAATGTTGAACATTTAGGCTGATGGCAACATACTCCACGTCTATCACAAGATCGGCGGTTCAGGCCCCAATCTCCCTCCTTCACAGGCTTCTTCCACCGTACCTACTTCACGCCCAATTGCACCCCTCGGCCCGCGAGCCGATGCTCGAAGGGACCGGTATGCTTCGCGAAATCGCACCGTGGAACAGAGACGGGACTATGACTCCCGGGACGATGTGGTAGATGGTTCATATGGGTTTGAAGATCGTATGGACACCGACGACCAAAATGGTAGCCAGCATGAAAGTTCACGAGGGCAAGGGAGGCTGTATAGTGACACCTTGCTTGGTGGCAGGAGCAGAGGGCGTGGCAGCGAAAGAGGCCGTGGTTTTAGATAGGTCTCCGTGGTGTAGTTCTGTTTCGTTATATCAATTAAAGAAGGTGATGATCATCTCTCTTTTGACTGATGTATTTGGAAGACATGTATTCAGGGAAGGATGTAGGATACAACATTCATGCACTGGGTTTCAAGAGCATGGAACTGAGCAGCGGCTCGATATCTTAGGCGAAAAGGGGTGATCATTGGCTCAGGCGTTGTTGGAATTGCATCAGGATGGATATTTGAGCCATGGATACAGTTATAGAATAGCAGTCTAGTCTCTTGGGGCAAATTCCAGTGGAGCTTTTCAACTACAATTGTCAAGGTGTATTTTAGACTGTCCAGCATCTCACTATCAGATATCCCAAGGTTAATGTTACTAGTAGTGAAAGGGAGGGAGCTAACAAATATGCACTATTAAATGAGAGCCTATGAGGATAAAAGCTCAACTCCAAAGGGAAAGTTTACTCTTCGAACAATATGGAACATTATAGTTTGGTAAATCTATGACCACGACTCCATCCTATCTGGACTGCATATACTATAATTACACAAGGTCCCGAGAGAAGTAACTGGCCCTGTGTGCTGCACTAGCGAGAACCGTTCCTCTTCCAAGGGCACCCTTCTAGAAAATTGAGGCTGCATTTATGCGCCTTTCATGCCATCCGGTCCGCGAGCTCATACTTCTCCTTGGGAGACATCAGCCTCAAGAATCCATGCTTCCTGGCCCCAACATGCGGCTTGCCCACTTTCATCACCCAGACGGACCACGTCCACCAGAGGCAAGTCCCGACGACGCCCGCGAGCAGGAAACCCGAGACCGTGAGGAGCATCCAGTGCTTCCCCATCCAGAAGATCGTCTGGGCATCCTTCCCGTGCCAGCTGTTGCCCTTGACAACGTTAAAGAAGCTCCAGCTATGCCCCTTGTACTCGTCCGGCATTAGGACCCTCACGCGCTCCGCGGGCGACCTCATCGAGCTGATGTACTCCTTCCATACCACGGACAGGAAGAGCGGGCCCGTGCTGTACATGACGGTGATGTATGGCATGCCCCAGTTACGGTTGTAGGATTGCAGCGACTCGACCACACGGAGGAAGAAGGGGTGCTGGGGAACAGAGCCCATGGCATCATTGCTGATGCCCGTGGGGACCGTGAAGCGGACCCAGGCGGGATAGCTGAGGAGGGGGTCAAGTCGACGGTTGCAGCCATCATCCAGGTCCATATAGGTGCCGCCGTAGTGCGCGAGGATGAAGTAGCGGATGGCGTCGGCACGCTGGATCGGGAAGGGGTAGTTGTCGAAGGTCTCGATGAACCACGGATACTCTGTGGCAATGAATTCACGAGATTTCGCATCGGTCCAGAGCTGATGGCGCGTCAGTATGGGATGTTCATGCACATTAGACTGAAAGGGGGCGGAAGACACATACCATATACTCGTAGTCATCGTGGAGGTCAATACAGGACTGCTGTCCACCCTTCCACTGCACAGGTATGGTCTCGTTGATGTAGGTCTGGTGGATAATCTTAGGGATCATCTGCGGCCGGTTCTCCAGCAGATCAGAGCCCGGCGCGGGGATCTCGGCGCGATGGATGGCATCAGCAGACCCGTCTTCGAACAGTAGCGAGATCAGGGTGCTGAAGGCATTGAAGAGGAAGGCGATGATCACGAGGTTGATCACAAAGAAGGTGATGGTTCCTCGCCTCATTGCGGCGGTTCTGGGGGGATATTGGGCGGCGTCCGGCAGGTGGGGGTTTGGTCGGTCTCCAGCAGGAGGATAAGGTCGTCAGGACAGGTCCTATAACGACATCGAAATGGGCCACGGACGCGAAGAGATAAGAGATTGGGGGTGTCGTGGAGGGTCCAATTGCAATTGGGGTCTTGGAAGACTGGAGGGCGGGAACCGACAATTAAATTAAGATAGTAGAGATGCAATTAGAAGAGGTCGTAGCCAAGTTGATATGGGGGGAAAGTGCAAAGCTGCAGAGACTGCACGACTTTGAGGGCGGGAGAAGAGAAATAGTAAAGGAGAGGCTGGGGACGAGAAGATAAAGGGTTTGCAAGGAAGTGGTGGGAGGACGATGTGGGAAGGAGGATGAGGACGAGGAAGAGAAGCGAAAGCGAGGGCGGCAACAACGAAGAAGAAGTAGTCTAGTGGTAGTAGAGAGAAGAAGTACAATCTCTTTGCTGCAATGAGGTGCTATCCTGATCAGGACAGTAAAGGGGCGCAGAGCGCAGAGAGCAGAAAGCGGCTTGAGAGGGTGACGACGCCTGTGGGAAAAAAACGCTAAATGGCGCCCCCTAAACCGCGCAAGGCCAAGCGGCTCACTACTGTCAGGCCAGTGCCCGAGAATTACGGGTTTAGGTTTAGCGCAGCCTCTTGCCCCCTTTCCATGCGATGAGACGGTTTTGCCTCCCCAAGACACCCAGCATCCAGGGCTCCAGAAGGGGAAATATTTGAGATCGGTAAGTAACGGTACTGCGCTGTACTGCGCTGTACCTGTTGAGAAGATCTCGACTCCGACCATAACCACATGTTCTTTGCTTTCTCTCCCTCCACTTCCCTCCACCCTTTATCTGGCAAGAGCGTAATCGCCTTCCCACGAGGCCCACGACGGGCTGGTGGCTTGACCGTCTGATCATGACCGCCGGTGTGGGAGCCGCCCATTTGCAATTGGTCACGTTGATGTTAATGTCGATGCCCGTTCCCTCACCTCACGTCTCGAGGAGGCATGGCGTACGCTAGTCGGCACCCGGCTCCGCAAACCATGTAAACACGCGTTTCGCGAACTTTTGATACTCTCGGTTTCTCGTACCCGGACGGGAAAGTTTCTGCCTCCAGCTCCGACATGAACTCGCACTTCCGGCACTGCGCCCCTCCGCCATAAACGTCAACGTCAACAGCTATTCCCTCCATCTTCCTCGTCATCATACTCCTCTTGGTGTTGCATGCCGCAGAAGGAATAAGCAATGAGGGCACGGGAGTATGTCACGCAGGACGGTCGATAGGTGGAAGGCTAGCCGAGGTGCCAAAGCGGAATGTCACCAAAGCCGACCGAACAGTGCCGTGGGAAGTCTCTGATAGGGCCTTGCTCAATGCGCCATTTGAGCCCGTACAAGACGCGTGTACAAGAAAGGCCCCTAAGAGTGCGACCGTTCTGCGACAGCCCGTACCCCGTCCTCCATGATTGACTTGACACCAGGCCCGTACTTGGGCCGCCGTGATTCACCACACGGCTGTGATGCTCACCATATGGCCACTGCGCTATACTCCAACGACCCCGAAATAATAGAGTTCCTGGGAAACAACCCTGATAACGGGCATGCTAGTAGGGTTTCTGCCGACCAACTCCAGAGATCAAGTTTTGCTCAAGTAACTACGGTCTGTACTGAGCGTGTGACCTCACAGCACAGCTGATCGACGGCTCGAGATCTACCCTACCCTAGTGCGGATGAATGGGGTGAACTGATCCTATGGTGAGATGACCGCACCACACAGCTGTCACAATGCATACCATCCAACCTGTACCAGATAAAAGGCCCGAGCCCCAGCCTGGCGGTTATCGTGATGCGTTCTAGCAACGGTGGGGTGGACAGGCATATTTGGGCAAGGCGGAGGTTATTGATAAGAGACCCAACATTATCAGCTTCCGGTGAGGGGTAGCAGTCCTTATGAGGCTAACACTCTAGGGGCCTACTACAGGTACTGAATAGATATCCTAGCCACACTGCTGAAGATGTTCACGTGCTGACATTATATGCCTTGTTGGCGTGTGGTGTCTTCATCGGCTCTTGCGAAACTTAATGTCAACCGCAATGGAAGTTTCAGGTGTGGTACGAAAGCAATTTAGCCTTAGGCATAAATTCGAAAAACATGCGTAGAGGTTGACATAATGATGTAGGTGCAGAAATCTATTCTCCTTGAGAGGGGAGACGGGGGCCTTTTTGATATAATTCCGCTCTGCGCCATGAACCTATCTCTGGTCATAAGAGAGGCGTTTATTATACATTTATGCAAATGCCATATGTAGACCCGCCAGCCCTCTCGTCAGCTAAGGTGGCATGCTTCCAGGCATTGTATATTCGCTGCCACGGCTCTCCCCGCGCGGTCTCATCCGCAGCCGCAAGCCCTCATCCTGTCCCAGTTGCTCGAGCCTCTCGAGCCTTTCCTCTTCCTCAGCCTCGATCTCTCTGCGAGCCTCCTCTCTCAGGTCCCGCTCTATCTCCCTCCCTTTCGCCTTGCTAACGCTCGCGGGTTCAGAGCCCGGCTCTTCTCCTCCTCGAGTATTCTTCTTCCGGGGCCAGAAGCTAGGCAGCTCTATCTGTTGAAATCGCGGCTCGACGGCCCTGTCATCAAACCAATTGTGCAGTCTCGCTTCCACCAGCTGTGCGATCTTAGGCACATCCTGAAGGCGCGACCTGCTACCCACCGAACTGCGTGTTGAGAGGTCAAGCCTGTAATCGTCAAGGAAGCTGAATGCTAGGGTTGTCGGGCTGGAATTCAATGGAGTGCCGGGGATGAAGGATATTGAGAGGGTACCACTAAATCGAACTACTGACACTGCAAGTGCGACCGGCAGGACAGCTACAAGCGGTTTGGGGTAGTTGAGCAGCAATTTTGTCTCAACCGCCAGTGTGATGAAATCGCTCAGATCCACGTCCATGCGCGCCTGTAACCTGCGGTGTTCTCTTCCTCCTCCTACCCCATCTGCTGAACGTCCCGTTGCACTGAACCCATCCTCATCTACCGGTATGATCCTGCAGTTGCTAAATATAGGGAAATCGTCACCGAGGCTCAGCTCTGTGACTTTGATCTCGTCCAGGAAGTCTGGCCTTGAGGTGCCATTAAGTGCTCTTGTAAGAGATGTCAAGATCGCCCCGTCGAGCTGTGCTTCGCTCCTGAACTGCGCGATTGTCTGTGCGATTAGCACGTTAAACCAGTCCAAGCTCTCCGGCTGGTGGCTATCAACATTGTAGTACGTCTTGCTAAGGATTGTAGTGGTAGTCAACGGGGCAGAAGTCCGGAGGACGCTGGAGTGGTTGCGATTTAGAGATTGGGTGGGAGGTCGAGCTGCTCCTGAGTTTCGAAGGGTTAAGAGAGACCGTTTATGCGCAAGTGTTCTTGATCGACGCTCAGTGGCGCGTAACGCGGCTGTCACGTCTGGGGACGGTGGATCCCCAAAGATGAAGAATTTTATGAAGGCGCCGATGAGGAGGACAATCGATAGCTGTCCGAGGAGGAGACCCTGAGTGAAGGAGAGGCTGTGGCACATAACATGAGCTTGTGCATTCTGGCCTGCCGTGGAAAACGTACTGAGACTCTGCCTTGGGAGGCACATCCGCAACAGTCATTTCGGGGACTAGATGCTACCGCATATCCATCTCCTTTGACAGAAAGTACAATCAAATTCTTTGATGCGCTGGGCATTCTGAAGCTCAGGAGTACTAAAACAGCCTTGCCGATCGAATCGCGTATATATTTTAGGTCGAACAACGTCATTGGTCTAGTCTAGGCCTGGAGCCTCGTGTTAAAACCGTCGAACTGCGCGAACGGATTTGGTCATTTTCAATCATGCCAGCATATTTTAAAATCGGCAGGAAATAACGCACACATATAGGTAAAACACATATACATCTAAATATCCATTATTCGTACTACTGCCAACAACCCTGACAACATGCGCCTGTAATTCAAGAATTCTTACTTCCGATGATGCGTCCAGCGGCGATGCAAAATACATATGCCAGAAGCCTGTACGATGCTTCTAAGCCCATCTAAAACCGGAAACAAAGCGCAAAAGCTATAATACAGCAAAGAAGTCGTCATCGCCTCGCTCGCAAGGGCCATCACTTTTGAAACCTGTCCAGGCTAATCCCTCCAAAGGTGAGAACGGCGCCCAAATATGCTCTAGGTGCCTTAAGAAAAGAAGCCTGCTCGCGCCCGGGTCCTCAAATCTATGATCGTACCGCATCACGGCTACTCTGGGCACTAGCGCTCATAACGAGCTGGGTTGTAGGGAGAGACATCTTGCTCATCTGCGATTGCCTAACCTTTGCCCATGCATAGACGATGCCACTAATGAAACCAATGATGATGGCCGATACACTGCCAAATGTGACGGGCGCCGCAAAGAATATGAGGCCGCTGACGGCAATGGGCAACTTGTTGAGTGCTCCAACCATAGAGTAGGTTGTCGAGGATGTGACACGAATGCACCAGGCTGAGCAGTAAGAGATGAAGATTGTGGCTAGACCAGAATAGATCATCCCGAGAATCAAGCTGTTTCTGGATTCGATGGGGAAGTTCTTTTGAATATTATCACGGGTCCAATTTTCGAAGATGAAAGAGCAAGCGAAGAGCACGGGGATAGTCAACAGATTGTTGTAGAACATAGCTAGAGCGCGTCAGTCCAGATATTCCAGAGATAAGCATGAAGAACTCACTATCCCAGTCTTTAAAGTTCATCTTCTTAATGACCTTGCGCATGGACAAAACATACGCTGCAGTGCAGAATACGTTCATGCCCATCCAAGCATATCCCGCATTCAATGTGGATATCGCCATCGCAGCCTCTATGCTTTCAGAATCCGAGTTTCCATAGAGCGCATGCTGGATATCCGCCCAGGCAGCGACAACAGAACTGAGAACCATGAGCCCGAAGGAGAAGAGAGCGGATGCAGTGACGTTTCCTCCAAACCAGAGAACCTCTCCATACGCAATTACGATGATGGTCAAGTTCTTGAAAATTGTGTACACTGGAACTGAGAGGAACTGAAGAGCCTTGGTGCTAGTATAAATCATACCGACAAGGAGGAGCGAGATGGGGAACCCTGTATCTCAGAATTAGCCTGTAGAACGCACCAGAATGTCCTGATACCTACATGTCTTTGCCTTGTTGGTGTCGAATGGCGCCAGGTTCGAAATCAGTCCAGCTTGTTTGCAAATCACAATTGCAATGATACAGACGAGAGACTGTCAAGCCATTAGTATATCTACTCAGCCTTGTTTCTCGCTTGGCAACCTACCTGGATGGCAAGGTAGAAGAAATTCAGATTCCAGTCCGCACCAGAAACACAGTACTTATTCGTGACGGTCATCGAGATTGAGGCCAAGCAGTATGCCAAGATAGAGATAGGTGGACTGTTTGTAATGTTCGAAAGGGGGGACACTCCATTAGAAGACCGGCCATGAGGCTTTGTAGATAGGAATGGGTCTCGCTGAGAGTGAGATGGCGAGGTGCTGAAACTCCGCATCTCACGCTCTGGCATCTCGATGGCGAAATCTTCATTCTTTTTCCCATCCATGGCTACTGTATGTTCGGCACTGTTGTTGTAACAAGGTTGTTCGAGGGCTATCGAGTTCTGGACGCGCCAACGTCACGGGGCGGTACGAGTGAGTGGATTGATGACGACGTAAGAAGGAAGGAAACGCTGGGACTGCGCAACTGTCAAGATCGCAACATTGATCGATATGCGGGATTAGAGAGCGAGAGTGTGTACGGCGTAGAGGAGGTGGTGGTCGGATAGTCGTCGTGGCAAAGCAGTCAAGAGGAGATAACTGAAGGTGAAAGCGAAATGGGTCTCTATTTTCGTAATCTTAAGCGATTCCTGATGAGCAGGGATCCGAAGTTGAGGACAACTGGGACAGAACTCCAGCTGGGCTAGCCGAACCAACTTTTTGAGTGCGGGATGGTTTCTGTAAAGGCCGCGCAGTAGGTATTGGGCTTTTTATTGGAGGGTCATATCCTTTATCATGTCCACAACTCTATCCAACTGAATTGTGGCCTTTAGAACTCCCCGACTGGACCCCCTTTTTCTCTCTCTTAGCGAATTCGCCGATCTTCCTTGTAGCCTGAGGTACTACAAGGACATTATTTCAAGGAGGCAGGATATACATGGGTTTCTCACGCGCATTGGGGAACTCAAGAAGCTTGTCGCCATGGCTAACATCGCCCCCGAAGTGGCTTATTTAGTCGATGCCTCCGGGTCAGACGACGAAGATGCGCTTATTGCATCCCTCGAGGACTCCACGGCTATTGACGCCTTCCGGGAGCAGAGGATCCAGCAGTTGCACTCCGAGTTTACGCGTGCGAAGGCCCAGAAGAGCCAGGGCTTTGGTTCTTATACCGAGATTAAAGAAGAGAAAGCTCTAATGGATCTAACTACCGAGATTAAATATGCTGTGGTGCACTTTGCAAAGGATGATTTTGCAAGATGCAGGACCATGGATGTGCATTTGGAGGTCGCAAGAACTCGTTACCCTCAGAAGGAGCATCATTGCTAACTGACCCCAGGCACTGGCAAAGAAGCACTTTGATACCAGATTCTTGAAGATGAACGTCGAGAATGCCCCATTCCTTGTTACGAAGCTCAAGATCCAGGTGCTGCCTTGTGTGTTGGCATTTATTGATGGGGTCAGTGTTGATCGGATCGTGGGGTTTGAAGGTCTAGGATACACTCAGGATACATTTATCACAAAAGATTTAGAGGCGAGGCTATTGAGCTCAGGAGTCGTACAAAGAGCTAAGGCCACAGAGGATGCTGGCACGTCTTCGTCGAGTAGGTGGAAAGCAGAGAAGGAAGAAAGTGACGATGATGATTGGGACTGAAAGGCCTTTACAGGTGTCTACGAAGCCATTATGATTAGGGGTATTCGATAAAGAGCTGTCGATAAATTTATCAGGGCGGCCCCGCTGCATGGTCCCGCCAAGTGACAAGGCAGTCGCATGGCATTAGAAGGTCGGCCTCCCTGTCGGCGTATTCCCAGCAGGAGAAATGCCTTTAGTTACAGCGCAGATTCGGGCTGTAGCGAGATCACTGCAAACAATCTGGCAGCATCAGTTTTGATATTTGAAGATACTGATGCACTGATCAATGCGGTGTTCCACGTGATGAAGTTAGATCCCCCAGAAATACAATCCAGATTCTCTCTCTATACTGTCCAGACTTCCATTCAATAAATTGGTATGGTCCAAGGTGGTCAGGACTATATATCGGATTTACCCCTTGGCAAATATTGCCAGATATTGCCCACATTTTGTTACGTTTTGTTCAAGGGGTTTGAAATGGAATAACTAGGTGCTGCACATGTTGCACTACCGGCTATTAGAAGGAATGCTTAATTGGGGTTATGCTTATTTACTCGGCTGTTACGGGCGGTGTAAGACTCGTAACAGCTTAGAACGACTCAAGGGAGTAAATCTCGGTGCAATTTGTGCTATATCTCGATATTCTATTTGACAAACGTTATAGCTCTATGCAGACGAGGATAGTAATACGGGTAGCCGTAAAGTTCTGTGCGATCATGGCTACTTTGTTACGATGTTTATATGGCGTGGTGGGGTCATTTTGATTGGAATGGAGGGGTTGTCGCAAAGAATTCCCGACATGTGCAATGACGAAAAATCGTGAGCGGACTACCACAGTCAGCGACCACGGCGTACGTTAGCCTGTCAGGAGTGAATTGCTGGAACCTCTAAACAAGGAGATAACTAAAATCTGACTTGCGCTCTATCGCTATTTAACATTACAAAAATCCCTCTTCTGTTTTCCCTCCCACTCTTCCCACAATCGATCAAAATCCCCAACATGAGAGCTTACTGGTACGATAACGTCGAGGTACAGAAACTATCTATGTATTCATAACTTCTCAACACACTCCAGCTGACAGAATCCAGGGCGTGGACCAGCGCGAACTCCATGACTCTGGTCGCGAGGTTGCGAAGAAATACCTTGCCAAGCTTGGAGTTCTCTACTATCGATTCGCGGATGTTGCAGACGTGGACAAGCTGGCCGCCGAGAGAACTTACAAGAACCGCGATATCATCACCGTATCGCCCGAGAAGATGGGCGATGTCTATGAGGAGAAGGTCAAGATGTTCTTCAATGAGCATTTGCACGAGGATGAGGAGATTAGATACATCCGCGATGGGACTGGCTTTTTCGACGTTAGGAGCGAAGGCGACGAGTGGGTCCGCATCCAGCTGGAGAAGGACGATCTGATTGTACGTCTCTCATACTTTATGCTGGACTTTTTCTAACAAGATACTAGATTCTACCCGCCGGCATCTACCACCGCTTCACTACGGACAGCAATAACGTAAGTTTGGACCTCTCAGGTATTACTTGGAAAGCGCTAAGTGGATACAGTACATTCAAGCAATGAGACTGTTCAAAGAGGAACCGAAATGGACACCTTTGAACCGCGGCCCCGTGGTCGATGAGAACCCATACCGCAAGGAGTACCTGCAGACTCGGGGTGTCATTGCTACCCAGTAGAATGGCTGAGAATGGAATAGATTGACGATCGGTTACGACTTAGCAGATCATAAGAGCTGCCCTGAATATACACTTTTTAAGCGTACTAAACTATCTTACTGTGCTAATTGACACCTATGTCTCTTATTCACTGTTTCTTACCTTGGTGTTCCGTCTCGTATGGTGTTTGCGCGTCACGAATGCAGCCCCTATTGTCTACAACTCGGCATATTAAACAATTTGGCGATCGCAAGGCTAAGTACTAATGGTCCTGGATCTATATAAGATATGGGTGTCTATGTAATGAAGTAATTCTCCTCTTTAATGCTAGAAAGTCAGGGTTTGTGTACTGTCTCTCATTTTGAGGTACGATGCCCCGCCAACATTCCATGCCAGTAGCTGTCGCCAGGGCGGGGTAGTGCTGACCTCGTTCAACCACAATCTGTCTACCATTGTTCCTGACTGTTTCTTGCCCACAACACAATGAGATAAATTTGATAAATATTTAGATATGTGATGGAGGCTCAAGGTGGAGGACAATATCAACAAACTCGCAATGAAGAGCCTAGGTCGCCGGATCGCAGCAAGGCCAAGCTCCAGCTGCCACCGAGCTGCGATCCTCCCGGTCCTGCTAATTTGCCGAAACAGCTCGTGTGGATTGTGAGTTATCCTTTATATCTCTACGTTCTATTGGCTTGAGTCAGAATATCCTGTACTCTATCCTGATACTGTCCCCCTAGGCAGTTCTCAGTGGAATCTGCAGCCGCGTACTCCACTACTGTACCGAAGTTACGCAGTCCATGACTAATTTTGCCCAAGATTTTTGGAAGCACCGGACATATGGGCAGGAGTCTTACACGTGCCTGTTTGAACCAAGGTGACCTTGTCCTGGCCGTGGGACGGACGTATGAAAACACCTACGAGTCAATGCAGGGATGGCACGAAAACTGCATTGGCACGCTATGTGATGTACGGGCAAGAGAGTCGGTAGGAGATGCTATCAAGAGAGGCATTGACCATTTTGGTCGCGTTGATGTGATTGCGAATTGCTCCGGATATGGAGTCATCGGGGCCTGCGAGGACCAGGACGAGTACGAGATCAGGAACCAGTTCGAGACGAACTTCATGGGCACATTGCACATCATACAGCTCAGCCTGCCATATTTCAGAGAACAAGGTGCGGGCAGGTATCTTATATTCAGTTCGACATCTGGGGCGCTGGGGGTCCCAGGCCTTGGACCTTACTGTGCGACCAAATACGCCGTAGAAGGATTGATTGAAGCCATGCTCTACGAAATCGATTCTTTCAATATCAAAGCCACACTGGTAGAGCCGGGGTTGGTAAGGAGGGATGAGCCCGATTGGGACTCGAACGTGTTGCCTACCTGGGGCCATTTCTTGATCAAGCCTGCCAGTGATATATATTCGCAAGCCGCATCGCCGGCATTACATGCCAAGAGAATGGTAACATGGTTAGGAGACAAGCAACCTACTAGCGCTGTCAAGTGCGCAGAGTTGGTGTGGCAGCTGGGCCACTGCTCTTACCCACCTCTTAGGTTGCTACTGGGAAGCTATGCCATTGAGAGCATTCGAGATCGCCTGCGATCTATTACCGAGGAGTTAGAGGATTGGAAGCATTTGCATTACCAAGGTGGGGCAGATGTGCCTGTCGGGGAAGAAAAGGAGGAAGAGGAAGAAGGGGGTGGGAAGATGGAAACTGGCTCGTAAAGCCCGAGACTCTCTGCGATGTTGGAAAATGGTATCATTTGGCCTACAGAGTCCCCTTAACCCCATATCCCCGACACACATGCGTTGATGCAATAGTCCCTCTTTAACTCAAATACCTTGTTAACGCCATGCTGACCTTCCCACCTATGCAAAACGCTGGATGAAAGCTCATAGTTCATCGAACTTCGGGCGCAGGCGCGGCGGCAGCCGCGAACTCATTGTTTACCTCTCCAGTCGGATCCTCTCTCGTTGGTCTCCTCTCAAACAGCCTCCTCCACCACATCGGCGGGTCGAAAGGACGGGACCCGTTGTGTAGCGGGGGGTAGACATCTGAAAAGAAATACCACACATGCCCAATGACCACGCCCATAATCTCATCCTTGGGGATTGTCCCGTGTAGGATCAGGCTGAAGCCCATCAGCACCCATGGCAGATATGGCGCAGTGAATACCAGCAGACCAAGGAAGCTCAACCGGGTATCCGGGTTCCGCCGTGACCAAATGTAGACGAGTGTGGAAGATAGCGGGTGGCCTAGGAATGGCATGGAGACGAGGGGAGAAATGCATATGAGGCTCGTCATGGCGTAGAGGAGCAACCAAGAGAAGTGCGCCGGTGATCGGCCAGACGATTCTTCTAGTAATCGAGAGTATCGTTGCAGGAAGAAGACATGGAACACCAGATCCAACGACAAGGGTCCGAAGTACAGGAAGGTTGTGAGGAGGCGCCAATACTAAACATGTCATCAGCTATGTGCCTCTCCACCTTGTGGGGATGTATTCGGGTGCCGTACCTGGTACTTGAAGAAGACAGCCCGGAAGCTATAGAAGAGTTGGAACGGCGTGACAATCTGGCACTGTACGAGAGCGCTGGTTAGGACGGTGGCGGTGGTCCACCATCGTGTGCAAAGCGGCATCTCCCAGAACCAGGTCTCCAGAGGAAACCCGGCCTGTCCTCCGATTCCACCGTCCATATCTCCCATCATCTGGTCCATCTTCCCTGCGATAACAAACGCTCTTCGAAGCCGGATATCTTTTCAACCAATTTATAGGTGATGAAAGGAGCTCATGTGTGTCTCTGTGAGTCGAGTGGGCCGGCCGCCCTCTAAATGCAAATGAACAAGCAGCACGAAGAGAGGTCGAAGACGATGGTTGATAATTTGTACGTTGGCCACAACAAACTGGAGTGATATGATAAAGTGGCCTCTCGATAGCCGATTGGGATCTACGATGCCACGGCTGGGTATTCTGCTTGCCCGCTGGTACTTTGGCTGAATGTTCACTGCCCCGATAGCCGAGCAAGGGGCTGGAGCTCTCGGGAAGTAAACAAGCCACCGAGGAGAGGGTTATGGCTCGCCCCAAGCATCCAGCCATATTTGGATGAATATCAATCAGCCTTTGCAGACATATAAGACACTCTCGATAATCGAAGGATAGGAATTCCAGCATCAAGGCATCTCGCCGCTTAATGCCCCTACCTAGTTGTTGCGGTGGTGGTCGCGTTACTTATAAATTTACCAGCCACCCGATTTTCGAGGCGCGATAGAGCCATCACCACATTCCGTTGCGCTGCGAGGAAGAGAGGGCGACTACATTCCTTAACAGATATTCTTGCTCCAACTTTGCACGGTGCACCGCGATCCTCCTCTGCACATGCTGCAGCTACAGAGGCGACCGAATCAAAGTCTGACGTCGACACCTAGCTCTATGCGCAAAAGAACCCCTAAAATTATTACATCTTCAGCTTCAATGCCTCCCAAGGGCGCCCGAGCAAGTGGCGTTGCGCGTAAGTCCCATTTTGAAATTGCATTTGCGCGTTCCTGGTGACGAAAACTTCTCTATTCTACCTGCGACTCACCATTCCTTGCTAATACGTAATTACATAGCCGGTGACCCCTTACCACACAAGAAGAAGCGGCGCTATAGACCCGGGACTGTCGCGCTCAAAGAGATCCGGAAATACCAAAGTTCTACTGATTTATTACTATTAAGGCTCCCATTCTCCCGACTGGTGCGTACCCGCTTGCTGTGCCAGAATAACCCCCAATCTTGGAAGCATCACAGAACTAATATCCTGTCTGTAGGTTCGCGAGATCGCCCTGGCAATGCGACCTATGGGAGAGGGCTTTCGGTGGCAGTCTCAGGCAATTCAGGCGCTTCAAGAAGCTGCCGAGGCCTTCCTCGTCCATTTATTTGAAGACACGAACTTGTGTGCAATACACGCGAAGAGAGTCACAATCATGCAGAAAGATATCCAACTTGCGAGACGTATCAGGGGGCAATGGGGTGGGCTTGGCTGAGGGGCTTTTACACTTGGTTCGGCTTGCTCAACTTTGTATGCGGGAAAGGGATTGTGAATAAGGAGGCGTTACAGGGCGGTGGGTTTTGCATGCAATATCTATGTTGTAATCACTACAACTGTAGTACAGCTGGTGTGCTATGGTAGGGTAGTCTGATAGCTTAGGGTATCGGTGGCAATGAAGGTCTATTTCTACAGCAGCCGGAAGCACACCAATATACTTGAATCGAAAATATGTGAACAAACACTGACAATATTAGCTACTTACTTCACTTCATCTAACTATATACAACTGTCGTGCCGTCTTCTGCCGGCTCTAAAAGCTTCCAGACACACTCTATGCCCTTTTTAGAAAACATATCTAATATAACTTTTGCGATCTCTTCAAAGTTATCCGTCGCCAATGCAAGAATGGTGGGGCCAGCCCCGGATAAACATATTCCACAGAGCCCAGGATGAGACTTTGGCGTCACAGATTGCAGGATCTCAGGCAGCCCTGGGATGAGGCCTTTCCTATACGGTTGGTGGACTTTGTCCTGCATTGCCAGGTAGATCTGCTCGGCGTCTGGAGGAGAATGACCAAGAGCCGTGGGGAGGAGGGCTATCCTTTGGAGATTGAAGACAACATCTGCTCTGGAATACGAAGTCGGCAGGACACTTCTGGCTTTCGAGGTGGGTACCTCAAACTGCGGGATGATAGCAATAGCTTTGATCTCCCTCGCCCAGGCGAACTTCATATAATGGCCAATGCCAACGGGAGGCTTGGGTGGCTCCAATCCTGTGTCCAGCCCGGCTTCCAGCTCCGGGAGGACTTCGCTAAGGGGAATTTCCTTCCGCTCTGTGTCTTCCGGGCTCAAGTCGTTCAGATAGGTTCCCACGAACCCTCCATACAGCGCGGCCGCAACGTTATCTGGATGGCGTTCTGCGGAGAGTCAGATCTATGAGACAGAAGTGCATGGCAGATAAAACAATTCATACCTATCATCAAGCAGAAATCAAGCATCCTCGCCTTCGACAGTCCTAGCTTTCCGACTTCATTCCCCAGCACCACGCCAGCCACCACCGCAGCGCCTGATGAACCCAGACCACGACCAAGGGGGATCGGATTAATAATGTGAATTGTCGTTGTCTCAGGGAACTGTCTCTGGCCATGGCACCGTAACACATATATCGCTGTCCTCGTGATAAGATTCCTCTCTGCACTTAGTGATACCTCGTCCGCGCCCTCTCCCTCGTACGTGATCACGCAATTTAGCGGTGCCTTCGTCGTCGCTGATTGTGCTACGTCGATCCTGATTTCCAGCCATACCGAGAGTGCGAGACCAATGACATCGAAACCTGGTCCGATGTTCGCTGATGAACAAGGCACTTCTGTTGCGCGGGGTCAGTTCGGCTGCAGTTGGGCAGGGAGAAAAAACGCTGGTGGGACGAACTTATGGTGATCATATTAGCTAGACGTGTTGGGAGAGCAGAACCTCCGCTAAGCAGAGGTGGTTTAAGATTTTTAGTTTTGAGACGTGGGATTGAGAGTCAACGATCTATATCAAAGGACAATAGGATTTCTGGCCCAATCCTTTTTTCAGCCTCGTGGGGTCAACCGGGCTACACTAGCGGCCGATTTCGCTAATGCCCCGCACTAGAACCAGTCGAGGCGGGGTGGCTTTTCAGGTACAGGAGGAGTACCCGAAGTGCCTAGATAAGAACTTATACGCTCTCCCGCAATACAATGCTCTTTTACATTTCACTTTTACCTATAATGTGCCTCTATGCCTTGAGCGCGAATGGTTCGTCTCAACAATCACCAGGTCTGTAAGATTATACACTCATCGGTGTTATACCGCAAACGAAGAATTCCTGGCATGAGGTATATACAGACGCAGCAGATACCAGCTAAAATGATAACAACCAGAATTTTCTCTGCCCGTACGCCATAAATACGCACTCAATCCCAAGAAGAAAGATTTTGGAGCACGCAGCCGCCTGGATGGGTTGCAGTGCGGGGAATGAGCTTCCCCACCGTATAAACCGTCTCCCCAGCCGCCTCGAGGTCCCTGATGGTCTGCTCTACATTCCTCTTGCTGACTACTGCCACCATACCAACTCCAGTGTTGAATGTGCGTGCAATCTCTTCAGACTTGACACAACCTGCGGTCTTCAACCATTTGAAAACGGCGGGCAGCTCCCAAGTTGCAACATCAATCTCTGCTGACAGATGCGCAGGTAGCATTCGTGGAACGTTCTCAAATAGGCCACCGCCGGTGATGTGAGACAGACCTTTAATAAGCTTTTTCTTGATCACCTTGAGAAGGGGACAGACGTAGATTTTAGTAGGCGTCAGTAAACTTAGCCCAGCGGAGGTTGAGTTATCCCATGGAGCAGGGTCAGAGTATGAGACATTCTCTCTTGCTAGAATTCTTCGCACAAGTGAGAAACCATTTGAGTGGACCCCATTTGATGCCAAACCGAGTAGAATATCACCCTCCTCCATTTGATCTTTCTGTGGTAGTCTGAGATCCTTAGACATAACGCCAATGGCAGCACCAGCAGCGTCATAGTCGTCGCGCTGGTACATACCAGGCATCTCGGCTGTCTCGCCACCGACGAGAGCACATTGTGACTGAATACATCCGGCAGCAACACCCTCCACAAATGCAGCCGCATTCTCAAGCTTCAGTTGACTGCATCCGTAATAGTCGAGGAACATGAGTGGCTCTGCTCCCTGAACGACCAGGTCATTCACATTCATAGCGACAAGATCGATTCCAACAGTATCATGTTTGTTCATGGCTTGGGCAATCATCAGTTTGGTTCCTACACCATCGATAGCACCAACCATAACGGGGGCATTGATGTAACCAGCTGCGTATAAATCAACCTCTCCTCCAAAGCCACCAATCTCTGCATCTGCTCCAGGTCTCTTTGTAGACGCAACCGCCTTCTTAATCCGCTCCACAAACTCATTACCCGCATCGATATTAACTCCAGCTGAGGCGTAAGTAAGAGCTTCCTTAGCGGCTATCTTTCTGAATGCACGATGTGCAATGTCCTTTCTGTAGAACATTTTGTCAAATCTGATGCATTCTACGCCCTCGTACGCCTTCTTTACAGCCTGTTCCAGATTCTCGGCTGTGGCCTGTGCTGCAATAACCCGACCACCTGATGTTTGAAGTTGCGCATCTTTAATAACTGTGCCAGCATGAAAGATATTTGTATCCGTAAGTGGTGTCTGAACTTCCATAGGCGTGCCTTTTGCATAGGACCCAGGGTATCCACCAGCAGCCACAACAACGGTTGCGCTTGACTTAGCATCCACCTTAATTGAGACACTATCAAGCCACCCTTCTGTACAGGCAACCATGATTTCTGCAAGATCTGTATCTTTACTCATTAGGGGTAAGAGGGTTTGTGTTTCCGGATCTCCAAATCTAACATTATACTCCAGGCACTTAGGGCCGTCCTTTGTGATCATCAGGCCAGTGAACAGAGTTCCAACAAATGGAAATCTCTCTTTTCTCATTCCGTCAATGGTCGGTTGAAGAACGGTTCGCTCAATCTCTGCAATCAGCTCCTTTGTAGCAATATTTGTAGGTGCGTAGCAACCCATTCCACCAGTATTTGGTCCCCTGTCACCGTCGAATATTCTCTTGTGGTCCTGTGCTGGAGGTAAGGAGCGAATTGTGTAGCCATCGCTGAAGCTGAGAATGCTAAGCTCGTCGCCTTCCAGAAACTCTTCAATCACAATCTCATCTCCAGCAGAGCCAAATTCCTTGTCTAGCATGATCTCTTTCAATGCAATTTGTGCCTCTTCCTTCGTCGTCGGAATGATAACGCCTTTCCCTGCGGCCAATCCGCTCGCCTTAAGCACAACATTGTGATTGATGCTGTCAAGATATTTCTTCGCTTCTTCATAATTCGAAAAGTTTTCGTAAGCTGCGGTAGGGATATTGTACTTCTTCATGAAGTCTTTAGAGAATGTCTTGCTCCCCTCCATGCGTGCGGCCAACTTGGAGGGACCATAGCACCTCATTCCAGCCGCCCTAAAGTACCCCTCAATGCCATCGACCAGAGGGGCTTCCGGTCCAGGAACTACCAAATTGATACTATTCGTCCGCGCCAATTCCACGAGTCCTGGATAGTCGTCTGCTTTCACACTGGTATTGTTCCTTACCTTCGGGCATGTCGAGGTACCTCCGTTTCCAGGCACTGCAATTATCGCCTCGACCAGCGGGGATTGGCTGAGCTTCCAAGCAAGGGCATGTTCACGGCCGCCATTGCCTACCAGCAGAATTCGAATAGAGGACATTGTCGTTCGATCAGATAGGGACAGTGCAAGACTCCAATGTCGAGTTACCAGCCCAAGTCCAAGGGGATTACGACGGCAAGGAAGTCGCGCAAATATTCTTGGTGGGGCAGAGAAAATCCACAAGGCTGCATCTAATCGTTCCGCACGTGATCTCCTTGACATAACATACAAGTAGTGAGAAAGGCCTGGCTCTTAAATTAAGTGGGAGGATTCTGAACGTTTCAAATCAACGAATCTCTAATACCTAATTACTCCTGAGTTATGTAGCCTTGGTTGTTCAAAGGTAAACTTTGCAGTTGCGCCGTGCCTCGACCCCTCCAACCAATGTACTGATGAGGTATGTTCGTGAACGGGGTCCCCTCTGTAATACCAGGCTTTGGATTATAATATGCTTTTCAAAACAAAGAAAATCTTGCCGCCCAAGCTAAAATCACCAGCCTCGCCCCTGCATCTTGTCCTTTGCATCCATCATGCTAACATTAAGCCCCACCATCGCCTCGCCCAAGTCCTCACTGATGGCAGCAAGCACCTTCGGGTCCTTATAATGAGTAACAGCCTGTACAATAGCCTTCGCTCTCTTGGCCGCATCACCGCTCTTAAAGATACCGCTTCCAACGAACACGCCGTCACATCCCAGCTGCATCATCAGGGCGGCATCAGCAGGAGTGGCCACACCACCAGCTGCAAAGTTGACCACTGGCAGTCTTCCCAATTTCGCAGTCTCCTTTAGCAACTCGAAAGGAGCGCCGATCTCCTTTGCCATTATGCGCAGTTCGGCGTCAGACATAGCGGAAGCCTTTGCGATTTCGGCGTTAACCGTTCGCATATGTCTCACGGCCTCGATGACGTCGCCAGTTCCAGCTTCGCCCTTTGTGCGGATCATAGCGGCGCCCTCACTAATGCGTCTTAGAGCCTCGCCCAAGTTGCGGCAACCGCAGACGAAGGGTACGGTGAAGTCGTGCTTCTCGACGTGGTGAGCGTGGTCGGCCGGGGTGAGAACTTCGGACTCATCGATGTAGTCGACGCCAATAGCTTGGAGAATCTAAGGGGTTGCTATAAGCTTTTGCGTGCATAGAATTGACATAATTGAACCCTACCTGGCACTCCACGAAATGACCAATGCGTGCCTTGGCCATGACGGGAATGGTGACAGTCGCCATAATCTCCTTGATCATCTTGGGGTCGGACATTCTGGCCACTCCACCCTGTGCGCGGATGTCTGCTGGGACACGCTCGAGAGCCATGACTGCACAAGCGCCAGCCTCTTCTGCTATTCTGGCCTGGGCGGCGAGTGATCAGCCATTGCCTATTTTAAAAAGGATATCAGATAAATTTACATACCTGCTCAGCGTTGACCACATCCATGATAACACCTCCTTTCAACATACGGGCCAGACCAGTCTTGACGGTGTAGTTAGACTCGGCATTGCCATTCGTAGTGGCAGCGCCATTGGAGGGGAGTTCAGTCGCCATGTTTGTGGTGGCGTGGATTGGGGGTTTGTAACTTTTTTTTGGGTAAAATTGCACGCGGATGAGTGGTAAGAGAGAAGACGGGGAATAGCCCAAACTCGAGAGAATGTATGATCAAGAGAAGGGAAAGAGCTGGGAGTGAATGGGGGAAAGGAAGAGTGGAGGGCAGTTATGAGTCTTTCTTTTCAATTCTCGCTCTGGCATGGAAAAAGAATGTCCTCCCGGATCGGAGGGCGTCCCTAGTGCCACCGTGGAGGGGTCAAGGTCAGGGGACGGGAAAGCGCGGGGCATCAGCTGGAATGGAATGTTTGTGGTATGGAAGAGAAGCATTTTGATTTTCTTACAGGATAAATTCAATGGTCAAAAAGAATTGACGTTGACCTAGGCTCTCTCGATTTGGAAGCCATTGTTGGCTAGACGCTCAAGGACGGCCAACCTGGAAAAGCAAAACCTCGCCTCCCACGTGCCCGTCAATTGTCTCGCCCTATCTTTTATCTCTTACGTGCGTACTGTATGTACAGCACAGCAGGCTAATGCTTACTGTCTTTGAGTTCACCACACCACGGTTAAGCCGATCGAAGCCCGGAAATGCCGGTCCCCGATCGGAACCTTGATGTTCCTTTGCGTGGCCGCGGAAAGAAAAGAGGCAAGGCTACATTTCCCAGTCCAATGCATGGCGGCCGTTTCTTACAACATAAGACACGCTTACGTGCAGCTGAGGTGCAACTGCATTCGGTCGTGCCTGTGGGCATCCCACCAGGGAAGCCGGCCGGCAACGGACATGCTCATAACTCGGGGAAATGCTCAGTCCCGAATAATGTAACTGCACTCTCGGAATAAATTGCTACAGGAATGTCACGAAACAGTGATCTCATTAAGCAGCTAATTACTGTTGCCCTTTGAGTGGATCTGCTGTGTCGAGTTCGTAGTAAGAGCTGCGCCTGCGCCCTTGGCATTACCTGTAGAGGTTGAGCACAATGTACCTCGGTAGGGGGGTGACGCCATAGAACTCTCTCCTCCATTCCAGATCCTCCTTAACACCAAGACACCTTGCAATATCCCGAGCCATTGCACAATATCGGAGGCAAAGAATCACCCGTCATATTTGCCAAAGACAAAATATTTGCGACATGCGGACATATCTGGCAGGTCTTGGCTTCGGCCTCTCAATGGCGGGCTCCCATGCCCTCTACCAACGGCCAATTCGTCTAGATGGGCCCGTTGCCTTATCGTCAGACCTGAAAACTAGGAGTATTCCCTCATTCGGTCTGCGGCAGGTCCACCTGAACCCAGCTACCGTGCGGGAGATCAGTAGCGGCTCGATCATAGGTGCGTCTCATTCCGCGCTGGTGTTACGGTACTGCAGGTAACTTACCGGTAGGTAGGGGTATGCGCGGGGTTGGCAGTCAGTACCTTCTCACGGCCCCTGGCATTGCTCATTGGGCTTCTGGTTGTGGGTATACAGGTCAGTAGCTCTCCATCATGGTGAAATTCCGCCTAACAGGAGACAGTGGGCTGCTAATCACGGTATCTACATAATTCCGTACAGCCGTCTACAAAGATACGTCAAAACCATCGACATCAGATCAGCGGTTCAGGATCACGTTGCATTCAAGATATCCTTCGGGACCACCTTTGCATTAGCAGCGTTCATGCAATTCTGAATGGGCACCGACATAAAATCTAACTAGCGCTCAAAATGCTATGTAATGCTTAGTACCGCGCGACCCTCTTTTCTGGCCATGCTCAAATTGGAGTCGTTTCTCGTTCCAACCATTTCAGTGCAAGTGAACCTGCTTGGAAGAAATCCTTCGTCTTGGCGTGAACATCTGCATGATATTCGTTTAGCCAGTTCTTTTCCCTCGCGGTCAAGAGGGTCTCATCGATCAGCTTGCGGCAATACGGGACCATAGTGACGTGTTCAAATCCCAAGTAAGGCTTGTCTCCGAATTGGTGCTTTGTTTCAACCTCTCTTACCATGACAATGTTTTCAATGCGGATTCCGAATGATCCATCTTCATAGTATCCAGGTTCGTTCGATATCACGTTCCCTGGGGCAAGAGGGACTTCCGAGTACTGAATTCTGGTCCCAATGCCGATGGGCCCCTCGTGCACATTTAGGTACGAACCTACACCGTGACCTGTGCCATGTCTGTAGTCTAAGCCGTGTTCCTGTGAATGAATAAGTGGATGTATTGAGGGGCTGAAGGAGAGGCACTTACCCAAAGGAATTGTCTCGCCAGGGAATCAAGCGCAAACCCGCTCGTGCCTTTCGGGAAAATACTTACGTCGATGGCGATGTGACCTTTGAGGACTAAGGTATAAGCCTTTCTCTCCATTTCTGTTGGCTCTCCAAAGTGTAATGTCCGCGTGGTATCTGTCGTACCATCAAAGTACTGAGCCCCAGAGTCACACAGATATATCTCCTTTGGATCGATGATCGAGCAGTTACCTGGTTCTGGTTTGTAATGGATCACGGCAGCATTGGCGCCGGTGGAAGATATGGTGTCGAAGGACAATCCCACAAAGTGTTTTTGTCTTGTTCGAATCGCTTGAAGCCTATCCGCGGCAGCTACTTCGTCGATTTGGGCCTTTTCCGCGACAAGCTGATTCTCCAGCCAAGCAAAATATTCGATCAAGGCGGCCCCATCTCTGATATGGCATTGCCGCATACCTTCCAACTCGGTCTCGTTCTTTATAGCCTTGGCATCACCAATTGGGCTTCGTGTTTCTTCGACTTTCGCTTCTCCGCCAAGCGCTCTCTTCAGCGCCCAAGAGGTCTTAGTCGAGACCAGAAATTTCTTTATCTTAGATTCTGGTTGACTTTCATCACTTGCGGCACCAAGCGATTGACCAAGGGCTTCGGCATCGTCAAAAATGCTTTCATATGGGCGAATATAAACTCCATTATCCGTAAGATAAGTCGTGCATTCACTGTTCAGCTTCGAAGAAGAAACATAAAGTGTAGCAGCATCTGGAGTAATTGTTGCATATGAAAAGAATACAGGGTTGTAGGGGATATCGTTACCTCGGAGGTTGAAAAGCCAGGCAATCTCGTCCAGCAGAGAAACGATGAATCCCGAGCTCTTCTTCTTCTCAAGTTCCTTGCGAAGCTCGTCAAGTTTGGTCTTGACATCCTTCCCAGCAAAGTGCTGCGCGAGAATCTTAACAGGCTCGCTAGGCATAAGGGGGCGACTAGCTCCCCAAACTTGATCAACTAGATTCTCCTCTATTGCCACGAGATCTCCTCCACCTCGTTTTTTAATCTTCTCGGCGAGTTTTCGAGCCTCCGGGGCAGATATAACAGTTGGATCAACCCCTACAATCTTACCTCCCTCAGATTGCTCTGCAGACCATTCTTGCCATGTAGGAACGTCCTGAAGGCCCTGCTTAAGCAGAAGCCAGTTCGTATCCAGTTGTTTCGAAGCCTGGTTGAAATACCGTCCATCAGTTGCCAGCGCAGCTTTTTCGTGTGTGACTACAGCACAGCCTGCAGATCCAGAGAAGCCCGATATAAACTCCCTCCTTGCATCGCATGGTGCAATATACTCCGAAGCATGGCTGTCCTCAGAAGGAATTACTGTAGGGTATCAGCAATTGCGAGGTTATTTGGTTGCTTGCACTCACTCACTGTAGATATCGACCTTATAGATTCTCATAAGCTGCCTGAGATGGGTGAGCCGTTCAGTCGAATTCACCGTGTCCATATCTACTGTCAACGAGTTAGCGCCAGTCCTCTCGTTATTTGTGGTGGGTGTGGGAAACATACATGTGTTAGAATAACTAGATAAACTGCTGTTATATCGAATACAGATATTGATGTTTCGCGCTTGTAACTGACGGTTCACAGTAGGGCTAGTCCTGGCATATAACTTCCTAAGCGGTTGGAGGTATCGCATCGACCTTCTCTAACTCCAAACGTTGGTACTGGTGTTGGCACATACAGATGTGAAGGTATTGTGGATAATAGAGCGGTTGAAGGGGTTATGTTTCAGCGATTTGGGGGATGAATGTTATAAGGACACCTAGGTGCTTCGTACCCAAGCGCGATGCAGCTTCTTCCAAGAAAAGGCTTGTTGGAGGGAGGTAGAAATGAGATAGCGGAGGTGGGGGAGGAGCTTAATAGCAAGGGTTGGGCCGGCTTAATCCCGCATGCCTCAGGCATTACGATTGCTCAAAGGCGTCCAGATGTATTTTGGACTGCATCTGTCTTAGAGATTTGTGCAACACTTGATCCGACAACGTAAGTCACGCGTTATTCAAAGGCTGAGAGCTGAAAATCACATTAATGTGAACTCGCCTGTTAATGCCATAATGTCCTCTGGCTCTTTAATATCCGTCGTTTGAGTTACTCACCTCCTACCAGCCCGCCACTATCAGCATCTCTTTTGCATTGCGAGGCAATCATGGCTGACTTTGATGAAATCCGAGTGCCATCATCTCTGAGGGAGCTAGAGGCAGTAAGTGCATTCTCCAGAGTTCCTCATCTATAAAGGATTCGGATCTCTACTTGTTCCCAATTCCTTCTGCACAGTTGCACAAACCCTTTGAAGAGAATTCGGGGATGCTCTTGTCTTAAGATTAAACGAGGTTCTCATAGCTAATAAATCAGCTCATTCTGCAATTATATCAGCCCGGTGCGTCGCAAACAGTTGCAAAGACACAGGAGGTCCTGCAAAAACTCCAGCGATCTCCAGAAGGATGGCAACTTGCGAACAGTCTGCTTGGAAGCAAGGTGGAGAGCGTCAGGTTCTTCGGAGCTCTTACCTTTATTGTTAAACTTAATACCGACTCGTAAGAATTAAATCTAAACCTTCTCCTTTGCAGATATCTAATTAGCACACCAGGGAGTCTCTCGGCGAAGATGACGCCAAAGATCTCCTTCAAACACTCCTAGGTTGGCTTGTCCGATCCATAGATGGCCACGAAGGACCTCTTGTAATGAGAAAGTTATGCTCAACTTTAGTTGTCTATTTCCTCCAGTTCTCGGATTCGTGGACCAGATGTGTCAAGCATCTTATGTGTTGCCTCTCCGATGGCCATGCTACATTTTACAGTGCTGTTGAAGAGGCAGCGGAAACATCACAACTTATCGAGAATATTTCAGACGAAAAGGCGACTATTATTCTCTGGTTTGCATCCAGTCTCGTTGAGGAGGTTGGGAAGACAGATTCCAGCTCAATGAAGCAGTTGAGTCTATCACATACGCCTTTGGATGAATCTATGCTAATACGGAAGCTAGACACAAATTTCACAGAAGAGTTGCACCAAATGCCGATGACATTGTTCCTTTAATGGGAAAATATATCTCAAATCCTTCCCAAGGGATTGACATTAAAGTCCGCCAGGAGGCAATGCGGTGCTTTCAGGTACGTTACCTTTGAAGCCCTTCCAGAGACCTTATGAGAAGTTGAATACAGAGTCCTACTCTTGAAGATATTTTGGTTCATGCTAATTGAGTTATTCGTTCGTAGGCATGGGTATCATATTCACATCGTGCTTTTATCGATGATAATATCATTCTTGATCCCCTTCAAAGCCTTTCTAACCCTGCAATTATGTCCCTCTTGAATGACGATTTGTATGAGACTGCGGTGGAATTATTTTCAGATGTACTTGAAAATTATTCTAAGTTCCTCCGCAAAGACGACTTCAATCTCCTCTACTCTCTATTTGGAAGCTCCTGGGCGCAACAAAAGTATGAGCGCCTCATTAATGGCGACTACGACTTTGACTCCGTTCAGTTTGGCTTGTTCATGCTAGCTTTCGGTGACGCGACTATTGGGGATCTAATTAAGCAAGTAAATGAAGATCCTCAGTGCGAACGGCTTCTTTCAGCTCTTTGCGGTCTTCTTGGAGCAGAAGGTTTTGCTGTGCACGAAGACAAGATCTTTGTACCTGCTCTGGAGTTTTGGAGCACATTCGTAGAAACGATGCTAGATTTCTCCTATTCCCAACCAGGAGAATCCCCCTCATGGCTTGAGGGATCTATTCGACATGTCATACAAGCTATCCACAAATGCTGGAAAAAAATGCAGTTTCCCCCCCCACATATATTTCGTTCCTGGGATTCTGTAGATCGGATAGGATTTAAAGATGCACGAAGAGATGTCGGCGATCTCCTTGAGAACGTTTATCTCGTCACAGGTATACAAATTCTTAACATATTCATCGACTTATCTCGACTATCGATCAGTGCTGGAAACTGGACGGAGCTCGAGGCGTCTCTTTACTGCATATCCCGGTGTACTGATTGCCTAGCCAATGATTCGGGGGGTGATGAGTACTTGCAAAAGGTGTTTGAGCCGTCTCTATTTTCGGTACTTGCAAATCCGCAAACTGAGATACCAGTTCAAACCATGAAAACTTTTCTTACACTGTTTTCGGATTATGCTGCTTATTTTGCAAGGCATACTGATATTTTGCCTGCTGCACTAAATATAGCATTTGGGTCCATTGGCTCTCAGCCCTTAGCAAAGTCGGCATCATCTGCAATTGTTATGCTCTGTTCAGAATGCCGTGGTGTCCTAATCCCTGAATTGAGCTCATTCATCCAACACCTAAGCAATACGAACCGCGCTGCTCTGACCGGAAGTGTCAAAGAGAGCATTTTACAAGGCATTGCCTCCATAATCCAGGCGCTTCCAACAGATGGGTCGAAGGTGCTTCCACTAGACCAACTCCTAAATTTCGTTGAAGCCGAGGTGCAGGATTGCCTTCATCTTATTTCAAGCGAGGACATGCCGACCGCCAACCTCCCTGGAAGCAGCAACAATTATATTGCAGCCGCAGAACTTGGCCATACGGCATTGTCGTGCCTTGCAGCTATAGCGAAGGGAATGCAGACTCGGACCGATAAACCTGTTAATCTAGACGAAAAGACCCTGTCTCATTTCTGGAATGGTGGTGAAGGTTCGGCCATCCAGCAGCGAATTTTGTCAATTATCTCTAGGATATTTGACGTTCTCCATTCTCGTGGTGAGATTGTTGAAGCATCATGCTATGTCTTCCGAAATGGATTTGTCGAGCTTGAACCTGGGCCATTCGTCTTTCCCCTCAGATCCATAGCCCAGTTCTTGGTCAAGTGTGGCCCCTCAACACCACAGCTCGGAACGGTTATAAAAACTGCCTGCTCTCTCATTACTTCCCACAGGTCAGATGAGCCCATCAACGAAGTTGTCAATGCTCTACTGAACTGGGTAGCCCAGCTACTACAGAATTTGGGTGGTAAGTCAACAGCAACATCCAAACCCCCAATTCCCAAGTCGAAGCAGGTTTATACTTGTAAACTGTTACCCTTTTCCTTTTTAACAGAGTCCCTTTTGCCGTATCCGATGAGCTTTACACATGGGTACTAATATGGCCTTAGAACCAAATAATGATCCTGAAATTGCCCAGAATGGAGTTGACTTTCTGTATCGTCTCATCCCGTCACATATCAAAAATCTCCTGAATTACCCATCCTCGTCCTTGGAATTCCTGTTCATATTCAGCCTTAAGGCTCTCACAGGAAACAATCCGCTACCAAAATTTTCTGCTGTAGAGTTCTGGGTATGTTGCATACTGTTTGCACATTGCCTTAGATATAATTTTGCTGACTGGTGCCTTTAAGAGTGCCTTCGTGAGCCTCCAGCATTTAGAAAGTGACTTGCAAGAAGCTATCGATAACGCATTACAACAATTAGGACCAATGCTGGCAAAAGCACTTATTTTCAATATCGGTGGCAATGCTGCCCGCAGTGAGTTGGACAAGCTTTCAGAAACACTAAAACGGCTCGTCATCCGTCAGGCTCGATCAAAGAGCTGGCTCGAAGCTGCACTACTTGGTGATGACTTTCCTAGCGATAAGGTATCGGTCACAGAGAGGACGGCCTTTTTGCAGAGAGTAATAAGGTATCCTGAACCATGTATCTTCTAATGATATGCCAATGCTAATGTTCTGGATATAGTCTTCGTGGAGCAAGAGGAACTAATCAAGTTGTTCGAGAGTTCTGGCTAGCTTCTCGTGGGTCAAACTTTGCATATGCCTCTTGATAGAGCACTTTAAGTGACGTATTATCAATGAAGGCACTTAATTAGCGTTATATTAGGAACTAATCCTTCCGAAATCTACAGACGTCGACTTTTCCTCGGTTAGATTGGTTGTTTTAAAACGGTCTATACACTGGAAGGATAATCCCGTTATGTCCGACTGAGTTATTGCAAATACGTGGGCTAGGAATATTTCTATAGAGGATTGCATACTCATGAACTGCAGATACCATAGACAAAATTAGAACTTCATGGTCACCTCATTCCTCTCTTTCAGACCCTTATGATATCAGAAAAGGGGTAGTTGTCACGTGGAGATAAATAGCCGATCGGATATATTTCGGTAAAACACCTCTATCTGAACACTTTCGACATTCTTTCAACCAACGAACAGCTAAACAAGATTCGCTACTACATAACGACCTATCATTCTGTATGCCTTTATTGCTACCAATAATGCGCATTCAATAAGCAGCATTTATGCATGCGGGTACCCTTAATAACTGCTAGAGAGGCATCTATGCGAGCCTTCTGATGAATTTCCAGGTCGCTGGGTAGTCACCGAATCCACAACACTAACTTCGATGCTTGCCAATATCGTCCCAGCTCGACACTCTCAATTTGCTTGTTTATCATAATGTTGATGCCAGGATGTTCTTCGTACAACATCATCATGCACTGGCAGCAGCAGCCCTCTCGCTGCTCTGCTCCATCCTTCCTACAGTCAATGCAAATGCAATAACTACGGCAACTAGCCCCACGCCTACAGGAAACAACAACCCAGCAACCTGTGAGTTCAGAACTATTAACTATATCACTGCATCTCTTCCTCAGCAGTGTTTGCGATCTGCTTGGAGTGGGTTGAATTCTGTGTCTACCAAGACCGACATGATTGAGAATGTCATTGCAACAAGCCAAATGAAAGATGGTGCAACAGCTACAAGTTCGGGAATCGCAAATCATGAGCTCATTGCGAACAAGGTTGGAAATGGCACACACAAGAACGAAAACTCTCCTCGCAGTGATCCCTCTTTGGTAACGCCGATTTCAGTTCCAAGCACGACAGAGACGAACTTGTCCCCGTCGTTTGAGGCTGATGGCGGTGAGCTTAACGAGGCTGCTTTTTTGTCATTTGAGGAATGGAAGAAGCAAACACTAGAAAAGGCAGGCCAAGTAAACGAAAACATTGGGAATAAGAAGCCATTCGAACCCGGGCAGAAGAGGAGGGATCCTGAGAGCGTGCAGAGTAGCTTTGATTCTCTAGGTGACGACGGCGAAATATACCTTGACTTCGGGGCCTTTAGAAGCAGCGATGGGAATGAAGAGGCTGCCCACATGCCTCAAGCAAGTGAGCCAGAAAGCCAACAAGATTCCCAAACTCAGGATGTGCCGCGGAAGCACAGGGAAGTATACCGGAGAGAGGATGCCGGCAAAACCTACAAAGAGCGATTCTCATACGCTTCTTTTGATGGCGGGGCCACTGTTTTGAAAACACATCCAGGCGCAAAGAATGCCAAAGCTGTGCTTGTGGAAAACAAGGATTCTTATATGCTTTCTGAGTGCGCAGCTGAAAATAAGTTTCTGATTATCGAGCTCTCGGTATGTCAACGTTGATTTAGTAATATGAGTCCAGATTTAACACGCTATGCAGGAAGACATATGGATTGATACACTCGTTCTTGCGAACTACGAGTTCTTTTCTAGTATGATCCGAACTTTCCGTGTCAGCGTCAGCGACCGCTATCCCGTTAAATTGGAAAAGTGGAAAGACCTTGGGACGTACGAAGCGCGTAACTCTAGAGAAATTCAGGCTTTCCTCATTGAGAACCCTCAAATTTGGGCACGTTATATAAGAATCGAATTTCTCAGTCATTATGGGAATGAATATTATTGCCCACTATCCCTCGTGAGGGTTCATGGAACTCGAATGCTTGAGAGCTGGAAGGAAACCGAGGCAATCGGTGATGAAGACGAGTCAGAAGACAGTGATGAGCAAGGGACGGAAGAGCACTTCGTCCCCGATGCCGTGGCCCTCGTCGTACAGGAGGAAGAGAAGTTGAATGCTGAGCTGAAACAAGCACAGCCAACTATACATAACGTTACCAAGACGCCAGAATCAATGCCTTCCGAGCTGGCCAAAGCGACGCCCAACTTGAATTTCCACAAAAATTTTGAATCTTATTCTAATGCATCCCTCAATGAGATGACCAATCCTTGGATCAAGCAAGATAATCTCTTTCACATCTTCGACCAGCTCTATTCGTCAAGTGAAGCTTCTATTATTTGCCACATTGCAGATGCAACAACTGGCTTGCCAAATTCTCAAACTAAGAGTACATTAGGTCCAACTGAAAGTTCCACACCTGAAACTAAAATTTCTGTCACCACTCTTCCTCCAGCAACTGCGAGTGATGCTCCACCTCCTTCTCCGCCTCCAGGTGGGAACATTACTGACTCCACTACATTGGAGAATTCTGATCAGCCGCAAACTCCACCCGTGACAATAGAGACACCAGATACAACGGTTAGCAGCCAAGAAACTAATTCAACTGCGACTGCAACTGCTTCTTTTACAGGCAGATCACAAAATGTTACCTCACCACAAAAGAATAAAACAGCTACTAGTACTTCATCTGCAGCTTCTTCGTTACCTACCATCCAAGAGAGTTTCTTTAATGCCGTCTCGCGGAGACTTCAATTACTTGAGGCGAATTCAACTCTATCATTAAAGTACATCGAGGAACAATCGAAGATCTTAAGAGAGGCCTTTACAAAAGTGGAAAAGAAGCAACTACAAAAGACAGAGACATTTTTAGATACGCTGAACAGCACTGTTCTCGAAGAACTGCGAGGGTTTAGACAGCAGTATGATGAAATCTGGCAATCGACAGTGATCTCACTTGAGAGTCAGAGAGAAGAGTCAAAACGAGAAATTCTAGCGGTTAGCACGAGGCTCAATATCTTGGCAGACGAGGTCATCTTTCAGAAGCGGATGTCAATTGTCCAGTCAGTGCTACTCCTCCTCTGCCTTGGACTTATTATATTCTCCCGGGTTTCTGCAGGTGGAGCTCTAGAGTTTCCAAGTATGCAAGTAAGAACCAGAAACTCGGTGTTTCATGCTACTCCTGGCGACAGCCCTGTCGAGAGTCCATCGCTACGATGCAGAGACGACTCTCCACCGACACCTATTTCTTCATACTCACGATCAGACAACGCTTTGACCCCCCCGTCTGGCGGGGATGACTGCCCGACAAGCAATCCTGTCTTTAGAGCCTCTGATTATGTGGATCCGTCAACGCAATCAACCCATTCCGCGACTACCAGCCCACAGTCGACTGTTTGGCGAGGGCACAGCGATAATGATGAATCTACCTACCTATCTCCATCATCTGCTGGGACACCGAGGAGGAGGGACGGGCTTGTAAACCAACAACTTTACCAACCCACAAGCAGAATACATCAAGATGTGATAGGCGGTTCGCAAACCAGCCTTGAATATCGCAGTTGGGTAGGACAGGACGGTCGCTCCGAGGATAAGTCACTACACTTGCCTTCGCCGCCGCCGGAAAGACGCAGCGAAGAGACTGAGCAATATATCGCGTGCAAGCCTCTACCTGCCTTGCCGCAGCAAGACAGCTAATATACACATATTTGCCATTTGTAGGCGTTTTAATTTAGCGTGGAGTTTGGGCCATTAAGATTCGGCAGGGCGTTAGCATCAAGCGTTGGGAAGTTGGCATCACTGATATAGCGGTATGGTACGCCAGGACTATGTTCGTAACCTGGAACTTCATAAAACGATGTTCATGCGTTAAATAGTAATCTTTGAACTGTATTCGAGCTTTAGTGCGGAGTGTCCAGTAGTAGACTAGTCCTCCAGAGAGGACTTCACTAAGCAGCTGATAAATACCAACGAGATTTACCTAAGCAAGGTTCTGGTTATTAACCCTATCGGAATTGAATGTACTAATGCGTGCAAATATCATTTTGTGTAGCAAAAGCGATTTGGACTAATTGCCCGCCGATATCTCCCAATCTGCATAAACATGCAAGAGTCTGTGGAGCTCATTGAAAAGTCTCAGAAACCGGCCGCCCAAAGTTACTGGCCGAAAGGCAGGTGACCAGAGAATATGCACAGTACAAGTCGATTTTGCAACGATAAAAACCAATAACTGCTCCCCTATCACCAAGCACAAAATTCGTAGCTATGTTTGATCTCAGATCAGCAAAAACAGGAGCCTAGTCTGTGAAATCTGTTAAGCTTTTGAATGATGGACAAGGAAATAGCTCACTAACACGGTGGAAAGCCGAATTGATGGTAGAAGTGATCATCAAAGCCGTTCTCCTCGCGCTCTGCTAGGCTGGTGCCGCGATCGTATTGAGACCGACGTCGGCGTTGTTCATCTCTCAAATGCTGACCTGCACTCGGAGCAAACAAACCTGTACAATATTAGCTGATTTCACTTTGCGATCTACCTTGTTGAAGTAAGTCTCACCAACGTGCTCTGCATTCTCGCAACTGCGTTTCAGCTTTGATGCATTGTCGGACTCGGGAAAGTCCTCCTCTTCTCCGGCACGACCAAACTGATCATGAATGGTTTTGAAGAGCTGATAATTACCGGTCTTAGTAGGGGATATAAGAGTGTGATTGACGGAACTTACTTTGGGTCTATAATGCGGGGGTTCCAGCATCACAGATGAATTGCGAAATTTTTGAACCAAACAGTCCTTGCCTTGGATTGCTATATTTTGGTGAGATATCTCTTCTTTTGCTTAGAATGGTAAACCTACTAGCATATGAGACTTCTGCAACCTTGTCGCTCTTGAACCTATGCCTGATGCCTGTTAGAAACAGCCTGCAGATTCTGCATGGGAGGTTGGTTACCATTTCTGGTTTGATCTGGCTACCACAAACTTTAAGATGTATCAGATTCATATACTCTCAACTCGAAAGGGTAGAGTCCTTACATCTATGATATCCAGTGGCTATATCAAATTAGCAGGTAGTCAAATTGTAGGACGTTATAAATTAAGGCTTACATCGGTGAAGTTGATGAAAGCATAGCCAACACTACGTAAATGTTAGAAAGTAGATCGAATGACGATAAGAAGAAGAAAAATGATGTCCTTACTTGCAGTTATTAGAGAAGTCTATGCGCAGATACATGAAATCATATCTTCCAAAGCTAGACTCGTCCATAATCTCTTTCAGCATTGCCTGATCAACTTTATTGGGAATGTTGCGGAGCATGACCTAACTTATTAGATTTCAAGTAAATGGTACAAAACTACTACTATGCTTACCGTGGTACGGACGTCAATGCCTTGTCTGATCTTGGCAATATCAACGTGATTGTGATGTGAGTTTGCAGGGCTGGTGTGTTGGCGGCTTCGAATATGGGTGCCTCTAGAAACAAATTGACGACGGCCGGCCGGGAGGCTGTAATGGCTAAGTTCGAGCGTTTGATGATGCAGCCTCTGATCGTAATGCTCAATCTCATTATTCATATTTGAGTGCTGGAATCCAGTGACTGACTCAAAACCTCGTGGACGGAAACCGTCCTGTGGAGATGTATTATGCCCTTTGAGAGTGTGGACAACAGATTCACCTAAACCTAACTGCCCTTCAATACGAGGAGCATATCCGTGATGGAAGGAATTGATGGCTGGTGACATATACAAGCTGTCTACACCACCCAGAATGAATGAATGGCCATTAGGTAGTGGATAGCGGGAAGGGTTTGGCACATATGGCAGGCTAGAAGCATTTGGTGACGTGCCAGCGTGATTTTTACCAGGACTTTCTGGTGAATGTGTAAAGTTGCCAAGTGACATATTGCTAAACGCATTATGAAGGTCCGTATCCTCTTCTGGATACCGAGTCGGAGTAGTTGGATTATAGATCTGCTGGAATATAATTCGTTCAGCAAGATCTGGCCGAAACAAGTCAATAGATAGTGTGACATTTTGCAGCTTAGCGTCATTATTGACTTTACGGCCATGACTAACAACTTCAGACGCACAAGAAGCATCTTCGAATTCGGCGAGCATATGAAAGGTGTTATCCTAGGAACTCTGCATTAGCATAATAACTGATCACGACTCCGATTGAGGTATGAAGCTTGTCCCCAGCATGAGTGCCTCTCTAAGAGGAAGCACTTCCATATCTACGAGGAGCAAATGGAAATGATATACCCACTTCCGTACTTGCCACTTTGTGCCATGCACACAACTTGCCCTCTCCCTCAAGCATTTGGATGAGGCTGTCTTCCAGTAATTTTTCATCGAACTGAGATTCGGAAGGGTAGTTCATGGTCAATAGTACCTGGCCTTCATGAATGGAGTATCTGCCAGGGCTGAAGAGCTAATACATGTGAGCTTGGAGAGCGGGTAGCCAAGTTAAGCAGAGAAACTAACCTCGCCGAAGGTAACTGGTGAGACATATTCGACGATCAAGCCGGGGTTATCCATCTTAATTGCAGAATAGAGCTCCGTAGCATCATGAATATTGGCCAGACGCAGATAATAAGAGTTACCTAACTGTTCGGGTCTCTCAGATCCCCTCTTGGCAACACCACGCTCGCGAAGCTTCTGTGATGTATGTCAGTATGATATGTATGCGGCAATCTACGCCCAGCCAAGTGAAGAAATATGAAAGTTGAGTTGGCTTACTCTCTTGGAGGCTTCAACGAATGGAAGGAAGGTAGCAACAGCATTCCTACCAGTAACTTTCAGCACTCGGCTTGTAGTAGTATCAGTGGTGAAGGCGCCGAAGTGTGTTGAGTTGACGTTGTGAAGTGTAGGAGCAGAACTTAGAGAGTGAGGTCCGGTGATATTTTTGACTACTTGGTTGGGAGGTTTTGGAGCCTTATGGTTCAGCGAGGACTCGATTGCGATGGATTTATCAGGAGTGGAAGATATAATCTCGAATGATGGCTTAAAAGCCGATGCCTTTGCGGATAGCCTACCACCAGTTTGTGCACCGGATGACATAAACGGATCTTGCTGGCCAGATCCAGTCGGGCGACCACTCAAATTGATGGCAGCTGCTTTCATGGCTCTAACATCCTCGGGAGAGAAGGCCGTGGGAGAAGTATGAGATGTTCCACCACCAGAATCGACCACACCGCTGGAAGAAGCAGGGGAAGGGTGGAACGCAGTATCATCATAAGATGACATCTTGGCTTCTGCAGCTAAGACTCTTTGGTAAGGAACTAAGTCGAACTTTAGAGGAGCCGTTCTGAATTGATCAAAGGGTAGTGTGTTCTTGTAGGAGTGTTTGGCAAGTTGGGTCTTCTGGTAATGAGATAAGGGAAGGCTGGCCCTTGTGTCTGCACGATCCTATGATGACTGTTAGGGAGGAGTGGATTGCGAAAAGTAGATACTGCTGAAATTCGAGATCAGAGGCTGGGTGCAGGATATATAGGAATAATAGAACGAAAAGGGGAGAATAAGATGCCTTTAGTACATGAACAGTTGAATGCAGCACTAAGTTGGGCCACAGCGTCACGTGGACACAAAGGATCCTAGGGGTATCGGACGAAAGTAAGAAGCATCTATGTTCAGACGAATGACTCAAGCCATCTAGCTCCGCATTGTCAAGATTAATGGGCAGATACAGGAGGGTTGGCTTAGCAACATATCCATTATTGCACCTGCAACGTCTTCTGGAATGACGTCGAGGCAGGACAGATGCGTGGCCGAAAGCCAGGAGGAAGTTGAAATAGTGTGAATGATTAATGTCGAAAGACTAAGAAGGGATTCAACCTACCTTTCCTTCGTGGATGATACAACGAAAACGCCCTTGGTCGCTTGCCGGATCTTGCTGGCTCAGTGAAGGCCGACTCGATCTGTTTGCAGATCTATCGATACGGAGAAAGAGAGACCGCGAAGTGTAGAGTTGATGAGAAAGGAGGATAGGAGAAGAGTTGTTAACGTGCGAAGTTGAAGGAGGAAGCGAGAGGAAGGAAGGAGGTGTGCCGGTGTTGGACTAGCCTAATCTGGGCGATCTAAGAGGCTCCGGCGGAGGAGAAGATCGAGTGAATACTTAAGTGGGTAAACAAATGGATACAGGCTCCTTGAATATAGAGACCAAGAGAATAAGGGTGCATTCTAGTCATTACTATAACAGTAAGTTTGTCGTATATGTATCGAGATACACTGAGGGAATGGTACGACTCTTGTCACCCATTCATGTACTTAGGCATTTGGTAGAGGATATGCTACAACTTAATAGCATATTAAATCTCTTTGTGATACATCCCATCCTAATTTTACCGCCAGTGTAGATGGCTAAAGAGGGATATAGCTCGGCACTTGCAAGCTAGGCAGGAATGACTATATAAGTATGTCGTGTTCATTATACAGCGTAGCGCTGACGGGAATATATTGAGAGAGGTATTGAATTAACTAAAAGTCAGACTTTCATTCCTCACAGATTCTTGATATAATCGCCTTAGACCTGGATCTTCCAACTTAATTTAGACTGAAGAGAACGAGTGATTGGACTCAAACGAAGTCCACCCTAGATCAGCCCATTCAATCAAGTTGGAGACTCGATAGAAGCAAAATACAGCACAAAATATATAAACGAGATGGTAATTGGCAATTAGTGAACCATCTCTTCTGAGCTTCGGTGATAATGAAATTTATGGGCTTATATTACGACGAATCCACAAATGAAGTACAATACTTAGAACGGGGTGAAGGTGCATGAATCTTAAGAATTCTACATTTGCTGCTGACCTGTGGCTTACTAGAACTTCTAACATAGACGAGGACTTCATATGTGTGCAGCTACAGCCGATAGAAAGTTGGAAATATGCAACATTTGGGTTAACAGTACCTTCAAGAGATAACGTTATGTGAAAGTCTAGTAGCGCATAAGGCTTCGCATAGCACTTGCAGAGGGCTTGGACACGAAACCGAGGCCTCCATAAGCCAGTTTCCGTTAAGAAAATATAAAGCAAATTAACTTCGAGATACGAGAGATGGGGAATGACAACAGCAAGTTTTGGTATAACACTACCTATAAATGTGCACTGCTGGTGTCCTTGTATCCACATCCATAATCCTAATCGTTGCACTTCCGCACTTAACGTCAGTACCTCTGATAAATCCCAATAGAAATGGCAGTGTTTGTGCGAAGAGTGGGATATCTCATGGTGACAGAGGCGACTTCGTTTTCAGGATGCGTTTCGATGGAGTTATTGTTCTTTATCTTCATAACCTACGAAAGCCAGCTGTATTCCATCACTTTCGAATATCGAAAAACATACTAACTAGTAGTGAGATGCCCAGTTTGTGCCGAAGTGTCAGATTATATTGTTTGTTGCAGAAGTTGGTCGTTGGCTGATGCTCTTTACGCGACGAAATAAGGTATCAAGGCGTCGAGGCTACCTCAACTCACCTCATGGGCGCTCCTCACTTCTCATGAATACAAGTGCTATGGCATAACGCACGAGATATTTGCCGTGTACAATCAGTACTAATATAGTCGCATAAAGGACTTCCTCTTAATGCAGAATGGCGTCTCGTCGAAAAGTCCTCTACGACGACTATAGAGCTGCAGTACAGCAGGTATGCTCCGACATCGTATACAGCATTTTATACAGATTTAACTATGAGGACATAGATTGTGCTGTCTTCCTCTGATGGCGACTACCTCGATCACCTAATTCCCGCCCTCAAAGATGCGACCCTTACCCACCGAACCCCTTCACTCATGCAGAGTCTATCCCAATATGCGGAGGAACGCGAAACAGATATTGAAAGAATTGGCCTGACAAGGCACGAGGAGTTCCTTACCTCAATCAATCAGCTTCAAGAAGTGCGGCAAGGAACTGCCGCTCTAACAACAGAGATTTTACAACTCAATCAGTCGATTCAGGCAAGCACAGAGAAACTAGCGGCACAGAAGGGGGCGTTGGTTGATAGGAAAGCTGTTCGGCAGAACATCGCCGAGGCTTCTGAAGCATTGAAAGACTCGTTGAAGATTTTACATGCAGTAAATCAAGCTCACGAGTTGATTCGGAAAAAGAAGTACTATGCTGCCTTAAAAGCGCTGGACGATCTCCAAAACGAACATCTTATTCCCACGATCCAAAATAAATATGCAACTCAACATAAGTTGGCAGACATCATCCAGAAGTCTATTCCTGCATCACAGAAAGCCATCTCCGAGGCTGTCATGACAGATCTAAATACCTGGCTTTATCGTATACGAGAGACGTCTCAGTTCCTCGGGGAAGTTGCCTTCTACCACACAGAGATGAGACGGACCAGACAGAAGGAGCGCATGGAGGCAAATCCGTATCTGCAGAATTTCAAGCTCAACTCTGCAATTGAGCTTGTGTTTGATGAAAGCGAAGAGTTCGACGCCCTTGATAACGATGAGTTGCAAGTAGACTTCACGCCACTTTTCGAATGCTTGCATATCCACGAGGCGCTTGGTCAGAGTGAGAAGTTTCGGTCAGACTATGCTGCAACTCGGAGACAGCAAAAGGAGCTACTGCTGCCAACATCTGTAAATCTCGTCGATGAGGACAGCGAGTCGAGTCTTAGCAGTCTGTTGGAAGGAATTGCAGGCTTTGCCATCATTGAGAAGGCTACAATGAGGAGGGTACCCAGCCTCCGTTCTCCAGTTGATGTGCGTGTAATATTTCTAGGCTCAAGCACAAACTAACCGCTCCAGGTTGACGAACTTTGGAATTCGCTCTGCCATGCCGCCATGAGCCTTATCTCTAAGGCTTTGGATTCCGTTGACAATGCAGAAGTTTTATTAAAGATTAAAGGAGTAGTAGCTTTATTCATACAGACTATGGATGTAAGAAAGCCTCCTCGCGCTTCGCTGTCATTTGCTGATTAGAGTAAAGACCTGGGGCTATCAGGTATCCACTCTGGATAATTTCTTGCTAAAACTCTTTGAGAAATATGCCGAACTTTTAAAACGAAGATTTGGTGATGACTTTCAAGAGGTGTGTACGTGCCGTTCAACTGATAATCGGGTCTAAGAATTGTCAGATCGTGTCCACAGATGACTACATGCCAATGCCCATTGGGAATCTTGATGAGTACGACAAAGTGGTCAACGTCAGTTGGTTCACACCGGACAAGCCGAGAGAAGATCTTACGTGGGTTTCCACTCCAAACTATCTAGTCTGCTTCTAACTATAGTATAAGGTTCCCATTTGTGCTTCCGTTCTCACAGATGTACCCCTTGTGTTGCATTGATATCCGCAACTTCCTTAACCAATTTTATTTCTTCTCCGATGATCACTTCCAACATCCTAATGTGATTGATGAGACACTCAAGAAGGTTCGAAGTTGACGACCGATCTTTCAGGGAGTGCTAGTGCTGATTGGTACATCTCTAGTCTCTCGACCAGCTTCTTTCCGAAAAGGTCTGTAGACCTCTCGTTGAGAAATTGAGATCTCAGTACCTTGGGCAGATCGTGCAAATTCTCATCAATTTTGAATACTTTGAGACGGCCTGTACCGAACTTGAGCAGCTCCTCATTGCTGCTCGCTCGTCCTCGTCTGCTGGTGGGCCTATAGTACTGAAGGCCACAGAAGAATTCCGCGGCCACAAGAAAACCGCTGAGAAACGCATCTTCGAACTTGTGAACTCCAAAATCGATGACTTGGTGGAGACAGCAGAATATGATTGGTTCGTAATAAGGCATAAACTTGTTTCCTCCTTGCTGACAACCCAACAGGATGGCCCCAAGGCTAGAAACGGAGCCGAGTAACTACATGCAGACCCTAACGAGATACCTATCAAATATCATGAACTCCACACTATTAGGGTTACCGCGAGAAATCAGAGAGCTCATCTACTTCGATGCGCTCGCTCATGCAGCAGAGATGATCCTAGTAAGTTGCATGGCTAACGAGCCACTCTACCGAAGACTGACACAAACAGGCACTCCCACTCTCACCAGATGTCAAGAAGATCAATATGAATGGTGTCGCAGCCCTCGCAAACGATGTCGAGTACCTTACCGAATTCGTCGACAGCCTAGAGAATGCCGAGATCCTCAAGGGAAATCTGGCCGAGCTCCAGCAGACCGTGGCGCTTATGCAGACAGAGAATTCGGACGAATTCTTCGACATCTCCATCAGAAACAAGAAGTTCGGAAGAGTAGATGCCATGAACGGTCCGAGAATATTGGAAAAGTCAAGATCCCTTTCAACCTCTACATTCCAATGTACTAGCTAACATTTGCAGGCTTACTCACTCCGTCACAAGCCCCATGCGCAATGAACGACTCACGAATTTCTCTTCCCGATTTGGAATGAGATAAGGACTGACACTCACGATCGACCAAGGACACGCTCTGAGGAAACCGGGCGAAAGATAATGCTAGTCGGCTTTTTCATTACATCAGACAGCTTCAATCGAAGCAGCCACTACAATTAAAGGCAATTTCCGCGTAACTCCAACTATCCTCAAACCCAAAGGCTTCACAATTTGGTAACCATTCTCCGGAAGTCCGTTAACCGACTTCATAATCCCTCTCACCTTCCGCATCAGCATCACCTTCGCCTCCATCATGGCGTGGATAGTTGTGGCCTGCATCCTGTCCAACGGGGTCCTGGGGTCGGGGAGGCACGTGATACATTTGCTGCTCGGGGATTAGGATTAGGCAATATCATGAGGGCGAGGAACAGATACCTGCTGCGCCTGCATTTGAGGATAGCCATAGATATTCTCCATCTCCCCATACATCTGCGGTTGCGGGGCGCCGTACGGCGCGGCCTGTCCGGCCTGGACCTGCGCGGCGTACATATTTGGCTGCTGGCGATAATCCTGCTCCGGTGCAAGGCCATGGCTGCTGAGGGAATATTCTGGCGGAGGCATGGTCGGGTGGCCTGGGTGGCCAGGTTGCTGAGGGACGTGCTGCTGGGGGAGCTGTCCTGTTCCGGTGGTAGGGACTCCGGGCGCTGGCTGTCCAGGGGCCTTCCTTGTGTGGGATGCCTCTTCGCGAGGCACGATATCAATCAGGAAATCAAACATGTCTGACTTTGCTAGAGCCGATGCAATATCTGATCTCTGAAGAGTCCGGCGCTTGTTCTCCTCTGCATGTATCCACGCTCGCATGGTAAGCTCCGTAATGAAGATGTCGCAACCCTTTGCGAACAGGATTGGGGCTTCGGCGGAGATCATCTTGACCTCTGGATCGGCCTTCATGACTTTCTTGATGCGGGCGAGGGGGAGCTGATGCAGCTTGTAGTCGTGCGTTTCGGTTTCAAGGTGACTGATTATCTGTTGCCAGTAGGTGGTCAGAATGTCTTTATATGTGCCATGCAGGCCTTGGTTCACCTGGGCTCCGGATTAGCCTCATCTTACTTGTTCGCTAGGTAGTAATACATACATTTGCCCATAGTCCCGTGTACAACTCTGGGACGGGCGCATAGCCTTGGCCGGAGAGCTGCTCGCGAGTTAGCTAACGTCTAGGATGATAGATGTCGCGTGGGCACATACTGTCGCAGCGGCACCTGTTGCGCGAACACGTCAGCCTGTGCCAATGGATGGGGAAGGTACCGTTTGCCATGCGCTAGGGATGCGGACGTACCGTAATGACCTCCATGGTTGGTATCATAGACTGGCGGCTGTCGTTGGGGCTGGCCGTGCGACGAGCCCGGTGGATTCTGCTCCATGGTCTCGCGATCCCGAGACGTCTGGGCGCGGCGTGCGATCTTCGTCTTCCGCCGTCAACGGGTGTCAGAAGCACGTTGCCCACGAGGGTTTCGCTGCCAGGCAATTGGCGTGGACGCTGCAAAGCGTTTGCGCGGTGTCGTCGTACCGGAGCTGCAGCGGACACTGACCGAGCGGGAAGAAGGCGTGAGAGGGCGCGTGAAGAGAGCAAACAAACAACGGGGTCCGCACGACAGCAGATGGTGCTTGCGCGACGGTCGTGAGGGACGACTCGCGGTGTTGTTGATGGTCGCCGGGACCAGCCAATGATGATACTCGAGGTTGTCGTGGGAGCTGGAGCTCAAGCTTTGCGGAGTAAAGGTAAGCAAGCGGTAGGAGAGGACTGCTGGGCCCCCGATCGGTTCGTGCGCAGAGTCCCGACGAGCGACACGGCACCAGAGGGACCCAGGCTGAGACCAGGACCAGCGCGAATAAGACGGCGAGGGTGCTCTTCACTCACCTGACTGGGGCACGGAGGCCGAATGGGATGTGATTGCTCGCCCTACGGCGCGGAGACAGAGGCGCGAAAGCAGTGTACGTTGTATGGCTGGCTCGAGGGCGGCGAGCATGAGGGCACCCGGGCACCGGTTTATATGCAGATGTCCAGCTAGAGATTGGGCAGCAGATGAGTTTCCCGGGCTGGACGGGAGGCTGTCGCTTCGTGGAGGCAGAGACGGTGTGTGTTGTCAATCAGGCACAGCCACGGCCACAATACAGGTAGGGCGGGAGGGCAGGGGCTCGTGGGCAGGCGTTCTGTACGATGAGCGCATCCAGGTCAACGGTGCCCGATGTATGTCGTTTCGTCAGCGTTCTTTCCCTCGATTTACCCAATTCATACCTGATTGTGCGTCGTGGATCACGTGGATATATGAAAGTGATGGTTTGATCCTCTCTGCCTTCTGTGTCCTCAGGCACCAAAGCTCCCTCCTTCCTTTCCTCGCCTAAATTTCTGGCCGAGAAAATCGATGGAAATTCAAAGAGCAACAATCGAGAGCTTGCTCGTTCTCTCCCATCTGTCGCTGCACCGCTCCTGTACCATGACCGACGGAGATCTCTCAGATGAGCAGGTCAAGCAGCTCCTGAAGGATGCTGAGCAGCGACTGAGAGAGGCAAAGCCACGCCTCGCGCTTCAGGCCGAAGAATCTTCTTTCTCCAGAAAGTATGTCCACTCCTCCGCTTCTGTCTTCCGCACGCCTGCATGAGATTTTTTTTAACACGCCACCCAGTATTCCCAAGGTTGCTTCGGGCAATGCCATCGCACCTTACATCAGCTCTTCTACCCGTGGTGCCCGCGTCGAATCCTCATACTTGGTGAACACAGCAGTCAGAAAGCTGTCCAGCGGGGTACGAACTGTACAAGACCCGATTGAGATCAAGACCAAAGCCGCCCAGGTACGCTATTTTCGTATACCACTCCCAAGGAAGTCTTCTATGAGGAAAATTTATCCCAAAATAAACATGACGCAGACTTTAGCCCCGTCTTGGGTGCTACCCTGCAATAAATGATGCCTTATCAATCATAGTTACGCTGAGAAGATGATTAAAATTTCTGTTTATGTCAGATTCATTCTGAAACTCTGCTAATTTGCAACTCAGCTTAAGAAAGCTACGGCTGGATCGAAGTGGTATGATTTACCTGCCACAGTGGTGACCCCCGAACTTAAGCGGGACCTTCAATTATTGCGAATGCGATCAGTTCTCGACCCTAAGGTACAGCACGATACGACTACACCCTCCTCACTTATTTTGTCACTAACATATATGTCCAGCGCCACTACAAAAAGGAGTCGTCAAGACCAGAAATCCCAGAGTTCTCACAAGTGGGCACGATAATTGAGGGTCCAACAGAGTTCTTCAGCGCCAGACTGTCCAACAAAGACAGAAAACGGACTCTTGTCGAAGACGTGCTCGCTAGCGAGAATGCCTCTGGTCGATTCAAGGCTAAATATGGAGAAATTCAAGCCTCAAAGTCCAGTGGAAAAAAGCTGTTTTACAAGAACCTAAAGGCAAAACGGCGTAATAAGATATCAAAGGGTTGAAGGCGATATTGTTCGCTCGGCCCATGATATTACGATAAGGTCCTACAAACATGTAGCAAGGCATCCTCCGGGTTGGAAATTGTCTCAGGAACCTACTGACCATGTCGACTGAGTCACGGCAAGCTGGCAGCACTTCCCATGGCTGGCTTTACCCTCTTCGAGTTATCCAGACAACTCTTCATCCCGCCTTCTGCCAACTGTGGATCGCCTCCTCGGCCAGGATCTACTACTACACTGTTTGTGACTAGACTATGCGCAGTTACGCGTACGTCACAATGCTAGGTAAAAATAGCCTCTAGTGATGTGGGCATTTCAACCACATCTGCCCCTAGCTCCAGAAGCACTCTGCTCTCCGTACTACTTACATTACATAACATGCTTGGGTCCTCCAACAAGTACGTATACGCTTCGTGCAAGATGATCTTTGACTTGTCGTTATGCTGCCCTTCCACGCTAAATGTGCAATCCGGCACAGATTGACATCATATGCATCTGACAGAGCTATGAATCATGGCCAAATTGTGTCAAGCTTGGACCGCTGACGGAGATTAACAATTTCACACCCCAAAAATCGCACACCCCGGCATGTTGATATGCTTAAACGGCTAGTCAATTAAATAACTGAAAGTATTGAACTATTCCGACATAGTTAATAACAGCACCAATATTATACCAGCTTTCCGGCCGCATTCGTGACTCGTGCAATCGGTTTTACTATCTTGGAGACTTTTTATCATAGCAACCCACCTATGCAGATTTACATCCTAGAAGACTCACTTGAATTTAGGAATTTCGAGCTCTGCAAGGTGTTGACTTTGTAATACCTGAAATCTTGCGTCAATTGAGCTTAAGAGTTAAACTTCCTGTGCCCTATCATTCATCCAAACTATAGATATTCTTAACGAAGCAACATATCCAAACATTAGTATTCCATCATGCGGGAGACCAGAATTTAGCGTTACATATCAAAATAAAGTGAAGCTTTACGATCATCACAAGCTCTGCATTTCTGCGGCACGTTCACAAGAGTAGATAAGCAGAGTAAACAAGTATTGAAGAGCTCGCCTGTACCATTTAGAAAGCCTATGCTCTTGTTGTAAGGAGTCTCGATTTGCCGCTGTTGGACACCAAAAATAATGAAAATACGCAGATGATTCTTATACGTGGATCGTGATCTTGGCCCCAGACTTTCCTTACCCACTTTGCAATCTTATAGAACTCCAAAGAGTAATCTAATCGGGAGAATTATCCAAGACTTTTTAAGTCCGGTGCTCTAATTGGGAGGCTTTGAAGGTGGGCCTAGGAGCAGTTCATGAAAGCTTAGCTCAATTTAGTAACCGAGTTTAGAAATCTTTTGACAGCATCGCGAAAGTGCATGCTCCTAGATAACCGGCATCACCAACCATCTATCAGGCATGGCCAGCTCGGTTTCAATACGCCTGCCATGGCGTATTCTCAGTCGTCAGACCATAGTTAGTGCCTCAAATCACCATGGCGGAATCGAGTGATGAAATCTCACGATTTACAGATGAATCCTCTTCTAAGTTCAACCCGAGCTCAACTCCCAGATCCAGCCCTCTCGAGGAGGCAATTGTCGGATTCAGCGTATGGGCCGGTCTCATCTACATAAATAGTATCATATATTAACGGAAATTAGGAGCCAGCTTCCAGCAGCAGTGGACTCGCAAAGCAATCCTTCAAAGTGTGCACTCTATTACCTCTGTTACCTCGCGACCTCACTGACCTTCTTTTAGACATGCCTACACACCCGCTCCAAGCCATATGGACCCAGATGAGTTGATCGATGTGCGATTACCTCGAGCCGTGCAGGCAGTTTACTTACGACCTTTGCGACGCCAAGCGGAGTACGGTATTCCTTCATGCGATCTACAAATGCGCTCTTACAGTGTACGAAATCTCGAATTCTTCGCGGACTTCGCACTCAGAGCGGCATACTACCTGGGTCTGCCAGCAAGTGGTCCAGTGCCTTTACCGCGGATCGTAGAGAGGTGGACTGTTCCCAGAGCACACTTCATACACAAGAAATCGCAGGAGAATTTCGAGAGGAAGACTCTGCGAAGGCTTATTCAGATTAAGGATGGGAACCCGGAGACGGTTCAAGTATGGTTGGCATTCTTGATGGAGCACGCGTACTATGGTATTGGTATGAAAGCAAACGTATGGAACTATGAGAAGCTCGGTAAGATCTAAGAGAACACGGACAGTTAGCGGGCACCAGCTGATGCTGTACTACTTAGGTGTTGGAAAGACCATGGATGCCAGCATGGAGGAACTTAAAAAGGACTTAGACTCCAAATGGTCCCTTATAGGACTGTCAAGGAAAGATGCTGTCGCTGAGAAAGTGTTGGAGATGATAGACAAAAAGACCTTCATGAGAGGAAGAGAAGGCCCAAAGACCAGAATCGACCCGCTACCTCTGAATCCCCCTACCTATAATTGAAGGCAATGTATGTTGCTGTACGGGATGGACATCCCGAAAATACTATGCATACCAGAGCGGCTGGCAGGAGTTCAGGCTACATTAAAGGGTATACAATGTATCATAAGATATGTACTGTACGGAATCAAATGTGATTTGCTATAGTCCAAGGTTCCTCATAGTTGGATATGGCAAAGATTAAATTGATTCGAGGCTTTCATGACAATCAAACGGCGGATCTCTAAATGCAGAGCAAAAGTCAAAATTTGGATTTGCTCAGGGTCAAAAGTTTCAAAATTCAGCAATTGACAGCATGGACTGATAGCCTATATTTTCTGATATAACCTGGCTTGGTTATTGTGCGTTTTGTGGTTGTGGACTGAGAAAAGGTATATGCGGCGCTAAGCTGAATCAAGAAAAATATGTATAGAACTGTGCTTGTCACAAGAAATTACAACGTATACAACCACCTCCAGCGTTCGCCATGCTTGCGGCGTGTAAACGTGTCCGCAATCCCCTTACTGCCAAAGTCCCATCATTATTCTTCTGCTCAGTAGGCCGCCAATCCGATCGGCGATCTCTAGCGACGGAAGCAGCAAACCAGTCGACTGATCATGTGATATTTTCTGGTATTCAACCAACTGGAGTACCGCACCTGGGGAACTATCTTGGGGCCTTGCAGCAGTGGGTTAAGCTTCAAGAGAGCTCATCAACGGCAACGAGATTGCTCTACTCAATCGTAGATTTGCATGCCATAACTATTCCTCAAGATCCTCGGCTGCTGAAGCAATGGAAGAGGGAAGGGATAGCAACGCTCCTAGCGATCGGACTGGATCCTGAGCGTTCAATTCTATTTTATCAGTCCTCTGTGAGTGAAAGATTGTATATTTGAGTGTAATGTCTGACAATCTAGCAGGTCCCTGCTCATTCAGAGCTAATGTGGATTCTCAGCACAACGGCGTCGATGGGCTACTTGTCTCGAATGACACAGTGGAAGGTCTGTCTGAAGATAACCCTCCACATTTCTAAGGCTCATCAATTTTTAGAGCAAGCTATCTTTGCCTGAAGATGCATCCCCCCTAGAAGAAAGTAGCAAGTCAAAGCTTAAACTTGGCCTATTCTCATATCCTGTTCTCCAAGCCGCAGACATCTTAGTCCACCGGTATCTCTACCTCTGAAATCTGCACGCAAGCACCCCTTGTTAACCTTATCCAGGGCAACTCATGTACCTGTAGGAGAGGACCAAAGTCAACATTTAGAATTCTCTCGCGAGTGCGTCACGAATTTCAATCATGCATACGGTCCTCGTCTTGTATCGCCAAAAACAATCTTGTGTAAGTAACCCCACATCCCACCCAGGAATGTGACTGAATTATCCAAAGCACCAGCAAAGCGGGTCATGTCCCTTCAGGAACCCCACCTTAAGATGTCAAAGTCACATTCAGACCCTCGGTCCCGCATCCTCATCACGGATTCGGCGAAGGAGATCCACCAGAAACTCAAAACCGCACTCACGGACTCCATAAACTCTGTCTCCTATGACCCAGATAACCGGCCTGCCGTCTCTAACCTCCTGCAACTACTATCCCATTTCGACGCACAGGGCAGGAGTCCGGAGGAGCTAGGTAAAGTACATGCTAACCTCGGATTAGGCGCGTTCAAGAAGATCGTGGCAGACACGATCTCGGACCACCTTGATCCTATTCGGAAACGATGGCATGAGGTTATGCAGGAAGGCAACGGGGCGTATGTTGATCATGTCGAAAGGATTGGGGCCAAAAAGGCGAGGGACAGTGCCGACGCGACTATGGCTATTGTGAGAGAGGCTGTAGGCCTGTAAGTTATTGTGAGCAATAGACTTGTAAACTATTCTGTATATTATGTCGGGGTAGAGATACATCATTTCTGTACTTGTTTTTACCGATGTCCCTTTGCTCTCCTTTTCTGGGATGCCCGATATCCGCCTCTTTCTCTTTTTCTTGCCAGAAAGGAGGGAAGAAGGGGGGGGGGGGCTGCTTGCTAACATTTCTACTGGGAAATGCTCAATCTAACATTGGGATAAGGAAATTATACCGTTTTGAGTAAATATCTATGGCTTCTCACAATTACGCTGGCAGGGCAGAATAAAACTCGTTACTATCTTTTGTGGCTATTGATGGCCCGAGAATTATTAATTGTTTACGATAACGCAACAAACAGTACCGCAACTAAAGTTCCAATGCACTACAGGATAAGTATTTTACTCAGACACAGTTCAAGTAGCTCTCTCAATTCAAGCCGATCTCCCAATAGCACGATCCCATACGGCTAAAGTTTCTTGCCAAACAATCTTACCAGTACCATCGGACCGGTAGCCCGGCATCACTGACGTGTCAAGAGATACCTCATCATTCTCATCCAGTGTGTAAACACCATTTCCCCGTCCTTCCGTAATAATTGTGCTCTCCGCAGTCTTAACGCCGTTTGGGAGAGTAACACCGGGTGTATCTGACTTATTAGGAGGAAACCTAGCGCTTGTGGCAAGAAACAGACCTCTCTCTCCAGCAACTTCCGGGGTCGTAGAAAAAAAAAGACTTATGATGGGCAAAATTAGCCAGCGTACAAGACGAGCTGGAATTGCCAAGATGCCGGGAACGGAGTCAAGAATTTTTCCAGCTGCACCCGTATTGACAAATCCCGGGTACTTGTGAATGAAGGCAATGCTAGGATGGGTTTTGGCGAGCTCTTCAAACGCAAGGGTGAGCTGGGTGGTACCAACGCCGGCGGCTCTGATAGCACTGAAGTTGACTTTGCATTCCAAATCATTGAGGTCGAGCTCCCTTTCTTTGCCACCAGCCAAGATTGCAATGACTCGGGGAGTCGCACTGGCATCAAGAAGAGGCAACAGGTTATGAACAAAGCGGAGACGGCTGTAGTACCGGAGGGCAAGACCGACATCGATACCCTCACTGCTCTCTAAAATCCAATCAGTAAAGGATTGATTCCTAGTTCGCTTGGCTCCACCTACCCACTCTGCCGCCAAAAGTCACTCCACCAGGACTCATGAACAGGAAATCGACCTTCTTCTCCTTGGAGAGGATCTCATCACAGGCCGTGTCGACATTCTTAATCAAGCTAATCTCAGTCTCTATGAAATTGAGTTTTGCATGTGGATTTATCCTCGCAAGATCGTCTAGGATCGAAGTAGCAGAGGCTCTTGATCGACCCAGGATATAGAGGGTTGGGTCGACAGAGGCATCAGCCAGGTGCTTTGCCGTAGCGAGCCCAATACCTGACGTTGCTCCGACGAATACTGCGATTACCGAGTGTTTGGATGCTTTGAAAGCTGCGTTAGAGGCACGGATATCTTTGATATTGACCATGATTGCGTCTGCCGGAGAATGAAGAGGAAGAGAGGAAGAGAGGAAGAGAAAGTCGACAGTGCTGAGGACCTGACGAACGAGGAGAGTAGAGCATGATTTTATGGAGCGGCAGGTGTGGCGTCACAGCATCCCAGAGACTTCATTATTACCAAGAGCTGGATCCCAAAACAGAAGGGATTGAGAGGCGGAAGGCTGCTTCGGGACCAGGATGTCGATTTAACCATCACAAGGAAGGTGCTGTATGTCAATTCTCTCCTTCTTTGGTCAATTTCTTATAAATCGAAGAATTTATCAGTACTTCTACCACCATCGTGAAACTAAGCAATTCTTACCCATGATCGGGAACGGAGCATTTGAAGGCCCGCTCCCGTCCCGAACCATGGAACTAGAGATTTGAACAATTCTGCGCCAGACAGCAGCAAAGAGACAAGAAAGCTCTCAAATTCCGGATGCACATCAATCGAACTTGAATTCTGAAGTTCCAATACTAAGGGCTGTCAGATTTGAAACTGCCGACAGACCAAGATACATCTTCTAAGCACCAACTTCTCTGAGAATCAGTCCCTGTTCGAATTAGTAGACTCCGCCATCTCATCTCATCAGTGAGTGAAACGTTGGGCGTTCGGGACAAACTTAGTGATGAATTCCGTAAATGATTTTAGATGAGTGGAAGTACAAAGCCCGCTTGGCCAACTTTTGAGAAAGATCTATTCAGTGTTCAAGAAAATAATACTCATCTCGAGCGACCTAGTCAAATGATGCCACTGCTTTGTTTTAATCTGTTGTTAATACAGCGTCCATTTTCGGGCAATTATTTAAACAATTTCAGAAGATACGGTGATTTTCAACACATCTTATACAATTAGAATTCAATCCTATTCCAGTAGATAGTAAAGAATCGAACTTGGTCCAGGTATTACCCTATGTTATGTTGATCGTCGGCCCTCATAAAGAACCGATGCTGATATTCTTGCTCGCTAGTCATATTGCAGGCGTTCTTCGATCATGGCAACTTAGCATCTGCCCTACCGATGAAAAGGATTGTCTGAGAGCAGCATTTTCATAATGAGATAGGAATGAGCTGTAATTTTAATGCTAATCCCAAGATTTTCAGCGGGAAATAGGTCTTAAAGTCACATGATAAAATGGTAATCGCAGGCGACTTGAACCTTGTTAGTAATCTTTTCTCGATAACGGGGCTTTCAATTCTGAACTTGCAGTGATATTTATTTGCGCTTGCCAACCACCCCAACAAGATACCTCATGGCAGCTCATCCGATCGCACGGGGCTGTCCACGGCTGGCAACCTCGTATATCTCATCTGCTGCGCGGGCGTTCTTGCAGCTTGCTCCACGAAGATCCTTTCAAAATTCCTCCGGACCTCTACTAGACTTCCTCCTCCCAAGCGTCTCGCCCAGAAGGTTCTTTCACGACATCAGCAGTCTTCCAAGTACAAAATTACATGTGTCAGGAAAGCGAGGGTTCACAATATCGGCTGTTCAACGCCACACTAGCGCCGTCTTCAACCCTCGTAAGGACGAGGATGGGAACGATATGACGGTGGAAATAACCCCCAGAGCTTCTAATGTACGTATTGTCTCCATCGAATAGCCTAGTCGCATGCTCACAGTATTCAGCGTTTGAAAGAAATTATGTCTGCGGATGCAAATCCAAATCTGGCTCTCCGAATCCAGGTTGAAAGTGGCGGCTGCCACGGTTTCCAGTATTTGATGTCTCTAACGACTCTGCCACCGCTCGAGGCTCTAATGTCTGGTTCAAAAGAAGGACCAAGTAACAAGGGAAAGCTAGAAGAAGAAGACACTGTCTTTCTGGCAGACGATGGGTCAGGAGCGAAGGTCGTGATGGACGAGCCGAGCTTAGAGCTGCTCCAAGGGAGTAAAGTTGACTTTACGATGGAATTAATAGGAAGCCAGTTCAAGATTGTCGATAATCCTCTTGCAACTAGCAGCTGTGGCTGTGGAACGAGCTTTGATATCAAAGCCTAATTATGTGGACAAGACATGAATATATACTATCCGCTCACGCAAAATAGGATGTTCACATGTGAAGCACAGCGCCCCCGAGTATCATTGTTTATTTTAATGCTTTACGCCATGCATACCAGCTAGGAGGAGCAAAACAAAATGCGAAGCCCAGTCCAATTCGTAACAGCACCTAGTTCATCTGCCTGATCAAGGCGTTGATCTTCTCCTCACGGTTACCCACTATTTGAACATTAATAAGACGTTGTACTGCATGGAGAAGAGATACCTACAGTCACCACCCTCCACGAAATGTTTGAATTTTCTGGTGCGGAAGCCTCCAGTTGGGTTGCTGAGCTTGAAAGGCCACAAGAAGTTGGATGCCTGTTTGAAGTTGGGGCCAACGGTGAAGATCTCGTGGATCAGGTCCTCCATGCAGACAATACCGTACTTGCCGAGGGTACCCTCAATGAGAGCATTGTCGGTAAGGGCAATTCGCTGCTTGTCGATCTTTCCGTATCCGCGCTTGTAGATAAGTTCACGGACGGTCTTCAGGTTGGGGTATCCATAGGCAATCCACGGTTCGACGACCTTAAGCATCTCAAGGGTCGCCTTGGTCATGCGAACGAAGACACCGTTGTTGATCTGGAGAAGACGGAGTAGTTGGAGGATCTTTCGGGGCTTTGGTGCAATCTTGTTAATACTGTAAGAATGGTTAGCACCCTACAATGAAACAGCCATAGCGGTTATCTTACCCCTTGATACGGACAACAAAGACCAACTTCTCCTCGGCTGGGATATAGAAGGTACCATCTTGCTTCGAAAGACGGCTGAGACGGATTTTCTCGCGCTCCGCATCGCGGTACTCCTTCACGTACTTCTCGGCACGCTTGAAGATGACACCACGCTTCTCCTTTTGTGCCTGTTGATAACAGCAGTTAGTTATCTGTTAACCTGCAAAGAGAAGCAGATGTGATATCGGGACAGCAAATCAGACCCGAAAGATGGTTAATTTAGCGACAACATCGATACCTAAGCATCTAGTCGCAAAAATGGTGTTATGCATCATAAAAGCCTCAAATATCACACTGCACTCAATAAAAGTTTCGACGAACCTTTCTCTTCTTCTCGAGCTCCGCCGCTTTCTCCTCTCTCGCCTTCTCCTGGCTCTTGCGCTTCTTCAAGAGAGTCTCGGGGACGAGAATCTGGTCCGCTGTTGGGACGGTTCTGTATTAAGTTAGTCTGAATGTCCCGCATACCCTGTATGAAGAGAGCGCCGGGTGAGAATTGCAGCTATGCGCGGCATTCTCGCAATTGGCTGACTCGATGGTATAAATTTAATCGGTGAGACAGGTCAAGAAGAGAACTCATCCTGCTTTCACAAAGAATGAGAACGGCTCTAATTGATGGTGTATTCTCATCCGACAATACCTCAGACGGATGTCCAAGAAAGGTGCACAGCACATATGCGCAATTGTTGTTGTGAATCTTGCGCGAGGCGCCCGTGATAGCACTACATGATTGCGTGCGGCAATGACTTTAAAGGAGAAAATTGAAATCTTCAGCCTCAAGACCCCGCACTACGCCTCTCATGATGCAAACTGGTAAGGCCTATATCATTGAGGGTGTAGCTCAGGAAGAATCGAGCTGGCTGCCGTTATATTGACGCTCAAGATCAAACATTCAATACAATTGCATCCCAGCGAGAGGACAAGCGACTATAGCTCCAACACAACCAACCATCAGCTCTTCGAATGGGACGGGGATTCATACGTGGAGGCTTTGGCAGGCATGGCGGTGGTTGTCGATATCGATATATTTGTCGGTGTCGGTGTTGATGTCGATATCGATGTCGTCGTCAGAAAAGTTCAAAGGAATAATTTCTGGTTGTGAAGTGGATGCAACTAGCGCTAGCGAGCCTCTAGGGCAAGCGAATTTTGACCTGACTTATATATGGTCACGTGAAATGTTTCCAGACCTCAAGAAGTCATCCGTCAACTAGCAGGAGCCATTTAGAAAGAGGGAGGCTAAGAAAATGGTTGCCATATATTCTATAGGGTCAAATGGCTCTGGTCAACTTGGGATTGGGCATAAGGAGGATGTTTCTGTGCCGAAACCAGCCGTCTTTGCTGATGGATATCCTGACCAGGTGACTGCAGTCAAGGCGGGAGGAAACCACACACTTATGCTATCGTCTGGCCGTTTATATGTTGCTGGTGATGCGACAAGTGGTGCCTGTGGCCTTGTTTCTCATCATAACACTTCTAATTCTCTGTTTTGGCAGTTACGGACAGATAATGATGACGCTTCATTGACTAAACATGTAACGATTCGATTATTTGCAGCCTCGTGGGAGGCTTCGTTCGTGGTTCAGCAGGATGAGAATGGGCGTGCCACAAAAGTGTACAGTTTCGGGACGGGAAATAAGGGAGAGTTAGGAGTTGGCGAATTACTCTTTCGATCTTCGCAAGCCCAACTTATAGAGGCCTTTCCCCCTTCCGACTTAGAAGTGGTCGACCTAGCCGCGTCTGTGCATCACGTCGTTGCTGTCCTCAGCAATGGGGAGGTCTATGGATGGGGAAATGGTAGAAAGGGCCAATTGGGTGAACCTGATGGCATGGTTTATTCTCCACGCAAGATCTGCGGGATCGATTTTAAGGTCACTAGGGCTGTTTGCGGAAGAGAATTCACCTATTTACTCGGCGAGCCTGTAGATGGAAAGCACATTATACTAGGCTCGGATAAATGGAATGTAAGATCATCAGCTCCATTGGCTGTGCCTGGATGGAAAGATGTTGGCACAAGTTGGGGCGGTGTTTTCGTCTTACAAAAGGATGGAAAATTGCTATCTTGGGGTAGAGATGACCATGGACAATTAGCTCCCAGTGGGCTACCAGACCTGTCCCAAATCGCCGTTGGGAGCGAACATGTCGTGTGCCTTACCTCAGAAGGCGACGTCGTGGCTTGGGGATGGGGCGAACATGGCAATTGTGGACCTGGTACAGTGAATGGTGATATCCGAGGAAGGTGGAATACAATTGCTTCCGCCAAATATCTACCGCCCACCAGCAAAATCCTCGCCATTGGAGCGGGATGTGCAACAAGTTGGATCTTTGTCGGCGATTGACAGCCATGTCCTTCCTCGATGCGTCACTGAAGCATTCCCTGGTTGGTAGCGCTGAAGCAAGGCAGTGCTCGTCTTGACTATATAAAGCCTTGCGACAGATCCGGCTTGAAGAAGCTGGTCAGTCCATATTGTATTGTTTCTGGTTCTCGCGTCTGTTGTTAATCATCGAACATGCCGCGGATCTGTCAAGTTAGATCTCGGCTATGATAATACAGCTATATGACTTACCCCTGAAAGCCGCTGGGTTGGAGCTAATCGCTGAGTTTGTGGCAGACTAGCATCCGGATTAGTCTGTGCATTAATTCGGGAAAGGCCGTTGATGCTCTGGCTCTGAGTTTCTGCGCTCTGTAAGCCCTTCCCAGAATTCATCGTGGCCACGACCTGTAAACACAATGTTAGCTTTTATCCTGTCTCAGTGTAATTCGCATACGCTATTTCCACCTGCGTCCCACAACAGCATCTCATCTTCCTCCTCGTCGGAGTTGACTGGGTCCCAACGCCGATCGTCATCTGCCTCAGGGAAAAAAAGAGCGTCGGTTTGAATGCTAGGCTGTGGGGGAGGTGGCGATGGTCTAGAGACTTTGCTTCTAGGTGCTGCATCGCGATTAAGACTTAGCGCCGCACTGGTAGAAGGAGGGCGCATTTCGGGATTCGAGGGCTTCTTTGAGCTTGGGGTTGCTTCCAAAGCCGGTCTTGATGCAGGTCTCTTAGAGTTGGCCCGGGAATTGGGCGCGGCAGAAGCACCACGGCCCTCCCCGGTCGTCATAAGTATGAACTCGCTCAATAAGCCCTCATCGCTGTATGTCAGCTGCATTGGGTTAGATGGATGAGAGTACAGCGCTTTGACAGTCGTGTTAATGGTACTGGCATGAGAAACTATTGATTTGAAGTCTTTGACGCTGATCACGATGTGGAGCTTTTCTTCGACGTGAAACTCGCCAAACTCCAAAGTGTCTACAGCGATCGTAGTATGCAATGGCTGCTTTAAGACTTCTATCATAGTAGTCAGTCTCAAGTCATACGTCATTGACTCAACATCTCACCATTCCCAGACATAATCTTTTCCGTATAGCTAGTGAGACTGACACGGCCGTCTTCGAAATAAATGTCGAGCTGCTCTGTTCCAGGTCCAAAGTGCTCTACAAATTCCCGTAGTGTCCTAGAGGAGATTGACCAAACATTGCCCGCAGATTCCTTGACAAAGAGAGCATGCATCGGAGAGACAGACTCGAATGTCAAGCGGTAAGTTTTCAGAACGCCTTGCTAGAGTATTAGTACGGTCTAGATAAATATTTGAAACCATACCATGTCTACACGCGATCTTAATAATGAAACGGCTCTTTCCCGTGCCTTCTCCATCCTCTACTGTGACATCACATCGCTCAATGGCGGTATCTTTCTCTCTCATAGGATCGGTTGCCCGACCCTTGAATACTGAAAGCAATGCCTAGAACGTATCAGCTTTGCTATGGTCAATGTCGATGACTTGGATACACATGAAACTGACTTTGTTATAAATCTTGCAATTGAATTTTTCCCTTGAGGGATTGGCACCAGTCCCTTTGAATTGATATTTGGCGAAGAACTTCTCAATTAATGTGAAAGACGCGTACGCTGATTTCGACGAATTCAAAGCAGTCAGAGTAAGCTGGATTTCAAATTAGACAGTGAGTCTCTTAAAGACGATTTAAGTACCTTATCATGGACTGCTTCTATACAGACAGCTTCGCTGAACTTCCCCAAGCATACGAGTGCATCATGAAGCTTCCCGAGCGACTCTGGGCTGAGAGTGAAGGCCAGAACAGGCATGATAAGATTTTGTTCTCTCTTATGGAGAGACGGGATATAAAGCACTAGAGTCTTGATTCACATGATGATAATCCTGCGGTCGAAAGCAGGGTATACTTCTTGCGACTTAGAAGTTTTGCTAGGATTTTGTTAGTTTGAGAGATAGTGTCGAGATCCCGGCCGTTGTCCAGAAAGTCGCGTCGCGGAAACAGGTGATCTCGATCTCAGCTGCCACTGAACCCCGCGTCTTCCGCGAGCAAGCAGAATACACCAAAGCAGCACTTTTTAGTTAACACTTGCTCTCTGCGCACTGCGTTCTACAATCTCAGCTTTGCGAAAGCGTCTCGTGTCAAATTAGATAGTGATCTAGTTTCCTCGGTCCAAACTATGGTCGCCGCGCTCCCGCCCGAGATTCTTGTCCTTGTCTGCGAGGAGTTAGGGAATCGCCAAGATTTCCAGACTCTCTTTCACTGTGCTTTGGCAGGCAGAACACTTGTCCGCTCTGCCCTCTCGTGGCTTTACAGGTTAGCTGTCGCTGGGTTCTACTTAAGGTGTCGACTAATGGGAGCTAGAATTCATAATCAATCAGAATATTTCCGCGACGATGAACCCGACACGGCAGACCCTGTGTCATGGCAAGAAGGGAGGGCTTTGCAGATCCGCACAACTGGAAAATGGGCCCTCCTATGGCAGTCCATCATTCGGTCGAGCCTTGGAACAACCGCATACCCCTACTGCCTCTATATCCGCTCCTTAGATCTCCGGAATCTTGACTCGCTCCTTGAAGACACCCTTTTCCGAGCCTCGTCCCTTGATACTTTCTTTACCGATGAGATGTCTAGTTTCCTGAAAGCTCAAGAGACACCTCTTAAGTTGGGCCAAAAGAAGACAAGAAGTGGGAAGAGTGCTTACATCCGCCTAAATGTGGCCAGCATCCTAGATTCAGTTGGTGAATCCATCACGACATATGTTGCCGACTCAGCAGCCCGCGACCGGGTTATTGTTGCTCTCGAGGACATTTCTGGTAATATCAATACGACGGCGCTGCAAAAGTGGGCTAGACGGCTGTCTCGACTCAAAACTCTTACTCTTTATGATGGGTCTGTGCTGAATGCAAGCGTGGCAAACGTCATAAATGAATACTGTCCTGATTTTGACGACCTAATGTTTTGCTTTTGCATGCAAGCTAATGTGGATTCCGATATTGCTGGGTTCTTCGGTGCTCTTAGATCGAACAGCCTTCGGTCATTTACAGCCATCAGTTCACAAAGCATTGGACCTGAAACTCTCCTTGCGCTTAACAACCACTGTCTCTCATTAAGAGTGCTAAAATTACATGAGTTAAAGTCTAATGCGATCAAGAACCTTTCTCTTCTCCAAGGGTGTGAGGCTCTTGAGATATTGCATCTCCACGACGAAGATGGTTTCGTCAACCTTCAAGAAACTGAAAATAACGTCTATCTCGAAGTTCTGGCTTGGCTTGGCCGCTGCAAGCGACTTCAAGAGCTCCAGTTCCAGAAGATTTTAAGCGCTCCCTCAATATTGACAAATCTTTGCCTATGTAACAATATTCGCCTTCGAAAACTGGAGCTGATATATTACCCCTTAGTCAATAACCAAGACTTTCATAAAGCAATGTCACATCAAACCAGCCTTGAGTCGCTAATATTACGGGCAGAATCTGAGGGAGCTTTCAAAGATGACATAGATACATTGGTCAGCTCCGTCTCGCAACTGACGGGACTCAGAGAGCTAGATCTTTGCGAAACCTCGGAATACTTCCGTAGTCCTGAAATCATCCGCCTTGCTTCCAATCTGCTGAAGCTGGAGAAATTCTCGTTTAGTGGTTATGAAGTGACGGACACGATATGGCCTTCTATATCTGGCCTGAGCTATCTTCGAGCACTCAATGCCCATGCGATCACGGCCTTCACCTTCGACGGAATCCTCAACTATATCTCCATGCTGCAACCGACCAACCAAGGACTTGTCCTTTCGGTAATGTGCCAAGGCTTGGATTTTGACCTCAGCGATTACCACAAAACGGTGATTCAGGACAGAATCGAGGCTAAGGTAGATGGTAGATTCGAATTTGTTCTATTCAGAGAGAGTGATTCCGAATATGACTCCGCTTCAGATTAAGACCGGGAAACTCAACGAATCTGGGATAAGTGCTTGCTCAGATTAGACCGCAAATTGTTACGGGAAAAGTTACCTATGTCAGACAGAAAATAACAATACCAGTGTAATCTAATATGCCATTCTATACGGCCTCTGCATTGTTTCCTGCTAAAACCATTCTCGATTTAGAAATTGAAGTATATCTAAGACATAGTGGCATAGAAAAGTTTTACGCAAAATCTAAAGTATTCTATTCATACTCTAGGAAATTCTTGACTTTGGGCGTGAAGCCAATAGATCTTACCCAGGGCCAATGAAGTCATCATTTGTTAGACGGGAGTAAACGGAGAGAAAGCGTACACCCATAATAGCCATTGTAACCATAAAGGACGTCTTGCAATTGACATGCCTTACCTAATAATAGAAGGGCCTCATTCAAGAAGCCTTTTAAGTATCAAGCAACTCTCAAGGGGGCTTTCAAAGGCATCAAGAAGTGTTAAGAATTCACAACTAGAGTTCCGCGCTCAAAGTATGCCTAAAATTTTACTTTTCTAGAAAATAGGGTTCTCATATTGTAGAACTTCACACTAGCTATCAGTAGCAACACTTATGGTCTACTCTTAGCCATGATATTCTCCGGCATGGCATACGTAAGGCATAGCCAGGTACGCAAACTCATCTCAGTTCGTCGTGTTATCTGCTAAATTGATGACGACTTCGTAGAAGAGAGCAATAGACGATAGACGTCTCTAACAAATTCTACTCAATCGATGATCTAAATATGCTGAAAGCAACATGATCTTCATATCAGACGGTAATTCCAATGCGATTGGTCTGTTCAAGGCGATTGCTTTATATTTGTGTGCCTCGCCTCTATCTTCGATGAACTGAATTGAATGGAGAATATAGGCTGGAATAAAAAGAGGTCTTGGATTGATTACTCTTATGCACATTATATATGGAAGGAGGGGGAGTGGCGACGAAATTGACCTACAGGATAGTTCATGTAATTTGCACAGAGTTTTCAAACGAGGCAGCGTCTGACGGGACCAGAGCGAGCTCATTCATTCAGGGCCTTTATTCTCATCTTGCCGCGAGGGTTCTTCTATAACCGCCCTGGACTTTTCTTCTAAGAGGCGGTACTTTCGCTTGCTCTTTTTGACTGCGCTGCTCTTTTTCTTTCTTTTTGCTTCCCCGACAATAGCAGCTCTACTGCCTTCCCCTTTCTCCAGCACTTCTAGTTTCTCCGCCAGCATCTGTCTTGCAATCTTTCGATTCTGTGAACGAGATCTTGTGGCTTGCACTTTAAGAACGAGACCGGTCGGGATGTGTTTCAGTTGCACAGCGGATGAGGTTTTGTTCTGTTTGACTTCATGTAAGTGACAGCCTTAGAAATTTGATTTAATGGCCTAGGAGGGTGATGAAATCAAGCCGGCTCACTCACGGGGTTGACTTACAATCTTCTGACCTCCGGGACCACTGCCCTTGAGATAACTCTCCGTAAACTCGTCCTCCCTGACGGGTAAGGGTCGATCAGGCATCTTCTTCACCCATATTGAATGGGTTGCAGCAAAGCTGCGTCTGTTGACTAGGCTTCTCAAATCATTGCCAAAGCTTTGCTTACAACTTAAAGAATAAAATAATTGGCGTATCATGGCACCCTGTACATTCTGGGAGAGTGTATTGTTGAAGTTTAGTGCGATAGGCCGGGAATGACATACAAGCCTCGTCTTGCTGACGTTCGATATCCGACATCCGACATCCCTTTAACCATTTCTGACGGCTTCCGTTCACAAAGTTATTAACAAACAAAGCACTCCAAATTTTTGCCAACTCGTTCTTGCACTACCCCTGGACACCACATCCCACAAAAGTAACGCAATTAGGACCTGCATTCTGGCCAGGAGAAGTACGACTCCTCACTATGGCTATCCTCGCGTCCACGTTCCGGTGGCTGCAGAGAAAGAGATATCAGTATGAGGTTCGATAAGTCGTTCTTTCGACTTCCAGCACACCTACTGACAGGGCCAGGTCACCTTCTCCCTCTACATGATGACTCCCACGGAAAAATTCATTTTCAGTAAGCACCCACGCGCTTCTAACCCAAATCGAGACCCCTATTTCTCTCAACTCGTGTTCCAGTGTCCGGCTCGCAGTTTCCCTCGATGAGAGCATGACTGATCGATCTTGCGTACATACAGATTCTTTTCTCTTCCTCTTCTTCAGCATGATTGTCATCGCACTTACACTGTACCTTCCACAACACCTCACGTTCCTCACAAATCGCGCCTGGTTCTACTACAATGGCCCTGAAGGCGCGAAAGCAGCCTCAGAGAGCTTGAGTACTGTGCTCGGGGAACATGTTAAGCAGACAACTCTCAGTGCCGCAGGGTCTAATACACCGTCAAGTGTATGGGGTTCTGGAAGGGAGCTTTAGGTCACAGGATGGGAACAATTGTTTGTACGATAGCACGAGAGCAGTTACGTACTATGGACTACAAATGGCTCTATATTTATTACAAGAGTCGTTCGTTTGGAAGCTGGGGATAAATGATAATGGCATTTGATATACACATCCATAACTAATAATAATAATACTAAACTCTACGATTGTGATACTTTTCTTTTTCGTGATTGTATTGGCTCTTCTACCAAGTTGCACAATCCAAGTTCAATTCTTACAAATAGGCAGTGAGCTTCCCGCCGATTACTTCTTGCGCCGATGCTAAGCCATATTCTCTCTCGCCATCATCAGGTGTTTCATGGTATTGTACATCAGCTCTCCAATGCCTGCAACTCCATTGCTTTCCAAATGGCGTAGTACGCCCAATCTGTAATCTGCCCATGAGAGTACTAACCCTCCATCCATCTCAAGCTGCTTCAGGGACCCCTGTGTTACTGGTCCTGCATGCCGAACGTCGATTGTATCCTCGTTATCTTCGCGCTCTCTGACATAGGATATCGCTTCCTGGCAAAGAACGGGGGAGTAAGAAAGGCTGAATAATCCCGCGAGGGAGACGGACGTATCGAGGGCTGAAACGTATTTGGTTAATGTGGATGTAATTTCAACGGGCAGTAAACAGCCGACTGCGTTCGCATCGGAAGTGTTAAATGCGCGGGACCTCCATATGCAGTTGCAAATGTCCATGAGGAATCCATTAAAATGATTATAATATTCCTTTGGATAAGACAGCTGATTATTAACTGATGCCTTGGAAGATGTTGCGAGCTCGAATGCACGTTTGTAAAGGGTGAGGATCGAGCAGAGGCGCGTAAGAGTGCTGAGAGACGATGTAAAATACATTGTGTACACTACCTCAGCAGGAGGCGTAATTATTCGAACAGCAGCCCTACAGTCGGTATGAGAAATAAGATAGGCGATGCTCTCGTAGAAAGTGAGAACTGTTGAACAAATCGTGACAGATGTAGAACTCTGGAGAATGGTGAGGGCAAGATTGTTGACATGGGCGATCAAAGAGGTAACTGAGGTACTTTCTTGCATAGAAGGATGATTTGAGGCTATAAGCTTCTTCCCCCACCTACGAAGTAGATTATTGTAGAAGGTAAAGATGACAAGTTTTGACTCTATCGTATCATCCAAAATAGCATCCTCGACAGGGCTGAAGAAACTATGATAAAGTTCTAAGGCAGTCAACAGAAGAGTTATAAATGGATTACATGCAACAGACCTTCAAACGAGACCATGGGAATATAAATTAGCATATCGAGAACAATCTCTCGACCTGTATTTCCATTCCAAGAGGGAAGCATAGACTCAATATACGTTAAACAAGCTGGCGGTAGGCACTGGGGATTATTAGTATCAATTATGGAGTTTGACTGCGAGGCAAACCTTTGTGTAATGCGCGTAGTCCTGGATTGCTTCAAGCATGTTCAGAATATTACTTGCAAATGAATGTGAGGCTTCCAGCTGGTCCTCAAAAAAGGCCAATAACCAATTGTCAATGCGTCTCGAAGTTGCTTCGGAATATTTAAGCTGAAGAAACTTCTGCAACAGAGGGTCTCCAATAACCGCCACTAACTGATTTGGTAGTTCAATCCTTTCCAGATGCCGCACAAAATCTTCAACGTTGTCAATTTCCTCTAATGTGATCGACGACTACTTTATTAGCTTACCAATAGACGACTAATTATAGAGTGTGATTTACCTCATGTGCATGTGAAGTGCGCAATTTTGGTATTATAGCGCCATAATTTATACGAGCGCTTCTCCGGGCCAATCTGAAGTTTTGTTGTTCGGGTTGCAATATATCCTGTGATCTCTGCGAGTAAACCTCTTGTATCTCGCGGAGTCTCTTTCGCCATTCTTGATTTGGATGCTGAAGGTAGATTAAAAATCATTATCATAGGTAGGACGTGGGTTGCTAACCATAAAAACCGACGCCCGTCCTGAAGTTACATCACCGACGATTACATCTGGATAATAGTCTTTATATACTCTCATCAGTCCTACCAACGGCGGATCATTTCCCGCATGTCGCATCAACTCCATGCTTTAAAACATTAGCATTGCCCCTATAAACACTCTTCAGGCGCGGTGACCTACAGAATTTGAATCCTAAAGGGTCGCACATGTTTACGTCGTGTGATAAGGGACAATACATGACATATTTGTGGCCTGGAACCTATCAGCATTTCATCAGAAGTAGGTAAATAGAGCATACCTGATAGCAAGAGTATCAAGAAGGTTGAAAAAAATTCCATAGAAATGTGACAAAACCTTTGGATTCTCAATGACATCGTAGACCATAACCAACCACTTTATCAGGGCGCCTTGGGTTGCATATGATGGTTTAGCACGTCCATGGCCAAGACTACCAACGACCCTGATTATTATGTCATCTGGGACCTTACTGGCAGGGTAGAGATTTCTGATCAGGTTGCCCAGACTTCCCTGGTCAAGCTCATTAGATTGCGTTAGAATGTCAACAAACTTCTCCAACGTGGCAGTATCAAGGCCTTCTTCATAAGCCCGCGAGCACACTCTATCCACAAGACTGGATATCTTGACCGCTCTTTGCCTTACAGGTATAATTGCAGCTGTGAATATTCATAAGCTTTTTTGTACAGAATATAAGGTGGTATCGGGCATCTAGGAAGACGCGTCTTACCATTTTGCAGGTCAATCAAGAGTTCGCTCATTCTCTCATCTCGTTTTACTTGTCTCTCCATTGCTATTGAAAGGATTGTTTCCAATCATTCTGGATTAAATCCTGTGATCCGTAAAGGAGCAAACTATAATATCGTTGCAGCGTGGGGTTGCCGTTCGTGATCGAAATCTGTAGGAAACGCGTGGGAGTGTTCTTTAAGGGAATCCGAGTACGGAGAAGACATGGAATCGGGTCTTTGCACCAACCACGCTGTGACAGATGCAATTGATTAATTTAGAGTATAAATTCAGACGCAATCAGTATACCTGAAGTGTTTCAAGTTTACTTACTTCAAACATTCAGACATGTAGTATGCCCAGTCAGGTGATGTGCGGGGTTTATAAGTCACCTGTCGACGCGTCTTCCCGCCTTCCCGTCAACAACAGATACGGGCAAACAGCGTGGAACTTTGCTTCAGGTTTAGAGATACAGAATTTTTATGCCTTTTAATCGACGTCTATGCGACTTGTGATTCTTTGAAGCAGTATAGGCACCCGTTACCAGCTAGACCTATCGTCAGGTCAAACCCATGAACCACAGATATGAGCGCACCAGTCAATTCTGACACGACGCTCTTGACTGAGCATTTAACGTATAGGCCGGCGGTCAGTTGCATTCGCAGGGAGTCTGTACTGATTTGCTGATACTCTGTCTATAGGCTTTAATTGACGATATAATAAACAGCATAAACATCCTTGTGTTCAAAGCTACAGATGCTGTCGAGAGAGGACTACTCTCCGCAGACCCAGCCAGCCTTGGCTTTCAAGTCATCCCTCAAACCTCTACGGAAGCACAAGAGACCGGCACAGCGATTGAGGAAAAAGCAAAACTTGAGATTGAGAATGGAGTGCATCAGCTCGAAACTCTTCTGGAGGCCAAAATTGACAAGAATTTCGACAAACTTGAGGTGTGGGCATTGAGGAATGTTCTCAGTGTGCCGTCTGAAGTCAGGGACTGGGTTCAATTGAGCCATTACGAGGGATTAAATTTTACGAGCAACGATGATGCGCCGAGCACAGAGTCGATAGTGCTACAACGGAGGAAATTGAGAGAGACACAAAAGCTGCATTCATTACTACTGGCCGAGACGGGGAAAAATGATGCAACGATTGCCTCTTTGAAGGCTATACTGTCAAGGAATGTGGCATCGACTGGCCAACTGAAAGGTGAAACAGAGATAGAGTACCCTGTTTTTGCGTTCTTACAGAACAAAGGCGATTTAACGGACGACGCTTCGCATCCCATCAGTGCGACTACTTCGTTCACTTTGTCACAGCTACCAGCATTAAAAGCGCTCCTACAGAATTTAAGACCGCGGCTAGTAGAGCTCGCGGATGGGAGCGGGAAACAAGGCTTGATTGGGGAAGAGGAAAAGAGCTGGAGGAGACAAAGGCTGGAGTTCGTGGAACGGGAGACAAGGCGGCATCTCGAGAGTGTGCGGGGCTTGGAATTGGGGGAGATGGGAGAGGTTAGGGATGGCGAATGGCAAAAAGAGGGAAGGCAACTTGGAAAGGGAGAGGTGGAAGACTTGGAAAAAGTTGTGGGAATGGTTAGCGGAGAGGATGCAATGGACGAAGGTGCATAGACAGTTCTGACTATTGGAATGCTGTACAGCAGGGGCTATTGATAGCCACGGCGTTTTGGAATACCAGCGGGAGGGGCGATTTTGTACATGGGATACACCTTGCGGTGATGTAAAGGCATGGTCAGCTCGCTGTATTAAGATGAACGACTTACATGCTTTGAATGCAGTGTACGAGTAAGCATGGTGCCCGTATATTGATGCTCCCGAAAAAGGTCGCATAGGATGTCTCCATAACATCCCTGTCACGTCAGCCTTCTCTACCACGCCTTGTGCCTAAGTTCTGCCATGACCGACAACACAACCAGGCCACATCCGCAATGAAATTCTCCTGACCGAGGGTGTTCTCCTCAATCATGGACCAGGGAGATCCAGAGGGGATTCAAGGCTCGACACTGGAGCCCCTCAACCTCACGGATACAGGGCCGTACGTCTTCCGCAGCTTGCTCGACAACGTGCCATTAGCAGCCGACGGTGACAGAGATGATATTGAGATCAATTGCGTGGAGTTTCTAGGTACGGGCTGTGTATTTCATTATACTGTTTGCGCGCCTCTTGGTTCACATTTTCTGATACGGACAAGCGCTAACTATATACAGAGCAGAATCTCTACGTTGGAACCTCTGCCTCCGAAATCCTCCACTTCGTTCAGATACCTCCTGACCCCGACGATGTATCGGGAGGGCCGTCGTATATTTTAGCCTCGAGACTCCAACCTGCCTTCCATAATCCGCCTACACCGGCCAGACCAGGGATCCAGCAGATTCTGCTCCTTCCAACAGTATCTAAGGCGTGCGTTCTATGTAACTGGACAGTCACATTCTACTCGCTTCCAGAACTGAGTCCAGTGTTTGAGATTGCTCAGATTCGATCTTGTAATTGGATTGGTGGTTTGGATCTCAATGTCGATCAAAAGGGTGGCAGACAGGATGGCAAAAGCGCCTCTGTTACTGTCCTCCTTTCCCTTAACAGGAAGATGAGAGTAATCAGGATTGGTGAAGAACCTCGTGCTATTAAAGTAGAGCCTTGCCCTGTATCTATGCTAAGAATATTGAGCTGATTTCTACTAGACAGTCGACTACGCTGGGTGTACCTTATCAATACGCCGCGACTCATTTGCGTGCGTGGCAGATTCACGATCCTATGCCCTCATCGATGTTGACCGTCAGCTAAAGATTCCTTTATTTCCCATTTCGTCATTGGACGACTCGCAATCAAGCGATGTAGGCGGTCGTGTCCAAGACATATCAGGAAACACCGGTAGTAGCCTTCCGCGAAACACCACGTCCACTCAAGGAGGCCATGCTATAGCTTCTGATAACCGAGGGCATAGCCGTAGCACAAGCCTCGGTCCTTTCGTGAGTGGAAATTCCCGCAAACACGATTCACGAGGCGGAAGTGGAGACTATTCTGGACGAGAGACTCCAGACACTTTATTTCGAGAATCTTCGCCTGCTCCAACTACAAGTCCTCGTCCTGCGTCTCATGAGCCCAGTCAGAGCTCCAATAAGCCTCTACCTCCGGCCCCAAGTGAGAGCACCTCCACGGACCAAGCCAATCCGGCATTAACTCTACCTCTTGTCGACCTGAAACCACATATAGTTTCTCCAACTCCACATGAATTTCTCTTAGTCACTGGGACAGTACCGAAGGATCCGGGAGTGGGTATATTCGTGAATCTTGAAGGTGATGTGACTCGATCGACGTTGGAATTTGACAGCTATCCGGACGTATTGGTCACTGATGGCCGAGGGGTTGGAGTTGACCCGACATCCGCGAACCTGGAAGATGAAGAAGAAGGGTTTGTGCTTGCGTCTATGGCCCGTAACCTTGGTGAGGAACAACGGCATGGCATTCAAATTCAACGATGGGATCTAGACCCGGGAGAGGGTGAAATCCAAAAGTTCTGGTTGGAAACGCCATCTGCTTTCGCCCAAGGCAAAAGGCTGAAGGCCACTAGAGTTGGGCTGCGATATGTGGTAGATCCAGGCGATGTCTTCTTCGATGAAGTTGTGGACAGACTTCGCCTGAAGCATTTTTCACCTTTTGCGACGCGGTCTATGGATGTGTCCGTAATGTCCGCCGCTAATGTCGATTCCAGAACTGCTACGTCGCTAGAGCAAGTATCTGCAGAGAAGGAGCTTTTCGAAAGTGGAGATTCACTCCCAAAAGGCTGGGAAGCAAAGCGCAACGAGGAAGAAAAGCAATTTGCTGAACGATTAGGCCATTCTCGGACCCACGTGGTAGCATGGGCGGGCAAAGATATATGGTGGACAGTCAGAAACCCAGTAACCTTACGGTTAGAGGCAATGCTCTCTACAGCGCTGCGTAACGAGGTCCGTAATGGTCAAAAGTATACCGCAGTCGATAGCCGAAAAACAATCGAGATCATTAACTCTCTACGGGGACGCGAGGCAAAGTCTGAGGCTGAGTTTCTAAGTTTGGGGTATATTAGGCAACGCGCTGGCCTGCTTCTTCTTATGAGTATATTGGACACCCAATCCGGACAACCGTTAGATGCCGACCGTCGCGCAACGGAAGAGGCCCTGCTAGAAGGTGGCCTTGATCCTCGTGTTGTGCTAGCAATCATTCCACCTCTGCGAAACGAGATCGTGGAAGGTAGAACTGGGATTTGGATCCATGGCGGCATCAAGGATCTTGCTGAGAACCTAATTGCTCATGGAATTATGGACTCTGGAATTGACAGTGTACCTGATCATGTTATAGACTTTCTGCACACATATCTATCCACTTGGCGGAAAAAGAAAGGCTTTGGAAGTGTGGCAAATGAGAACGAGGTGTTTAGGAGCGTGGATGCCTCTCTTCTCATCATTCTACTACATCTTGATAAGTCTTCTCCGCAAGACCTTCCCAACTTAAAAACGGTGCGTGCAGAACTCTACGAACTCGTTGACCTTGGCGTCGATTGCTTTGAAAGGGCCGTGTCTCTTCTCGAGTCTCACCACCGTCTTTATGTCCTTAGTCGTCTTTATCATGGTCGCAAAATGTTGGGTGAGGTTCTATCAACTTGGCGTCGAATTTTGGAAGGTGAGAACGATGAAGGTGGAGAATTTCGAGAAGGCGAACAGCAAATGCGAGAGTATCTTGGGAAGATCCGAAACACTACGCTGGTACATGAATATGGCGTGTGGCTGGCTACTCGTAATCCGAGGCTTGGGATTCAGCTTTTTGCTGATGACAAAAGCCAAGTCAAATTTCAACCGACTCAGGTGGTCAATATTCTCCGAGAAGGGGCACCTGGAGCCGTCAAGGACTATCTCGAATTTCTTGTTTTCAACAAAGATCATGTTGAATACATCAACGACCTTATAACATATTATCTCGAGATTGTGACGAGCAAGCTAGAGCAGTCAGATAAAGCTAAAGCGATATTAGCACAAACTTACGAGTCATACCGTGCTCTGCGCCCACCGAAACCAACGTATCGGCAATTCATCACGGAAAATGCCATAGATGAAGAATGGTGGCACAGTCGTCTAAGACTCCTTCAACTGCTAGGGGGTAGTCAAGGTTCGGCATCGGATTACGATGTTGCTGCTATTCTTCGCCAAATTGCGCCGTATACACAGGAGCTAGTCCCGGAAATTATAATTCTCAACGGGAGACAATCTCAGCACGAAGACGCCCTTCATCTCTTGACTCATGGTTTAGGAGACTATGACACCGCAATTAACTACTGTCTCCTTGGCGGTTCAAGTATCTTCCACCCCAAGCCGGGCACCTTGTCACCAAAAACAATACCAACGCGAGAAGAGCAGTCCAGACTTTTCGGATTCCTCTTAGCAGAGTTCCTTCGCATAGAGGATATTAGCAATCGTGTGGAGCAGACGAGCATTCTGCTGGAAAGATTTGGCAGCTGGTTTGACGTCGGATATGTACTAAGTCTCATCCCTGACTCGTGGTCTGTTGAACTCGTGTCTGGGTTTCTTGTTAACGCCCTGAAGCGCATTGTTAGAGAGAGGAGTGAGAGTATGATTGCCAAGTCGTTGAGCGGAGCGGAGAATCTGAAGGTCAGTGCTGAACTAATTCAGAGAATAGATGCCGTTGGGCCGTCAATTGAAGCATAGTGAAATAAGAGATCCTTAGATATATGGACACAATAACTCAGTTAAGATGTTTAAATCCGTCTCATGCGTAGGCTATTGAAACGTGCTGTTATAGATGCCAGATGACTTATATGCCGTGGAAGACCAGATCGGCTTAGCCAAACCATGAGGCCACATCTTTAGTGGAGATGATTTTTCGCACTCTCGCTATGTTACAACCTGCTGATGCGTCTTGATTGGTGGGAACGTTGGGGTCAGAGATCGTTCACCCACCCAAGCGCTTCTCCCATTTTGATATGTTGTCCCTTCTGTACGGCCCAATTCCAGCCCCCTTTTCTCTTAATTTCCTCTCCCATCCATCCCTCGTCAAGACTCGGTCTTTGGCCCTTTGGTGCCTCGAAGACCAGAACAACGGTACTCCCAAGCTGAAACCCGCCCATCTCTTCTCCCCTCCGGAGTGGGTGACCGTGCAAGATCGGACTCGCGCTCTCGTACGTGGCTTCGGCGTATCCGCTGTAGGGTTCATTCCGCTTTGCTGCCTCCTCGGCGGCCCTATCGGCTGCGGTGTCCGTCGTGAGGGAGTTGGTGCGTAGTTCTCGATCGAAGTTGACCTTAATAGAGCCGACATTGGTAGCACCAACGGGAGTAAAAGAGAAGAATCCCCAGCGCCATCGTCCCAAGAGCACAACTCGCTCGTTGAGTGTGAAAAGCCCTGGCAGTGTCCTCTGCAGGTACGGAGACACGCTGTAGAGCTCTCCGGCAAAGTGACGCCGCTTCTCTACCACCCATGCTGTGGGAGAGTGGAAACGGTGGTAGTCTCCAGGGGCAAGATATACAACTACATAATACAGAGCCGATCGGTGCTCAGATGTGAGCCGCGCGTACCAGGGCCGCTCACCACGAGCCAGATCAGCGCGTACTTCTGCTTCAGAGGCGGAGGTAGTGGTAGTGGATGCATCGCTTGTCTTATTAGGCTGTCTGTGCGGGGGCCCTGAAAACAGATTTGGAAGAGTATATGTAATGCCATTAACAGTAGCGAATTCCTCATCTTGTTTTATGATATCTTCATCGCCTTCTTTGTGAGAAATACCAGGCAGACGCTTACCTCGTTTTGTGATCTGAGGAGCAAGATGTGACGGGAGAGATAAGGCCTCTTCGCCGCTAGTACCAAGAAGGGCATCAAGACTGTATGTCATGCCTTTCACCTGTTCCACTTCCCCGCTCTCAATTGCTCCGAACTGCAGCACTCTTCCGTCACTTGGAGACAAGAGAGCATTTGGATTGGGATCAAGAGGGCGGACGCCTGGCTTCAAAGTTCTGTAAAAGAATGACGCCAGATTTGGGTACACGTGGAGGTCGGGTTCTGATACTTCAGAAAGACTATAATTTGGTCAGGAAATATATTCTTCACGTAAATGCAGTGCGGATGGCGTACTTAACACCAAATATAAAAGAATAAAGTTTGAATCCTGGAACCCGCAAATAGTATGGTATTTCGAGCTCGTTAAATTTACCCCACAGTCTGGACATGGCCTTTAATGGAAGAGTAGACATGACTTGGACTTGCCTTGCAGATGTCAGCTATTGCCTGGAAAACGGATGTGCAAATCACCCACCATGGCCCCGACGGTCGAATGCGTTCTCTTCTCTTGGGTCGTCCTGTGGGCTCCTCATCATCCTCCTCCTCTTCATCAAACCTTCTCGCCTTTTCCCTTTCATTGACACGGTATAGCTGAGCCAGGCCAAGAAATGCAATGCCCAAAGCGACCGGAATGGGATGCCATTTTATCTTCGTTTCGGCAAGGGCTTTGCGCAGCCGGGTGTTAAAAGAGTCGTTGTACTCCTTGCTCTTTTGGTTCAACCTTGCCGAAGAGGAAAATGATCTTGATCTCCAGACTCGATTAACATGCGGCAGTAGAGACGAAGTTATAGAGCGAGTTCTACATGCCCGAGCTTGCGCCGCGAATACTCGCGATCGTGTACTTATTATTGTGACCATCTTGGGCAGCGATTCAATCTCTATATAGAGTCGCAGCCTCGACTCTCCATTGTCGGTGGATAGCTGTCGAATATTCAATGTGAGGCTGATGAGAGCTGGTTAGTGCATGGGGCCATATTGATGCTGATGATATCGAGCGACATCTTCCCACCTTAAAGATTAGTCTGGTATTGCCGGTTCGTTCCATACCGCCTTCCGACCCCGGCTGCAAGGGAACGACAACCATGTGGCCTCTTGAAAGATTTCGGGTGTCAATAAATTAATTGATGAGCTCCGCTCACTTGCAAATCTATATTCCATTGCCCAATCTCTTGGATGCTCATGGACAGGTATTATGTGAGCTTCATATCCAACCGTCACATCTTCTAGTATCGATCCTACAACCATCTCACGTCGAAGAGATCGCTTCAGCAAGTAGTCCACGATGTCTGTACCAGCAGAGGTTCAAGCACCGGCCGATGTTCCAACAGGTGATGAAGAACACTTGGAACGGCTCAGCTTCACACTGGTTATTGTGTCTCCATCCACAGGAGTCGCAAGTCCCTTGACGTTTCCTCAGCTACCTGTTGAGACTACGGTAAGCCAACTAAAGGCCAAGATTCGGGATGTTCTGCCCTCCAAGCCGTTGAATGAGAGTCAACGCCTCATACACCGTGGACGATTACTTGGGAGAGATACAGAGTCCATGCTGGAGATATTTGGCCAAGAAGCCGTTAGTACTCCTTATGCCCTCCTCGACGACTGACATGCTGACCTCGCCTCTCCAGCTTGGAAGCTCGGAACCGCAGACTTTACATCTTGTCCTTAGACCTACAGGACCAGATCCCCCTATTCACCCTTCGACCCCCTTCATCCCGCCCCAAAGGGTCACAACACCAATTCCTCCTCAAATTCGACCCCAGTCGACACCAGCTAACCCCATCCATGGCATGCACGCCCAGCAACCCTTGCCAGGTTTTCAACATCAGCATCATGCAATCCACCAAGCAGAGCATTGGCAGAATGTCTTGGGTCAGAGGCTCCAAGCGCTACAACGTGAGACTGCCCGTTTACAGCAAGAAATGGGGAATATAGAACAGAGATCACGGGCCCTAGCCTCGGCGCATCCAGATGTCTTTAGTAACCAGCATGAACGCACTTCTCAGGCTCCCCAAGCTCCTCCGCTAGGAACGCAAGCACCTCACATACCTCAGCCGATGAGCGTCCGACCAACAATACCAATGAATACATCCTTGCCCCCTCCACCACAATTCCCGGCGGCATTGCAACATCTTCTTCACCAGGGGCAAAACGAGCGAGCTTCTGCTGAGACTCGTCATGGGTTTCAAGGGTTTGGCAGCGAAATGAACCCAACCATTTATCGGCAAACCCGATCTGGTCGAGCTAGCCCGAATATTATCCGGCCAGACCATAGTACCACATATAGTCGCGAAGGAACCGGCCCAAATGGCGAAAGGTGGCAGATGACAGTGAACGAAACTACCTCAACATTTCAGATACCGCAGCATCCTCTTATGCGACATCATGACCACAATCAGGTTTACGGAGCACAGCCAGCATTAGACAGTCTGCAAGCAATTGCGAGGACCACTGACAGACTTCTTGCTAGTCAGAGATCACAGAGCTCCCAAAATATGCAGAACAGCCCTACCGAACCAAACAACCATCTCCCATCAACAGCTGTTGACCAAGGGCCTCAAGCCCTGCCGGTTACAGCACCACCAAGCAGTACCCTTGCTGGAGCTGCTTCGCAAGCTACGGCTCCTCTCCCACAGCCATCAACGTATAATCCCCAACACAACCCAAATACCACAACACCCGGTTTAGCTTCATTCCTGAGCTATGCCCATGTTGCTACTGGTAGTACGGAACCAATGGTATACATCCTCTCATCTCCTCAAGGCCCGCAAGCGCTTCTCCTGAATAACTCGGCTACCTATTTTGCCCATCCTCTGGACACAAGACGTCGTCGCGCTGAATCCCCTGCAGCTAACACAGCAGATCAAACCCATGCTGTGGAACGGGAACCAGTAGTCGTACCCGAACTTCAGAACAGGGCCGCTCAACGGCCGGCACGCCGTGGTAACCGTCATCAGCAAGAAGATCCTCCCCTTGAGCCAGTGGGAGTACCGCATGGGAACCCTGGTGCTGGCGCGCTGGGCGCACGAATTGGGCCCATGATCTGGCTTATTATCCGCCTCGCAGGCTTTGTTTGGTTTTTTACTGCTGGAAACAACAGCTGGCCCCGGTTCATGATGATCACGGGTCTTGCAGTTGTTGTCTTCATCATTAACACAGGAATTTTCAATGGTATCGCAGAGGCATTATGGGGTCCAGTAAGGAGGCATGTAGAAGCTTTAATCCCACTTGCTGGACCTGAAGCTGCTTTAGTACCTGCTGCAAATGCTGCTGCTGTTCCTCAGGAACGACAACCGGAAGCGGCACCCCAAGTGGAAGAACCAAGGCCAAGGAGGCGAAACGGTGAGCTTGATGAAGCCGACGTTGCGGCTAGACTGCTTCGGCAGCACCGAGAGATGAATGCAGAATGGTGGCTAGCCCAAATTCGAAGGGCCGAGCATGCTGCATTGTTATTCCTCGCGAGTCTGGTACCTGGTGTTGGGGAGAGGCATATCGCAGCGAGAGAAGCCGCAGCCAATGCTGCCGAGGCGGAAAGACAACGCCAGAATGAGGCCGCAGCCGCTACAGAAAATCCCGAAGATGAAAATCCAGAGGTAGCACCGGAGCATTCCGAGGGGGGAGGTCAAGAGAATCAGGAACACCAGCCACGGAACAATGATGGAGTTGGAGATCCTGCTGCAACTCAGCCCGTTATTGCAGAGGCATAGTTGTATGATATTATGAATCACGGAGGAAAGTCGCCTTGTGCATCCTTAGAGAGTTCTTACAAGGCATGGGATGAAAGAAATTATGGAATCTGGCTAAAATAGGCAGCTATCACGAGATAATGACAGATCTTAAAGTTCACAAAGCGTCGTATCTTTGCCGAACTAGTTATATTAGAGAGCAATATTTGTTCTAAAATTTCTTGGGCTTGATTCTTTCCTTTTTGATAAGGATTACTTGTCTCATTTACATTCAGTTTAGACAGCGGTCTTGTATTACTATACTGCAGTATCTAGATAATACAAAAGCAGGTTTACAGGAGTAATAAAGCGACATGCATAATCTAAAACACTGCTGGCGAAGTTGGAATTCTTTCCACAACTGCGATACACTACTGTAGACAGGTCAAGTCTGACCCATGGACGACCTTAATCCCTTATCCATCTTCATCTAGTCTTCTATTTCACTGGCCTTTCTCTTCCTCGAGTTTCTAGGCTGCTTCTCTTCACTAGCTCTACGACTTCGGATAGCCTCCCTGATCTCGACCATAATATCAAGGTTGTTAAGATGGCGATCAATACTATTCCCATCGCGTGTATCCCTAACACGCTGTCTCATCTTAGACTGATGCCCTAGGTGATGTCTTGTGAGCGCCAGGCTTAAGCTATGTTCATACCAATTCTCAGGTCTCTTGCCGCCCCAAGGTATTGAGGTCTGAATAAAGTCATTCACAATGTCCAACATGGCCGGGTGATCTCGGGTAATGGCCATCTTATTCCTGCCCTCGGCAATCTCACGATCATCACCCAGGATATTGAAACGCTTGCACAAGCGTGGGAAGTCAAAATTCTTCTCGAGGCAGAAGAGATGCACATATCCGGCATTGTGAAATGGATCGGAAGATTTATCGAAAGTTGACTGCTCATCAAATGCTACTCTAAATTGTCCATTACGGATGCTGCGGTTCGGGGCTGGACAATCGGAAAACCGGCATTTGGAGGACAGCTTGGTCGGGTAGCGTTTACTAGCATCAGCAGGCGTTGTTTGAATCCAAAGGGTGAGGCCAGACCGTTTAGTGGAGGGTAATGACTGGTAGAACGTGTGCAGAGGATGATGTGTCAGGTACTTCAATATCTGCTCTCTGGAGAATGCACATTGCGGGTCTAGCTCGCCCTGGGCATTATATTGGAAGAGAGTGTCTGGAGAATGTGGTGGATTCCAACTTTTTGGCGGTTCTGCAAGAGGGCTGTAGAAGCGTGAAGAATCGAAATTGACAATATTTAAAGTTCGAGCACTTTTGGACATCGTTATGCCCTTCGGTTTGGGTAGAAATGACTGGAATGCCGGGGTTAATACCCTTTTGGAAAAATCTCCAAGGGCTTGTGTGGTCTCTCTTTGCTGCTCAACGTGCGTGTATTCACCCTCGAGCTTATCGAGTTGAGGACTTGTCTGGTGTGTTGTATAGGCTTGCTGGGCGATCATACATACGTTAGGAGAATAGGAATATGGTGAAGGGGGCGCGTCAACTGGAGATAAACAGACGGGGACTGAGGAGCATTTGGAGTCTCCATGTTCGGGATACTCGTAATGTTCACCGCCACCGAGATTCTCGGAAGCTGAGGGTTTATTATATTTCCTATTATCAATAAAGGTATGATCTACTATTGCAAAGTCGATAGACTGCAGGTTGCAGTCCACCGGAATTATCAGATCGTCCTCCGATTCTGCGAAGAAAGCTTCAAAGTCGAATGTATCAAGGGTGGCACATTCTGTTTCTGCGTTATCGGAAGACAGGTGAAGATTTTCATTGCTATTGACACTTGTTGTATTAATGAATAGTGCATTGTTTGAGGCCCACATCGACACAGCTGTCCGTGGCTGTAGGAAGATTTTGGCAGTAAGCTGAGACACGAGAGAAAATATAGGCACGAACCAGTCGTGACAAGATGAAAAGCATATAGCTGCTGCTATATAACATAGATAGTAGAAATAGAGTATGCATAATGAAGATGTAATACGACGGCCGAATATCCTCTATATATTTTATTTGCGCAAGGGCATGAAAGAGCCGCTAATTCTTTACATGAAGTCAAGACTCGAAGGAAGAACATTTAAAGCAGTCAAAGGATCCGTTGACCTAAAAGCTCAGGATAACATAACTTTCTGACAAAGAACCTCATAGGTAACATGGAGACATAATATTAATATCGTGATGATCAGCCAGCAAGGGATTCTCGATAGGAGACTTTTGAAAGAACCTTCACAATTGAGTCAGTGGAATGCAAACCAAAGAAAAAAATAATAACTCATAGGGTCAAAAATGGCAATGCTCAGGAAGTATGAAGATAATTATCAACTTTGGGTAAACCCTTCAGAACAGGTCTGTGATATTTCTCTTTGTTTTCATCATATTTCGGGCCGATGCTCACCCTTTGCCGGCCGCGAGAGCAAGAGCTGGAGTAAGAGAAGGTGACATACCTGCCTATATAATAATCAGGCTGAGTAAAATGACTTGCGTCTCTACGGTCTTCGTTTGTGAACTGGGATCTAGTCAAGACTCGACCGGTGAAAAGAAAATATATGTTGGTCGACAGGGGTTCCAGTGGCTATCACGTGATAAAAGACTGGCGGTGATTCGGGTAAAATCCCTAATCGGCTCTGAACCAACGTCTCGTCATTCCAGAGACGATACGAGATCACGGAGAGAGGAGGGAGAGTGCATACTCAACCCTTGGTCACCCACAATCCTAATCCTAATTCCTACCTAGGCATTATCACCCCTGGTCTTTAAAATATCGACTTCATGCTGTCGAGTATTTCTAACGTTTCGAATCCTCCCTAATACCTTGCCTCGACTGCCCTGGCGACCCCTCTGATCGCAGATATGGCAACAGAGCTCGAAAATCCGGAGCTGCACAAGAAGCTACAAGAGCTAGAACATGAGTTTGAGGTTCGTAACTCACTTCGTTAAATATAACATAGTCTCTCATATTGTTGTGTATTTGATAAGGTGATGGTGCCGTCGGATGAGGGCACGGTTGTCGCGCGGACAATTTAGCAGCAGAAGCTGACTTGCTCTCTATCTAGGAAGGGGATATTACAGAAAAAGGGTTTGACTTTCTAAATCGATTGCGCAAGCTCCTCTTTTGCAGGGCCTTGTGGCAAGTGTACAATTACGCCTAACAAGATGCTACAGATATCAGAAGCGTCGAACGCTTTTACTATCTCAATACCTCAGCTCCTCAACCTTGAACGCTGAACTAAAGGGCCTCCGCATACATTCCCCAGATAATACTGTGCATCCATCAAACGATGGCTCTCGCAGCGCCTCACTAGCAGCGCTTAACTCGAATGCGCATGGTTTTGGAGAACAATCAGGACATCGACCAGGACCTCAACCGTTGTCATCTGCTAGATCTCGGCCTTCCGGAATGCAGGATTCAATGGCGAGCGGCTTTGATGACTTTGAACAATCTCGATTAAGCGGGCCTGGGTTCGTGAGCTCTGAGACGCCGCAAGCATTGCAATTAGGGGTGCCGAACCCGCATCCTCATAAGTCTTCTTCATATGACTACGATCGAGACTCTTTATTCCTACCCCCGACGCCGAATCCAGGCGGGGTTACACGGGAAACTAGCACGACTATGACTTCCAAATCGTCGGGTGCGAATTACGCATTCAACCCAGCCGACGAAGCTGGGTACAATGAAAATGCAGGCATGTACGACCAGAGTCACGCCGCAACAATGATAGATTCTCATGGCTCTATGCTTGGAGAGTCGCAACAACACTATTTCCAAGATTTCGCCGGCCAACAAGGTTATGATACATCTGGCACCTACGGAGGGGGGCCACACAGATATTCCTCGGGTGACGCATTTTCACCTACGGCAGCGATGGCCCCGCCAATGCTGACTGCAAGTGATCTGCCCCCGCCAGACGCTCTTGATTATCAAATGCCATTAGAACCACGAGATATTCCATTCGCAGTCTATGATCCACATGATCCCAACACACCCATGTCCTCATTCGACAATATCGCAGCCGTTTTAAGACACCGAGGCCGTAAGACCGCAAAGTCCCCTGCATATTGGGTGTTAGATGGAAAAGGAAAAGAGATTGCTTCAATTACATGGGAGAAGCTTGCAAGCAGGGCAGAGAAGGTTGCCCAAGTAATAAGAGACAAAAGCTCCCTCTATCGCGGGGATAGAGTTGCCCTTATATATCGGGATGCTGAGATTGTCGACTTCGCAATTGCACTATTAGGTTGTTTTATAGCCGGAGTTGTAGCTGTTCCGATCAATGACCTTGAGGATTATGCGAAACTGAATGTCATTCTCACCAATACACAAGCACATCTGGCATTAACTACAGACAATAATTTAAAAGCGTTTCAACGAGATATCACAACCCAAAAGCTCAATTGGCCACGAGGTGTGGAGTGGTGGAAAACCAACGAATTCGGCAGTTACCACCCGAAGAGAAAAGATGAGGTCCCGCCACTTACGGTCCCAGACCTTGCTTACATCGAGTTTTCGCGAGCACCAACCGGGGATCTTCGTGGAGTTGTTATGAGCCATCGCACAATCATGCATCAAATGGCTTGCCTCAGTGCCATTGTGTCAAGTGTACCATCAAACAGAGCCAACGACAATAGACTTAGGGACAAAAACGGCAGACTTATGGCAGGTGGTGGTAGCAGTGGCGAAATTCTACTGTCTTATCTGGATCCACGACAAGGTATTGGGATGATTCTTGGCGTTCTCTTGACAGTATATGGTGCTCATACTACTGTTTGGATGGAGAATAAAGCTGTAGAGACCCCGGGTTTATACGCCCACTTGATCACAAAATATAGGGCAACATTGATGGTAGCAGATTATCCTGGCTTGAAAAGGGCAGCCTACAACTACCAACAGGATCCAATGACGACCCGAAATTTCAAAAAAGGGATGGAACCGAATTTTCAGCATGTCAGACTATGTTTGATAGATACATTGACAGTGGACAGCGAGTTTCATGAAGTGCTTGCGGATCGCTGGCTTCGGCCGATGCGGAATCCTAGAGCGCGAGAATTGGTTGCCCCTATGTTATGTCTACCAGAACATGGTGGCATGGTGATTAGCATGAGAGATTGGCTTGGTGGCGAAGAGCGCATGGGCTGTCCATTGAAGGTGAATACAGAACCAGAGGCTGAGCAGGCGGAAGAGAAAAAGGAAGAGAAAGAAAAGTCCACCAGCAATGGATTTGGAAGCTTGATTGGTGGTGGCACCACTACAACGACAGAGGAACAAGTTAGGACAGAGCTGAGTGAAGTTCTACTGGATCGAGAAGCACTCAAAACTAACGAAGTTGTTGTTGTTGCAATGGGTGAAGATGCTCGCAAGAAAGCCAATGACCCCAGCACAGTTAGAGTTGGAGCATTCGGATATCCTATACCAGATGCCACACTAGCCGTCGTTGACCCGGAGACTGGTCTTCTTGCATCTCCTCACTCTGTAGGAGAAATATGGGTCGACTCGCCTTCTCTATCCGGTGGGTTTTGGGCATTGCCTAAGCATACCGAACAGATATTTCATGCTAGGCCATATAAGTTCGAACCCGGTGACCCTACTCCTATGATGGTCGAGCCAGAGTTTTTGCGAACTGGCCTACTAGGCACGATCATTGAAGGAAAGATATTTGTGCTTGGGCTCTACGAAGATCGGCTCAGGCAAAAGGTCGAGTGGGTTGAGCATGGTCGCGAGATCGCCGAACATAGATACTTCTTTGTACAGCATATTGTTGTCAGTATCATGAAAAACGTTCCGAAAATCTACGATTGCTCGGCGTTTGACATATATGTCAATGAGGAGCATTTACCGATAGTGTTATTAGAGTCCCAATCTGCATCTACCGCACCGACAACTTCTGGAGGACCTCCTCGTCAGCTTGACACTGCTTTACTCGACTCCCTATCAGAACGCTGTATGGAGGTCTTGATGCAGGAGCATCATCTGAGAGTATATTGTGTCATGATCACGGCTCCAAACGCTCTGCCGAAAGTTCTGAAGAATGGCCGGAGGGAAATTGGCAATATGCTATGTCGGCGAGAGTTCGACCTTGGCAACTTGCCATGTGTACATGTTAAGTTTGGTGTTGAGAGAGCCGTACTTAATCTACCGATTGGTGTGGACCCAATTGGTGGTATCTGGTCTCCGCTCGCAACTCAAACTAGAGAGGATATTCTTTTATCTAACGACAAACAGTACTCCGGTTTTGATCCTCGTGAACTGGTGATTGATGACCGCACTTCCACTCCTCTGAATAACTTCTCAAATATTGTCGACTTACTTCAATGGCGAGTTTCCCGGCAAGCGGATGAACTAGCATACTGCACCATAGATGGCCGTGGGAAAGAGGGGAAGGGGATTACGTGGAAAAAATTTGATACAAAAGTCGCAGCGGTGGCCATGTATCTCAAAAACAAGGCTAAGGTTCGAGTGGGTGACCGCTTGATATTAATGTATACTCACTCGGAAGACTTTGTCTACGCGGTGCACGCATGCTTCTGCTTGGGGGTCACAGCAATCCCAATGGCTCCGCTAGACCAAAACCGTTTGAACGAGGATGTACCGGCATATCTGCACATGGTATCGGACTATGCAGTGAAGGCTATTATCGTCAACCAAGATGTCGATCATCTACTGAAACAAAAAGTGGTTTCACAGCACATCAAGCAAACGGCCCAAGTATTGAAGATCGCAATGCCAAACTTTTATAACACAACAAAACCTCCGAAGCAAAGCAGCGGGTGCAGAGACCTTGGCTTCATAATGAAGCCAAACTGGATTCAACCTAGCTACCCCGTCCTTGTTTGGACGTACTGGAGCCCAGATCAGCGACGAACTGCTGTTCAACTTGGCCACGACACGATCATGGGCACATGCAAGGTGCAGAAGGAAACTTGCCAAATGACAAGTTCGCGACCAGTCTTGGGATGTGTTCGAAGTACTAGTGGTCTGGGTTTTATACACTCATGTCTTATGGGCGTATTTCTCGGCGCTCCTACTTACCTCGTCTCTCCTGTGGAATTTGCGCAAAATCCCATCTCTCTCTTCCTAACTCTGTCGAGATACAAGATTAAGGATACATATGCAACGCCGCAAATGCTTGATCACGCCATGGCTCTTATGCCGGGCAAAGGCTTTGCTCTGCACGAGTTAAAAAATCTAATGATATCCGCAGAAGGACGGCCTCGAGTGGACGTATTCCAGAAAGTTCGCCTACATTTTGCTGCAACTGGGCTTGATCGCACAGCCATTAACACGATCTATTCTCATGTACTTAACCCCATGATTGCATCTCGATCATACATGAGCATTGAGCCAGTCGAGTTATGTCTAGATACTCAGGCATTACGCCGTGGTATGATATATCCAGTGGACCCAGACTCGGATCCAAAAGCACTCTTGATTCAAGACTCCGGTATGGTTCCTGTTTCGACCCAGATTGCAATCGTTAATCCAGAGAGCCGAACCCTCTGCCACGATGGCGAATATGGTGAGATATGGGTGGACTCTGAAGCTTGCGTAAAGTCATTTTACGGATCGAAAGACCCATTCGATGGTGAGAGATTCGACGGACGAACCATTGATGGCGATCCGAATGTCCAGTATGTCCGAACTGGTGACCTTGGCTTTCTCTACAACGTCTGCAGACCAATTGGCCCTAACGGCGCTCCTGTAGAAATGCAAGTTCTTTTTGTATTGGGTAGCATTGGAGAGACTTTTGAGATAAATGGCCTGACTCACTTTCCTGTGGACATTGAACGCTCCGTTGAGAAATGTCATCGGAACATTGTCCCGGGAGGATGGTAAGTTTCTGAAATATTCACCGCGCCGAAGCTCTTGCTAATAACATGCAGTGCCATCTTCCAAGCCGGCGGGCTTATTGTTGTGCTGGTCGAAGTAGGAAGGAAAGCTTATCTTGCATCAATCGTCCCGGTCATTGTCAATGCGATCCTCAACGAGCATCAAATCGTTGTTGACATTGTGGCGTTTGTTAACAAAGGTGATTTTCCAAGATCGCGACTAGGTGAGAAGCAGAGGGGGAAGATTCTCGCAAGCTGGGTAACGCGAAAGATGCGTACCATGGCACAATTCGGTATCAGAGATGCAGATTCGGGTCTTACAGAGCTCGCTGAATCAATCGAGCCTCGTACGAGCATGAGAAATAGCAGCGCGATGGGGAACAGTCTCCGGAACGTGGAGCCCACTCCACATATTATTGAGGAACATGAAGCAGAGCAGCGGCAAGAGGAAGCGCAAGACAACTTTGTTGCTATGCCAGCAGGTATTTCGGAAATGCCAGCTCAAAACTATGATGATCCCGGTGTTGGATCTTTCAATGCACCTGCCTCAACGCATGGCGAGGATACTCCCACAGATAGCCATAGAGGGCACTCGGAGTTACCAGGTGATGACTTTGGCTCCGAGAAGAATGATGTTCTTGGTATGCCCAAGTTAGGTTTTGTTGTTCCAGGATTTGAGGTTCCTGATGAACCACCTCCTCGCATGGCAACTAAGCCCAACGTGCGGCAATCTGTTACACTACCAGCCGTCGAAGGACGAGAAGGCGATCTATGGAGCCTCCCTAGTCAGCAGCAGACGGGCGGGCTGAGGGTCAAGAATTCTTCAAGCGACGAGGAAGAAGATGATAGTTGGAAGGATGACGCAATTATGCACATGAACTTAGCGGCTGGTTAGATTAGACCATTGCGACGGTGGTCGGATCCATGGTGTATATTGGTGTATATATTGTTTTCAGAGTTCAAAGCTCAAGTGGAATTTGGTTGGAACCGATACATAGCATATGGCGTAGGTGTTCTTCGTGCAGGCGTTCTAGAGCATTGGTGCAACGACCTGCCGCATGGAAGGAGCACAATGAGGTTTATGTATACTCTCCAATCATTCATAAGGAAGAGAAGGCTTCTCTCGTCTTACTCTTTCCCAACATGCCAAACGTTGTATTGTGCCACCTGCGGTCATTCTCTCCCCCACGCCGCAGTATCTCCCTAGTGAAGGTACGACCACGTTACAGGAGGATGCTGCTCTCCCAGATCCCCTTAACAACTCCAGCTCTATCAAAACAATATACCAGAACGCCGATATCACATCTATCATAGTATCGCGATTTCTCCTCTCTCCAGTTAGTCACGTGCGCAGTGTCAACCTCGATCCTGGTGACTTCCCGCCTTGTCAACCGACGGAAGGGAATTTGCATATCCCTCGAGCACGAGCCTCGTTATCGCCACCTTAAACAACGCCCATTGTTTCTTCTTCTGCAGCCCTCAGCCAAGGAGGAAGGGTTTTGCACCTCTCTTCATTTACCTCGGGGAGCCATGGACGTGGATGTGCTCGACGAGGACGCCCCGCCTGCATTGCAGGTCATTGTTTTGGTAGGACGACCTTTCCCATTTCTTCTTCCAGCTCTATGTCTTGTATTCTACAGTGCCCAGATCCTGCCATTGCTGGTCAGTATTGTATCTCTGGACAAGGCCAATGACGCAGTTTTGCATGCAACCAGATAATTCCATTCTTATTCACGGATATAAGTCACGTGTTTATCTCATGAGAGTGCGCAATGGCTCTCACTTTCCTAACTCTTTCCTATCATTTGAATTAGTTCTAACTAGCATGATCATAGGGCTCTGGCGGTGGCCCAATTGAAGATAACACCACTTCGTTTCTTGTTCGCTCTACCTCAGCTGCCTGGAAGAGAGGCTCCGTCTTGGCCGTTGATGCAGGTGTCCACCTTTCCGCTATTATTAAAATGATGGAACAGCACTATTCTGACTATGACCTGCAAAATGCCGAGAAACCTGTGATTTTGAAGGACGGTCCTTTTAAGGGCCTGGAACTTCCGCACTCTAAGGCCAAAACCAATGCCGCCCACATTACTCGCACGCTCATTGGAACGTATCTCATTACACACCCTCATCTGGACCATATTTCCGGTTTTGTTGTCAATACCGCCTTGTCCGCTTCTCGTCCCAAAGTTCTTGCCGGGTTACCGTCAACTATTGAGGCATTCAAGAACCATATTTTCAACAATATTATCTGGCCGAATCTCTCAGACGAAAATAATGGAGCAGGCTTAGTAACTTACAAAAGGCTGGTCGATGGTGGGTCTCCCGCACTTGGTGAAGGTGAAGATAAGGGTTATATGGAGGTATGCGAAGGGCTAAGCGTTAAAACGTGGAGCGTTAGTCACGGTCACTGCATAGAGAGACACAGCCATAGAGGTTCAACCGTGGGCGCTGCATCTCCATCCTCGCCGTACAACGCTTCTCCCCAGCCAAGATCGCGAACTGGCTCACAATTTCAAGTCACGCCGCTTCCTGGTAGATCATCATCTCTTGGAAATATTCTAGGCGGGGAGCTAAGACGGACTGATTCACATGAGCATATCTGTGTCTATGACAGTTCGGCATACTTCATCCGTGATGTTGCTACAGGAAGAGAAGTTCTTATATTTGGAGATGTAGAACCTGACTCGATTTCATTATCACCGCGAAACAAGCAAGTGTGGTCGGAAGCAGCACCAAAAATCGCATCTGGGAGGCTTGGCGGTATCTTCATCGAATGCTCCTTTGATAATACGATCACCGACGACAGATTATATGGCCACCTAGCCTCGCGGTACCTGAATGAAGAGTTGAAAGTTCTGGCAAGCGAGGTAGAAAACCTCGGTGGAAAAGATCATGAACGAGCCGCGTCGAAGAAACGGAAGCGTTTCAGTGACGGGTTGATACTCGAAGACGGGCCTCGACGGCCGTCGGCGCGCTCTACCAATACCTCTCCAGCTAGTCCGATGCAACGACCCAATATCTCATCCGTATCAGGAAGCCAGACTGGCAGTGGCGAGGACCGCCCTGGGAGGCCGAAGAGTGTTGATTCCAAGCTGTCTCTTCGTAGCAAGGGTGGCAAAACTGGCCTCCCTTTGAAAGATGTCAAGATTGTCATCATCCACGTGAAGGACAGTCTTGACGATGGCCCGGACGCGGAGGAGATTATCCTAAAAGAATTGAAAGAGTATGAAGAACAGGAACCAACAGGCTGCGAGCTTGTCTTGGCGAGGACTGGGGAGGCGGTGTACCTGTAAATCCAAATAACGGATGGAGAACGTAGATATGGAGTTGGAAGGCAGGTCTTTACGGCGAGGCTGCATTGAGTACGGCGTTTGCGTGTATACTCGTAAAAGGGATGGTTGGAAGTGCAGCCCTTGCTTGGGATTTGGGTCTTTGTGTTCTGTGGCTCCAAATAGCATTAGGTACAGTTCCTCATCAGGCACTCGTCAGTAGATACAGAATCATAGAAATTATGCCTAAAAAAGTTGAGATGTTTTGTTCTAGGTGGCTTACAAAGTAAGACTTTCTACAAGAGGATGCAAGACTACTAGAGCAGTACAGTACACCTTGGGGTAAGATTACAATGTGCCTATGACACAACTAGTCTCAAATATATATTTATAGTCTTATTTCCACAGATTTTGACGCACAGGGGGCACATATAAGGATTTATATGTCGTATTTGGTTGATGCATCTTTTCCACCATGGTATGTTACATCGATAGTTGTCCTCCCTCTCTGATATCCACCATCCAACCCAGGTTGTCCATAGCAGGACGTAATCATATATAGCCCAGGCCAGACTAGGACACATAAAGAACAAAACTCCCAAGCGCCGTGGGCCGCCTCCCCTCATTTCAAATGATTGACGTGCTCCATCCCTCGCTAATTCATAATAAACCACCCTCCCTGCCCTTTGCCACAAAACACCATACATACGATCTTTAGAACCCAAAGAGCTCAAAATATTTCAATTCTTTCTACCATGCGGTGAGTGGTGTCATGATCGATGATCCTCGCCAGGAGTCCCCTGGCTCGCGGAGCGCTCCCTGCTTCGCGCCGCGACTGCGTCATTATAACTGGGTATCGGCGGTGGAGTCCCTGCCCTCCTGGGTATTAAGGGCGCTCTCTCACTGCTCTGGCTACCTCCTCGCATCCGCCCGTCATCGGAGTGCTGAGGACTCGTGTACTCCGGCGGCGGCTGCTGTGATCGTTCAATGCCCAATCCCAAATGGCCTGATGTTGTGCCTGGGGCGCCACCGCTTGACTCTCCCGGCTCTTCGTGCGAAGGGATGTGCGTGAGCTGCGCTAGGGAGATGTCCGTGGGTGAGCGGACGGGTCCAGGGCTCGTGGGCTGGTGGCCGGCCCTGAAATTTCCGCTGCGTGTCCGCCCGTGTCGTGCCTCTGGATAATGACTCTGAGCAGCCCCCTCCCGGCCGGCCTCGAGAAGAATGCTGCCCTGCTCGCTACCATAAGGGGGCGGAGGAGCCAGGCTGCCGGTAGTTGGCGCTAGGCCCCACTTCTTGACGTTTGCTTCAATGAATACAAAGCCAGATTGTCCAAAATTTACATGTACTGTGCAAGGTCCGTTGGCGCCGACGGCTGGGAATAGGTTCTGCGACTTGAGGCCATGGGCTACATCCTCCAGCTTCTTGCCGTTCCGCGTGAAGAAGATCGTGCCCGTCCGTGGGCGATACCCTACACCGATCACATCTCCCTGTGCAAACGATGGCCCGTATACGGGGCCATTAAACGGCTGGTTATATCTCCGGTGTCCGGAGGACGTATATGCCACTGAATATTTGTGCCAGCCTATGTCAACCATTAGTATTGCAGATCAAACGGCAGGCCCTCCAAGCATACCAGGTAATCGAAACAGGGGGTAGGGTTTCGTAGCAACCCCAATGCTAATCATCGACGTGTCTGGCTTGTCATATATTTTGGACTCCCAGTAGTAGACCTCATTCTGCTTGGGCAGAGGCAGGTTACTAAGAACCGAGCATTCCGAGTCGAAGAACTCGATCTCCGTCCGCGCCTCGACGAAGCAGTTGGCGATCTCGAGCTCGGGCTCGAACTCCCAGGCCGACACCCCCTTCTCTTGGATGGCTAGATACTGTGATAATGAGATATCGGTAGGCAGGGAGTCGGGAGGGTTTGCCTGGATGAAGGCTAGGGAAAGCCCAACATTAGCACCTGTACCTAGACTCTTAGAAAGAAGCAAGTTCGCCGGGCACATACCTTTTGCTCTGAAGTATTCCGTCCGTTGCAGATCGTCCATCTCATCCAGCGCCTCGGCCTCCTCCCGGGCAAAGGCCTGCTCGTCGTCATACTGGCCGGGTCTGCCGATCCGGTCCAGCAGGATGCGGCCCCGGCTGGTATATCTTAGGAAGTAGATGAGGAGGATGAAGAGGGCAATGAAGACGGCGCTGCCAAACGAGCTGAGCAGGCCGATGACGACACCGTTGACCGTGGAGTCCCTCGCGTGGATGGTGGCGGGATCGTGGGTGGGCGAGTTGGCCGCCTCTGCAAGCAAAGCCTGGGCTCGGTCGAGGGCCATCGGCGAGAAGGGCTTGAGGGTCGGCAGGGCGGCGTAGATGGAGGTGGTGAGCGTCGTGGGCGTCGAGGACGAGTCCCCCAGAGCATCCTCCATGGAGGACGGGCCTTATCGCACCTCGACCAACGACGCCGAGGCTCGAGAGGTGAGACTGGCGTGGGATCAATGGGGTGTGGTAGTGGCAGTAGAGACGGACGGCGGATGGAGGGATATCTCGGCCAGCGAGGGCAGGTGGAGGATGAAGAGATAATCTGGCTCGAGTACAGCTGTGGTCGAGGAGGGGGAGAGAGAGAGAGAGAGAGAGAGAGAGAGATGTTGGCAGAGGGTGAGCTGATCGGATGGAGATTGGGACGTAGGGCGGATTCCTGGTGGTGGTGGAGGTTCAGGCTGCCGGGTTGGCAGGCAGGGATGACGGGGGCGCTGCTACTGCGTCACCTGGTTTTGGGGGGCAACCTGACAAACTCCTGTACAGTAAGTAACTCGAGGAAAGCTATGTGTATTTATGTGTGTGTATATATGTGTATGGGATGTGGGTGTGCCTGATGTGGGTGTATATAATATGTCTGTACCTGTATGCTGTATGCTGTATGCTGTATGCTGTATGCTGTACGCTGTACGCTGTACGCTGTATGCTTATGCTTATGCTCGATGCTATGGTATATATCCCGTTGAGACATCTCACCACCGCCTCGCGCAAGGTACAAAGTCCCGTCCACTGACGCTACGGCCCAGAGATCTCGCCCTGCCTGACCCGAATCTACGTGAGACGCATGTCTGGGAATGAAATACCCCCAACTGAACACCGAAACAACAGACGACTGCACCCTTCCCACATGAGATCCCCCGTCCCCTGGGGCGACCGCCGATGATGCCTATAAATATATCCATGGCCCGACTCCAGGCCGGCCGGGTTTCAGGAGACGCCATCCGTCCTGTGCGCGGCCGCCGCCATCGTGCGATGTCCCATAACCGCGGCCGTGGTCAGGGCGGATATTTGTTTGGCTTCATGAATTGTCTATTTTACAGTGGTTGAACACGTTTTTATCATCTCGTCGTCGGCCCCCCTCCTCCTTCGCGAGAGCAAATCGACCCAACAATCTTCAGTCAACGCCGCAAGCCATGCATAGCCCTCATCCAACACCAACACCTTGCTTTACCGCCGCATCCCTCAGCACCAGTCGCACCAGTCCAAACTCGCCTGTGTTCGCACGGAGCGCCCTGTTGTCGCCGCCCGAGAGATGATCATCCCGCCATCTCCTCATCCTCGCCCCCAACAGCGCCGCCCTTCTTCCGATCGGCAGCCCGCTGCCTCGTCTTCTGCTTCGCGTCCTCAATCCACTTGCTATACGCCTCGGGGCCTTCCTGCAGCTTCTCCGCGATGACCCCCTTCAGCACCTCGCCCGCGAACCCCACAAAGTTGTGCCGCCGCAGCGCGTTCTCGAACTGCCAGTCGTTCCTCTTCGCCTCCTCCGCCATCAGCATCTCCAGGTCGCCCACCTCGCGCGCCCGGATCCGCAGGTCGCGGATCATCGCCATCAGGTTGAACCGGATCTCGTCCGCCGGGTACCGCGCGATGCGCCGCTCCAGCACCGGCAGCACCTTCTCGGGGAAGTCGTCCAGCGTGCTCGCGCCGTGCGCGATCGGCGCCGGTTGCAGGCCGTCCAGCTCGTAGAGGACGCCGTTGATGGGCGTGTATGCGATGAAGTGGTAGACGTCATCGTCCTCCGTCGCCGTCCGCTGCGTCTCGTCGACGAACGGGCTGCTCTTCGCAAAGCTGTTGTGCACGTCCCGGATCAGCTCCGAGTTGCTGAGAGCCTCGCCCCGGAACTCAGCAGGGAAGCCCGCTGTGAAGTCCTTGAACTCCCGTAGCTGTGATCCCACCTCAATCTCACCCTCCTTGTTGAGGAGCACGGAGAGCAGAGCCTGTGTGCCGCACGCATTCTGTATTGTCTGAGCCGCAAAGAAGAGATTCTCTGCGGCCGCGTAATCGTACTGCCCGTCCTTAGGAGTCCCGTCTGCGTTGGGTTTTTCGCCGGTGAGGTATTTAAAAAGGAAGATGACGCCGTAGATGGGTCGCAGCTGACGCAGGTAATCCACATCAAGAGTAATTATCTCTTCGAACTGGACATCCTTGACTCCGAGGTTGTCGAGCAGGAAGGTGAAGACACCCTAAGAGATGTCAGTGGTGATGGGAGCTCGGTTGGGCCGTCTTTACCCACCGCATCCGACTCGACTGCGCAAAGTAGCTTGTTAGCAGGCTGGTTGTTGAGGTAGTATACTAGGGCTACTGACTTGTGTTCCATCCGCCACTCATCTTGCCTATGGTCAATGCAGGGAACGACTTTAGAATTATGCGAAAGATGATTTTCTGGATTCCGTTTCAGATTTCAGACGAGAGCTTCAGAAAGATGCAATGTTGAATTTCGCGCTAAGCGATTGCAATGCACAATCTACACGTGACCCCATATTGAATAGTCAAGTCCAGCTGGTAAAATAGAAGGGTAGGGAATTACCTCGACTGAAGAAAGTACAGTAGGATTAATAGGAAGAAGGATTAAGAGCACTGATCATTTGGTCGGGGTTGCAAATGTCGATAAATTCTAAGGCATCGTAGCTACTCAAACGATGCAAAACGCGAGCAAAGTACAGTGGTCAACCGCTACATAAAAGCGGCATCCCAATTTTCAGTGCAAACCCAACCTTCCAGAGCTTCCAAACTCCGTATCCATGCAATATGCCGAGGTATAATAAGGATCGTGGGTATAAGGATCGTGGCGCTAATCTATACATAGTATCATAGCGAATTCGTAACTCGTAAATCATCAACTAATTCGAACAAGTATTAGGCGAGACGCATAAGTCTCTTCGGTTTGCGTGTGCGTGCCCGTAAAAGAACCATTACTGGGCAGAAAACAAATTCAAAAACAATCAAGACTCGCGGGCTTTTCCTCTCGGATCAGCCGGCGTAGACGACCGTGAGAGATAACTGGGAAGAGGAGACATCTGCGGTTGCCCGAGATGCATTTGTTGCTGTGGCACAAGTTCTTCGGTGCTTCGAGGATCGAAGTGGTGGACTGGAGTTGTGGCCCTGGGCGTAATGTTAAATCGATTGATCCGGCCCTTATATCCACACGGTTGGAAGCACAAACCCTCCAAAATGCGAACTTGAGCTCTGCCCATCGTACAGAGAGAAGTCTTCGCCATGCTCACTGTAGATAATTGACCCTTCCCCATAATTAGACGAAGCCGGACTGTGATAGCCACCGAACCCAGTCGGCGAGGGGATGCCCAGGTAGATATTTCCGTAAGGATCAAGAGTTAAGGGGCTGATGGCTGTCGCAGAGAGCGGCTCCGGAGGTAAGGTGACGAGGTGCTCTTGGCTGTAGGTAAAGGCCGGGTTGCCGTATGGAGAGAGGGTACTGGTATAAGTGTCCTCAACAGCGTAGACGTTTCCTCGGAATGTCGGGAAGGACGCTGTACGCTCAGGCTGCACCCAACCCATGCGGCTCCTGAAGTTGGCTACCATGTCGATGGGGTATTCCATGAGATTGAGAGGGGTCTGAAGATCCGACTCCTGAGTGGTGGAGACATTCATGGAGAAGAGCCTACGGGCTATTTCCTCAATGGGGCCGAGAGACAAGCTACCAAAGTAGGCAGCACCAACTTCAGGAAACAGAGGCTCGACGACCAATGCTACAGTGTAATAATGAGCTAGGATCACGAGGGCAGAAGCAGAGCCTCCGGTCTGCTGGAGGAACATAACCGGAAGCCAGAACAGCCAAGTACGCAGAGGGTTCAACATCTCGAATCGCTGGGCAGCAGTATGGCTCGGAGAGACCTTGCGCACGCCTCGTACGAATGTCATCAACTGCTGGATAGCCTTGACATCCCCGTTGTTGGCCTTCAGGTGAGCCTCCACCTTCTGGAGCTGAGCGTAAGCGGACTGGAGCGCGTCCAGGTCTACTTTCCTCGGGGTACTGAGCTTCTTGGAGCCAGGAGCCGGAGATGGTGGTGCCGTTGGGAACGTGCTCTGCTCGGCAATGAAATCGCCGAACTGTGATTCGTCCTTCCAAGGCTGCATGGCATCAATGACCTGGAGGGAGTCATTAGCTGATAAGGTTACACCAAAATAAGACAGGATAGGAGAGAACATACAGATGATGTCCCGTGCATAAGCTGGGTCCAGCTACGCCTAGAAGAATATTAGCCTCGCTCAATGATCCCGAACGAGTAACCATACCATTCAGTAGCTTGCCAAGAGAGGAGGAGCGAAGCTGCCAGGACAGCGTCAGAGTTCTCTCTAGAGAACGCTCCAATAGCCTCGTGAAGGCCCTTCAGAGCGACTCCGCGATGTTCATACGCCATATTCGCCGCAAGGGGGCAGTCAGAAAGCCACGCTAAGTGGGTAGCCGAGAGAGCTAGCAATGCACTCATGACAAAGGAGTAGTCAGTTCCAATCTTGAGGAAGCTAAATATATTTGTCAGCTGGGATATCATTCTCCATTCTGGAAGCATGATTACTCACAGGGGAATCTGACGCGTCCAGATAGTGAAGCCGCTGGCATCCGCATTTCCCAATTCGCTCGAGACGGAGGCCACATGGTGGATCAGGCGAAGCTCCTCGAGAGAATAGAATTGTGGAGAAGGTGCCGGGTAGAAGTACAGGTCCGGGAATGGGAAGCTCCCGGTGCGCTGCCAGCGCTCGATCTCGGCCTCGATTTCCGGCGTCCAGAGGAGGTCTGCCTTTTCAGGAGTGGCAGCACGCTCCTCTTGAGGAGGCATATCCATGTATGGGCAGCGGCAGTTGTGTTTCGTGCAGTTTCGGCTAGGTGAGAAGTCAGTTCCGTCCTGTTCCCTGCACGGTCCGTCCGGTATCCGGGTCTGCTTACCATTGAGGAAAGTTCTCATCGCAACGTATGTGTCTACGCTTGCAGGTTTCGCAACCCTTGCGAGATTTGGTGTGACTGGAGAGGAGTTAGTTTATCGTGGTCTGAAGTGAGATATCTCAAGCTAGACGTACCTCCTCCGGGGAGGTCCACCACCTGGGCCAGCCATCTGAACGGAGCTTTCGACGAAAAGTAAGGGAGAAGACGGCGGTGCTTGAACGAGTGAAAGCCGACAACACGACTTCTACCTTAAATTTTGACCGATAGCAGATGCTCGGATGGTCTGATGGAGGGTTGGTGGAAGAAGACTAGGCAGGACAGGTGCGCAGGATGTCAACGATGACCCCGCGAGTCCGGGATATATGTAATCTTCGAGCCCGAAAGCGACAGTGGGTTGGTTTTCTAGGTGCCTTAAGGCTGCACGAGATAAGAACTCAGCTGGGACGAGGGCAGCCGGAGGGTGAGGGCGGAGCGAGCGACGAAGCGGCTGAAGGGGATCTTATTATGCGCAGCGTCCTCTGGCGTCCGAAGGCTTGAGACGCTGAGAATAAGCTTAGAGCGGTCGGGTTATCTATGGGCACAGGCACAACGGTCCTGCTCTCAGGCTGTGATGAAACGTCGCACCGGTAGGTCCGCGATAACAACCGAGTTTGGGTCGAGAGGCGCTTGAGTTGGAAGAGCGAGGGGAGAAGGGAGCCGAAGGCGAGCGTAAAGGAACCAACGGCAGCTGAGTAAGGGCAAAAAGGACGACGCAACGCAAAGCGAGTGACAGGAGCCAACGAGGGCTTCCTAGAAAAGGGCACAAGCGAGTGTGGGAGAGGAGAGGGCGGACGAGCGGTGGTGGTGGGTGGTTGAGTGTAGACGAGACGATGTTTGTAATGGGAGAGATGAAGTTCGATATTCGGACGGCGATGCTGGCATTCTAATACCACGGCCGTGTGAGCATCCGCGCTGTGCCGGGCGAGTGGCAGAAAAGACGCAACGGGAAAGGTGCAAGATCATGCGTGGCTAGGAACACGCGAGGAAGCAGAGGGCAGGACGGAGGGGGTTGGGGGGTTGGCGCTTGCAGGCAGAGAGGGAGAGGGAGAGGGAGAAGGGGGAGAGAGAGAGAGAGAGAGAGAGAGAGGGCAGGCTTGGTGGTCTTGGGTCGTGTAGGGGTGGAGATGGAAGCGGAAAAGGACAGGATGATGCTGGCTGGGATGCGCAGGCGTCGGCCCCGTAGGATGGGGTGATCGGGCGAGGTTAGGCCCTGGAGGGATAGACAGGCCGGGCAGGACATTCGCGCGAGCTGGGGGAGGGTGCTGTACACTATGCTGCTGCTACAATTGCTGCTACTACTGTACTTTACTGTTGATGATGCTGATGATGCTGATGCTGGTGCCGCTTCGCCTCCGGTACATGCGCTCGAGGGACCTGCTCTGCCCCCCGGAGAAACAGTGAGGAGGCAAATTAGGGGGAGCGCACGCCCAGAGCAAGACCTGCCGCCCAGATCCCGCTGCCAAAAGGGTAAAAATAAACAGAGACACGCCCAGCATGAATCACAGGGTAAGAGCCAGGAGACCGCCTCCTCCCCCCCCTCCCCGCCCCCCGTCATCCTGAGTAAGAATTACCCTTCCCATCCGGCTCCTCGACCGAACCGGTCGCCGGTGGTGGATCACTGGCTGTGTTGGACGGTCGGCGCCTACAGTAGGAAAGGGAGAGGTAGGGTACGTGGTCAGTGTGGCATGATGGCACGGCATCAACGAGTAAGACATGCTGCTGAGCACTTTGCCGGAAGCAGAAACCGTAAAACCGTCCCACCCCCCAAGCCACTCAGCCTTTCGCTGCCCTTTATGCCGTTCGGACCACGCTGGCCCAGGCAGAAGCCTCTGGGTGAGGTTTCGCAGCCAGGCACACGCCCCTTCGCGGGATGGAGCGCGAGAGACAGAGCGCGCGGTCAAGGGACGAGGAACGAGGGACCACTGACGGTGGAGGGTGGGTGTGGGAAGTGCTAAAAATACCAAAAATACTGGCCACTCTCTCCATTTGCTCGCTGACGCTCTCCACTGCACATCGTCGTTAGGGCGGCGGGCATCGGCTCCCACGGTTATGGCCCGCCGAGGGATTTCCGGGTTGCGAGAATGAAGGGATCCATATCTACGAGTAAACAGAACACTCATTCCTGCGTGACGAGCTCCTTCTCTCCTTCTCAAAGCTCACCAGCTTAGCACCCAGCCCGCTCGGTCTTCTCTCGCTGCCGCAGGTACTGCGCCCGGCCTGAGATCTCGCGCCGGAGGGTTCGTGCACCGGTGTCAGTGACTGAGCGGGTGAGCAGCGCCGTATGACATAGTGTGCGGCAGACAATTCTCCCCGTATCCATGTTGTGGCATGACATTGGCAACCCTCTAGTGAGGCGGTTGCGGAGGCTGTGCAAACCGCTCGCGCCAATCTGCATCCGGGACAAGCTCTCGACCATCCTCCTTCCTGATTGTGGGGGTCCATGACTTTCATATGCTCCTCGGGTGTTGAGCATGTCTGTCGCACCTTTTTGGAGGGTCCCGGGTATCAGGTATGCCCAGGATGAGAATAAGGTGTGGATTCGATGTTCACGTCCTCCAGGCCGAGTCGGGAAACAGACAAGCCAGAGCTAGACTTCACTTATGCAAAATGGCCCGCAAGGCCCCTGACTACCATGTATGCCAAACTTGTTGTGCTGATGTTATATCTCTGTCTGACCCTACGTGTCGATGAGTGAAGTGGAATTGCCAGATGGCTTATCGAGCCCCCTTGAAGCAAGATATCACGTCTGATAGGTCTGTATTAGGTGATCTCTCTCACGCGACGTTTGTTTTGGAATCTGTGCAAACGCTATGGTCAGCCCTCGAGGTTGAAGAGCCGGATGTGTCGTCATTGGGCCTTTAGACTCAGCACGACCGCAGCAACGGTTGACCGGGTGCATGCCCACCGCCTTTGGATTCACCCATGCGCGCCGGGTATTCATTCGCTCTGTGCTCAGTTTCGTAGCGATGGGCCGGAACTTATTGTACTGAACCGTACCTCAGAGCAGCGCACAAAACCTCGCAACGCGCTCCACACGAGGCGACCCGCCGCCTCTCTTGCATATGCATCTCTATCGCCGGTCGGATCCAGATCCAGATGATGCCTCAGTAGGCTGCTTCACCAGCAGAGCCTGAGCACAACCATACATTCGACTACTGCATCGAGGCGAGATAGGTTCAGCACGAAATGCATCTAGATACCTGTACAACGTATGGTGTGCAGTGCGGCAGGGGGGGCGGATGCAAGGTGACCTATATTTAGTGCCGCCGAGCAGCAAAACCTTCCAGAACGCCGTTTCCGCGGTTGGTGGTTGGTTGAAACCGCCTGTGGACTTCTCTGGGTGGACGATCCTGCGTGGAGCACCGGACCCATTGCTGAACCTGCGCCTTCGCCTTACTTGGCTAGCGTCGTCTGCCTCTTCGACGGCGGATACAACGTAACATACAGACAGGACTGTTGATGACCTGTAAAACCCTTACATCACATCGCCAGCCAGTGCCTTCGTCAAATCGCAGTGCCGTTGAAGTACCGCCGAGTCCCTCTGCTGATGGGCTTGCCACTGCTGATACAGTACTGCGCACTCGCTTTCCAGGAGGCCCCATCGGCCCTTGGTTTGTCTCGTCGCCCCCGCCAGGGCGCCATGCTCTGTGCGGTGCTGAAGAGAGGGCGACGGCCTCCCCGGCGTGTTGCAGTGGCATTGTCACAGTTGGTGTCAGGCATACGGTACGCGGAAGGCATCCATCTCCTGGGCACTGTATGGGCGTGCCGGGTATACGCCGAGCTGCTATGCAAGGCTCCGTCACAGCCAGATTAGAGTCCTGTATATCCGTTGGCTGCTTGGATATGCCCGAGCCCTCCTGGCGGCCGGTCTGGGGGCAAGTTGGTCTATGTCACATGGTCGTCGGCTTTACCACACAGACAGGCATGCACGGGAGACTGGCGCACCCGGTCACATCAGTTAGCGGTAGAGCGTGCTCCGTACATCGCGGAATACTACAGGTCCTTCGCAATCCCAGATCTGGAGGAGCTTCCGTCGGCCCCGTCGAGGGCGGTGAGTGAGAGTTTGCGTTAAGCATACCGGACAGGGTGCGCCACCAATCGCCGCGGATGCCCAGGAGTTCTTTCTCGTAACTTTCTGGGCGGAGCAACTCGTCGTCCGGCACGCTGAAACGGTCGCTTCATGAATCCAACCCCAATGGCATCCTGACGCGAGAAACGCTCGATCAGCCTTCTCGTATGAGATCTGAAGGAGCCGCGCCGGTTGGAGGCTGGAGGAGACCATGCGTCATTGACGGCTCGAGAGTAGCGCTCGACTCGCCGAGCCGGGGAGATCGCAAATCGATAGATCCACGGCGAACGCAAGCCTCTTCTGTGCGCGCTGATGTCCTGTCGCTCCACACAGCGGCCACAGCTTCAAACTTCCTTCCCGCAGCTGGGGTACAGGCCAATCAATCCGGGGATATTGTACGCGGATCCGTCAATATTTCCTCACGGTGGCCGGCATAAAAATCTCCGCGGAGACCTGAGGTATCCAATCCCAGACCGCTAATCCCAAAGGGTATCATTTGACGAGCCCAAGGCGGTGAGACAGAAGTGCAAAAATAGCTACGACGGCGACGGCGATGCCTGTCTTGGGCCAAGGCCGAATCCGCCACCAAAAACCTTCGACTTTTTACTAACTATTCACGCTGGCTCTTGGACCAAACCATGGATACCCGCCATGGCCACCGGATTGCGGTAGAGTGTTTGAGATTTTTTGGTCATCGAAGATACGATCTCGCTGTTGGTACCACTGTCAGGCACGCTTCGAAGTAGATTTATACTCGATGATTCACGGTCCACGGTCCAAGGGTCATGGGTCTGCGGGTGCAGCGATACATTCTGAAAATGAAACGAGACGCGCTGGAAACATGGTCCATCTGACACAACATGCCAAGGATCGCGGCCTTGGGCAACAACAACGCAGAGCCAGAGCAAGTTCACATGCCCGTAATCCTAGAACGCACTACCACACTCTCCCCACGTCCTGCATGCACCAACAAGAGACTGCACGGGCTCATGTGCAGATGTCGCTGCATATTGACTATTGCCTGTACTAGCCATCACAGGCTGGACTTGCAATCTCTAGCCAAAGGAAGGCAAGTCCACGCTCGCGAACAAACACCTGGATAGCCGGGAGTTCCTTGTTGGGCCGACGCCCAGCGCCTAAGGGCTCAATGAATGCGAGGCCAGTTACCAGATAGGGTAATATTGCTTTTTGAGGAAACAGACGTACGTTCGTACACTAGCACGGAGCAGAGCATGCCTACCATGACATATTCATACCGCGAGCATCTTAGCGGATCTGCACCGTTTGTGAGATCTAAGCCTGAGGAGCGACATCCTCCTCACCCACCACGGCATGAGAGTGTCTCTACAACGTATCAACGCAGAAAGGCCTGTAATCGTACGTCCCAGCGCTCATCAGGTTAGCTTTACCTTGAACGGGAATACCGGCAGTGCAGCGTGCCTGTGAAATGACAAGTGCTTACGCTGCATATCAAATATCTACCTCTTCTGGTATCGACGGCGTACTGTCGGCCTGCCGATATCTCCTTTCTTCGTCATCATTGCCACAAATTCCAGTTATTTTCCTACCTAGGTTCCTATTCCTAAGCTATGCTATGCCACCTTCCTATGCATAAGGCTCTGCTTACCTCCCGAGGAGTTGGTAATTGGATCAGCTAGCTGTTGTCTTTTGCCGCACGCCTGCCTTTCCTCCACAGTACTGTCATCGAACTATCCCTTCAAGCCCAAATCCCCATAACCAGTGTCCCTATCGATACTACGTAACACAGGCCGTACTCCTTCTCTAACCACCCATCCAAATATCGAGTTAAAAAGTAGAAAATATATCTATCTATCTATCTAATCGCCCGGTGCACACTGACCCGCGCATGCCTCGCTCGCTTCAAATGCGTAGAGCAATAAGTCGTGGTCTTCTTCTTTTGATCCGGCTCATATCGTCGTAAGTACAATATCTCGTCGCTCACGCGCTCGCCCTGCAGTTGGCTCGGGACCTAGGCCACTCCCTATAGTGCCTCCGCTGTTGTGCCATAAAGTGGCATCAGTCATTATTTACACGCTGTGCTTCATCCGGAGAGAGCTCAAGTCATCGGCGGATAAGTGACTGCTGAGGTACAAATTCATATCAGGGATAAGTGACTTGTAGATATCTAATGTCTGGAGATCCTATCAGCATCTGCTATATTCCAGTAGTCGAGGCACCACTTACATGTTGGAAGATCTGCTGAAGATCTGCTGTGATCGGTGTCTTAGTGTCGTCTGTGACCTTGTATTGAGCTATCATCTTGAACAGCTGTGCAAGGTCTTTCTCCATGGCTTGAGGGTTAGCAATGACGCATAACACAAACCCCTTGCATGCTGTCGCCTTCTCCAGGGTGTAATCGACAGTGTTGATTGATTTCAGGAACTGTTCAGAGAACGTGGCGAGATGAGGAGCCATGATAACAGCATTCTGAAGGCCCAGTCGGCCCAAAGCAATTGCAGCATTCTCAAGGACAGATTTTGGCACCTCTGGGTTGCCAAGAATTTCTAAATATCGTCTCATGAGCTCCGTCACGTAGGGTGCCATCTGTTTGCCATGCTGCAAGGAAATTTCACCTGAAGACCAGCAGGCATTGTTCACCACGCTAAAACCGGTCTCAATTTGTTCATCTAGGATGGTATCGAGGTCCAACTGCTTGATGAGAATGGGTAACAAAGTCGGGAGAAAAGGCTGCAATTGCGGGAAAACGTATTTGGCACAGTCGCCGAGTAGTGCATAGGATGATTGGCGCACATCATTCTCAAGATCTTCCATGCAAAACTGAAGAAGCTCGAAAAGACGGGGTTGCGAGCCGGATACGAGTGCTGCGGATTGTTCCTCGTCCAGTGCCTGGACAATAGCGCTTAGGAGGTCCAAGCTCGTTACGAGGAAGTCCTTGTCAGGGGTATCTAAATTTGGGTTGTTGATAGCTGCAAGGGATTCTTCTAGGTTTTGATGGATGATCTTTATGCATCTGGCAAAGACCGGTGGTGCGAAGGGTGCGAACGACTCGGCCAAGGCGTTAGCCACGTACGACAGACATTCGAGGAGAGGGAAGAGCTCCCGCGACTGGTCAGAAACCTTGTTCCATCGCTGGATGAGCGCTGGCATGAGTATGTCAATAAGTTGAGGCTGTGCTAGGCCATGGCTGACATGCTCTGCTAGGGTTTGTACGCAGTCATAGAGGATGAACATGTTCCTGTCCTTGTATTTGTCAAAGCATCGAACAAATTGGCGGATAATTGGTTCGCAGTAAGGAGTTAGAGAAACTCCGGCCTTCTCCTCGAGATGAGCAAATGCCGACGCTCCCGCTTCTTGAACCCTTTTGTTATGATCCAGCATCCTCAGAAGAATGCCTTCCATCATAGGTTCAAAGTACCGCGATCGCATCGTAGCATCTGTGAGGCCTGCCCCCCATGCAGAGTACCTGCCCAGAGTCCAGCAGGTAATCTGTCGGACCAGTGGCTCAGGGTCCTTGAGGAGAAAGATCAGGTAAGGAACAAGATCCGGTAGATGTGGTGTTACGACAGGAAGACACCCTTCTGCAACAGCTCCAAGTGCGAGCACCGCTGCTTCACGATATGGCCACTCCTCGTGCTTCAGGTGTGTCATGAGGTATGGGAGAATGGCCTCGAAGACTGGTCCTTTAAAATCAGTTGCAAAGACGTCAAGGGCCGCCGCCGAACACTTCCGCAAGTTCCACCGATCCTCAGGGTTTCCATCTTCGTCATCTTCATCGAATTCCTCGATTTCCCCTTCATCAGCATCGTCATCATCCATGCCACTAATAGGGGCATAGCCATTTGAGCCTTCATCTTCCTCTTCGCCGTTAGCCAAGGTCCGGACGCTCTTGTTCTTAGCAAAATTAGGCTTAATATCCTCTGCGCGGTCCTCTTCGTCAGCATTGTCTCCACTGCCGCCAAGCATCAGGATGTCTTCTTCGCTATAGACCATGCTCTCCAGAAGAACAGGAATGATTTTATCCAGATATGGTCCCAGCGATTTCCAAAGCTCGTTGTGCTCTCCGACCGTAAGCCAAAACTCGGCTGCATCACAAGCCAATTCTTCATCTTCGACCCTGCGCTGCTGCGCAATCATATAGTTCACTAGATCCGCAATGTGAGGTAAGATCTTGTCCGGGCGTATCTCGACGATCTGGACAAACGCTCGACAGACTTGTCGACGAACATCTGATGAATCATCATGCGCAAGCTGGAATAACCTGCGAAGAAGGTCGTCCAGAGAGATGAGGAGGGCCTGCGGCTTCATCGGGATGAAAACATTGATGCTACCTAGTGCTAGAGATCGGAGTTTTGGCTTGTCGCTAGATGTAAATTCGATAAGCTTAGGAATAATAAACGTCAAGGGCCGTTGTCCTTGGTAGTCTTTGTCGAGGATTTTCTTATTGTCCTCGCAGACCTTTGCAAGGGCCGCCATCCCTCCTTCCTGTGCTTCAGGTGTAGCCCGGTTGTCATCATTGCTAATCAGCGCCAATAAGTCGGGCAATAGCTGAGGCCAGCTAAGAATTCCACCACGACTGACAATCTCCGTAACAACATTCCCAGCGTAGCTCCGTATCGATTGGTTTTTATCTTGTAGCGCGAGGGGAAGAGATGAACGCACGATGGCAAGGCTTTCAGGAGATATAGATCTATATCCCGTTCGAATATTGTTTTTCAACATTATAGCTGCAGCGGACCGAATAGCATGGTACTCCTCTGGGCTATATGCCAAGGGGCTGGGAACGTTTTGAGCACAAAATAGATATGTGAGGTAATTGTTAATATCTGGTGAAGATTTTGCCTGGGCAAGCATCTGTATTTGAAAGTTCGAATATCAGCACATGCTGTACCCCATGATATTGATCGTTCCACTCACGATTTCTGCCTGCTTTTGGGCATTCTTATTGTGTCCACTCAGGGAGTCTTTTAAGCAGCTTGAGAGCTGCCGCAATGGCTCTTCTTCCGGCTGCCAGGCCATGACCGTCATTTGTCTACCCTCGGAGCAGTGTCAGCCGTTCTTGGGGAGAAACTTGGGACTCCACGATATGCAGGCACGCCGTCCAGAAGGGGGAGAGCCCAATATGGTTGCACAAGATAGCTTGTGGGACGTTAGACGATGTATATCGACATCCTATGATGCCCGGGAGGTTAGCAAGTGTACAGCGACGATTCACTATGTAGAAGTACCAAGAGAGGGATCACTAGGCAGAATGCCAAGGAGCCACTACTTACGAGTCGCACTATGGCAGTAAATAGCTATGGAAATCGTTTGGCAGCGGAGGTCGATCGACTTGTCTCGCTGAGGGGTTGTTTGCGCAGGTCGTTTCACTCGGCGGGACGGGCGATGGAGATGCACAAGTTGGCGTGTGCTCGCTCGTCTAAGGAGAAGGCGTCCTGCGATCTAGGGGATCGAAGAGGTGAGAATTGAGGAATCAGGAATTAAATGCCGGAAATTCTGGTTGTCGTGGAGTGGGGAGGGGCCGCCATTTCTTAGCTGCACCCCGTCCAAAGTCCAAATCCTGCCGCCGCAAACACTTTCGCTTGGTGGGATGGCGGGTACTGAGGCAGAAGTTTTAGTCCTGTCTAGATCCACTTCTCTCGTGCTCTTAAGCACATACGGGCAACTCTATGTATTATCGTGCAATGGTGCTCGGAAGTGGTAGCACATTGGCTAGAACCGGGGGCCAAAGATTCTTTACTATATACTATATACGCATCCGGGGTCTCGTGAGTTGATCGCCGTCCCTGATGCCAACCAGTATCCTGCCAGGCTATCAGTTTTCAGGAAACGGACCATGCGTATTAATCAACACCTTGCTACAGTGCAGAATAGAGAGGACCATTGCATATATCGAGCATTTCTATATCTATCTATCTGGCGTGTCTACACCAGATCGAGAGGAGATCAAGATATAAGAGCAGCCGAAGAGTCGCATGTCTTGGATGTCCGGGCCAGTGGCAGTGCAAGGCTCATACTGGTCGAATCAGCCAGGTTAGGCTTCCCTTAGAGGTTGCACACAAGGAACATTCCAGCAATTCACGACAGCTTGCGATAATGGAACACACGGTTGTACCGTACACGCCTCCAGAGAATGAAACTATATCAATATCCAGTCGATTTTAATACCCCAGTTGTATTGCAGTCATTATCTGCTATACCGGCCCGTATTGTTACAGAAATATCCTATCTCTTCTCCCATCTCTACAAGCCATAATTGAAGCACAAACCCGTATCATTCAGGAATATCACAAGTCAACCTTAAGCTCAACAATAAGTCAGCTCTCTAGCTTGTCGACCCACTTCAGTAGGACAAACAGACCGCGAAAAGTTGCGGGGTAATCTCCATAGCAGAATGTGGGGATGGTGTCCCAGCAGAGTTCATATTGGTCTGCATAGGTCAGGTTCGTCCAACGGTTGTGTTGGATTCTTAATACCCGCTGTCAAGACAGACCGGCATCGATACCCACCAAAGTGGTGGTGGATCAGGCATGAGCTCAAGGTCTGGCTGCGCTCGACTCGTAGACACCTGTACAAAGATGCCCCAAACCTGATATCTGTATTTGGAGTCCTCCCCATACGCCAGGCAAATCCAGCAAGATCATCCAGCATCATTAACCATTTATTCCATTTACGAGCTGATCATAGGAACTCTTCCTAACTTCGTCCATCACTACAGCCACCACTCTTTTAAAACCTTCCATCTCTTCATGAACTGTGCCGCCTATTCCAGCACTCTCGAAGCTGATTGAGTTCCCAACATATACAGGCCGCTCGGTCTTGCGCGCCAATAGCTTCGCAAGGCGTGTTGCGAAGTCCAGAGAGGTTTCATAAGTGTAGAGTGGCGTCGAGAGAGTTTGGCCTGTATTCATTCTCTGTTTGCTTATTAGCGTGACTGGGTTCATATAGAGGGAACTATGGAGCTTCACGTCTGGAAGTGCATATACGAATGAGCCCAGTGGTGGAACTGAGGCAATATCTCCATTTAAAGTAGTTGTCAGGAAGAGTAGTATGGAGGTTGTTTGGATTGTCAATCGAAGATGGACTCTGGTATCTGGTGCTTTTGGAAGGGGGAAAGAGAGCTCGATTGGCCCAGTGGGTCGCTGAACAGCGGTTGCATTGTCCTCTGCCATTTTCCCTTTTGTATCTCAAGATTGTGGTATTGGAAGTCGTCGGTAGATTGTACCAGTCTCATGAATTTCATTGGATGGGGACCGCGCCAACCCAAGATAGGTAATCCTGCTCAGGCTCGCATGGGAGCCGTCAACCCCCGTCTTTTTAACAATCCGCAATTCCTTTCCTAATTGCAGAGACTCACATGTACCTGTTAATTCTTTACCCCATTGTGAGTTTCCCACTTTTATCAGAATATAACTCCCTTAATCCCGTTACGCCGCGGCTAACCGGGATAGAGTTACTTGAGACTTATCGAAAAGGTCTCGGCTAGCCTACAAATTTTTGGCTTATTTGCCTTTCAATAATGATCCAACAGAAATACTTTTCAAGCATGGATTTTGCAAATTAGACTAATTACAAGCCAGCTTCCCGAAGCTTTACATCAAGCCATTTCACGTCTTCTTTGCAATCTCCTGGTCCACCTGCCCAGTGGCCCCAGATACTAGGGAATGGAACCATTTGCCCAATACCTGGCTTCATATTCGCAACTTCGATTTCGGAATCCTCTGGTCTAAAAGGAAATTGATTAGCCGACTAACTTCATTTGAGGCTGATAACTCACGGAAAGTAGAGATCCGTCTGTCCAGGTAGCACCAGCATCTTTGCCTTGATTGCTTGCATGGCAAGGCTAAAATCTCCCTTGTAGGGCTCTTGCTTTGAACAGTCTGCATTTTGCCAAGTTGACAACATCACTAATAGGTTCTCGGGATCTAAATTTCGTCAATAATGAAAAGATACTCCGACATAGAGAGTGACCTTTAGAAAGTGCCCACTTCTCCCAAAAATTCTTCATGAAGTCCTCAAGATTCTTGTACCCGAGATAGCTCTCATAAATCTTGGCTCGGTAGAATGCCTGGCTGAAGCCCCAACCAGCATATACTCTAGCAAAAGCCTTCAGACCAACCTCCTTTTCTTCGGCCGTCCAAGTCCTGTACTTCTCGTCATTTGGAAGAATCCCATCTTGGCCTGAGCCAGCCGAAGAATGTTTCTTCGCAGCCAGAAGAGCAGATTTAACGCCTTCCAAGAAGACTTGATTATGGATTGAGGTTCGCGCAGCACCACAGAATGGCACACATATATCCATGAAATCTGGATAGCTGGTGGCCCACTGATATGTTTGCCCTGCTCCCATACTCCACCCGAGAACCGCCCGAGCATGACTGATGCCAAGATGCTCGGTCACAAGTTTATGCTGGGCCCGTACGTTGTCGAAGACACTTACCTTTGGGAACGGCTTTATGTTGGAGTTTGAGGGAGAAGTTGACTGGCCATTGCCAAACATCGCAGTAATGATAATAAAATACTTCTTTGGGTCCAGCACGTGTTCTTCTCCAATGAGCCACTCATTGTCAGCGATTGCTTTACCACGTTAGTATAGGCCATGGTAAAAGTTGTCTCTTAACCTACATCCACTGAACCAGGATGGGTAGATAATTGCAGGTGACGTCGGATCACCAAAGGTTTTGAATGCTATTTGAGCATCTGGAATCAATTGCCCTGACTGTAGCTGCCAGTCTCCAAGTTTATACGACTGGACGCCAGCCATTTCAATGAGTAAAGTAGCAGACGAAGCGATATACGTATTGAAGATATAGCTTTCCTGGTCTGCTATCTCTCTTCGGTCAGTTCTCAGCGTCACTGCCTAGGTATATCTCAAGTAGGGATAAGAAAACAGCCGGTATAATGATTTCCAATTTGGACTTACAAAGCTTTAATTAGTCTCCAGAGCGGAGAGGTTAAGATTTGCAAGGCCGAATAAAATATAATGGCACCAGAAAATTATCTAGCAATATCACTGTGTCTTAGTAACAAAATCAAATCAGGAGCAGTGGAGGAGGATATTCTTGAATCCCCTCATCCCCTGAAGCGGCAGTTGATTGGGATCTGATAAGAGTGGGGTCGAAATCGCGGAAAGATGCGGAAACTAGCGGCATACTCCGGCAGATGACTGTGTGACATGAGGCAATGAAACTCTGTAGTATGGATTAACTGACATACCAGCCATAGCTCGAGCTACCGTTGGATACCTGCCATGAGTTCCCTGTTAAAGTTGCGGCGATGTGGCTAAGCAATAGCCTCCAAAAAGTCGCTCGCTCTTCTCCAGCTTTGTATAGTCGGATTATGTCGACCCAGAGCTTGACTCCTAGCACACCTCATGGCCGTATGGATGCCAATAAGGCAGAGAAGCATAGTCCCCACCCTGATTTCAAGAAGACCGAGGAGAGCAGAGAACCTTGGGACCATAGCTTGACTTGCAATTTCAAGCAGACCGTTAAGCCGGATTGGAAATATGGAGAGGGTGCAAACGACGGTGGTGCAAGTCTTGAGGCCAACCACATTGAGATTGATCCATACGAGGAAGGGCGTCCTGTTGGAGCGAACTACAAGCTTTTGACCTCTGCAGTTATTCCACGGCCAATTGCTTTCCTTAGCACAAGATCTACCGACGGATTAAGCACGAACTTGGCACCTTTTAGCTACTTTCAAATGATCAACCACGATCCACCGCTATTTATCGTGGGCTTTTCTGGTGGATTTAATAAATCCAAAGACTCGCTGAAGAATCTGGTCGAATCCAAGGAGTGTGTCATCAGCATCATCTCCGAGCATTTCATTGAAGCCGCTAATGCGACGTCAATCAACGCACCTTATGGGGAGAGTGAGTGGAGTCTAACCAGGCTTACTCCCGCGCCCTGTTCAACTGTCAAGGCAAGTCGGGTAAAGGAAGCGGTTTTCTCTATCGAAGGCAAACTAGAGAGCACGAGGGAGTTCGACAGTAAAGCAACCCCAGGAAAGAAAACAGGCGTCTTGGCCATCATAGAAGGCACGAGATTCTGGGCTAAAGAGAATGCAATTAATACAGAGAGAACTTTCATTGATCCGGCGGTGAGATATGGTTATCACTATACGCAAATAATTACTAACCTCCATTAGATGCTGAGACCCATGAGTAGACTGGGGGGGATCTCATACGGCCGGCTTACTGAGGCCATAGAAATTCCTCGACCAGATTATAAGAAGACTGTTGAAAGCAACGAAGAAGCTATAAAACTCATAAAGCCGAAAGTTGATGGACAGTAACGGTAGGATGGCAGTCAATATTAGATGTCAAACCATTTGGCAAAGACATGGTCTGACATGGAATTGGAATTTGGGTCTTCATCTGAACCTTTACATTTCCTATTTCATGAACAAGATCCTACCTTAAGCTTAAAATGGGAGTTCGGTGCCTGCGGCACCAAGCGCTCGAGAAATTCAAAGCAAAAAGTGGAATGGATGGCATCTAATCCCCATTGTGAGCTTCTGGTTCCCAAGACTTATTTAAGTCATTATTGGGCCCACAGGCTTGAAGGGTAGCTGCAAGTAATGCTTCCGAATCAGTAATTCCACCGTTTCAGCTTCTGATTCAGTCGTCTGCCAAGCCTGCCTCCAACCCCGCACCAACCCCACGTTTGCTCAGATCACCCGAATCCTCGCAATTTTTCCGGCAGCATTGGACAGTGGGGAGGCTATTTCCAATGACCTACATCATTTCAGTTCAAGTAGTCCCGATATTCACAAGTTGATAGGAGGGAAAAATGCAAGATCGGCGTGCTGAAGATGGACCTGGCTGCGGGGAGCATCGAACTTTACCTCATGAACTCCAGTTTGCTTAGATTTGAGTTAGGCGTACGCCAGGCTTGTTATTATATAGATGCCATAGCCATTATTTGGTGGCTAAGCAATCCGCAGAATACCATGGACCAAATTTTGATATTCTTGATAGTTGCCCTTGGCCTGTTTCACATAGTCGTGGCAGCGCCCGAAAGGCCATTCTCCATTGTTATAAAAAATGGGAATGGGTTGGTTGTTAATAATAGTGCTGTTTTGACAGGATCCTCTAATATCTCTGCGGAACCCGTTATCGCCTCCCCGTCGGGATCCATTGTCAATCATGGCGGCCAGATAACCTACCACAGGCTCAAGCCAAATGTCATACAGGTCCAAGTAGCAGCGAAACTGCCCAATGTTGGCGCGAGATTTACTGTCTCTAGTGACGACCTATTCTATGGCGTTTGGGAGTATCCATTTTTTGACCAGATCACAAATACCAATGTCATGTTTGAGATCAAAGGTGTTGGTAACGCAGACGGTGTCAACTGGTCTAATGCTCGAGCACCCTTCTTCCTCACCACTGCTGGCTATGGTGTCTATGTGGACACTCTACAGATGGGTTCGTTTGATTTTAAAAGACCAGGAGAAGCTCAGTTCATTTTCTATACCAACAGTCTTGTCTATTACATTATCCTTCCATCATCGCCCGGAGACTACAAATCAATTATCCAAGAATACACTGCCCTGTCATCACGAATTGAGATGCCTCCAGATTCCGCCTACGGGCCTACCTTCTGGTCTGATGATTTTGAGGAGGACTTTCATGGCAGCGTCAGCAATGCTCAGGAGAACTACTACGATGTTATAAACCATCTGTACTATAATGAAATCCGAGCAACTGCTATGTTTGCTGACCGTATGTTTCTGCATGCTGGGCTATGTGCATAGCTAAATACTTACAACTGACAGGCCCCTATGGAACGGGGAACATGTCATTCGGCAACTTTGACTTCGATCCCGTCTTCTACCCGACTCCAGCACAATTTATTGCAAATCTGTCAGCATACGGGTTCGATTTGCAGGTAAGAGACATTGCAGTTTTTCGATAATTAAGTAACTGTGATAGGTTTGGGTAGCAAATCGAGCCTTTTTGGATACGGAGCTATATAATGAATCAGTCGCCGGTGATTGGCTTTTCCCTGGATATACTGGTGAAAATTTCTTAGGCCCTGCTCTTAACCTCTCAATTCCAGCCGCATATAGCTATTTTAAGAACCGTCTCTCAGCTTTTACCGACCTTGGTGTTAAGGGATATAAAATCGATCGTGGGGAGGAAGGAGAGATGCCAGGTGGATTAAACCATCTAACCTATTGATCAGAGAGAGCTGACCTTGTTAGTTGACGAACAAAACATCCAGATGACACTCTTCGAGCAATTATGCTACGAGAATATGGTTTCCAAATGGGGTGAATCAAACTTCTATACGTTTGCCCGTTCCGCGGTGGACAGGTCTCGTTCACGAACTGCAATTTGGAACGGCGACTCCCATTCTAATTTCAGCGGCCTAGCTTATTCGGTTGCGTCAGGAATCCGTTCTGGCTTAATTGGATTCTCACAGTGGGGGGTAGACTGTGGAGGGTACGTCCGTGGAGTGAATGATCCTACAGAAGAACTCTGGGCAAGATGGATGCATTTCAGCACATTCTCCCCAGCTTATGAGATCATGGTCGGTACAAATCATACTCCTTGGTACCCACCTTACACCGATCGCCTTGTGAGTATACTTAAACAATCCGCGAATCTACACACTGCTCTCCTCCCATACATCAGGTCTTACACTTATCAAGCGACTCAAACCGGGATACCTCTCATGCGAGCTTTATTCCTTGAGCATCCACAAGACCCCAAGGTCTACACGATCACGGACTCCTACGCCTTCGGCGAGGAATTTCTTGTCGCTCCTATTGTGAATGAGGGGGGCAGTCGAGAGGTGTACTTCCCTTCCGGCTATTCTTATCTCGAGTACTTCAACAAGACAGATGTGTATCAAGGGGGCACGACGCATTCCGCGTTTCTGGAATGGGAATATGTACCAGTTTATGTTCGTGAAGGCGCCATTATCCCAACTGGAGATATATACGAAGGAAATTTTAAATGGTCTAAATGGGAACCGTACCTCGAAATCCAGGCCTTCCCCAGCTACAATGTTCCCGAGTCCCAGTTCGAATATTACAACGCAGCTAAAAATGCAGCTGTCAAGATTACTATGGTTGCCAATGCAAAGCAGCAGAGCCTAGTTATTACTTATGGAAAACTGGGAACTCCAGCAACTATGATCGTCTATGGTAAGAATGGGGAAGTCAATGCCAAGTTAAATGCTCAAGGCGGAAGCGTGACGCTGAGGAACTTCCATAGCCTGTTTGGATAGGCTTGAGTCTTTCCTCCGTTTCCTCGAGGGAAAATATGGGCCTCGTGAAAATAGTAGAGGTCGGACTGATAATGTTAAGCAGCGGTCAGAATGAATAAATAATACTGTAGTAGTTTTAATCATACTTCGAGCGTCGAGGGTAGATATCAATCGTTAATAAAGGTCTCGCCATCTCTTTAACGGAGCATAGTCCAACACCGACTGTGGGTCAGATGAGTAATGTTGGCCCCTGAATATCGAACACATTCTTTGGATTCCCTAGGCCGTTTACAAAATAACGCATCAGAACCAGTCCTCGCTGGCTCGAAATACATGGAGGATGATGTGCTGTAACTTACCCCGCCAAAGGTGACATTGGGCCTCGGTCCGGCGTTGATTACCTGACCAAGCTATCCCCGAGCATAAGCGGACGGCCAATCTGGTATATTTATTTCGCTGTTCCTTCAATCTTGGCTACTCAAAGCATTTTCACAATGTCAAATTACGAAACTGAACTGAAGGACTTCCCAAATATCTTCTCCCTCAAGGGAAAGGTGGTAGTTGTGACGGGAGGTTCAAGAGGCCTTGGACTGCATGCCGCGTCTGGGTAAGCTCCCCCCATCCAATATAACTTCAATCAACTCCTAACGCAGCCAACAGATTCCTCCAAGCAGGAGCAGCAAAAGTGTACATTACATCTCGCAAAGCAGCCGCCTGCGATGCCGCGGTAAAGACACTTAATGGGCTCCCAAACCTCCAACCTGGCGCACATGCCATTTCCGTACCTGCCGACAGCTCAAAGATCGAGGGCGTAGAATATCTTCTAAAAGAGGTCGCGAAGACAACAGACCATGTCGATATCTTGTTCGCCAATGCCGGTGCTACCTGGGGAGAGCCATTTGACACACATCCTGATGCGGCATTTGCTAAGGTGATGGATCTGAATGTTAAGAGCGTTTTCAACACTATCCGACTGTAGGTGTTCTGTCAACTGTCTTCGAGGACATGGGAAATAAGAGCCTGATCTAATGCGAGTATAGATTTGCGCCTTTATTGCAGAAGAATGCATCCCTTGAGGATCCATCGAGGATTATCATTACTGCATCTGTGGCCGGTATTGGAGTTGGTACTCTAGGCAAGCACGCCACATTTGGGTATTCGGCTTCCAAAGCAGCCGTTATCCACCTGGCCAAGAACCTGGCTGTCGAATTGGGACCTCGACACATCTTAACCAACGCTATTGCCCCAGGGTTTTTCCCGTCTAAGATGGCCAGCGATTTGATTAGGATGACGGGCGGCGCAGATACCCTTGCTGCAAAAAACCCAAGTAAGAGGTTGGGTAAACCTGAGGATATTGCTGGCCTCGTTGTCTTCCTATCCAGTAGAGCGAGTTCTCATATCAATGGGGCAACGATCACTGTCGACGGTGGTGAGGTATTGGGTCGCGGTGGGATGGTGGAGTCTATGCTAGAAGAGGCGAAACTTTAACGCGTTTCCACATGGAGACATAAATGCGATGTACGGTATGGGTTATACAAATTCTAGACAATTCTTGTCGCCTATTTCTTTCTTGCTACCCAATGGCTTGCAAGGTAAGTGTTTTGTAACATGCTCTTCGGATCTTGTATATATGGTGCGGCTATCCCAGACTCTCTCTTTTCAATAACAAAACCTAACTCTTCCACCAATGCTACCATATCGTCATCTGTGATCTCTACGCTTCCAGGGTCTGCGATGCCTGTGGAAGATGCTGTTAGCTAAATTTGTAAATTTGATATGTCTAGCAACCTGCCTCTATCACGCGTTTGTGACGAGTCCCCATCACGAATGTGCCCTCCTGGGGCGTTATTCTCAAAGTGCCAGAGTAGAGGCCCTACATTAATGAGAAGGCCGCCGGTTCGAAGACAATTATGTATTGCCTTGATATATCGTATAATGTTTGGCGCTGTGTCGAGGAAGAAAACTGTAGCCACTGCGTCGAAAGTGTCCTTCTGGTCTTCACTGGAATATAGGCATAAGAAATCCGACGCGCTCATGCTCATATCGCCGGGCGCTTCAATCGCATGAAGAGCGGTAGCGGGATGTATGTCAGGTACTAAAACCGATTGGAGATGATTTGCGCGATTTCGGTGATTTGAGAAGGAATGCACCCATGGAAATAACGTATGTGCTTGGGCTTGTGGGCACATATTAAGGATATAAGAACTAGCAAGAAGCTGATGGTAGCTGATTTCATTCCCTTCTGTAACAAACCCTTCACAGCAGAGGTCAAACACTAGCCTTCCAAGCCCGGCACCCGGAACCAGGACACGCGTGACGTCGCCGGAACGAAGAGAACGTTCTTCAAAAAGAGCCTTGATGACCGGGCCATAACATGCCTCTCGCTCTGCGGAGCCTTCTAAGGACCAATCTCTATAAAATTGTCGAAGGGTGCTTCTTGCCTTTTCTAGGTCATTTTGTGTCGCCATGCCACGCCATTCTGGATCTTTTGCATCAGATGCCCCTGCGGGCGAAATGCCAAAGGAATCAAGCCCTGAGGAAAAAATCGACCATGCCAGTTCTGAATTCTTGTCTATGCCATCATCTACCTTGTTGAGCACATCTAAATATGAGAATGGCGGACGTGCTAAAAGTTCCCAGTCTTCTCTTGGCATAGAGTAAAATGCCTGCCTCCGGAGGTGAGTTGTGTTGAAATGCGCCACTTTGGCATACTGACTACAGAGATTTCAGAAGGGCCTTTATATGCTGGGAAACTAAAATACTTGCAAGCTGTGAAAGAGATTGAAATTGCAGAATAGAATGCGAGACACGGGTGACATAGCAATATTTTACATACTTTCAAGTTGTGCATAAATGACGGCAATTTTCCGCGTTGACAGATATAGGACAAGACTAAGAGATCCATCTAACTTACTAGAACGAATCTAGAGCTTGAAAAAGAACCCTCTTCTCGTCTGGGTCGCTGTAGGTCTGCTCGTTCCCCTCCCACTCTGCATTTGACATGTTTGTCCAAGTCTCTCAACTAAAGGATCATCCTAACGAGATCCAAGGGCTTAAAGCTAAGAGACTCGCGGGGCTTTGGCCTCAAAGTTCGATATGTCGTTGTTGGAAGAGAGATGGTCTAATATGTCTCGATACGATCGTTACTAGACACTCGCTACAGCTAGGGACGGAAGCACTAACAAAACTCGCGCTAGCCGACCTCCCATCGCAGACACGTCCGCCAACCTGGGGTTTATTGAAGACATTCTTTTTCTTTTGACGGCGTCACCATCCATGGCAGCTCCTGGTGCAAAACCTCTGGGGATGACAGCTCCGCTGTCCACAGCCATACCCACTGAGGCCGAGAACCAGGCAAGCAACGCGCTCATCGAAGAGTTGAAACGGCAGAATAACTATGAAAGCGCCGCAGATACTAATAAGAGGTAAGCTTGAGTAAACTGTACTGTTTGCGCAGATACAATTTCATCATCCTGAGAATCTCCATCCGCGACCTTGCTAACTCAATATCAGAGCAGTAGTCCTCCAATCACTTCAGGCAATCACTGAAGAGTTTGTGAAGCAAGTTTGCAGATCTCAGAAACTTCCCGAGAATATCGTCAACTCTGCCGGTGGGAAAATATTTACATACGGTAGCTATCGATTGGGTGTCTTCGGCCCCGGCTCAGATATTGATACCCTGGTCATTGTCCCAAAGAATGTCACACGAGAGCACTATTTTGAATTCTTTCCAGATCTCCTTGTGAAGATGGCTCCAAAAGGGGCAATTGAGGATCTCACACCCGTCAGCGACGCGTTCGTTCCTATCATTAAGTTCGAGTTTTCTGGTATCAGCATTGACTTGATCTTTGCGTCACTCGACATTCCTCAAGTCCCAAAAGACTTGACTCTCCTTAACACTTCTCTCCTGCGGGGCCTGGATGAAGCATCCCTTCGGTCCGTGAATGGCACGCGGGTTACAGATGAAATACTAGAACTTGTTCCTCAAAAGGCGACTTTTCGTACTGCTCTTCGCGGCATTAAGGTCTGGGCACAGAAACGGGCCATATATGCTAACATTATGGGGTTTCCTGGTGGTGTTGCCTGGGCTATGCTCGTTGCCCGAGTTTGCCAACTTTACCCTAGGGCCACGAGCTCGACGATCATATTCAAATTCTTTCGAATAATGGAGAAATGGCAATGGCCACAGCCAGTTTTACTCAAGCCAATAGAGAATGGGCCACTAAATGTTCGAATATGGAATCCTCGAGTATGTGGTCAGTTTTATCTTGCGTGATATGCTAACCATAGTATAGATATATAAAGCAGACAGCTTTCACCTCATGCCCATCATCACTCCTGCCTATCCATCGATGTGTGCGACGCATAATGTTACTTTATCTACACGGGAGATTATCCAGAGAGAGCTGAAGCGTGCTGGAAACATCACAGACCAGATCATGTTAGGGAAAGCGCCATGGAAAGACTTGTTTGCAAAACACACATTCTTCACTCAAGGATACAAATATTATTTGTCTATAATATCTGCGAGCACTACAAAGGACGCACAAAACATATGGTCAGGCTGCGTCGAATCAAAGGTCCGGCTTCTTGTGGTTGGCTTGGAGGGGCATGAGTCAATTGCCCTTGCTCACCCCTTCAACAAAGGATTTGAACGAGTTCATAAATGCTCTACCGATGAAGAAATTGAAAAAGCCAAGAGCGGCAGTCTCGACTACTTGGTCAAGGATCTTCCTACGGATTCCGCTAACCCAACTTCAGATCCTAAAGGTGAAGTTACGGTCAAGAACGAAGAGATAAATGGAGACCAGAATCCTGATGGTGATAAGAAAGATACAATGGTTTATACTACGACATATTACATCGGATTGGAGTTGCATGAAGGTAAGTGACTTACATCCAGAAATGCTCAATGATTCCTCTATCATATTAGAATTTGAATGGTCTTGTCATCATATACCTCTTCCGCCCATCTGCTAATAGAATTAGGAGCGAAATCCTTGGACCTTTCGTTCCAGGTAGACAACTTCAAGAGAATGTGTTGTGGCTGGGAAAAATACGACCACGAACTCAACTATTTGAATGTCGTTCATACTCGGAAGTGAGTTGGCCTGCTCATATGTATCATCGACGTTTGCTAATCTCTCGTAAAAGCTTTGATCTTCCCGACGACGTCTTTGCCGAGGGAGAGATCAAACCTACACGAGCCCATAAGAAAAAGGCCATCAACGGCGGGGCTAAAAAGCGAGGCGCAACTGAAGTATGTGGATTACTAACTTTACAATGGACCAAGTTTTGAGCCGGGCTCTTCCATGCCAGCTAAAGATAGTTGAACTTTACTGATGCTGTGTAGGATACCGCGACTGCGCCAGCTAAGAGACAGAATGTGGCGGCAACAGGTTGAACTTTGTGCGAGAGATTCCCGGCTCCTTAACTCCACCCCTTCTTTCACCGGTATCTAACGACAGAGCTGCTTAAGGTATTGCCCGCGGACTTACAAGTCTGAACCAGATCATTGGCTGCCACACCAAGGACAACAATCTGCAGCGCTACTAACAAGGGTAACAACCTGTCATAGAATCTCCGTAACCTGGCCATCGGTCACTTCCTCCCATCTTCTCCCATTGTTTGATCACCGGGAGATACGTGTCACAGATCCAAGTATCCAGTTTTGAGTGCTTCCTTCTGATCCTCTCTACTGCCCTCACCTTCACAAAGACATCCATAGACGACTCCGTCAATCATGAGGGAAGGACAAGAGTCGTGGCGACGGGAAGAAACGAGGTGCTTTAGACGGCCCTGAGTCCAGTGTATCTAGCAGCCAAATTCAATAGTATTACGAGACCACGTGTCTCGACCCCTTCCTTTCTCCGTTCTATCATGTTCTCATGTGCACCGTCGAAATCCAAGGGCTGTAGGTTGCTTTTGTGCTCTGTGCGGCCAAACAAGACACCAAGCACTAAGCTATAACCCAATATTCCAGGTGTGCTAATCAATCAAGCCCATGATAAAATCACGTTTATGTTACTCCCATGCTGTGAGCCCGTTCCCTGCGATCTACATCATTTTGAACGCGTCGGGGGGAACACGCTCCCCACCAGGCAAGGATTCTGGAATCCAGGTACCCGACCCAGAAATGCACGGGCAAATGTCAGAACACCATCCGCGCGCACATCATGTGCAGTGACGAACCCCTCAAACGCGCCTGACCCAAATCTTTGGACGCCTCCTCCTGATCGGACAGCATTAACCTCGAAACACCAGCGAAACTGGCGCCTCTTATACGCCCGAGGTCCGTCCATCCTCACCGTCGCCGGAGCCTGCTTCGTTATCTCATTCCCCAACTCAAGCAAATCCCAAGTGACAAGCTTTCAAAGTTTCGTTTCGACATAATTCCCTACTATAAGCGACGGGCCCAATCTCGAATTTACCATTACATAATAAGAAGTCAAGCACGACTGCAAAAAAAGGAGGCAGTGGGTTCCAGAATCGTTGACATTATCCGCAGGCGCAGCCTTAGGATCTTCGGACGCTTATCACAAGACGATGCAACTACAAGACGAGCAAATGTGACCATGTCTGGCTCTATGCCTGGCTTTGGTGGTGGTGACGGAGCTACATATGGTGAAGGTCGAGAACGGGGTGCACGGAGGAGGAAGCTGGCAGGTTACCTGAAAGCTGCAAACGAGATTAGGCAGTCTTACCAGCAGTCTTATTCGCGAGATCAGGGCTCCTATAATGTGGGCATGGACGATGATCCAGATGGAATTCCAGGGGCGTTTCCAGACGTAGCTATTGTCTCTCATGGAGATGAGCAGCTGATTGTGTTCCCTTCATACGCCAAACGTCACACAAAGGATGCCCCAAATCCTGACGTCTCTCAAACGCGGAGAAACAGTAATGACAGTCCTGGTGATGCCGAATACTGGGCTAGAGAATGGCAAAATTTCGAAGATGACCGAGCTATTGTTGATGTGGATGTGCGAGGCTGGGTCTACTCGCCTCATAGAGGCCCATTGAACCGGAAGAATCGATTGCTTATTGGACTGGCCCGGCAGCTGAGTGGAATACCTGCTCCTGCTAAGTCACCAAGTGCAGTAAATAGCCCAGATTCATCGCCGCCGCTACGGCCGATGCACAGGGATCACGAGGAGATTCGCGAACAGGAAAGAATCTCACGAGAAGCGGAGGAGATCCTGAAGAGGGGTCAAGGTGAAGTAAACGCTGCCGCACGTGGTGATTATAGTGAGAGTCCACAAGATGATTCGGACTCCCAAAGCAGATATGGAAAGCGTAGCGGCAACGCAACGCCCTCTGGAGATTCACCTGGCCCTGGAAAGCTTCAGATGCGACCATCTTGGAGCCAGCCATCTGACATGTCTCAAGCTGAATTGCTACTTGCGAATGCTAATCTGATGGCTCGCCTAAAGCCATTTTTGACGAACCCTCTGGTCTCCATACCGATCACTGTATTCTTCTACGACGAGAAGACATCTGTGTCCCGAACGGTGACTACCAATGAGTCTGGACACTTTACCATGCGGGCCGCACTGGAATTCATACCAACACACGTTAGGGTACTGGCCTCGGAAGAGCTCTCTGCGACTGAAGAAGTCAAGGTCATGAATCCAAAAGGCGTTAGCATAATCAGCGATGTTGATGATACTATCAAACACTCGTCAATTGGTAGTGGAGCCAGGGAGATTTTTAGAAATGCCTTTGTCCGAGATCTTGGAGATCTCACTATTGACGGCGTCAGAGAGTGGTACCGCAAGATGTATGATATGGGTGTAGGCTTGCATTACGTTTCTAATGCACCTTGGCAACTTTTTCCCGTTCTGGCGAGCTACTTCCGAATCGCAGATCTGCCACCGGGATCCTATCACCTCAAACAGTACAGTGGTATGCTACAGGGAATATTTGAACCTGTGGCTGAGAGGAAGAAAGGGACTCTGGATAAGATCATGCGAGATTTTCCAGATCGGAGATTCATCCTTATTGGCGATAGTGGCGAAGCCGATTTAGAAGTTTACACAGATGTGGTCCTGGCAAACCCTGGGAAGGTGTTGGCCATTTACATCAGAGATGTTACAACACCAGAAACTCTTAGATTCTTTGATCCTTCATTGGGACCGTTGAGCGATGACTACCGCAGAGCACGAGGTAGCAGAGCCCAATCTAGGGACAGTGGGATGCCGCAGCTCCACTCTAGAACCAATCTTTCTCCTCGAAGGCCTCCGCTTCCGCCAAGAGTTATGTCTGAAGCTAATGCTAAACCAAATGATGGCCCCGTTATGGGAAAGCTCATTGACTTCGATGATGATTCTGAAAAGGGAGGCGACCCTGAGCGTGACCATCGGCACGTATCGAGTTCTGCCACTGATTTGGCGGCCCTCGATCTTCCGCGAGGCAAGCTGGCCTCTGGGAGATCTGATCGAGTACCACCTCCCCGGCCGTCGAAGCCGTTAGCCCTACGAGGCGTCGCAGCAACCAACCCTCCCGATATAACAGGCAGAAAATCACCGCCCCCACCGCCTAAACCACGCCGCCCTCAAAATAATGGCTCTCCACACTCTCTGTCACAAGCGCAAAGTGCATCGAATCTGCGAGACAAGGACCAAGGATACTTAGCGAGTGCACAGAATACAGTATCTACAGCCTACAATGCACTTCCCGAAGTGAAATCGTATATGCCTGGATCTCTGCGACCTTCGCAGAGTTCTGATACCCTTCATTCTGACAAACCACCACCTCCGCCTCCTCGTCGAGGCACTGCAGCATCAGCCTCTTCGACCCCACCGAGACGATCGACATGGAACAACAACGGCGATTCCGATGACGAATCATACCGACCAAGCAGCCATGTCCCTGTGAATAAGAAATTAGAGCTGTGGAAACGGCGATGGCAGCGTGCGAGGGACATTCTCGATTCCAAAAGTGTTGAACTAAGAAGCTGGAGGGTGGGCAGTGACGTTAGTTTGGAGGCCGTACAGCTTATACAGAAGACTTTGACGGAGATGGGGTTGGAATGGTATAGCAAAGATGGAGGAAATGGGAAGACAGGTGAGGGTGGAGTGGAAATAAAAACGAAAGATATGAAGAGATGACGACGTTTTATGAATAGACGTATTAGCGCATAGCCACTCACTACTTCTTACCCGCTCCTACGAGCTATAAAAATTGACTTGCTAAATCAATTCTTACATGACCATGTGTCCGGGCCGTAACCTCCCCCCCCCCCTTTTTTTTCGCTTCTGCTCAGGAAAATGCTCATGTCAAATGTTAGTCGCTCTGCTGGAAACAGAAGCTTACGCTACATATGAGAGCAAGAGAAGGATGCGTAAGAAAATTGACTTTTAAATATAAATTTTGAACTCAAAGCTGTTGGATAAGTAAAGACATATATAGTGAGTTCGGTAGTCGGAGGTGGAGGGCCAGGCTCTCAATAATTGATATATGAGGTGCACAAGCTTAAATCCTGTATTAGGGACCAGAATGGGAGAATGAAACTTCATCAGTCATTGCTTGTCACATTTACGAGAGCGAAGAAGAGGATTTGTCCGGAGAGGGCCACAATGCAAGAAGTCTTGGATCGTGCAGATAGGTTCGATATGCTTTGATTTATGGGCCATTCGTGTCTTTTTCATGAACTGAAACCAATGTCGGATCTTCTAATATCCCTGCCCACGTATAATGCGGACCAGCCAGTCTAGGGGCCCACGCAACCACTTTCCATCGCCACTCCCACTTCATCCCGTCCTTAAGGACTAACTTTAGCAGATCATTCAGAGCAACTGGCTTGCCATTCTTGTCAACAATTTCATCCTGTAGTGCTTCGTGCCGAGCTTCTATCTCCCAGAATCCGCGGATTAGTTGCACCAGAGCGGCGCTATCCCACATACCCTCCCTCCGCGGACAGCGGTGCAGCAGTTCTATGGCGGCTAGGCGGAGCGTGTAGTCGGGGCATTTAATGCAGCAATAGTATAGCGGTCCTACGATTCCCAAATCCGCGGAGAAATTAAAGGCGGGTTTCCCGCTCTGGGAATCTGCTTCGGAGGCTGAGATGAGAGACCTTGAGAGCTTGACTATGTTCTCGAAGTCGTTATGATATCGCATGAATACTTTGCGGTCATTTAATATTTCCGCCATTGATCGTGGATCATCAGCATTAGGAATACCGGAGTCGGACATGATAAAGACAGCAGAATACTGCACTTTTAGCATTGCAGCTCCACGAATTTCGTTGCTATTGAGACTTGAATTATTTTTTTGCACAAACTTCTCGTAGGCTATATTCCAATTTGCGAGTTGTTTGCTGTATTTGGCATGCAGTGGAAGAATATCGACATGAGCGCGAAATGGCAGGTCTAGATCGAACATGTAGAATGTTCGAAACAGGCAGTTGGTGGTTTGGCTAAAGGCGTCACGAGCTTCTTCCACCGTCGAGAAGGTATCTGGTATTTGGCACTGTCGCTCACTAAATTCCGTCATCTCAAGAGCGAACGCCTTTTGATCCGCTGTCGTATCGATGTATAAGACTGCTTGGATGCTTAGTCTCGTGAATGCTGGAGCTAGACTCATCGCTATGATATATTCGTCTGCCGCGGATATCTTGTTTAAATCTCGTAAGATCTTAAGGCCGCTGTGTAGATGGACCTAAGCCAAGAACTTAGAGCAGCCCCTAAGAGAATCAATGGAGTGTCTTACCAGCGCTGACGCATAATGCCCTCGAATACTGTCGAAGCATACAAAAAGAATGCACGACATTAGCGCGACCAATGGCTGCTGTGCACCCGTTGCTAGGGATCGCCTCAGATGCCCAATTGCCTTGGTGTACTGGTTTATGGCAAAACCGTGATCAGTATGATCTGGTGAGTAGTTTAGGAGCTTTGTTGCAAATGCCTCGTGGAGAGACCCGATTCCAATCACAGCATGCATCAGAGACGGTTCCGCCACGGCCACCTGGACCAATAACTTCTCCCAAAAGGATGAATCGTAGTAGCCAGACAGCTCCCGGGCAGTATTATTCACGTAGTAGTGAAAACCGCGCCTCTCTTCAGCACTGCCGGAAATCGATGTTGAGAGTCTTTGCAACAGTACAAGGCTCTGGCTGGTCCCCGAATTAGAGTGCAAGACATCTTTGAAGTACCCATCGCACATCCGTCCAGTACTCGTGCATCTGAAGCAAGCTGGTTTGGCTTCATCGCACTTGACACGTCGAATCCTAGAAATGTCAGGCCTAGAATACGAACGACTTGGGGTTGCACGAACTTGCAAGTCTGGCAGCCAGTTTTCACCTTGGGGCCGAATTTTCTTTTCCGAGGCGGCGTTGAGTCCATTCTGACAGGACCTCGTGAATTGGCAGCAAGGAGAGGTATGTTGCGGCTTGATCTGGACGACTGAGCACGTATGCACTTCTATAGGCAACCTCACATGTCATTTCGGATTGAATGCACAATGGCCTTTGTCTGTCCGTCTTACACTGACATTCAGTGCCTGTGTTACTTGCTGTCGCGTTTTGGCAATTGAGGTTTACTCCAGCGTTTTGACCTTGCGTGGTCTTCTGGCTCTTTGCTGCTGGCACTGTGATCGACCATACCTCCCTCCCCCTGCCCCGAAGGAAGTACGTAAGATAGTATTTATGCTCACCGTGGCCTAGCCGGAGCCTGGTGCCGGCACTGCATTGGTCTCTCCATGGTCAGCTATGTCAGGGTAAGGTCCTGGCATTGGAATTTAAACTGTCGCGGCCAAGCGCTTAGTTGTGCTTTCTTACGACTGTATGAGGTTGCAATGCAGCGGGAGAAGATTAGGTTAACCGGAGACGCCTAAGCAAGAGCTATTTTTGTACGTGCCATGTATAAGTTACCTAGCTCATGTGCTTTGATACCCTGGTGGTTTATGTCAGGGTGAACCTTGTGCGTTGTGTAAGGTTGAAGCCTAGAGATACATACGAACAGGCCAATCAGAAGGTGCTGGTGGGATGATGCACTTGGAAATAATCGGGAATACAACGCTGGAACAAACAATGCTTGATACAAAATACAGGTTTATACACACTCGTAGAATCTACGTGAGTACATCACAATGCAATCCTCGCACGGAGAGATGTCACCCCAGATTTTGTCCATGGCCTGGCAGTTCCGTTCCCGACTCCCCTTGCGCACAATAGGCAGCCATACCAATCCGAAACTCTTTGAAGCCAGTGGCACAATTAGTACAAATGTTTAGACATCAGTCGTAATTTCCATATCATCGTGTACAGCCTCCATACTTATAACGACTAGGGTGTCATGGCCGTCTTGTGGCTTCTAATGCTGCAGTAAGTGGCATAACTCTCAGGCTTCGCCCTCGATGTAGGTCTCCAGACTGCTGCCTAATTGTGGGTGCCATTCCGTCCCGCCATTTGCGAAACACACTTCTCAGGTCCTTTGGAACGCCTTCGAGTACAACCGTGGTGACTGGGACATATGGGCGGTCCTCTATACCGGCGGCTAGGATGCCGTATTCCTGAGCAAACACCAGAGCATGGTGGAAGGCATCGTACTGACGTTGGGACTGCGATCCGACAATAACGTAAATCTCAAAGAATGCATCTAAAATATAGATGTTCATCGAAGAGACGTCGTGTTGGCAGAAGGGGGTTATTTCAGCGATCTACCACAACCCATTAATATTTAGCACGGTGGCGGAAATATCGATTAACCTACTTGTGATTTGCTTGATGAATCTGCACGGAAGAGCCTTCCACAGTACTTGTTGTATTTTGGCTTCAGCCTCCAATGATCCGCAGATTTTGGTATCTTGGCGCCTCCACCAAAGACTTCTAGGAAAGACGCGGGTTCACTACCATCCTCTACCTCTTCGATATCGCCTGTCAAGCCCAGATCCATCCCAATTAGTCTAGCACAACTAAGCTCGTCAATACCACTTCCCTTCCCTTTCCACAAGTAGGATTTGCCAGCTTGCGTCGAGATTAGATAGGGGAAGCCGGAACAGAGGCTGGCAGGCGAGAAGTCTACCTCGTCAAATGCGATTTGTCCATGGTGTTTTCGTCCGCAGAGGATGTGTGGCGCAAGGGAGTCATATTTATTCGAGAGACCTCGCCGAATTATAATGATGCCACCAAGGGCTTGAAAGAACCCTGGAGTTTCCTTACCCTGTTGAATTTTGACTAGCTTTCCTCCGGCGGCCTTGGCTTCTCGCTGGGCAAAGATATCGGCCCCTTGAACTGTTGAAGTGGGTACTTCATCCCCGGCCCAGAAATACACTTCTGTTAACTTCTTGCCTGCTGCATTGCCAAACACGTGAAGGCAGATGTACATGTTGCCTTCAAATAAGAGCCGTTCGTGATGAGTAGATACGAGCTGCTTCTTCCCATCGCCTGAAAACTGATATAGACTAGATCGTAGCGTCTTAATATCCGTGCCGCGCTCTTGCCGTGCAGCCAAAATTGCAGCTGTATCAGCCAGATATTTTGGAGAGGAGTCTTGTCCTCCGAAGAAGTCCAAAATTAAATTAGAGGTTTCTGAGGGCTGAGTAACAGAAAAAGGACGTTGTTCTGTGGCCGAGGAGGTAGGAACGCCTGCAACGGTCGGACGGGATGAGAGTCGGTCGTTTGGAGGCGGTGTTGGAAGTGATCTTGATGGTGCCGCACCCCTGACGATTTTGATGCCTAGGCCGATGGGAGCGTTCGCCTTCACAGGGCTTGGAGGCCGTAATCCAGCCTCTATCATGGCAGCCTTTTCATCGTCATGTGTAGGGATCTTGATAGGAGAGCGGACTTTTGGAGAGGCTCCTCCTGACTGTGAATCGGTAGAGCGCTGCCATGATGCCGCAGCGCTCTTGACAGAGATTGAAGCCTCGTTATCGTCATACTTAGCCGTTTTGGGCTCTTGGCTCTTATTCTGAGACGCTGGCTGACTTAACTTCGACGGAATAGGAGTGCTCAGCGGTATGACTGTTGATTTTGGCTTCCCTGTGGAAGGCGGCGCTGGTCGAGGTTTAGCAACCCCTGGAGACTCTACTTCTTGCATGCTAGAGGATTTCCCAGCATGCTTTGTTAGAGAAGGTGACTTCACTGGAGTTTCTGGCTTGCTCTTCACTCCGGTTTCAACAGATGCTCCCGCGCTTTCTTTCTGCTTGACAGGTGTGTCTAAGGTATCAGCTTTCTCGCTAGGTGCTAGAGACTTGGCAGAGTCTAGCGGTGTATCTGAAGTGGCATTCCTCTTAGAAGAGTCCTGTAGAAATTGGGATCGACGTTTCACGTCGAGTTTTTGCGGAGAAGACGGTTGAGGTCCAGAGTGTTCATTATCGACTTGGGGGGTACCTCTTGGTACAGTTTTAATTAACTTTGTAATCTTCGGAGAGTCAGGAGCTGAAGATTTAGCCGCGGCAGAGATATTCGGTTCTGAAATCGAGTTTGAACTGACTGTGACATCGGATACAGCGATAGGAGTGGGAGTGGTAGTGGGTGCTTTCCTACGAGGTCCGCGAGCACGCCCCTTAGTCATATGGGTGAGAGCCGGCCCGGAATCTTGACTCTCTGGATTTGTTGCAGCAGTGCTCAGGCTGAAGGTACGTTGAGAAGAAGTCTGGCTCGCGGAACGTGAGGTGTCGCTCGCCGCAGAAGGGGGACCTCGGGCCAACAGTCCTGCAAGGGCTGGATTTAGACGGCCAGCAAGTTTACCCCCAAGAACTTCTTTGCTCTCTTCCTTCAACGATATACCTGTGGTAGTTTGTTCAGCAACCGTCTCCCCTACGACTGATCCCGATCGACCTAATGCACTTCTCTTCACGAGAGCTTCAGGTAACGGTGCATCTTGCCCTGCCCCTCCACCTGCAGGCCTTGTAACGCCTTTTCCTTCCAATTGTGCCTTTTTGAAGTCTTCTTTCTTCTTTAATATTGCATCCTTGAACTCATCTCTACGCTCGGTTTTTTTCGGGCCACCAGTGATATTGAGAGCGGCTTTTCCCCGGGTGATGTTATCTTTCAATTCGTCTGGCGCAACATAGTTCTGTGTCTGAGTTCGCCGAAGTTGACCGAAAACGCTTCTGAACTCTGGTTCATCCTTTCTGCCGCTATCGGCAACGGACTGACGAGGTTTTAATGCCGATCTCAAGTCCTTTGCTGGTGGAACTGCAGGTTTCGGCTTGCCACTAATTGGGGACGTTTTGATCTCCGACTCTGGCTTATCAGGAACCGTCTTGCTATCTTGTGACCCAATACTTTCAGAACGGCTCTTAGTAACAAGCCCTGATGAGAATCCAGCGGGAAGCCCCCCTATACTGGGTGGTTTGGCAAATCCGCCAGGTGGCGGTGATCTCATCAGCCCACCAATGTTGACCTCATGCTTAGGACCAGCCGTGGGGTTGTGAGTTAGATCAACGCTATTCTTTTTCTTTGCTTTGGTGATTTCAGACATCCATGCAGGTTGTTGAGGAGGAGCAGCCTTCGGTTTTGGAGATTCGGGTTTATTTAAGGCACTTTCAAGCCAACTAGATTTCGTTGGGCTCCATCTTCTAGGATTCATCGTTTTAGATGGGCTTGTAGGCGGTGTCGTCTCATCACGAACGGGTTGATCTCCTGAATCGTCACGCGCCATATTTGTATCTGCTAGCGTTTGGGATCGCGAGGCCGGTAGCGGAGGCTTCACGAATACATCATCATTGGCAGATGTCGCCGGTTTGCCCGTCATAGACGCCGAGGATTCAGGGCGTTGTGCATCTGTAACCGTCGCGTTGCTATGACTCGAAGTTGGCCTAGAAGATGGTCGTGGAGAACCATCCCTACTCAGACTCGTGGGCCGAGAAAGACCCGTAGAAGAACTCAGGTTGCTTGCAACTGAGTTGCCACGAGTCAGTCCCGGAGGTGCTTGTACACTCCATCTCTTGTTCACGCTGTCTGATCTCTTCATCATGGCGCTTTGCACAAAGCCACCCATACCCTTTGTAGGAGAGGCCGGCCGATCTAGTCTCTCTGGTGAGATGCGCCCTTGCGAAGGTGACATTGCTAGGCCGCGGGGTTCGGATGACGAGTCAATATTTGGAGCCTCTAATCTGTGGGCACTGGATGATGGAATTGGGGATCCGAAATTTCCTGAACGGTTGCCAATTGCTTCTGAGCTTCTCGAGCCACTCTCCAAAGTAACGCTACTTCTCGAAGGTGATCGATCCAGAGAGTCATCTTGTGGCTTCTGTGACCAGGAACTATCGCGTGACATCCCTGGCATTTGTACCCTAGAAGAATTCAGTCCGTGATCTGACCTATCCTCCGCTTCAACCTGGTTTCGTCTATACGCAGGTGAACTGAGTCCTCTGTCGGGAGTTTGTCGAAACCAGGCCGGGTCTTTAGATGCGAGTAACTGGGATTTTTGTTCGCGTGACGGGGCCTGTTCTGGTGAAGGCTCTGCCAAAGGTTCTGTTGCAGCAACTGCCCTAGGAGATCTTGCGGCGTTCTCGGTAGCTATCATTGATAGAGGTCGGCTTCTTGTCGGGTCCGATGATTGAGAGTTGGGGCGGCGCTGCCAGCTTAGTGTTGGACTCCTCGAGGCCATTGCGGCCGACGGTGATGCTCTTATCGAAACGTCGCGTTTCGGCGGCGAGTTCGCGGCATCCGAGGCTCTACCGTTTGGCGGATAATTCTCCTTCGTAGGCGATATTGAGAGACCTGAAAGATCCATCCTGTGGTCGGCTTCGCCCTCGCCTTCCCCTTCCCCTTCGCCTTCCAGTTCCAAGCCTTCTTGTGGATCAGGGGCAGGAGTTAAGTCTCGGGGTACGCTATGTTCTTGCAATATAGGCGCTTTAGAGGATGTTGGGGTATTTGCAGGAGAGGATTTCGTGGGAGAAATGGATCTGGCGCGCTCTAAATTCGGCAGTCAGCCAAACATTCAACAAGTTGTTGAGGCGTCACCATTCTGTCCCGTGGCGGCGGAGAGGAATTGAAATTACTTACCAGCTCGTCGTGCCTGGCGCTCCTTTCTCCCCTGGAGTATCTCTTCTTCAAGCCTCCTGTTCCTCTCCTCGTCTTCTTGATCTCTCTTGTCGCCCAATTCCTTGATCCGCTGGAGAAAGTCGCTCACATCCTCCGAAGTGTCTGCGGCGGCGGACGACGACATACCGGCTGGGCCTTTTGTTTACTAGATCCTCAAAAGCGGACAGGCACAGGATAAAACAAGGCACATATACATCCGCCAGCGGGGTATGTAGGAATTCGAAGAGCGGTAGGGATTCAGAGTCAAGGCCGAGCTTTCGCTTGCCGACTAGGAAGGTTTAAGTGGCTTGACCGTTCCTGCGACCCGCCCTGGACACTTTTGCAGGTCTCGCGATTGTGTGCAGATTTCGTCCAGAATTTTCCAGCGGAGTGACGAGCGTGGACGATATATAAAATCTATTATGCTACTGGGGAGTTTGGTCCTCTGTACAGTCGCCAATTCTTCCTATTCCGAGATCCTGCCATTGTTTACAGATTCGGATCCACAGCAGTACGCGCTTACGGAAGATAAACACACGGGTTCCTGGTGTCTAGAGTCAGGGTAACTGGGCCATCCAAGACTAAAGAGTGGTCAGGCCAGGACCAAATCCCGTTGCAGGTATGCCTCAAGAGCAGGTCTAAATGCTCTAATACAAAAAAAGCCTCTTCTTAGCATCCTCCACCACCCACTGCAGACCCTGTTCGAGATTTTCGCCCGTAATCGCGCTGCATCGGATTATGTGGCATACATGAGTCTTGATCGCGTTCAGTTGGAGACTCTTCACGTGGTTAGCGCTGGCTAAAAGGATTCCAAGCTCCGGCGCCACTTGCCTCCTGGATCTCCTCTTGATCCATACACCCGGCCACGTCAGTCTTGTTGGCGAATACTAGCAGACTCGCTCCGGACAGTCTCTACTAGGAGCATTAGCAGTTGCAGCAAGAGATATGGCAGCAACCAACCTCTTCCAGCAACAGGTCATGCAACTCCCTCCTGCAGTCGTCCACCCGCAACCTGTCTGTGGCATCGACAACCCAGATTAGCGCGTCAGTCTTTTCAAAATAATTCCTCCAGTACGATCGCAGTGTCTTCTGGCCACCGACATCCCCTACAATAAACCAGTCAGTGACGGTTTAAGCCTCTGCAAGGCAGAAGTGGTACAGATGTTGAGCTTGTATCTTTGAGCCAAGTCAGCATAAGGCACCCTCTCAACAGGCTATCGCACCTCCCCTTGAAAGTCAATTGTCTTGATAATGAAGCCCAGTGTTGGGCTGACGGTGTTCACATCCTCACCCATAACCTTCTTAACTATTGTCGTCTTCCCAGCATTATCAAGACCACTACCAGCACCGTCAGCAGCGGCCCATGGCATGCAGCCAAAATTCCTCACAGCATAAGAATTCTCATCTCTTTGTCCTTTAGCCTGGCTTTCCGTAGGATTGACAACATTTCTATATGTGGTTGCAAAGTGTGTGGGTAGTGGCCTGATTGGCACGAGCTGGAGGGCGTTCTCTACTCTATTAATTAACGCGATTCATTTTATGTGCAGTGGGGAACATATATAATCACGTGACCACTTTCTCTGAGCTCCACCACGTCTAAGGTTTGGAGCCATGGATTAATTCACTTTATTTGTATAGGTGCCATAGTAGGCCACTGGTGCCATTATTTTGGTGTCTGCCAGCGTCGATCAGATGGTCCTCTGACCTCTGCCACGAGGCCCTAGGAGTTGAGCGACTCTGCACTTTGCCATGGCTCTGGGTTGAAGGAGGATGCCCTCTGTAAAGCAGACCAGTAGGCACTGTGCGACGCTAGATCAGATTCTACCGTATTCACTCTTGGGGTTTAATGTGCATACTTGCGTATTTTTCGCCCACCGTAGAGTCGATGTGTTTTTTCCTCCTCTGCTCCCCTCTCCCTCCTCTCTTCCTTGACGACCTCCTTCATTTTACTCTTCCTGCCCCATAACTGCTGCACCCCTCGTAACGCTCGTCCTCCTGCCCGTCCCTACTGTCCCATCTCCCAACCAACCAGGACAAAATGCGAAGAGCAAAGTATCACATTCCAATGCATGAGAAGACCGATGCTGATAAACTCCCACGGTAGGTCCGACTTTTGGCAATGTCAGAATCGAATTGATGGTGCTGCAGCTCCGATGGAACCGATTTGACGGATGAGCAGCGGTCAAAGCTCTTCAACGGGGATGAACGCGACGCCACGGCCAGTGGTAGACTCTCAGATCCCGCTGGGTCCCGAGGAAAGAAGATAGAGCTACGAGATCTCGGGAGCTCTTCCAATCTAATTATCTCTGCGGATCGTCCTAAGGAGGAACCGAACAAATTCCCCCCTGCTGCCGTGCTTTTCAAGCCCGAAGGATCTACTAACACTGCCGCTGGAATCTCTATTCGGCCTTCAAGCATGGCCACCGGTCCCAAAAACAAACCACATACGCCAGAGCGATCTACCCACCAGTCACAAACTTGTTAGTGCATCTCAACTGACCGTGTGTACGTTTTGGGAGAGCTGACCAGACAGACGGGGAGACGCCAAACAAAATCGAAGCCGTTACTCCAAGACGACAGGGGCCAATCCATATCGAGTACAATATTTCAGACATGCCTCCCCATCTTCGAGGTCTCGAGATGAATGGCCAATCTAGCCCGCTACCAAACCTTCGGACTTCGAGTCGAAATAAACAATACTCACATTCACTCCAGCCGCGAACGTGTACGGAGGTCAGCAATGCGCCTCATGACTTAGATAGTCTCCAGACGCCACAGAAAACTACGGCACCAGCTGCAGTAGCAATATGGCGCGTCTCTCCCGACCGTCAGGCCAAGCAACTCCAAGATTCACCTACTTACGCAGCTAGTATAGAAGTGAACGAGTTTCTTCCATCTGTTGAAAAGGGCATTATTGGGCATGAAAGAATGGCGCCTGTCCAGTCCCCTTCTACTATTAGTGTCTCTCAAGACGTAGCATTTGAGCCATCTTTCAGCCAAAAGACGGGCGTCGAGTCTGAACAGAATTTGGACGGGGCACAACAAGATCGGACAGCTCCAACTTCCCATACTATTCTCCCGCCTCTCTCGCCCATCTCACCGTGTACAATGCAGACGCCTTCAAGCCAGCCAGCTGATCATAAGAGCCGTCAACTACAGTTTTCTGTTGAAAATACTGAGAATTTTCTGGCATTTTTGCAGAAGAAAGAAAAAGGGAAAGAAAAAGAAAGCCACGAAAGCTGGAAAAAATACGTTACGCCTGGTCGTATACCACTGCATGGAGATAGAGAGTCAAGTTTTAAGCAGGATGGACATTTTCAATCGACCACAAGGATCACTCAACCCGGGAATATTCAAGTAAATACGACTGCACAATCTCTTACTCATTCCCCGAACGAGATAACTGCACCTGCGAAGAATGGTATCGAGGTTCAGACGTATATGCCTATTAGGGAAGTTGATGCCTTCAATGGCCAAGGTGGCTTCTCTATAAGTCGGGCTGGGCACATAAATCTCCATTCCTCATTTACCGCTCGAAACGTGGACCCAAAGGCACCCTCTGCTGATCATGTCAATGCTCCTCGGGACAATGGCAAGCCAAATAATGTCACTCTGAAAGCGTCACACGGATGGGAGGATACAAGACTGATTAGTGCGGGGGACATTCAGAAAGCCCTCCTTTCTGAGATAATGGCTTATAACCCGCCTAAACCCGGCGCTCCACGCCTGACCACAGAATCTCTTGTCTCAAAAAGCGGCTTGGCTTCCCAGCGCTCTGAAGATAGCTTCTGTGATGGAGTAAGTGATGCAGGCGTCGAAACAAGTAAGGAGAACGTGCGGGCCACACATGGCAGGGTAACTAATGACGATATCCCAGCCTGGGAGATATCAGGACATCAATTTCGTCTTGATTGGGAATATGAACGATTGACTGCAGATCTCAGCTATATGCCAGAATATATCAGTGTGGATTGGTTACCATTTGTCCCAAGAGGTACTGCTGTAGCTGTTGATACCAGCACCGAGGAATTCCGACAGGGAAAACTACCGGTCTATGGCACTGTGCTTGGTGAAGAAATAATTCAGCCGGATTGTATCCCTGGTGAGTATACAGATAAGTCTCATCTAGTTTTGGGGGATTACATAGATCTAATAGGAACCTAGACACGTCTAATTCTGAAAATGAGCAGAAGCGTCTCCGTCAGACCGCTGAAATGGACTGCATAGTCTTCACTAGGAAACGAAAGAAGCGACATAGACAAACAGAAATGTTTGCAGCCGAGTCCGAAGCTAGACATAAGGAGATTGCAGCAATAGAGCTCGCCCCTCATCCTTACGCTCCTGCCATCCCAATCTACTTGAGGTGAGACCTAGCTATTCGTTGCTTCAGCTACCATGCTTATGATGACCAGACCTGTTTTGCCTAAAGATGTAGCTGGAATGAGAGCAATCTACAACTACTGTATGTAATATCCTCGTCGCTAAACTGAGCCCTTCAATTGTAAATGCATTTTACAATTTATTCCCACCACACATGATGATTATGCATGTTGACGATGTATATAGATTCCAAGAACTCAATTATCCCGGAAGACCAGGATGAGATCCTTGAGGAGGATATCATGGGGATAATTCAATTGTGCCAGCGAGAGAAAATGCCTTGTGTTGTGGCCATTAAGGGAACTGTCCCAGCTCTTCAGACGCAACAGCACTATGAAAAATCATCCAAGTCTCTGCTACATCAATTCGAAACGGTCATTGGCTTTGGCTTCGCTCAGACATATGGCTACGGCATAGGCGGTATCCGTGAGGGTCGATCTAGGACCACTGCGGAGCTACAATTCTATGTACACCATGAGTATACTCGAAAAGGGATTGGTCGCAGTCTTCTTGATCGGCTGATCCAGAGCATGTCTCACTCATATGCGTAAGCCTCAGTTTTATATCTGGTAAATAACTTACTGATAGACGTAACCAGAGCTAAAGACGGTTATGACTGGATAAATCCAAAGGACGATCCAGTTTATAATTCAGGGAGTCTCAGATTATGGCACAAGTTGGTCATTCAGTTACCGGTCGAGGCTAGAGATGATACCAACCTATCCTGGTTTACAGAGTTCCTCACGAGATACTGGTTTGACCAAGAGGCCAGGCTGAAGAACTTTGCCCGAAGTTCAGTGCATGGCTCACAAGCGAGGTTCCTCGATGTTGTTGTCTTTTCAAAAACCTCGTCGATAGAAATGGAACACCCACCTTTCCTTTGAATTCAACTGTCAAGATATCTACATCACTCTGTTCACTCAAGAACCTTTTACATGTCTCTCAACTCAACGCACCAGCGTGCCGGGTGTTACTAAATTTCATGAGAAGCTTTTTACACTTTTTCCATCCGTTGAACTTGACACCGAAAATCAGAGTCCTACATCAAATACCTTGCATGGGCGGTGAAAATATATCAAGTCTCCATGGGACCGAAGATCATCAACTCAGTTTTCTTCTACATCCTTTGGCTGACGCTTCAAGATATTTCATGCCCCGTTGTCCTCACGTCTGGCTGGCTGAAACTTTCCAAGGCCCTCCCCTGCAGTAAAAAGCTTGGCCCTGGTAATTGATATGCTGATCAGAAGTGGGTACATTTGTGCCTCGGTAAGTGAGCTTCGCTCTTAGACAAGCACTTTCTTAGTTAGGAGAAAGTAGAGAATAACTTTTCACTATAATTGCTGTGATGAGTTTTCAACTTCAATGATGATCGAGATCTTAAGGTAAGAGTTGGCTCGAAGCCTAAAACTCTTATAGTAGCATGATAATGCAGCTTGCGGAGTGCGTCGAGCCATGTAACTGCAAGCTCGTACATATGTGGTTCTACAGGTCAACCTTTCACTGTAGCCAGGGAGCGGTTGTGTTTAGAGGCGCTAAAGGTATTGAGGTGTAAACCGAGCAAAGATCGAAGAATATCTTATTGATTATCGCTTCTTGCCTGGCTTGCCCCCGCCGCTGAGCTTCTTAGAAGAAGCCTTACCTTTTTTGCCATTCTTCTTACTTTTCTCCAGCAAAGCGCCTTTTCCTTCACGTTCAGCCCTTCCCTTTTTCCACACTTTCCCCTCTGTCCTAATGTCTCTATCATTCAGCTTCTTTTTATCCTTGTTGCTCAGTTTCCCGGATTTCTTTTTCAGAACGCTCTCTATGCCGTTCAACTCAGCTCTTCCAGTCTTCTTCGCCTCTCTCTTCGCCTGCTCAGTCTCAAACCAAGTCCTCTTCGGTCGTCCCATGATCTCGGCCTCGTGTGCAATGATGTTTTCTCCTTTTCTCACTTGCATCTCTGCTTGAGCAAGCTGTTTATCTTCCCTTTCCTCCTCTAGTATCTCCTCAATTTCGTCTTGCATATCTGCAACCTTCTCTGCCCAGTTGTCTGCTTCCACAGGGTCAACTACTCGGCTCACAATTTTAGCACCTTGAGCTCGTCCACTTTTGACCGCTGATTTGACGATTTTACGATCCTGCTCGGCGGCAAGGGTGCAGGCACGCCCGGATCGGCCTGCTCTGGCCGTTCGACCAACCCTATGGAGATAAATCTCTAGGGACTGGGGTGCTTCGTAATTGATGACAGTATCCACACCTTTTATATCTAAGCCTCGAGATGCCAGATCAGTGGCGAGTAAAAAGGATGCCTTGCCATCACGGAAAGCTTCCATGCTTACAATACGCTATAGATATTAGCACACCTTTCCAGCCGCAATTATAACAGTTACTCACTTGTTCTTGGCTCATGCTACCATGTAACTCGGTAGCCTTTAAACCCGAAAGACCAAATACGACTCTTGCTCTATGTGCCTCTTTCTTTTGTCTGAAGAACACAATAACTCGATCCGTGTAGACATTTGCACAGAGATAAAGCAGATAACCCATACGCTTAGCCTCTCGACCAGGTCGTATTCTGATAAACTCTTGCAGCAAAGTGCCGGCAGTCTTGTTCTGGGAATCGACCACGAGTCTAACAGGCCGATTCAGACCCACTCGGATAAGGTTGTCAACAGAGGAAGTCATTGTTGCGGAAAATAACATAGTCTGCCTGGATTTTGGGATGACACTTAAAATCTCGTTCAGCTCGTCTGCGAATCCGGCCTCAAGCATTCTATCAGCTTCATCAAGGACGAGAATTTCGAGAGTATCGACGGTAAAGCTCGCCGAGTTGCGCATATGATCGATGAATCGACCTGGGGTAGCAATTATGACATCGGGGCGAAGCTTCAACTCTGCTTCCTGTACTTTGAGACTTAGACCTCCGACAGCCAAGCAAAACTTGATATCTGTATAGCTCGCCAGCTTCGTTGCAACCGCATGACATTGAATCGCCAACTCACGAGTTGGCATTAGAATTACGACTCGGCTTGTTGGGACTTTCTTCGCTCGGTATAGGAGACGCTCGAGCACTGGGACGATAAATGCTGCCGTTTTCCCAGAACCAGTAACGGCGCCACCAACCACATCTTTGCCAAGTAGTGCAACGGGTATCGTCTTGGCTTGGATTGGAGTTGGTTGGGTAAATCCGACTGCAGCAAGTCCTCGGAGGATCGGCCTAGATAATGACATGTTCTGAAACGATGAAGCGTCTGTTGGTTTAGCGCCTTTGGTTGGTTTCTCTTCAGGCGCAAAGAACGCCTCTCGGCGGGCTGCCTCTTTAGGGTCCTCGTCCTTGTCATCTTCGTCAGATGAATTTCCTGATGCTAGATCATCAGGGTGAGGAGCGGGTGACGCAACAGAGTCTTCATCTGAATGATCTTCATCCATTTCTCGATCTTCTTCACTGGACTCCATCACCTCGTTTTCATCGCCGGATTCTTCTTCATCAGAGGGGACACCCATTCCAAAGCCATCTTCTGCCAGAAATTCGTCACCAGCATCTATGAAATTAATAGCATCGATGCTCTCTTCGTCCTCATCTGATTGACTGGCAGCCTCGTTGTTCCCTTGCTGTTCCTCTTTCGCTTTTAAATCTTTCCCGTTATTCTTCTGCTGTCTCCTCGCAATTATCTCGTCAATGTCCACAGTCTTCTTATCTCCAGCCTTGCCATCTAGTCCTTTCTTTGCGCTTTCAAACCCCCAACCTTCGAATTCATCCAGCCTGTCGTCTGCGACTGATTCTAGGGCAAATTCGAAATCTGGGTCCATCGCTCCATCGTCCTCATCTTTTTGGCCCCAAATGCCTTCATTGTTGTCTTCAACAGCACCTAACTCGGGATAATTCTCCTTCTTGACCTTCTTCTTTTTCTTTTCCGAGGCGGTATGTCCAGGATCACTGGTATGCTTGCGCCTTTTGCTGGCAGGTGGGGGGGAGTGCTCTACTTCGTCGTCGAGATTTGGAATGCTTTCTTCTTCGTTATCCGATATAGTAAAGATAAAATCGTCCTCCATCTCCCGTTTCAGTGTCGGTGCCATTTTCAGCTTCTATACGGTAGATGTATCTCCAAGTACCTGGAAATGCACACTCCACTGCGGTTCGGATTTTCTGGGCAGACCGAAACTTTTTGTTCTTCTGCCGGCTGCAAATAGCCTAGCCAGTTTTAGGCGGTGTGTATGATATACAGGGTCCATTTTAAGGTACCCGAGAGCCAAGATGAAGGTGTTAGGAATTGGGAGCTAGAATTCAACGACGAGATGTAGTGAAGTGAAGTCATCAGGACAATATTGGAGGAGGGAACTCAATAGATCTCCCTGATGTGTAGACGTAGCTGTCTATCATAGAAGTCTATCAAATTATTAGACAACGTCGACACTTCGAAACAGTCCAGTTGCGAGAGAACTCAAGCGCGTATAATATTATCATACAATAATAAAGCAATGCAATCGTCTTAGAGTCGCTATATACCTATATGTGTTGCAATATTTTGCTGTCTGCATCCACGTCCTCGATCAAGATATTCTCAGCCTTGCTGAGTAATCTTCGTTCCGGCCAGGCATCAAGACTTCCCGATACGTACTCCACGGTCCCTCATCAACGTCGCCGCGTCTTTCCCCAACGTAGCGCCATTGATATGCCACTTGTGTATATTACCTCATGGCTACCATTCGACGCGATCAGAGGCCAGTGAACCTCGACGCTTCCAGTAACCCAGCCAACGACCTCCCTCCAATATCAGCGCTCTTTCTCATCTATTTCGATATCAAAGCTGGCTACACCATTGGATGGAAACGATCATTACCTGGCATTGAGCTTGACGGAGTCGTTGAATATAAGAGTTTACCTTCTGGTCTACATACTGTCAAAGATGATTTGATATATTTCGTCCATGAACACCATGCTGGACTCAGCGCATTTCTCAATGCTCCGGCAGCTGAGGAGATCAGAAATGCGCGTATGATTGCGGTTGGTGCCATGGTCCCTCTGAGTTATGGGCGACTTGGGAGGTGCTGGAAGCATGCCGAAAGGTTAAAGGAGATGGCTAGGTAAGTTACGCTCGTTCCATCGACCACGGTATGCTACTTATCCTAGCTAGTGTGCTCATCAAGGACCCGACAAGCACGAACGTCCTGGAAGAATTTTGGGAGCTACATAAAGTGCGTGATTCATCCCCGGATGCGGAGAGCGATTCTCTACCGACCTCCCCTACCAGCGTATCATACCAGCCACTACGAACAGCCTCAGGAAAGCCTAAAAGCCATGGAAGGAATCGCTCTGCATCAGACGGCACAGTCCTGCTGCGTCCCGAAAACAATTTGTCCGCTTACCATCCCGCCTGGAGTCTACCGGATCTTCTTGAGACATTTGGGCCATTGATATTCCCTATTTATCGAGCAGCCCTTTTGCGGAAGCGCATTTTAGTTGTCGCTCATGCCCCCGTAGAGCAAACTTGTAATTTTGGTAAGAAAACTTCCGCCGGGCTCAGATTTTTGCTAATATATATGAAGTATATGATCTTTCCGTCCTTTCCAATATCCCGCTGGCAGTCAGTGACCTTTTTGCGCCAACAGCATCTTCACAGAGACTTCAGCCACTATTCTCAATCGGTATTCACGACATACCCTTGCTAGAGGAAGACCTCCGAGCCTCCAAAACACCTGCAGCAGCACATGGCTCTGGTGATGCACAAGATACTGTCGAACCGGGCCATGGTTGGATTGCATGCACAACTGACAGTATCCTTGCCACGAAGACCTCACTCTATGATGTGCTTGTAACTATGCCACCTCCGTTCTCGGATAAGGCAGCCGAGAAAGTCTGGCCAAAAGTTGAATCCCCCAAAGGCATTGACATGAAAGCTACACAGAGAGACCTCCGTCGATACAAGGCCCTCCGCGCCGGATTATCTCAGTTTTTCTCCCCACCTCCAAGTCCTCCTCTCTCACGGCATGCCAGTGCTGGCGCTCAGGACTCAGAACGACCACGCTCAATTTCTTTGCCCACTCTGCCATTAGATAGCCATCTACTTGATATGCCTGATACGGATGGCATACTTGAACCTCTTTCCTGGTCTGCTCTTGCCTACTCTGGATTCATGTGGTGGGCCTCGGCAGGGGAACAACGCCTGCACTCAGAGGAAGAGTCTGAAGCAGACAACGCACTTCTCTCCGGGCTCTCAATGTCTACATCAAGAGTAAATACGCCGACTCTAGCTTCTCAGTCGCTGGTGAGTTTGAAGACTGAAGGTGAAGCACAAAGGGAAACGGCAATCATTGCTTATTTCCATCGTCTCACAACGCAAATTCTTACCACGCTGAGTGACATTGCTGACGCCACCGACTCCGACGACGAGAGAGAGGATGGCGATCATCTACTCAACGATGAGGAATCTGAAGCCGCGATGTATGTTACTAGTGCGGATATGGTGCGGATGGGGCTCGATATTTGGAGTCCTAATGATCACAGATTTATTGAAGATATGGCGACGGAATATTTCGGGAGAAGGGCGCAGGTTGAAGGCGAGGGCATTGACATCTGCGGCATTCGCATTTGCTAGTAGATGCTGATATAAATGTTGTATGATTGTATGGAGTACGGAGTATGGCGTTTGATGAAGCTTGAATGCTTCGAAAATTCAGAGGTTGATTTGGTATATTGTATTCTTATTTTCAGATTCGTACAGCATGGGTCTACATCGAGCTCACGCAACCCCTGCAATGAATAGGATCCTTATATGCGCTCACAAATTCTCAGACGCCGACCAATGCTCCTATTTTTACAAAGTAAATTTGTATTCCTCAAGAGGCAAACGCCTAAATCCGCTTAGTCCTCATCTGTATCAGTATCGGTTTCACTGGTATCGTCTTTTTCCTCCCCTTCCGTATCACTCTCTTCTTCGCTGGACTCTTCGTCTGCTGGCTTCTTCTTTTTCTTTGGTGGGGCGTTGCCCGTCTTCAGACTATTCATTGCACCTGCTATGGAATCTAAACCCGGATCAGTAATTAGTGATGGCTATTGTTGAATGGTTTTGTTAACACTCACCTTCATCCGGCTCGCTGATTTCGTCTTCTGCCGCAATTTCTGCCGCTTTGCTTGCCTCCTCAACGACCAAGGTAACTTCCATCTTGGTGTCAAATCCAACATAAGAGTCGCAGATCAGTTGCATGACAAATGTGTAATGACCAGCTTGAGGAGGGGCTTGGAATTGAGCCTTGAGAGTTTGCATGTTGAAAGTTGGCTTGTCCTCACCGTCGTAGATTGGCTTATCAAATATCGCAAACGCAAATGGGGGGACAGCAATCTTGCCTTGTTTGCTGTCGGTTAGGAAGACATACCACCGGGGTGAGTAGTCGCGAGCGAAATAGGGAGCAAATGCGAGAGGGGGTTGCACAGGTTTGTCTTCGGCGGGGGCTTTCTCACCCTTGGCTGGTTTCTTCTTCCGGCCCAGAATGGCATCGAGATCATCCTCGTCTGGATCTACGTCCTCCAAATCAAGTGGATTGACCGCCGGCACATTATGGCTTCCAGGAGGAATAAATCTCCCCTTGACCACAAGAGACACCAGCGAACTAGGCGTAATAAATTTCTCGCCGGTAACTTTAAAAAATGCCTTTTCAACTTGTAGGCGAGGCAGCTTGCGGGCGATGGTCATAGCCGTCTGGTATTGGGACTCATTCAAGAGACCTTTCCTAGTCGATAGCTTATGTCGGTGCGCTTCCGGTAAATCCATGTATTGTTGTAATGTTAGATGTGTCTTCGTGTCGCCTTGAACGGCTTTGGCAATGGCTGGAGTGAAGTGCGGTAGTTGAAGAAGTGGCGAGCCTCCGGGGGGGATGGCTTGCATGAGACTTTGCGCTGTGCGATACGAGGCCAGAATTGGTGCCGTAGTTCCGTAGGCCAAAGAAATAGCATTGAACGAAGAGTTCAAGGCATGCGCGATTGGGGCTACCTGGATCTTTGCGAGGTTGAGGGCGGGGTCATTGAGCTCAACACGACCAAGATAAGCCCAGAGAAGAGCAAGAGCCTTTCGTCTGGCGCCATCTAAGTCTTCTAGCTTTGCCCGGTCCTTGATTGATAGCCCTCCGGCGAGTGACGTTTCATCGCCCTCTGCAAGGATTCTTGACTCGAGCTTTCCAAGACCAGATTCAGCCTTGTCGCCTTTCAAGATCCGTCGGAATTCGGCGCCGGAGCTCAGAGCGCTGATGATCCCCCCTTCAGACATACCGTCCTCATACTCGCGGAAAAGATTGTTGGCGCTTTCAATCAAAACCCCTTCCTTGGAAATTCGCTGGGTTCCGTACCACCAAGTACCGACCAAGTACGGTAAAAGAACGCCAAGCAAGATTGAATATACAAGAATAACATATTTTCCATTGCCTTCAGAGACCATTATTTTAGGTAGGGCGATGCCAATGCTGAAGCTCTGTTTGCCGTCCGGGTGACCATACTGGATGTAATTATTTCGGACTTCCTCATCGGTGAGTGCTTTGTATGCTTTCGAAATCTCGACAAAATACTCGTTCAGCATCTCAGCTGTCTCGTTCTTCGCTGGGTCAGGCCGGATTTTATCAGGGTGGAATTTGAGGGACATCCGTCTGTAGTGCGACTTGATCTGTTTCTCTGTAGCAGACTGTGGTGGGATTAGCAAGGGCTCACAGATGAGACACAAGTAGGATATACATCAGATATTCCCAAGATATCGTAGGGATTCCAAATCTTGGGTACTGTTCGAGCTGTGACCATAATCAAATACACCATCAGCGCCATGACAGCCCAACCAACAATAACAGCGATTCCACGCTTCAGCCTACGCTCCTTCCGCTTCTGCGCCTTCCGCTGGCCATCAATCAGATCTGCATGTTCTGGTCGGTAGTCTGTCTTTATTCGAGGCGCAGTGGCGCCGAAGTCTGAGCTTGGCTTCAAGAGGGAGTAAGTCAGTGGGACAGTGACTATTCCCACGACGGTGAGAATAAAGAACGGGAAGAATTGTCCCTTCACAACGTTAGCACACAGGTTAGATGAAGCCTTTCATTCCATACCTGCTCATCGTATGAGTAGTCAGTTCCACTCATGATGGCTTATCTGGCCTCTAAGACCAGCGCCGTTTAGATTTCTGCAAGCAGATTGATGGTTGAGATATTCGACTTAGGATTGAGTAGTGAACAGTTGTGCTTTAGGCGTACGGAGTGGGGCAGCATGTATTTCTTTTATAATTCAGCTGCGCAAGAGGAGAGGAGAGGCTGTTCAGTTTAAATGTTCACGGCAACATTGCCATCCCAGGACATGAAATCTGGCTCTCCAAAGTTCGGGCGTCTCTAACCATACTGGGACTAGCGTATAGCCTTGACTCTCAGCCAATCGTGAACCGCATTGAGCTGTAGGGGTGGATGACTACATAGGGACGCGCTGCGTTGGAGATTCGGTTTAGAAACATGCTTTCACTTGCTAATATTCATTGTTTTATTGTTTCCTTCGATTCTATATATATTTTATCAGTTTATAACAATGTCAGCTCTTATTATGTGCGATGTTCAGATTGGCAGATTCTCATCCATCGCTCCAAGAAGAGGCTGAGCGAGGCTGAGCATGGGCCAGCAAAGCAGACGAGACAAAGGAGACCCTCCTCAAGAGCTCTCCAGCGAAGATATGTTGCATCGTCAGGCCGTCAGGATAGATAATGGTAAGAGCACCTCCCGGCATACTTCGTCATCTCTAGCCAGATTTAGCGAATACAAAGCTGACCTTACATCTTTCATCTTTCAGTGCTTCCACAAGCACCTCGTCGCCGAGCCTCTCCGTCATGCACTTGACCTCCTCAATCTCATAACCAAACACATCTTTTAAACCCCCCATAAGTATTGTTGTATCAAGATGAGCGTACTGCATTAATGACTTCATCTTGTCCTCCGAAGTTGTTGATCCTTTCTTCTGCTGTTTGTGAATTATCTCTTCTATGGCTTCCACATTGGCCTTGGTTGCGGACACAAGTGGAAGTGTCGGGTTGAGAGGAAAATCCGAGTCCTCATCACTATCATCACTATCGATATGCTGAATTGTATCAACGTGACCGTCGTGTTCTGCTTCGCCCGGAGGAAGTATTGTGGTTCTAAGGCCTCCACAATCACAGCCGAGGAGATCGTGTGTCTGGCACCCCGTCTTCAGATCAAGTCGAAATAAATCTCGAAGCTCTTCTGCTGAGAAGCTTGCCTCGTTTTTCTGCCCGTCGACAACACTGTCTGCCAATCCTCTTTTAGTCACCTGACGCTGAAAGATCTTCTCATCCATTCCGCCGGCCATTAAAAATCTGTAAATCCTAACGGGTCTCTTCTGTCCATGGCGATGTATACGCGCCATGGCCTGCAGATCTGTAGCAGGATTCCAGTCTACATCAAAGAGAACGAGCCTGGAGGCGCCGATTAGATTGAGCCCTGTGCCACCCGATTTTGCGGATAGAAGAAAGGCAAAGCTCTGTGATGCTGGAGAACGATTGAATGTATTGACGAATTCTTGGCGTTTGGAGGCCGGGGTACTGCCATCAAGGCGAAGGAATGGAAGTGACAAAGATGAGAGGTGAGCAGCGAGAAGATCTAGAGTCGATGTATAGTTGGAGACCAAAACAATTTTCTCCTTAGTTTCCGTAGACAGACGCTTCAGCATTCTATCCAGCAGCCTGAACTTGCTACTGGCCATAAGCGGAGTTTTGCGAAGTAGATCACTCGGAATAATATCGAGAAGTTCAGATATGTTGGAATTGGCAGAGGCTTCCTGATCAGGTTTCGCTAACAGACTTGGAGCATTGCAAATCTTCTTGAGTATTGTAATGAGCTGTAGAGAGGCATCTGAGTTACCGAAAACCGTACCAAACATCGGAGATTCGAGGACATGCTGATACACCTGAATCTGTGTTTGAGTAGGCTTGCAGAAGAGAACATATTCAGTCTTCGGAGGCAGGTATTTGGCCATTACTTCAGCTTTGCGCCGTAGAATAAACTGTTTCGTTAATGATGACAATTCTTCTTCCCTTGCTGCACCTTTCTCAGTGTCCCTAAATGAAGCATCTGGTTGTCTGCTTTTCAAGATAGGAACTTCAAACTCCTTCTTGAAAGTATTGTATGTTCCAAGAAGTCCGGAGTTAATAAAGTCGACCATAACAAAGAATTCGGAAAGATCGTTTTGCAAAGGCGTTCCCGATAGGATAACCCTCCTGTCAGTGTTGAGTGCCCGAATTGCCTGAGCCGATTTGTTCTGGGCTGTCTTGAGCCGATGACCTTCGTCTGCGATGACGATATCGACTCCGTTCCCTTTCTTCAGCTCATCTTGGACCGATCTGAGTTTCTCATATCCGATGATCATCACGCTATAACTCTTGCCATGTGTGAAATCAGTAAGCCTAACGTGTTTTTGTCCATCTGCGACAAATACACCAATTCTTTCGTTACCGAGCCACTTGTTGAATTCCTGTTTCCAATTGGCGATCAAGGTGACCGGGCAGACTATCAAAGCTTTCTTGATCACCCCATCCGATCCGTAAATAGGATTCTGCTTTAACAATGTCCAGAGTAAGGCAATTGTCTGCAGTGTCTTACCAAGCCCCATTTCATCGGCCAGAAGAGCTCCTTGCCCATTGAAATCTCGTAAGCCCATTACACATTCATAAAGAAAGGCGACTCCCTCTCGTTGATGCTCCATTAAATGCTTTCCCAAGAAGGGGTCTAACACAACATCCACAATCTGTTTCCCTTTTGGGCAAAACTTCGGCCGCTTCATGACCAAAGCGCCTGGGGCATTTGGGTCATGTCGCGGAGTTGGTAGACCGTCCGTATTTTGTGGCATGACTGTCGTCGACAGAATGGGATTCTTGAATTGAGCCTTCATGGCAGCGCTCTTATGAGTTCCAGAGTAAAAGTGTCTTGCCGGAATCTCTGCCTCCGAAGCGCTGCTATCTTTCTCCTTGTTCTTGTCATACGCCAATCCCTTGCTCTTGAATGGGTTTAAGGTAGTCTTGATAGGATGGACCGTTGGCGCCTGGCTACTTTTGTTTTCAGAATGTGGGTTACTCTTTACTCCAGATATGAGAAAAGGCTTTCCAGCAAGAAAATCAGCTTTCGTTATAACTGAATCAATTTCGACTTCTCTGCCTCCAATACTAAGAATACTTCCAGGTAGCAGGGGGTCCTTAAAAAGGCAACGTCCCATTTCTCGACCTGATATATCTTGCAGACGCGCATATCCACCTTGAAGGGAAAGAATGCCATCACCATCCCACGTTTTATGTTTCTTAGTGCTAAATTTACGCCTGCATGTCAAAGTTAGCTGCCGCAGAGACAGGCAAAGAAGAATCCATACCATAACACAATATAGTAGCCATCAGAGTCGCCCGAAACAATAGGTGGAGGGCTATGCGATTTCAGCGACTTATTTACTACTAATAATGGCTTTCTTTGTGCGTTCACGGACGTAGTCGAGGTAGGAATTTGTTTAGGAGGGCTGTCTGGGACATGGTGGACTAGCAAGCGGCGTCTCTTTGTTGGTGGAGATTGGCTCTCAAATTCCAAGTCCGACGCATTCAAATTAATATGAGTGGGTTTATCGACCTTTTTAAGGAGTGGTGGCTTAAAGGGCTTGAACATCTTTGTCGACATTGACCTCTTTGTAAAGCAAACGCGTTCGTTGAACTTAGAAGTGGAGACGCGACGAAAGCGTGTCGCGTGGTTAACACGATGCACGTGACTTAAGAATTTCTGAGCTAACCCATTTTGATATTGGCACCAAAGATGCTGAGTATTGATGCCACCATGCCGTAAATGAATCATCCTATCTACGTGTAACTTTTTGTTCTATTGGAGCATAGCATCTAGACTCTCTCCAAGAACTCCTTCTATTTTCACAATCCATCGATGAGTCTCCCTCTCAACCACTTCGTCGTCGTCTTCTTGTAGTTCGCTGATAAATGGTAGCATCTCCGGTAACATGGATAACCACTCCTCGCCTAATCGATCGGTCAATGCTTGTTCGCATTTCACTGCGGCCAATCTGATACCCGCATTCTCGGATCTCAAATGCCTGAGAATTGCCCCGTTGAGTTCCTTGTGGTGGTCTGTCGAGTCGGCAGCAGCAGCGAGTTCAACCACAGCAGGGACGAGTTCCTGTATCAGTGGCAATCCTGAACCATGAGCAAATTGCTCGCTCAAAGCAGGCGCAATTACGCTGAAGTGGGACGGCGACTGCCAGAAGTCGTCCTGGTCGTGTTCAAAGCATTTGACCAAAGTTCGAAGTACTCTAGACCACAACTCTTTTGATTTCTCATCCTTCAAATCCACAGTTTTGAGTGTGTTCACAGCATTCTCCAACAAATACGTCGCGTAACTAGTGACAATGGATTTCAAGTTGTCGAAGAACATAGCCATGAAGCCATACAAACTTTGGAGACGTAATAATCTGCCAGATGTATCTTTGATAGGCAGCGCATTGGACGCCCATTCAACAATACTTGCGAACATTGGTCGAAATGTCGTATCATTAAATTTATAAATCATTTTGATGGCGACTTCGTTCACTTCAGTTTCAACTTCTAGCATGGAATCCATGTCAGCTAAGGCATCCCACTTTCTTCGAAGGTCGAATGCATTCTGGAAGATCTTCGAAAGGACCGAGGAGTACTTCGTAACAACACTCCTGGGGTGTTTATCCAGAGCCAGGCTGAGGATTTCCAGATACTCCCGAATTGCCTAAGCATGTTAGCGGATTGGTATCAGGGGTTTAAGGTTTCTTACCAAGGTCCCTGCTGCAGCCGCTCCATCCCAGTTATTCTCCAACGCCGTTAAAAGAGTTTTGGCGTCAATTTGTCTTGCAGCAACCTGAAGACAGTGGACCCTAGTTTCATCCGCGTCGTCATCAAGGTCTGCTTCCGCTGACACATTAGATATCGAAAATAGCTTCTCCAAATGACTAAGAGACATCATATATGGTAGATGATGTATGAGTGAGCTGATGAATGTATATGCCGCATTGTGTAGCCTGTATGCCTCGTTATCGCCTCCGAGACTAGCTTCAATATAATCCAGGGCTTTGGGTATTGCTGCCGGCAATATTGAGACAACTCCCTCTCGAAGTATCTCTACTAACGATGCCAAGCATAATAGAGCTATAACTCGAAGACGATCATCAGACTGGCCGAGACAATGCTTGCTTGCAATGGTTTCGGCTGCTGCTGCCACAGCTTCGAGATCTTTCTTGCCATACTTCTCTGATATTTTATCCACACATGAGACGGCTATGTGCTTGTACATGACATCCTGGGACTCCCGAATTATTGCCGTGAGTTGCGGCAGGAATCCTAGCATTGCCACCCTTGAAATGGAATCTGATGGACTTTCTTGGTCGATTCGTACTTCTAGAGATCGTAAGGTTTTGCGACGTAGAGACTCATTTGGTCGGTCTAGTAGCCCTTCTACGGATTTGACAAACTCGCTAGTGGAGAGTAGGCTTAATAGGCTCTCCAATACATCTCCACAGGCACTAGGCAAGCGCTTATTTTGTTTAACTGTATCCGCAAGAGCCAACAGACTCTCCAGTAATGCGGAGTAGAGATCCCGTAATCTCGCCGCCTCCATGTCGTCGCGAGAGAGGACCTTTCCTGTCCGGCTGACTAGACTTTTCTGAGACAGGAGGTGAGGCAAGAGCAACAACTGGTTAAGAGCTGACTTATGAGGATCTTGAACACCTTCATTATTAGTGCTCAATAAGACCATTGAGAGTGTTGGCTTCGGCTTCAGAATATCCCTAACTAGGCCAAGATATTTGAGTGCAGATTGTAACTGTGTCTCAACGCTGAATGAACTCGATAATTCGCTTGTGAAGGTCATGATACTGCCAGTAGGACCATATTTGTCAACCAACATAGCCATCAGCGCAAATAAAAAGTCGTCTGCACCTAGAGTTTGAACCAGAGAAACAAACAAGCCAATCCGACGGTGAGTAGGAACATGTTCATAGGCGGCAACAAAACTCAATAGAAGCTCAGCTGCTCCGGTCACTGGGTCGCCCTTCTGTTTTCGAAGAGACAAGATCAATGGAGGAATAACTTCTCGGATGGTCTGATTTATGACGTGTGCAGAATATTCATCACTCTGCCTGAGGACCGAGCTGCCCATAAATGTGAAGATTGGCATGACGCTATGAAGAACAAGCTCTGGCGCAGCAGCAGCTAGACTCGCGATAAGAAGAAGAGCAGCGTTTTGTACCTGGGGACTTGCAGTCTTCTGGACACAATCCACAAGCAAGTCTGCACGAACTGAAGACCGGTCGAATTTTTGGCTGGGATTTAACTTGCAGGACTGTAGAATGGCTAAAAGGCTACCCAAAACCAAGCCTTGGAGGTATGCTAGTTCTGAACCAACTTGAGCCTTAAAATGCTGTAACTCAGCCAACACATTAAAAAGACCCTTTAAAAGGTCTGGATGTGTGCCAGGATCAGAGTTATCAATGAGTTGTAAGACAAATGTAACTTTTCTAATAGCTGCTGAGAGCTGCTTGGAGTCTTGAATTGGTTTTCTGGCAACTTCTCCATGGCTGGTTCGTCGCCTTTTGGTTGCGGGAGGCGTATCAGCTAGCTTGGCAGCAGTCGGCAGCTGCGTAATGAAGGAAAGCAGGATATCTGTGGAGAGTGGGGAGGTTCTCAAGAGAACGCTTGACTCCTCTGAAGCCAGTTCACGATAATTTGCATCGTCAGGCGCATTTTGCGATGAGTCTAGGAGTGTCTGCGCTGTATGAAGCTGGACTTCACCTCTCAAAGAAGACCATATAGCACGCAGCCTCTTGAATACTGCAGTTAAAAGGTCGGTTCGGTTGGCGGCAATATCTCCAGTGATAATTTGGGTCAGAATTTGAAGACCATCTCTATCATTGGCCGAAACGGTCAGCAACACTTGGTCATTAAACACCTGAAGTTCGATATTCTCATTTCCACAGCGCTTCTGAGCTTCAGCGAAATCAAATAGTACCCATTGTTCCAGAACCGGAAGGAGCAATTTTGTTCTGGATGTGCTGGTAACGCCTCTTATTTGATTCAGAGAGGTAAGGAGCCTCAACTTGACCAGGTAGAGAGGTGTATTTATGACATGGCTGGTCAAAAATGACATGATCGATAATCGAGTAGCTTGGGAAACACGTCCCTTGTCGGATGCCTTCGGACTCTCTAAGCCTCGTGTACTGCTCATGGAGTCTCGAAAGACAGTCTCCATATGGCGTCCATCCAATACACATTCCTCCAAAGCTGGAATGATTAAATCTCGAAGGAATCGCACAGCTACTTCAGTTGAAAGCCACTGGGTCTTCTGCGTCTCATCCCCTGGGCCATATATGTCATCAAATGCCCAAACTCGGAGCTTGCTCAACCCTCTCTTAGCATCATGATTAGACGGGTAAAATTGATCTATCGCAATGATCAATTCTGCAGCGGCTCGACGCACCCTCATGGCAGGGTCACAGAGTGCTACAATTGCATAAGGGATTAAAGCCTGCATATCAACCTTGGTCTCTTTCCCTTTAGTTAAGCACCGACTTGCCATCTGAATAGCGGACATTCGAGCCATAACAGGAGAAGCACCGCACCAAATCCTTATGTAGAAGCTGAGGTACAAGGAGTCTTCCAGGGCGGAGCTTCGCCGAAGGAGCGGAGACTCGTCAAACATATCCAAGTCTTCAGCAGTAGCTGTGGCAACAAGGAATGCTCGGCACAGATCTACATAGATGTGAGAAGTGGTATGGGAAAGAAACGACGAGGCGCCTGCCAAGCTTTTCAGAAGAGGATCGAGAAGGGCAGACAATGTCGGTTGACTAGCTTCGGACTCTTCTTGTACCATTGCCACATCAGTCACACCGGCCACATCGGCCTGAGACGGCCCAGGAAGGGAGTCCTGTCCCAAGGTCGTATGTAGCTTCATCTCTAGCTCATCAATATCAATGTCAGTATCCTTCAAAGTCGCTCGGACAACCGATCCCATACTACCTTGCAGCTGTGTGAGGGCCACTAAACTAGAAGCAAGTTGTGACCTCACGTCTCCTTGTGAACTGTCGCTGCTGTCCACTTGATGAGCAACAAGTAGCAAAGCTTTGATTATCACTGCAGCCTGGGCGTCGCTCAATAAATCCTTTTCAACAATTTGTGTGATTATTGGGAGACCTGCAGTGTCACCCTTCTTGCCCAGGCGATGGACAAGGGCGAGACAAAGCCCATTTGCCAATTTATCAACCCGTCGCGATTCTGACAGCTGAACAAAGAGAGAAACCAAGTTCTGAGTCTTAAGAAGCACTTTCGCAAGCCTTCCTGGAAGTTGCTTTGCTCCTCTGTGCTGTGCTAAAATGGATAGACATACAAGGCCAGGAAAAGAGGTGTCCACCGTCCAACCAAGCACCACAGCTTCCATCATTGCTGTGAGCAACTTGTCATCTAACCCGCCTTTTGCGGCCATGACAGAGACCAACATATAGCACCCAATACGCAGATCAGGGATATTTTTCATGGCCAAGCCTTCATTAAGTGTCGGCAACAGTCTTAGTATGACGTCTTGCTCGTTCTGTTGTTGTACACCTCTTCTTCCGGATCGAGATTTATCCAGCATGGAACTTGTGGCTTCGGTCATAACACCTGCCCAGAATGCGAGGAGTGCAGGGTAGTGCTGGTGAGCTCTGCATACATGAAGTACATATGTATTTAAAGTCGAAGCAAACAAAGTATTGCTCGATGCTGCTTGCACAATGGTGCGTCTCTGGGGCGGTGCCAAAGATCGTATATATGGGTGCAGGAATCGGTATTGGGCAGGGATATTTGTGGGCAGGATGGACAGAAGGGTCGGAAATATCGGGAGGGTATGGTAGGGAAGGAAAGTCGTCAAAACAAAAGATGTATTATACTCGTGGATCCTATAGATTCTTGTTAGATATGCTCTTTCATAGTATCTGAAGGAGCTTTTATGTGTACCTGAACCTTCTGACCAGCCATTCAACGGCTTTAATTGCTGGATTCAATCTCAATCGCCCTCCAACTAAGCCCAAAAACGACTCCAAGCTGCTGTCTAAATTCGCATTCTCTTCCGCAGTCATCTGCGTACGTTCTTCCTCTTGGCTCCGTTCGCTGAAAAGATTTCTCTGAAATTCAATAAATCTATCGTCTAGCAGGCACAGCTCTTGAAAGCCTTCGTAGCATATTGTATATATGGTATCAAAACTTTGCGACGCGGCGATTCTCGGTTCGAATATTAGAGATTTTGAATGGGCCGCTTTTTGTGCCTTAAGATTCAAAGAGTCTGTGGAATGGGCCGCAATCTGGGACAATTGGCTGGCCAAGTTAGTCGCCATGCTGGGCGTTGCTGGAACTTGGAAAAGAAGTTCTTCATGCGAATAGTGATGCTCATCGAATTTCTATGCTTTATCGCTATCCACCGTTTTTTTTCTGCCGCTAAAATGACAGAAACGTGCTGGCGCGACACTAGGTCACCCAATCGGTGAGCGTCATAAGCAGCGCCGCCCTAAACCATCCTCCATAGCGACTCCAGGCAAAGCCTTGTCGTGTGAACCTATCGCCACTTTCTTCTGATTATTCCCAAGAGAGATGCTACCAGTGCCACTGTGTAAGGCAAGTCACGCAAACATATTCCAAATTTCACAAGCTCGGCAGTGCGGATAGTGATGCACGCCGTGCACTGGACTGTAAAACGTCGGCTAGGACCGTTTCAATTAAGCCAGGACCGCCAAAAATTGGCTCGGGGACGTACAGTATTTACAATCGCGTATATATAGAGTCTACTGTACCTCGATAAAAGCAGCGCAATGTTGAATGGCATTTTACGTCGCTAAAAAAAAAGAGAGCGTTGCCTTTACACGAGGCTGAGGTAACGTGACGTCGATTTCTCAACAGCCATTGTATTCGCCATTCACCTAATACAGATCCGTTCAACAGTGGCACGTCCCTTATAGATATATTTGAAATGGAGCATATATAAGATGTCGGCGGCTATTCGGTGGTGGCAACGTTAGTTGCTGCCAATACTTAAGTGGAGGTCAAAGCAGATTGCCAGTATGTCTGGCTCTAACATCCCAGTACCCAAGTTCGCATCCTTCAGATCAAAACCAGCGCCATCTGAGCTCCAGGAGAAGTCCACCTCGAGAAGCAGTGAACACAAGAACGTGCAGCACCGCAGTCAACGACTACATGCAGGAGGGGAGTTCCTTGATGCGCCACATCCGTCAGATGCTGAACCTCTCTGGGTAATTGACAGAAAAGGCGATGAGAAGAATCTCATCTATGGAAGCGTGCATAGGTATAGCATACCTCCATTTCATAGGGCTGGAGGGGGTGGGGTGTTAGGGGCCTCATCTAGCATGCAGATTGACAGGCACTTGTCAAATGAGAAGAGCATTACCCTCGTCAACCGGAAATGTCTAGATCTGACGGCTCGCGAGAAGGATATGCTTTCAAAAATCGAGAGAATTAGGCCTCGACTATTAAAGATAAGACCAAAGCTCTTAGCAGAGACTCCTAGCAATGAGGAGTTGGATTTCGTCCCTTTGACCCAGAAGATAGAGAAGAGAAAGACGGCAGATTTGGAGCACTCGGAGTCCGACGAAGCTAGAAGCTATCGATCCATTCACGGCAAGTCAAAGTTTGTTGATCAACCTGCGGATGATGCATTCCAGTACGCTTCTGATAGTGAGTCCTCTGGATCTGGACGATCGACAACTGCAAACTCGTCTCTCGACAAGATGGGAATTCAGCTCTCTAGGAGAGTCGAGCAATATCCGCATGATATCGATGCATGGTTGGCCTTGATTGAGCATCAAGGCTCTCTGATACTGAATGACGATCGCCAACGTGCGACGAACGCGGAAATCAGAAGCACTGCTGATATAAAGATCCATATGTATGAGAAAGCTTTAACACATGCTACATCTTTACAAGACCGAGAAAGGCTCTTGTTAGGGTTGATGGCAGAAGGCACAAAGGTCTGGGAGATCAAGGATCTAACAAATCGCTGGGAGCGGATTTCAGAGGATCATATTGACAGCATTATTCTATGGAAGAGTTATGCCGATTTTAAGCAGTCTACATTTTCGAGTTTTCGACAGGAAGAGGTACGAGATATCTTCCTGAAAAGGATAAGACTGCTGTTGGGAGTTATCAAGACTACGACACCCGACAGCCTTAATTCTCTGTACTCGCAACTCATATACCTCCTTCTCCGGTTTACGATCTTTACACGACAATCTGGTTATTCGGAGCTTGCAATTGCTATCTGGCAAGGCGTCCTCGAGTTCAATTTCTTTGCTCCCCCATCATCTACCTCGTTTGAGGCGAGAATTGCAAGCTTCAAAGACTTTTGGGAAAGCGAAGTGCCAAGAATTGGTGAAGATGGGGCACGTGGATGGAGCCATTTTGTGGAGAAATCAGATATTTCTGAACCTCCAGCTCTCATAATTGACGAAATTCGCGATTCATTGGACAACCGCGACCTCTTCAGAAGCTGGGCAAAGGCTGAGCGTCAAAGATCAAAAGCCTCGCTTATACCGGGTAGAACAATGGATGAGATAGTAGAAGATGACCCATTTCGAGTGATTCTGTTCTCAGACATTGAAGAGTTGCTGGTGCCTCTACCAGTCAATGCAAAGCACTTGAGCAGGTCACTTCTCAACGCATATCTGCTATTCTGTAGCCAGTCACCGCTTAGTACAAGCAACGCTGATTCGTCAAGTATCTCCCTTGATCCTTTTATTGAAGGAGAAACCTTGGATGCAGACCCTGCCTGGATACACAGTGAGTACTTATCAAAGCCTACTGGTTTTGATAACAGAGAGGCCGTGTTATCTTGTACTCTGCATGTTCCATGGCCACGTTCTTCAAGCACTTCAGAATCACCATTTGAGACAATGTGGTTCAATAGTCTTCCTGCCTGGAGAGATATGTATACAGACCACAGCGAACCTGTGAGATATGGATGGTTCCGTAATACTCTTCAACAGCTCGTACAGGTTCTCACGATAGAGGACTTAGCGGAGTATTATCTGGCTTTTGAGTGGAGGAACGAGCCAGACACGATAAGAAAGATTTCAAAAACTTTACTCAAGCAGCGTTCGTCAAGTCTGAGACTATATAATGCCTATGCTACGATCGAATGGTGGAGAGGAAACAGAGATATTGCTACTGCTGTTTACACTGCATCGATTAACATGAGCAAATCAATGGTTGAGAATGAGTGCCGAGATTTGATCATTCTTTGGAAAAATTGGGTCTGGACTTCCCTCGACGACTCGGACAATGGGGCTGCCCTAGGACGGCTTCTTTCAATTGCTGACTGCAGCACTAAAGAGATAACAAATCTTACTGCAGCTGCTCTCCTCAAGACAAGGCAATACCTGTCGTCACATCGGGACTTCTTCAATTCGATCGGTGACCTCAGTCATGCCATTCTCCATGCAGAATGTCTTGTTCTTCTTGAATATCTCTCGATAAACTCAATGAATGGGGCGAAAGTAGAAAAGCAAGGTGATATCGCCGCTGCAATGTCTGCCGCATCGGATTTCTCCCAGAATCTCATGGACCGCAAAATGGGCACCGCTTCTTCCCATGAACGATTTCTGCAATCCACATCACGACTCTTGTACCATCACATTCGCACCGGCCCCTTTCGACCAGCTTTTGTCCGAGAACAACTGACGAAATTTCTCTCAATCTTTCCACAGAACCCCATATTCCTTTCCTTATACGCAGCCAACGAGTCTCGATTGCGGATTGAGAATCGTGTCCGGACCATGCTCAGCTCCAGAATCCTAACACCCAAAAACGACAATCTTATCTCTCGCCTATTTGCAATCCGCTATGAAGTTAATCATGGATCTATATATTCCGTCCGTTCTGCCTTTGAGAATGCACTTGCATCATCGTCGTCGAAGGGGTGTGCTGGACTTTGGAAGCTGTACATCCTATATTGTCTCAAGACACCGCAACTCCGGTCAGGCGCAAAGCAGATATGGTTTAGGGCATTAAGGACATGTCCTTGGGCAAAAGAGCTATATGTGCTGGGGTTTGAGGAGTTGCTTGGACTGGTAGATTCTGTGGAGTATAAAGAGGTGTGGAAAATTATGGGCGAGAAGGAACTGCGGGTTCATGTTGATCTCGAGGAAATTTTTGATCAGATGCGCGAGTTGGAGGACCACAGAGCAAGAAAACTTATCTAGAATTAAGATAAAACTCTAAAAGGTGCAATATCTCCCATTTTTAATATTTGGATAATGACCAAGCGGCAAAGCGTCTGCTAGGATTTAGCCCTCGCCAAGCTCAGGGGCATTCGCGTAATTGGTTTTCACAAGGAATACTTGCGTATACAGGGGTCTTGGCATAAAATAATACTACGGGCTGGCCGTTGTGTCGACTATAATTGCGTAAGTCGCTCCTTTTCTATCACATTTCAGAGCTGTACATTTCATAGCCATAAAATCATTCATTTATTTCTATTTACTTGTCCTCGCCTGTGCAAGGTTCTAATATATGATAAAAAATTTTCCCAAAAGCGGCCATTCGCCTGATCACCTATGCAGCTTATCGCTAAGAGGGAAAGTAAAGTTCGTGTAATATAAGTCAGAGTAACCATTATCTCTTTATTCGTAGAGAGCGAGTTCCATATCATCTCCTCCCAATGCATCAGCAACATCATCTACTTCCATATCATCTTCACTAGAGGTTTGCTCGGAGTCTTCTTCGTGGTTAGGAAGCACTGTAATTCTATTGTCTTCCATTACCACTCTAGCAACCTCTCCATCTTGGATGCTGCCTCTTAAGAGCAAGACCGCTAGTCTGTTCAAGACCTCTCGTTCGATCAGCCGTGAGAGCGGCCTGGCACCGTAAACCGGGGAGTAGCCAGCAGCTCCGAGGTAGTCCCTGACAGCAGGCGAACAGTCGATTGTAATGCTCTTGCCATTTGCCTCGAGCCGCTTTTGAATCTCAGTAAGGCGAATATCGACGATTTTGCGGATTTCTGCCTTCGTAAGCCGATTGAAAATAACAGTCTTGTTAATACGATTGAGGAATTCAGGAAGGAAGTAATCCTGTAGAGCTCGCTCGACCAATTGCCTAGTTGTATCGTCAATCTTGCCATTTGCTGTATTCGCTCGTTGAAGATATTCGGCCCCGAGGTTGGATGTCATGACGACGATACAATTGCGTGCGTCTACCACACGTCCTTGGCCGTCTGTGATGCGACCATCATCCATGAGCTGCAGAAGCACAGTAAGAATTTCCTTGGCAGCCTTCTCAACCTCGTCAAAGAGCAGGATTGAGAACGGCCGTCGCCGAAGTGCCTCAGTCAGCTGTCCACCGGCATCATGTCCAACATACCCTGGTGGGGCACCGATCATACGACTTAGGGCATGCCGCTCTTGGTACTCAGACATGTCCAACCGAATCATGGCTTTGGGGTCGTCAAAAAGGAATTCTGCAAGAGCCTTCGTCAGAAGTGTTTTGCCGGTACCAGAGGGTCCACAGAATAAGAAACTGGGAGGTTGATTCGGGTTGCTGAGGCCGGATCGTTGAAGTCGGATGGCATTTGACACCGCTTGAACAGCTTCCTTTTGTCCGACGACGATCTTACTAAGAACCTTCTCCATGTGAAGCAGTCTATCTTTCTCGGTTGTCTTTAGTCTAGTGACTGGGATCCCTGTTGCACGAGCAACGATCTCGTTGATTTGGTCGGGTCCGACAACATCAGTGATGAGGGATCCACCAGAATCTGGGTGTTGACTATCGGTGAGGGCAGCATCCGCTGCCTTCTTCTCCTTTTCGAGATTCTTGATATATGATTCTTGTTCTGGAATAGCATAGTACTGCAAATCAGCAGCACGGCTGTCATCGCCCATACGAGTAGCCTCATCCTTTTTGACTCTCAACTGATCTAGCTTGACTTTCGCTTCTTGAATTGCTTTGCCTCTGGCTCGTTCGCTTTCGTATTTTTCGCGCAAGGGTCTAAGCTCTTCTTCGACATCGCTAGCATCCTTTTTCGCCTGTGCAAGACGTGCTTGTGAAGCGTCATCCTTCTCTCGTGACAGTGCGTGAATCTCAATTTTGAGCTGCCGTAACCTTCGATCCAGGGAATCCAAGACTTCGGGCTGTGATTCTCGAGCAACTCTGACAGCAGCCGCAGCTTCGTCAATGAGGTCAACGGCAGAATCCGGAAGTCGCCTTTGAGTGAGATATCTAGCAGCCAAACCTGCTGCAGCAACAATGGCACCATCTGAAATGTTGACCCCGTGATGCACCTCAAATCTCTCTTTCAGTCCTCGGAGGATCGAGATAGTCTCTGTGACACTCGGCTCTTTCACAAGGACTTGCTGGAACCGGCGCTCAAAAGCTGCATCCTTTTCGATATATTTTCGGTATTCTGCGAGTGTAGTAGCGCCAATGCAGTGTAGCTGGCCTCGTGCTAGCATAGGCTTCAGCATGTTTGCAGCATCCATACCACCTTCGCCACTAGCGCCTGCGCCCATGAGAAGATGCATTTCGTCAACGAAGAGTACAATCATCTCTTTCGTTTCTTCGATTTCTTTCAATATTCCTTTCATTCTTTCTTCGAATTCTCCTCGGTACTTGCTGCCTGCAACAATTGAGCTGACATCCAGCGATAATAATTTGCATGCCGCCAGGTTGTCTGGTACATCCGAGTTGACGATTCTCTGCGCAAGCCCCTCGACAACAGTTGTCTTTCCCACACCAGGCTCTCCAATCAAGACAGGATTATTCTTCGTTCGTCTTGACAGTATTCGGATGACCCGTCGAATCTCCTCCTCTCTGCCAATTACAGGGTCCATCTTTCCCTCTCTGGCCATCGCCGTCATATCAACTGTAAATTTCTTCAGGTTTTCAAACTCCTCCTCCGCATCAGCAGTCTTGGAGTCAACTCTTCGTGTACCACGGATCTGCTGAACTGCGTCCTGTAAGACTTTAACATTTGGTATATTGCCTTCTTTTAACGCGATCTGCACAGACGCATCTTGTGCCAAAGCCATAATTAAATGGTCGACAGCAATAAAGGAATCTTTCTGTGTCTTCTGCAAGTCTTGTGCAGTTCTCAGCACCTTTAGAAAAGAGGGAGCCATGGATATTTGCTCTGGTGGCGGCGTCTGGCTAGGCAATCGGACGACGGCTTTCTGTAGGGCTCGTTGGAAGGCCTGAGGGTCGCCGTGGGCGCGCTCCACAACTTGGCGAAATAGTGAAGCTGAAGAAGCGTTGTGGGATGCATTGACTGTAGCTTGCTGGTCTTTCGACTCGTCTGGTGGAGGGTCCAGAAGGCAGAGCGCGAGATGAAGGGGCAACAGCTGAGGATGTGCGTATTGTTCCGCCACAGCCATGGCATCGGACAGGGACTTGCTTGCCCTATCCGTAAAATTCATGCTCGAGGTCGACATATTGTATGTGTGCGCTGAGTTCAATCAAAGCGGGGTTGATTCTTTGTGCGTTGCGTAAAACGCCCGGTCTTGGTGCGGAAGTCGCCAAATTAAGAGACAGTATGTTCTAGCAATTTCAAATTGCTTTGTTCGATGGGTTTGAATGAGGGTTTGGATTGCATGCGGAGATGGAGAGGTGAAGATATAAAGAAGTGGAAGCAAAGAGCTATCACTATTTGTGTCCTCTTACCGCAGAATGACCTCACTGGTTTGAGCAGCTTCTCGCATGTTCTAGATAGGGGGGCAAGACTGAGCATGCTCATTGGTCCAGCGCAAAGCAAGCGAAAAAGTCACGAGACATAAATAATATATTAGTCATTAGAGATGCGACCTAGGAAAGAATCTCTGGGCGTCAAACAAGAGGTACACCAAGGGTCATAATTGACGTCTCTCGGCTTGTCAGCAGCTGTTCTCTCAAAATGATTGTTCGACCAACATCGGGCCTGACAAGCCATGTAAATTATGTGTGCAACAAAGTGCGATTCGCCTCCACGAGGACCCAGAGGGCCATAAAGACCAAGCCTGCGGATCCAGACCATGGTCGACATATCTATGTCTATCATCAATTCCAAACGAATCAGGTCGTCTATTCCTTGACCAAGTCTCTAAAGGTATTTATGTTTTCTAGTACTACTCCGTAGGAAAAGGCATCTCTAATCAAGTGTACTCTCTATAGAACAATGCCGCCCTCCGACAAATACCATTCAACGGCAAGAAGACCGTCCCACGCGCCCTGCGAAAAGATCTATGGTCTCCTCTCGCACTAATATCCTTCCCACGGGCTTCAGCGCAGATCGGGCTCTCTACGTTCCAGAAACTCCGTGAATATCGAAGATTGCACGAACTTTCGTGGGACGAATCATTACGGACGGACAAGGATGGGAAGATTATATCACGGAAGGAGAGAGGCCGAAAACTATGCGATCAGAAGGCCAACAGTGTTGCCGATATTGCTGCCGTGCTGGGGAAGATTGGCACGCCAGAAGGAGAAGAAATTGGGCTGAAGAATTTCGAACCAAAAGGAGAGGGCTCGGCGGAAGAACCTCAAGTGGAAGTCAAGTGGAGTGATTTATTAGACGCCCAATTTGCTGAGTCGTGGTCCCAAAATGTGATCCATGACAAGCTGGAGTGGGAGAGTCATCTGAAGGAAATGTCTAAGCTGGAAATGGCCAGGCCGCTGGAAGCCCGTCGTGCAAGGCAGGCGAGGAGTCGGCAGTTCAAAGTGGAGAATGACAGGAAGATCAAAGCTGAGAAACATGAGCTCCATCTAGCAACCAAAGCTGAAAAGCACGCCAAATATCTTGCGGATCGAGAAATTACTGAAGAGCAGTACCAAGAAGAACTGCAAGAACTGTTGAAAGCCAAGGCCGAGAGACAACAGGCCAGGCTAGCTGGACATTTTATTCCCGGAGCGGAGAAGAAGGCAATCCGAGCTTAGAGAAAGAGGCTGTCCATGCAAGGTGAAGATGAAGCGACATTGAGGCTTGACGCAAACACTCTGTGCATGAAAACGGTGAGAGGTATACGAAACAATTGGTGGAGCCGGATATTGCTAAGAGGAGTATTAAGAAATTAGGAATGCTGAAGGCTCAGAAGCACCAGGGTAAAAAGTGTAAGCTACGCCTAAGGTTGTATTTGTATCAATAGAGTTATAGTCCAAGAGTCTTCTCTGAATGACCTAGGACATGTATATAACAATAGAATCTACTACATGTCTGACGTGTACATCTGCCGGTCTTGTTCCCCACTGCAGCACGATACATTAAACTATCCTCTGTAGGCAGATACTTCAAACCTTGATAGCAAAGGACTTCAAATATTCATAGTCCGCAAGGTTAGCATTGACGCATTCTCGAATGACCCTCTGGCCGCTCTCTCCGAATTTCTCGCACCATTCTCGGTCTTCAGCCTGCACAGTCTGTGTGTGGTGTTTCTTTCAAATACACGTTAGTCATAAATCAACGTCTTGCAGTGTCCCGAGGGACAAACTGGGTGATAATGATTAGACTTACATGTGCTTTAGATCGCGGCCTGAGCGATGTACTGTTAATGGCATCTTCGTGGAAACCCCTCCACTTCTCAAATGCCTCCCTCGCCCTCTGATGATCCTCTTCTGTGTCCCAGTTGAGCATATCCTGGGAATATTCTATACCAACTTCCTTGCAATAGGCTTCAATGATGCCTTCTGGGTTATCCAGAAGGTCATCAGCATCGATGACAGTAATGCTGACCTCGCCATCTCTTAGAGCGTCATGTTTTTGCGCAATGGCAGGACCGATTTGCCTCTCTTCGAGGAGGAAGTCAAAAAACCGGCGAAGTTCGTCGTACCCAGCTTCAGAAGGCATGAAGTGGCAGAATCCCGTGATCTTATCGAGAGGTGGAATAGTGCAGCGCCAGTAGGACGGGATGCTACGGCGTGGGTGACGGATCAGGAATGTGAAGTGAAATTGCTTCAAAATCTCCATTGGTAAGACCGTTGGATTGCCAGGTTCTGCGGCTGTGTTGTACGGATATGGAGCCTTATGCGTGCCGTTCGTATAACGATTGCCAACAACAGTGTGCCCATTTGTCACAATTCCATTTGTCACGACTCCATTTGTTCCAACTCCTTTCTTGAAGTTCCTCTTAGCGAGAGATGGAGCGATTGATGCTGGCTTTCCGTCCGGTGGAACGAGATAGTAAGCGATATCCTTTATAAAGAGGCGCTTTGACTGCGTAGCGTAAGCGTTCATGTTGGCCAACATTAAAAGGTGATCTGTGGCAACAGGTGCTTGGGAAGACATTTCAGAATATAACAGAGCGTCCAAAAGTCATGCCGTCTCCCAATGAGATAGTGGTAGGTCAAGTAGCTTTAACTATCCATGGCTAAAGATGACTCGTGAATAAATTCGAGTGGAATGTGGATGGCGGGGTAATTCTTGCTATCATTGGTGTGCATCAAAATTAATCAGGCACTTGCTAGATTAATTTAAGGGCCATAAATCCTTCTATTCAATTCGAACAGGCTCTGAGAGATAAGGAGCGATTGACGGGGGATGACCATGCCGAAGAGAAGTAGAAGTGCTCCAAACCTCATTGCCTTCTCCCTCAATCCTCTCGACTATGGTTTCATATGTGCTCTCCGCAAACCCGCTCTCTTCACGAGCATTCTCATCGTTTTCATACCTGGCGCTTAGTCTCTCCGGTCCAAAGTAGAATGCGTCGCCGAAGGGTTCATGGACACAGCGTAAGATATCCAAGCGGGTCATGAACGCCTGCATGAGTGCATTAGCTCCTTGAATCTTCAGGCTAGAGACGGCATGTGAGTTTACCCTCTCGAAGGCAGTGCTGCACGCTCTCGGATGCGTCGCAACAAAGATTGGCTTTGTAGACATAATTGTCACCGCGCTCTCCAAAAAAAAAAACACTTCAAGGTACAGACTTAGAGTTAACTGTGTTCCAACAAGGCTTTCACAGACAGCATTCAGTCGCTGAGCGTCTTCTAGATCAACCAAGTAAAAAATTCCGAATGAAAATCTGATGAAACAGAACTCAAGGCGGAAGAAACGTACAGTAGAGGACTGAACGGACAGGGCAGGAAGAGAGCAGACAAGTAGAGGAAGCGTACAGAAGGGTACTACCTACTTTGGGCAGGGAGAGCCAGCCAAGACTATCCTTGTGCCTGGTTTTTGTCTTAGGGCGGGACCGACGTCACCTGTTCCACTCTCCGCGTGCCGCGGTGGAGGACAACGCCTCTCCTCGACGCATGGTGCCAGATGATTGGCATCCCACGGGCTCGACGATTGACAGCCCGAGGCAGGAGGGTCTGGGCCATAGGCGCGCTATCTGGCATTTGAGCGTCGTAAAACACAGATACGGATGTCCTCGACCCAGGTACTACCCAGGGAGCAGGCAGGTACCCAGGTACCTCGATCTCGGTAGGCGCCGTGATATCTCCTGTCCACACCTCGACCTTAGCTCGATTACAAGCAGGTCCTCCGAGCGATCCCCTTGACTCCAGAAAAGAAGGAGAAGGGGGCTGCTTTGTCACGAGTATCCCGTAAAACAGAAGCTTAAATTGCAGTAATGAGCGCATTTTGCGGAATAATGACCTCCTATTACCGGCCGTATTACCGTAATCACCCCACCATCTCTGGGCGACTTTGGCTCCTGCCGTCCAATTCCCTCAGCTGGTTCTGCCTTTTATGCCTCCACTCTCTCTTCCTCTCTCCATTTTTCTCCTTTTTCCCTCCCTAGTTTGCCTGACGCCACCAGCAGAAATCATATCAGTCATATGCTCAACCCCCTCTGCAGAGGCCCGTGATTGAGTAGACTACCTTCCACACCAGCCTCCTTGCTGCAGAGCTGCGCCGCGCACTTCCGGTGAGACGTCTACCACAAGCTAGATCTCTCGATCCATCGCATCCTACCTAGATTGTGGTGTTTTTGGTTGTGTGATTTCACACGGCTTAGAGCATCGTGCCCATTTGCTCAGCCTTGTCGTGACGAACATTAATCAGCGCTTGATCTACCTAATTGATTATTGAGCAGACGAGGCTTCCCCTCACGAAGGCAAACCCCCCTTCCGAAGCGAGGTTGAAGTGAGATGTCAAGAAGTGCTTGTATCGTCGACTTTGCGCATCCGACTTGATGTCAAACACAGCATTTGCTCAGGGCCCGGCGGCCACCTCAATTACTGCTGGCACATCGTCCAATACTCCCACTCACTCGTCACCTGAGTCGTTCGAGGTAGACGACGAGCCAAACCCGATAGCCTCGCCACCTTGGCAGTCGCTGCATGGACCAACTTCACCAGGTTCCACGACCTCCGCCACGCGTGTCCCTCCACCACTGCAGAAACGGAGGCGCGTCACGCGGGCGTGTGACGAGTGTAGGAGGAAGAAGATAAAGTGTGACGGCAAGCAGCCTTGTACTCACTGCACTGTTTATAGCTATGGTACGGCCACCGGCGCCTTTCCATTGTAGCGAATTTAAGCTGACATTTAATAGATTGTACGTATGACCAACCCTCGAATCGAAGAAGAAATCCCACTCCACAATATATCGAGGCTCTGGAAACGCGCCTCCAACGAGCTGAGACTCTACTCAGAACAGTGTTCCCAAACATTGACTTGAAGGATCCAAACGCCGATGTAGCAATTCAAAAACAACAAGAAGCCAGCGTCAAAGATATCTCTGAAGGCAGACAGTCTGGTGATGGATCCAAAAACACGTATCATGGAGCGCAATTGCGCTCCATGATCGAATCTACTGGCCAGCTAGATATCGACGAGAGCGGAAACTTGGACTTCCATGGCGGCTCATCTGGAGCGGTCTTTGTCAGACGCATGCGCGAGCAGTTTGGAGACCTGCTCGGCGATGATCACGGAGGGCCTTTCCTCCCTAAACTCCCCCGCACGAAAACAATCGGCCCAATTTACGACTCCCCCAGATCATCGTCCATAGAATCACCGCTTGAGGCGGGCATGCCAAATACCATAGATCTCCCATCTCGAGAGGCAGCAAAAGTTTTATGCCAAAATTCCTTGAACTCTGCCTGTGCTCTATTAAGATTTGTACACCAGCCCACTTTCTACAAGATGTTCAACAGAATTTACGATATTCCACCAGAGAATTTTGGTGACGAGGAAAACCGATTTCTTCCTCTCCTTTATGTTGTTCTCGCCCTTGGGTGCATGTTCAATCGGCCCGCGACGGGCGATGGTCATGATGGATCAAACTACCAAACCGGCATTAGCGAAGGGTAAGCAGACATTCATGTTTTCACTCATCTGATTATGCTCTGCTGCATTACAGCTCACTTCAGGGACAATCTACCACAACTATCATACCTTTTTATTCGATTTCCTCCATCTTTTGTTTCTTTCATAGAAATCAATTTCCCTGTGACACTTCTTCACTAATTAGTCTAATCGCATCACCTGCTTCAGATCAAAGACTAACAGTATGCCCAGACTCAAGTATTTTAAGCTGTCTCGTCAAATGATGGATATTACAGAATGCCGTGACATTACATCGGTGCAGGCTATTATTTTCATGATCTTGTTTCTGCAGTGTACTGCGAACCTAAGTACCTGCTACTCCTATATTGGTATTGCACTAAGATCATCACTGAGGATGGGACTGCACCGTAATCTTGCTGCCCATTTCAACCCAATAGAACGAGAAACGCGGCGCCGTTTGTTTTGGATCATTCGGAAAATGGATACATATGTCTCAGCCTTGCTGGGCTTCCCACAAATGCTGAGCGACGACGACATTGACCAAGAATTCCCAATTGAAGTCGATGATGAGTTCATAACCGAGGAAGCCATACTATCAATGCCGCCGGGAAGAACCTCTCTATTTGCAGCCTCGAATGCCCATACTCGTCTAATGTTTATTCTCGCTAAAGTCATCAAGTACGTCTATCCGACAAAAGGCTTAGAACAATCTGTCCAAGGCGTCACAAAGAATGGGAACGCAAAAGGTTCTTATCTCGTCAGCCATTCCCAGATTCGAGAAATTGAGCGAGATCTGGCTGAGTGGCTCGATAAATTGCCAATGGCGCTCCGGCCTGGTGGTGAAGGAACGGTTGATGTCCTTCGGTAAGCTCGCGAATTTATCTATGGGCATACTCTCTTATATGGTCTCTGCCGTAGTTCGGCGTGCAGTCAGCTGCGTTTGACACTCTCATATGCTTATCATTTTGGTCGTTTCTATACTTTCTAATTAAAATACAACCTGACTTTTCTCCCCAGAGTTCAACAGCTTTTGCGATTGGCATATGCTCATGTCCAAATGACACTTTACCGACCCTTCCTCCATTATGTTTCACAAAAGACATGCTCAGGCAAGACCATTGATGAAAGGTCATATGCCTGTGCTGCGGCGTGCATCAGTGTTTCACGCAACATTGTGCACATCACCACCGAGATGAAGAGGCGTGGCCTCTTGATTGGCACTTATTGGTTTACTATGTACACCACATTTTTCGCCATTTTAGCATTGGTTTTCTTCGTTCTGGAGAATCCTGATAAACCTGGTTCACAGGAGATACTAGCCGATGCGATTGATGGAAATGATGCACTCAAAGGCCTAGCAAAAACAAGCCAGGCTGCAGACAGATGCTCTATGGCATTATCAGTATGTATCTTGATACCTGGACCCTTTCCGATGCTTACAACATAATATAGACACTTTTTGAGCAGTTACCGGAGAGACTCACCACAGCTCGCTCTGGTCCTGTAATGGCTAAGAACAAGCGGCCTGCCCCGTCTCCAAATCGAATAGCATCACAGAGCTCCCGTGGCGTACCAGATTTGCCACCACTTGAACCTGTGGGCTTGAACCAAAGGGCCACCACATTCCCAGTCGCCAGATCTATATATGACAGTAATAGCCGGTTCAGGGCTAACACTGTGTCCAACCCAGACCTGCGCGAAAGTTTTCAAGATGTTATCTCACCAACAGATCTATCTTTCGCTAGTACACCGACCTCCAGTGCCGCAGATCCCAATGGCCGGCCGCTAGAATTTAACATTCCGCAGGCATTTAGCTCAGCCGATGGCTTCCCAGATCTCAGTGCGATGATGTTTCCATCAGGGGACCCATTCGCATATCCAAACCAGCCGATGACAGAATTCGATAATATCAAGCATGAAAATGTTGCAGATGTACAAAATTCTCCAGCTGCTGCCATGTTTCTTTCAAATGGTGCTAGTGGATCAGGCATATACGATGATTTGGAGGGTCAACTCTTTGGCCCAATACCGCCATATCTGATGCAGGGACAACAATTCTTCGACGCCTCTGGCCAAATTGGTACTGAAAATAACATTCTATCTGGCTTGGGTCATCAACAAATAAACTACAATTATACATCCAATGTCGATATGAGCTTTGATGGTATCTTGGCTGGAGGTAACAATAACTGGACTGGATTAGGCTTGGATCAGCAACGGAAATCATGAAGGTAACTATTCCCCCTGGGTATTGCTAGAGTATAGGAAATTAGGAGTTCTGTAGTGGGTACACGGCCTATTCAGTGCATATTATAACATCCCTTGGTGGATTGAGTGGGCGGCTTGTGCCATTATGGCGTACAGCTGTATATAGGGCCTGGTGGATAATGTCAATAGACAAAATTTGGTCCGGATTAACTCATACTACAGCTAATTTTTCAAAGCAAATTCGCATAATAGTTTTCATAAAAGAAGGAGCTAAATACGAAGGTACATACGCATCTTTATTTCAAGACATTTTCCACCTTGAGTTTCACGTGATAATATTAAGGCGCGAAGTTGCCTGTCCACTCCAGGCATCCGATTACATAAGCACTTTATTGAGCTCCACGGCTCGATGGCTGCATATCGTTGGACTCCAATATCGCTCCATCTGCCATCTAGCAACTGCACATTTTACTGATCCAGGCCTGGTTCAAGATGGCTGCGGTACAGAACCGCCCCACGTCGCCCACTCAATCTCGTACAAAGAAAAGCCCTCTTGTGACCGGTATGTCAAGGAAAGGTTCACATTGATGCTGTATCTAACAGCCTCAGAACCACCCAAATTCGATCTTGAATCATATGTTCAAAATTACCAAGGTGTGACTAATCTGACAGAGATTCCCCTACCATCTGAGCTTCGCTGCTCATTAATTCAATCCAGGACGAACCAAGCTCGAACGACTGCTTCATATTGGAGCGTCGTCTACCTTTCTCGGCGCAGAGGCTCTGAAATCTGCAGTTAACGAAGCAAAGGCCGGCAAAGATATTAGACTATATGCAGAAGCTTGGTCTCTTCTTGAAGTGATTGCGCCCAGTGAGCCAGAGGCTGTTAGAGATGATGCATGGATCAGTACGGTGGACAGACACAACCAGGCTGAGACGGCTCGCCTGGAAGCAGAGCTGAAAGGATATAAAAACAACCTTATAAAAGAGAGCATTCGAGTTTGTTCATATCTATATCTATCTGACAAGTTCTATGGCTAACATCGCGCTACCAGATGGGCAACGAGGACTTGGGTAAACATTATCAATCAATTGGCGATCTTCCAAAGGCTTTCGAGGCATTTGCTCGCATGCGTCAAGACGTCAGTATCCCCAAACATATCGTGGATGTCAGCAAGCACCTCATTGAGGTTGGCATTGAGCAACGGAACTGGATTGCGGTCCTCTCGAATGTACAGAAAATCAAGACGGTACAGTCTTCCTCTCCTGATGACATATCCACCCAACAGTATCTAGCCGCTGCTGAGGGGCTCGCAACTATGGATTCTGAGCAATATTATAACGCGGCGCTGAGCTTTTTGAGCACTGAGACTGGCATGGGCGCGAGCTGTAACACCATCATCAGCCCGAACGACATCGCGGTCTATGGAGGCCTGTGCGCGCTCGCGTCTATGGGTCGGAACGAACTACACAAGCGGGTGCTTGAGAATTCCCACTTCCGGACCTACCTGGAACTCGAGCCTCACATCAGACGTGCCATTAACTTCTTTGTCAATAGTCGATACACTGCTTGCTTGGATATCCTCGACGCCTACCGTGCTGATTACCTCCTGGACGTCCATTTGCACAAACATGTCGAGAATCTATACTATTTGATCCGGAGCAAGAGCATTGTGCAGTATTTCATTCCATTCTCCTGTGTTACTCTTGAGAGCCTGAATGCTGCCTTTGCCCCACCGGGGAAGTCAATCGAGAAAGAGCTCAGCATGATGATCCTGCGCAATCAGCTAGATGCGCGAATTGATACGCAGAACAAGGCAAGTGGATAAGATATGGTTTGGACCTCCTATACTGAGACAGATCCAGCTCCTTACCTCGACCCCGTCAGCTCCGCGCTCGGCAATGCAATCTGAGGCTCTCAAGACGGCCAAGGAGTTTGAGCGAGAGGCCCGACGACGAATCCAGCACATGAACATTGCTTCTGCGGACCTCGACATGCGGCACACGAAGAAGAGTGGGGCACTAGACGACCTACTTGACAATGGACTGCTAGGCTCAAACCACAGGGAGCTCCGGCCGAGGTAAAAGGGACGATTTCACGATCATCAGGCTTCGCATAAACATGACAGGCGTACGATTTGGTAGGCATTGGTTGGGGCATTGTTGGGCGTTGAAGGGGCGTGGAGCATAGCGGCTCGCAAGCCCTGGCCATACCATAGGCTTTTTACGATGAGAATGGCCAAGCAATGGAATTTTACGCTGCGATCATCCTGGCCGCTCAAACCGGTACCTGAGGAGACAAAGACGAACGGTAGGTCCCTGTCTATGGGTGAGTCGCATGTTTCCGAGTCCCCGCGATCGGAGGAGGCCAACACTCGCTAAGCGTCACAATGACGAATTTTCAGCCACACTAAGGTGTATGCACTGCCACACACCCCGATTGACTCACCCGGAGCGTTTCGCACATGACTTTTCCACGTTCTTCACTCCGTCGATTGTGCCATTCTTGTCCCGGCTCTTCTTGTCCGTCCACCAGCAGAGTCATATCTCGTGACTCCCCCGATTCAGGCAGACCAACCCCGCCATGACTCCATTCCAGAGATATATATAAAGGTATGAGCCTCTAGCTATGTCTCTCTTTCCTCTTTCCCCTTTCTTCTCTCTTCAACTTCTCAGTTCCCTGAGAGGGCATTGCTAGGCGAGCATCTCCATAGCACCATCTTCTCTATTTTATATCTAATCTCTCACGTCCATTTCTATACATATCTATATCTGCCCAGATATAGATATACCCTTCCCCCGCGGCCAGCATGAGTGCTCTCGTTTTGAACGGGTATAACCCAGCGCCCCACCACCGCCAGAATCGACGTCGAGAGCGACCCGGGTCTCGCAGCCGCCGGTCTATCACGCGGAAGTCCCAAATCCATGACATCTGCCTTGAGGGGCTTTATGATGCTCGAGATGCCAGTCTCTACCTGCCTTCCGCCAAGGCCTCGCCGTCTCCGCTCCTACGCCAGAGCTTCGACCAGAGCTGGGAGAGGTGGAAGGCCAGAGAGGCAGAAGAGAAATCGCTAGCGGAGCTGGACAAGACGCAGCTAGAACTAGAGCAGCGCAGGCTGTTCGGTGGAGATGTCGATGACGACGTGAGTCTTTGCGAGTCAATGCTCCAAGTAGTCTTTCACCTCTTCGGGGGACTCGACTATGCGGATCCCTAACACAATCTCAACCGTCTTCTACAACCCTTTCTCTTTATTCGTTGTGGCTGTCAGTCGGCGTTTGGGAGAGGCAGATGTATGCTTACGCACACTCGCCAGGAGCTTCATTCGATGGGGATTCTCTACGACGACGAGGACGCCGCAGGCACCTCAGTCAGCGAAATGCAAACGGCCCCAGCATTCGTCATCCGACCAGGCAAGCCCAGACACACACGCCATTCAGCATGGGAAAAGCTGTCCCTTGATATCTCGTTTTACAATCTGAGAGACCATGCTGCGACTGCACCAATAACCCCTCCTTCATTCTCCTGTCAATCGTCGATTCAACATCGCCCAATTCCCAATTCGAATTCGAATTCCATTAATGACAACATCCCAACGATCCCACAGTCATTACCGCCCTCTTCTCCTTCAGCATTGGAATCCATTCCTGAGTCTCGCGAATCTTTCGATACACCCCTTCGGTCTCCTAGCATAGGAGACTGGACCTTCGTCCATGCCACGCCGTATACCCCGGTGGCCTCCGCCCCGCCCTCCGAGCCAGAGACCTGGATCCTACTGGGCGACGACTTGTAACAGGCCCTTCTCCGTTGAGGCCAACTCCATGGACCGCTGGCTTCTGGCCATGCGAGAGGAGCAGCGGAGGGGCGGCTGGTCCTCACTTTAAACTCAGACAGCGTCTCTGGTGGGATCACGCTTACAGAGAGGCTTTTTCTCGAAAGGGAAAATACCAGGAAAAAAGGAGAGACCAGAAAAAATGACCGAGAGAACCTGAGAACGGGTTTCTCCATGGAGGGGCAGTTTTGTTCCAGCTGGGGTCGCTGGATAGAACTGTCGGGAAGAGAAGCGGATCCCCGGTTGATGGAGTTGAAGTCACGGGATACAGTGCTGCGTGTGTGTGGGACACTCTTCATCTTTTCGTGCCGATATCCTATTATAATATATTTCCGTTATACCAAATGTTTTAACAACTTCTGCGTAGTGACTGTATATAATAAACCTTGACTATGTTGTAATCCTGCGCCCAGTGTAGTAATTCCAATTGCCTGAAGTAATCATGCTTTGAAATTATGTTCGAAGATATAATGAAACTCTAGCATTCCGTTATTTCATGATTCGAGCGTTCAAAAATACTGCTACGGTGGCGAGCAAAAGGCTCGCAAGTTGCAAAAGGATTAAATACGAGTAAGGCCAACACTTAACAATGGCATCGTTATCATGACTTAAGTAAGTCTGTTTAACCTAGTAAAGACCAGAGCTGCTACCTAGAAGATCCACCCCCTCTTCCGGCCATCCTTCTCCTTCTCTTGGTCCACTTTCCCCATAACCCCATTGATTATACTCAGTGCCTCATCGCCCTTCGGTGCCGTTGTCAGGTTCTCGTACCCGTCTTCCGTTATCAGGATGTCATCTTCTATACGTATGCCACCTACAGGGAAATACTTGTCCAGCACCTTGGTGTTGATATACGGTGCATACCGTGGGACTTTGGTGTACATCTCGAGGGCATAGCGCGAGAAGTAGCTGCATGATGTTAGCAACAAATAAATATTGGGGTAGATAGCACCGGGTAGATGCTGTGGGAAGGTATTTTTTGTACAGTGTGGGAGACTTACATTCCGGGCTCGATGGTGATAACCATATTAGGCACGAGGATTGATGCAGAGCTGGAATCCTGAAGCATGTGGTGGAAATTCACCAGCCAGGATCTCTCCTGCATTCCGTACAGGAGATTACCGCCGTCTCCTACATCATGCACTTCGAGGCCGATGTAATGGCCCAACTAGGAAATAATATTAGCCAGCTTTGTGCTAGTAAAAATGGTAGGAAGCTTACACCATGAGGGAAGAATGCAACTGAGACGCCAGACTTGAAAATCTCTTCCTCTGACCCATTCTGAAGCAACCCGAGCTTCATGAGACCTCGGATAGCAATCAAATGAGTGTGTAGATGAATGTCGATGTAGTTGGCACCAGGCTTACACATTTCAATGGCCTCTTCCTGCATCTCAGCCACGATGTCGTAGATTGCCTTTGCTTCTGAAGTGTATTGTCCGGAAATGGGAAAGGTTCTTGTTACATCCGCAGCGTAGCAATTCCATTCGCAACCTGCATCGAGACAGAGAAGTTGGCGCCCACGCAACGGGTCGTTGTTGGCCACATAATGGAGCGTGCTTGCATTTTCTCCTGCTCCGGCAATGACACCGTAGGCCTGGCGTTTAGCATGCTGTGCAATACAAGTTGCTGTAAAGATGGCTTCAACATTAGCCTCATTCTTTAAATACCGGATCTGGCGGAGGACGTTGATATGAGCCTTTCCTGAAATGGCATTGGCCTTTCGAATCATCTGGATTTCGTAAGGAGACTTGATAACGCGAGACGCATTCATTGCTGGCTTGAGCTTGGTAGTTTCCCAAGGTGAGATTTGGAGGGTACTCTGGGTACCGTCAGGGAACGTATAATTCGGGGAGATTGCTGCTCTGAAAATATGATGAGGGTGCAGCACATATATGAAACCTTTCTCCCTGTGGGCGAAGTAGTTCAGGTACGCTGGCAGGTCGGCAATATATTTCACTGCGTGAAAGTCATATTTCGCCATCATCTCCTTGTTAGTAGGCGTGGATCCATTGTAAATGACGGATTTCCCAGTGTTTGGAGGCGGGATGAACAAGACAAGCTCATCATTTCCAACGTCATAAGTAACAGCGCAGTTTGGGAGGTCGACACCAGTCAAGTAATAGAAGTAACGAGCCTGCCTGAAAAACACTTCCTGATCAGAATCCTCATAGTTCTAGTAAACGAAGGTATTAGCGGCATTTGGAAGTAGGATGTTCTCGGCAGAGGAGGCTCATGGCACGAATCTCAACTTTGCCGGACATATAGTCCAAGGAGGGGCAGCCTCACAGATGACCTTCTCGAAGGGATATTTATAAGGCCGCTTTTGACATTAAGATGCTTGGCAACTGATTTGGCGTGCAGTTTTGCTGAACAAAACTTTAGTAAGAAGCCATATCCAAACAGATACGTGCCGTGATTGACATGAGGGGATGCCATCACGACCTCATATCACGGGAATGGACTCCCAGCTTTGCGCAATGTGAAAAAAGAGTCAAGTAGAAGGAATACACACAAGGATACTTTCGAACTGTCTCCGGCTTTAGAGTGATTGATCTGTTGAATCAGTTAGTAATTGGAGGCTGTAGGTACGAGGCAGTAAGTTAGTCGGCGTACAAGGCATCAAATTCCTCGACGTCAACGCAAGTAAAATCGTCGCTGGAGCGCGGCTCCTTTACAAGTTCCCCATGAACTGATGCCATAGTAGATAGAGATATGTCACGATGCCAGAATGTCGAATTCCAGCTCTTCCGATCGTCTCTTGGGAAAGGTTGGAGGTTGAAGAGGACTCGAGGCTCCCAGAAGGTGGGGTCGGGCGGAACGTACAGTACATCTATCTCTACACGGTCAGGACCCTGTGCAAACCGTGTTACCAACAGCCCGACTCACTGCATAGGCGCCTCACATCCAACACTTTACGTACGAGGCTGTGGTAACTCACCGGGAAGCCGTGTAGAGATACTCAATCCCAATGGCTCGCTATTTGTATTCAGAAATGGCGTTTTAAAGGACGATCACGAGGGTTTGTACTGTAAAGTATGTACCCAACCATAGTCTGTTTCGGGTAGCATCCAAGACGTCCCTACGGGTCCTACGTATTGCTAGGTCTCCACTATTGGACATGTAAAAATATGCACACTAGGCTTTCCAATTAAAGGTCTCGATATAATAAATCTTCGTACACCGATCTATCTACATCAGGTTGCATATCGCCTGTAAGACCTAATAAACTACTGGTCTATTCCCACCGATTTCTCCAGCCTCGTTCACTTTGCACCTAAGACAGTCGTCCCATACCGTGACCGTTCGAACCATGTTACCTCTGCATTTCCGTCCTTTTCTGACGCAAAGCATTCCGATTCGAAAAATATGCGGCAGAGGTGAAGACAACTGTAATATTTTTCGACGTAATAACACATGACTGTGCAAACATCTCGTGCTTTCCTTGACGAAGAAGAATACTCGGCTCAAGCAATGGGAATTACATCCCTGGTGTCTGCAGCAAACCCATATTGCAGACTAGAAATACCGCTTCATATCCAAGGACAAAATACCTTTTAATACTTCGCACATCATAGGGCACAGTCATCGTGCTGGTATTATTCATTCTGTCATCCAGGATTCACAGGTCGATATTCTCATCGCGACAATCTAGAAGGCAGTTCGGAGTTTTCAATAGGCACTGGCTGTGGTCGAAATATGAATGCCCCGAATAGAAAAAGCGCCATGGGATCGTCTATTATATAGACCTGCCTGATCCTCAAAGGGAGGGTATGTAGAAGCAATGCTGAAAGCCGACTATCATCGACTCTTCAGTTTAGATTCATTTTCAAGCCAGAAATTTCGGCACGTTCGATGGCCCCAATGGTCAACCCACCATTCCCCGAAACTATCCTCGACGTCGACATCGACTTTGTTAGCCCTCTCCTCTCTTTTAAGTCCACAAATAAGGCATGGCTTGGGTGCGGTCACGGCTCCTTGCTGGATCTTAACATGGATGTTCTCGCTGACATCGGGAATTGCTAGGTGACGAGACGAGTCCTGGGTGCTAGAATTTGATACCGCAACGGCCGATCGTAATCTTCCAACCTGATCTTTCCATACGCGTGCTACCTCTGCAGCTTCTCGATCTTCTCGCGTGATCTCGGCTTTATCAACACCAGTCAGCTTCATACCACCCTTTCCGCCAGCAGTGGCAGGGCCAATTCTCATCGATTGTGCGAGGATGGTATCGCGTTTCCATCGGAGTCTCCGGCCAGCAAGGATTCGCCCAGCAACGGTCGCTATTAGAAGGTATGCGCGCAAGAATTCGATCGTAGAAGGGTCGGACAATATTCGATTCTTTAGAGAGAATGTTTGTCCCGCAACAGGTGTAAATAGCTTCGTTTGAGGAAGGTCAAAGAGTATCGGAAACATTGAGAGAAAGACTGAAGGTGGAGGTATGTTTGTTGGAGGAGCCGCATCAACTAGTGTACGGACCGGCTCAGTAGGTTTCTCCATAGGATCCCAAGCCCAAGCATCTGTCTTAACACCAAAGGATACCTTTGCCGATGCTGTAGCGGGAGTCTCAGGTGAAAAGTCGCCCCATTCGTCATCTACCTGTTCAGTTGCTTGGATAGATAAGGCTTGAGAAGTAGTTGGAATGGAGTTTTTGACTTCAACATCTGGCCTCACAGCGACCGAGGTTGCTGACTTAGGCTTCTCATTCTGAATTGGTTTAGGTGCTCGTCCTGTTGCATGATCAGCATTTGCGAATGGGGTGCTTTGCTGGAGGGATGCCGGCTTCGACATTGGAGGAAATGACATGATGCCATGACCATAATTTGCTGGTAAGAATGACATGTCTTTCTGATTCACACTTGTCCCTGACTGAATAGGTGCAGTCTCGAACATGCCGTAGGATTGGATTGGGGGACCTGTCTGAAGTGGCTCAGATGTCACAGTTTCGAACTCTCCAAACTCGTCATCATCATCCACTTCTGGGGCTTGCTCCTCAGTAGCGTCAAATAATATATCTCCAAATGAACTGTTTTTTGTGGTGGATGGCTGAGAAAGCTGTAAACGTGTCGCGCTCGAAGTATTGGGCAGGGTGGACTGAGAAACCGGTGCAATGTTACTAGACAGCATATCAAACGAGGGCCGTTGCATAGCTCCGGAGTTGCTCTGGGAGATATTTCGTCTCTGATTGTTCATTGTAAATTCGGCATTTCCAAACCCTGAATTTCTGCCCGCCGGAGGCGGTTGCTTCTGCTGTTGGAGACTTCCCAGTGATCCCCAAATATCACTCTGAGTTGCGGCGCTGGGCTGGGGATTTGAGGCCGGCTGAAAGCTATTCATTCCACCCCATATATCATTGTTTGACTTTTGAGCACTCTGCCATTGTGGAAATCCTGACTGTCCTTCCGACTTTCCCGTGCTGGTATTTCCACCCAGAATATAGAGATCATTCGATGCAGGGGTCAAGTTCGATTTGGCATCTTGTGGAGCCCTGTAGAAGCTATCGAATTCAGCGAGAAGGTCGGAAGACATTTTCGAAGTCAATCGACAGCTCCCGTTCGAAGAGCAAGCGTAAATTCACGGCACGACGTCAAGATGGTCGTTGGTGGTCCTTGCTATCAGGAAGTCTAGTGATTCATAACTTCGCTCCAAGCCGTAGCCTTGAACTTGGATCTCTTCCCCGTTCTCGCTCGCCGAATTGGAAGGCGAAGGTCCCCGGGGAGTTATGCGCGATGAGTGAGGAATAGGAAATAAAGTGTGAGGGTGAATGCCGTGGATTGTAAGTTACGAGGATTATGTCATGAGGCAAGGCTGAGCCACTGGACCCTTAGGCTGTGAATTCGCTAGGCTTTGGTACTGTACCTGAGCAAAGTACAGTATATGGATCGACTGAACGAATCAAAGCACTCAGATTTAATTGATCCATCAAGTCCCTGTCCGCTAGGACAACCTTGTTTTGGCACCGGGCGAGACTCTGCTGGACGCAGAACGGCAACTTGGATCATCAACAACTGGCGTTAAGGAGCGACAAACTGCAACTTGCAGGTCGCCGAGCACGTCGGCGAGGCAACTCAGCGATGCGGTCGTTGAAGGAGTCAAGGTTCTTGTCCAATGTTTCGTGCGTTACTGGACCTGTTTACTAATTCGCTCGGGTAGAACACGATGGCAGATAACGATGAAGCATGCGGCCAGTCTGGGGGATTTCAAGAAAGCCGTACGGTCTGACGGTGAAGAGAATCCATGCCAGGCTGGGCTCCGTTCTGTGTGTTGGAAGGCAAGTACGGTATGTCTCAAAGATTGCATCAGCTGGTTAACGCGAGTTAGATATCTCTCTTCTTCCAAGGCGCCGAGATCACGGAATGGTCACGGGCTTTGGCGGACTCGAGAAGTGCATATACCTCGCTCAGAGAGCACTTCCTGAGGTATATCGAGAAGCCTGAGGAATTAGCATCTGCATTGGATCCTCTAGATAACGACCGGGATGTGAGTGGTTTATCATTTCTTCAATGTGCTGCATGCCGCCATACTAAACCGCATCAGTCACCATGGAATACCCTTCGTCAAGACGAGGAAATCAGAGCAGAAATCTTCCAGGATATTGAAAGATGTATGCCTGACGAACCATATTTCCGCCAGACTCACACACAGCGGATGATGCTAGACATCCTGTTTGTCTTCTGTAAGATCAATCAGGATGTAGGCTACCGGCAAGGCATGCACGAGCTCTTGGCTCCCATTCTATGGGTAGTCGTGCAAGATTCACTTGACAGTGTGCAAAGCAGTGATCAAAGTCCAGGGTTAGAACCAGACACGTTACTCAAGCAAACCTTGGACTCTACCTATGTTGAGCACGACACATTCACGCTCCTATCTCTGGTCATGAGAACCGCCAAGTCATTTTACGATCTTGGAGAGCCCGAAGTGAGATCAAGCACTCCTCTAATGGGCTCTGCAACACCGCAGCAAGTAACTTCGCCCATTGTAGAGAGAAGTGAACGGATACATGGTGTCTACCTTGCACGAGTGGATCCTGATCTAGCAAAACACCTTACAGATATCGAAGTACTGCCTCAAATATTCTTGATGTAAGCTTCCCGATTCTAAGCTATTGTAGAGTCTGCTGATTGGGATTACAGCCGCTGGATTAGGCTTCTTTTCGGAAGAGAATTTCCATTCAATGACGTACTAGCAATGTGGGATATCCTGCTAGCTGAAGATCCTCAACTAGACCTTGTGGACATGGTCTGTGTCGCGATGCTATTACGGATAAGATGGCAGTGTAAGTTGGCTTACAGAGAACGAATTCCTCCAGCTGACCGCATAAATAGTGATAAAAGCAAACTATTCCTTTGCTTTGACATTGCTTTTGAAGTATCCTACCCTCACTCCACCACATGGACCTCAAAGCTTTGTGGATGATGCCATATATCTCCGTGATAACTTTAGCGCTGAAGGAGGGGCAAAAATTATCAGCAAGTACAGCGGGAAGGCTCCTGTGGTGCAGACGCCAGGTTTGCCCCCAATGGCATTCATTGGGGACGGAGTCGACTCGAAGCCGAGTCTATTGACAACCAGGTCCCGACTCCAATCGCCGACAAGATTCCTCAAACAGCAGGGTGGGGTAGAAGCATTACTCCAGGGCGCGGCCAAAGGCGTTTTTGACAGAGGAGAGAGGCTGGGATTCAATCAGGCAGTCCGAGATGCTGTTGCAGATGTTAAGAAGAACATGCAAGGGCTTCAGGCAGTATCTCGAGCCAACTCTAAAACAAGAAGAGCTTCGGACCTGACGCGATGGTCACTTGATGAAGGGCGGGCTGTCCCGTCTTCGAACAAATTGGAAGCTGATATGAAGAGCAGAAATAAACAACTAGCACATATGCTGGACGAGGCAACGGCAGAGCTCAGAGACGCTTCTCTTGCTAAGGATTGCGACAAGGACGATTATATTAAAGCTATGGATGTCGCAGTTGCGAAGGTCGGCTTTATCAAGGTCTACTTGGAGGACTCAACCATGTCTTTGCCTCCAATTCCCAATCACGTCGCGTCTGAAAGATCTTCCCCCGCCGCTGGATCAGGCCCAAGTGCTTCCCTCCAAACCTCGATCCATATCAAAGGCTCGAAGGCCCCCCCACTCACCAGTCCTGGATCGAAACTAGGGACGCCGCGAGGACCATCTCAATCCGGCACTCCCACAACAGTGTCGCCTTCACGAGGAGGGAGTCCTGCGGTCAAAAGCCCAGCTGATGCGGCTCATGACCCAACCTTGAAGAAGACTGATCTTGAGCAACCGGACGTTGGTCCTACGATGAGTCCCGCTGCTCCTCTACCCACACGAGCAAGCATAGCTCAATCCAACTTTAGCTGGATGCTGGAACCAGATTCTACCATGGCATCAAGCCCGAAATCACCATCCCCCAAGGCCGCATCGCCTTTCCTCAAGTCTGGGAGGCGGCCGGCTTCAGGGACGGGGCGAGACAAAACGGCCTTCCTCTTCGGAGAGGACGGGGAGGAGAGGAGCAGGATGACAGTTGCCGGGACATCAGTCAAGAGTGAAAAGGGAGAGGGGTTCAGCCTAGAACCTATGAAGAGTATTGGTGATCAAGAATGAAGCGCGGGCCATGATGCTGAGGGAGGTGGCCGATTGGTGTTTGATGCGGTTGCTCAAGGTGCCCGCCGCTCGCGTCGTGCATCGATATGCGTGGGAGGACGGTGGCAGGGCAGGCGCATCCGCGAATGGCCGCCGTTGAGGGTTGAGGGTTGAGGGTTGAGGGAAGACCGGCTCAGCAAGGCAGGGAGGGGGCCTGTACGGGGGCGGACGGCATACTCTCCCCTCCCATGCGCTTCCTGCGACGAGGTTAAGCACTTCCGCACGGTGCCCACGGGCTTCCGCACACAGAGTCTCGGGACCCTTGGGCGTTTTTCGCGTATGCACGCGGGGGGCTGGGCATGGAAGCGCGCACATACCGTACCAGTACATCGGCCTCGCGTTCATCTTGTCAACTCGGCAGGAAAGGTACCTTCGTATCGCCCGTCTCTGTAAAAGAAAAGAAAAATAAGCCTCCAGACATGGATGGGTCGGCACCGCAAAGGGTCTGTCTTCCCACTGTCCCTCATTATCCATCGGGCCCTAGAATCACGGCCCGGCGGCGACCAGGCAATCAATTCCCTCATCCATGGACCCGCGAGACCCGTGACCCAGCTCCTCCTGCTTCGCACCGCGCGCCGTACGAGAACTCTAGTGGGCGGGACGGTGATTGGGAGGGTGGGAGCCAGTCATCGCAGCGAACTGCAGGTGTTGATAGTACAAAGTCCTAGATGCCCGTCTGATTCGCAAAGGCCAACGTACCGATTTTCTCGGTCAAGAGACATCGATTTTACAGGCCCGCAATTCGGGTTGATTGAGAAAGGAGGATTATTGATCCTATTAATAAAGTCCATGGGTTTATTGAGTGAAGGTGATTTAATTCTAGGGATGCGCAACGAATGATTGGAGGTGGGGGTGGTTGTGGAATTATTTTTTCTGGTGGTGGTGGCCAGTCAGTGTGCTTCGACCCCGCGATTTTTCTCAGCGGTAGTCAGTAGGCGACCCAGTGATTCCTTCTAGCCTTCTAGCGGCAACCAGCCAAAGACTTTTTTATCCGGCCCCCAGAGAGACTCTGAACTGAACCTTCGAACTTCTCTCTTTTCTCTAGAACCCCCTCCAACCACCAAAACTACTTCCTCTACCTCTACAAGCCCCAACCTCAACTCTCCTCCTCCTCCTCCTCCTCCTCCGTCTCCTTCTCCTCTCCGTCCTGTCCCTCTTTTTCTTCCTCCCACTCCTCTCAACCCCTCAATCCCTCCCATCTTCCTATCCTCCTACCGCCGCCACATCTTACCTCTTCTTTCGTCGCCCTCTCTTCCTCTCCTCCACCACCCCCCCTCCCCCTCTCCTCCACCTCCGTCCCACCTTCCCGCCCTCCGCCGCCGCCCTCTGTTTCCTCTCCGCCTGCGTCCTCTCTCCTCCTATTACCCTCTTGCGGCACGCGCTCGCAAAACTCTTGTGCGCATCTCAAGCTACTCTCCCACAAGGTACGTCACCGGTCTCGGTCTTTGTTTGCTCCTCTTCCTGCAGGTGGCGTGTGCTGCATATCTCATTTTTGCTCTGTCCGTATCTTGCTTCACCCCCCTCCCCAACCCACAAGACCTCCACTGACACGCTCTTCCCACGCGACAGACCTTCTAAATCGCCTCGAGTCCCGACCTCTCTTCGCCTTACGTGAAGATTTTCTTCCCTTTCCCTTCCGCGCTACATTCCGAGTCTGTGCGACAGAAATCCCTGCCGCAAATATGTCGGCCCCGCAGGACAACCACCATGATGGTGAGGAGCTGGCCGATGCCATGGGAAACATGATCATTGGCGAGGAGCGCCTGGGTCCCGACGGCGAAGCCCTCCCCAAGACCGACGAAGAGTATGCCGAGTCGCAGCTCACGCTGCGCGCCATTGTCTCCTCCAAGGAGGCCGGCGTAATCATTGGCAAAGGAGGCAAGAATGTCGCAGATCTTCGTGATGAGACGGGAGTGAAGGCGGGCGTCAGCAAAGTTGTGCAGGGCGTGCACGACCGCGTTCTAACCATCTCTGGTGGATGTGAGGCTATCTCGAAGGCCTATGCCATTGTTGCCAAGGCTCTCCTCGAAGGCGCGCCTCAGATGGGAATGGGCGGCGTGGTTGCAAATAATGGCAGTCACTGTAAGTCACTCACAAGATGATGCATGATGATCTGGCTAATTCACCCTAGCTATTAAGCTCTTGATTTCTCACAACCAGATGGGAACAATAATCGGCCGACAGGGCTTGAAGATCAAGCATATTCAAGATGCGTCCGGCGTGCGGATGGTCGCGCAAAAGGAGATGTTACCACAATCAACGGAGCGCATTGTAGAAGTCCAAGGCGGACCCGAGGGCATCCAGAAAGCCGTCTGGGAGATCTGCAAATGCCTCATCGACGACTGGCAGCGGGGAACTGGCACTGTTCTCTACAACCCGGTGGTCCGAACCCAACCCGCCAGTCCAGGTGGCCTAGGCCAGGGCATGGGAGGCAATGGGCGTGGTGACTACAACGCCCGAGTCCCGCGCACCGGAAATGGGGCTGACTTCAGCGAGACCCCCCGCACTTACAATCGTCGATCTGATTCTGATGCGGCTCTGCGTGGTCCCCCAACTCACGATGAGAACGGAGAAGAACTGCAGACCCAGAACATCAGCATCCCGTCAGACATGGTGGGATGTATCATTGGTAGGGCTGGTAGTAAGATCAGTGAGATTCGCAAGACATCTGGAGCGCGCATCTCTATTGCCAAAGGTATTCCCGACTCAGCCTTGTATTAGACGCTCTAGATGCGGAGACTAATGAAATTCCAGCTCCACACGATGACACCGGCGAGCGCATGTTCACTATCATGGGCAGCGCCAAGGCCAACGAGACCGCGTTGTACCTCCTATATGAGAACCTCGAGGCTGAGAAGATGCGACGGAGCCAAGGTGGCCTCCAGGACTAGACACGCTCCTAATTGAGAACGTGAAGTTTTCCTTTCGTGCTGGCAAGCTTTGTCTAGGGTCTTCCAGCCAGATATGACTTGCCGCGAGGCTAATGCTGCTGTGATGGTTCTGGCCGCCTCTGACGCCTCCCTCTTTTAATCGACCTATATTTTATCGTTTCTCCAAAAGCACTTTTTGACACCATCTTTGGTTTGATTTTGCTCTCCTTGCGTTAACAATACGGACTTCACGAATTCATGGTCATCCTTGCATGGTGCACGGGTATCCCTTCAATTGTCATCCTCAGCACGAATATTCGCCTTTGGCATTCGACAACTCGAGATACCGACACAATGTCTCGACCCCCTCCGCCCACCGACCTCCCCCCGAACGTACGAGAACCGTCCTCATCTCGTCTTCATGCGGCTATGACCAAGATAATTCTCATAAAGTCACGAATAACGACCTGCTCTTTGTCCTCAGTTCCTCCCACGCTGCTCGCCACTCTCGACACTCGTCTTCCAACTCGCTCCCTAAACCTAAACACCTATTCATTCCTCACTCGCCTCGCCTCGCCTCGCCATGCCATGCCACACCTCGCCTCCCCGATGTCCCCCCCACAACTCTAGATCTTCCAGAGATGTATGGGAGACTATATAGCTGTAGACTACAAAATCGAGGGCTTAAATACAGCGGTGCATGCATGGATTTTGACATGTGACTCGTGAACTACTTGCCTTATCATTTCTTGCATATATCCTAGCCCGGACTAGTCTTTAATGTCATATCTCGGGATCAGAGCACAAGAGGGCTTATTGAGTAGGTCGTCAAATCATCTTGGGGTCTTCTTTTTTCAGGGATATTCAACTGCCAAGATCACGCTTCACTATGTCTGAACGAACGCCTGCGTATGCCGTCTAATTGACCCTCTTTAACCACTTTCTTGCGCACTCAACCCCTTCCCCCATTGTAGTCGGCTCCGCCCGCCTTCCTCAGCCGTATAACAATGTCCTTCTCGTCTAGATCCCCCTTGTCTCGCGCATCGACTTGGATGCTGTGGTGCCCGAGCACCTTCTTCACCGCCCCGCTCTCAATGCTCACCCTCGCCTTACGCATGACCTTGGTGCCCTCCCCGATCCAGATCACCAACACAAACTTGACCCGCTTGCTCTCCGTGTCGTTGGCGTACTCGACCCGCACGTATGCATACTGCGCCTGCGAATCATCCAGCTTCGTGGCCAGCTCCTCGAGTCCCCCCGTGCCGGTGGCTGTCAGCTTCAGTGCGTCGCCAACCGCGCTCGCGTACGAGATGATAAGCCAATTGGTGTCGTCCTTGTCGGAGCGCACCGCGTCGTACGCGGCCATGATTTCAGGGGCGTCGGCGCCAGACATGCTGTGCGGTGTTCTGACGTCTTCAGATGGCGCAGGCCGAGGACGGAGATGTGGTCGGGTGCGAGGATCGGGAAGATATGAGACTGGAGAGGACCACTCTATCAAAGAGCGGCCGTTCTTGTCTTTTTCGGTGGAGAATTGAGGTTGAGATTGTTAGAGCCGCAGCAGTCCCCGCCCTGGTGGGATTTTGTCCCTGCAGACCGCCTTAATGCCGCCGGATGTAGTAAAGCGTCGGTGATATCGACATGAAGACATCTGGCAGATCCAGCACTCCACCTGACGTCTCGCGTCCAGATCATCCTTTTCCTTACTTCCGTTGTTTTAGAGTTTTTCTCTTTCTCTCCTGCCCTTTCTCTTGTTTGATATCCCGTTTTGTTTTTTTGCATCTGACTTTTCACAATGGCACGGACAAAGCAAGCTACACCTCTGCGTAGGGATCCGTCATCAGAATACTTCAGCAGAGATACCAGCGGGACGCCGAGTCAAAGTCCCGGCAGCTGGGAGAAGGAAAGGTTGAATGGTGGTACCAATGGATATACAAATGGCAGCATAACGAAGAGCTCCACCCCAAAAGCGCAAAATGAAGCCGGCGCAATGCAACTGCTAGTTGCTGTTGGTGGTATTTACGCCTCATTGTACGCCTACTTCCTCGTCATATGATGTGTAGTGTTGATATGCCTCGCAGTCTTACCTGGGCCCTTCTTCAAGAGCGGCTGACAACAACTCCATACGGATCGGAAGATGCACCCGAGCTCTTCAAATTCCCTGTCTTCCTCAACACCGTGCAGTCGCTCTTCGCCGCCACGGTAGGCTTCCTCTATCTGCGATTCGATACACCAAAGGGTTCCGCCCCATCTCCGATATTCCCAAACAGCACCGTCGTCATTCCTCTCATTCTCGTCGCCATCACTTCTTCCCTCGCCTCTCCCTTCGGATATGCCTCGCTCGCCCATATTGACTACATCACGTACATCCTGGCTAAGTCATGCAAGCTCCTACCAGTCATGTTCCTGCACATCACGCTCTTCCAGAAGCGCTACCCGCTATACAAATACCTAGTCGTCCTTGCCGTCACCAGCGGCGTCGCTGTTTTCACGTTGCACGCGGGTGCCAAATCCTCCAAGGCGTCCACTAACCCCGATCGCAACGTTCCTTGGGGCCTGCTCCTGCTCACCGTTAACCTGCTCTTCGACGGCCTCACCAACACCACGCAAGACTACATTTTCCAGCTTGCGCCCAATTACAAAGGCCCGGCCATGATGTGCGCCAATAATCTCCTCAGTACACTGCTCACGCTCTCCTACCTCGCCCTCTCCCCATACCTCATCCACACCGGCATCGGCGAGTATCTCGGCATGGATCTCAACCCAGGAAATAGCGGCGAATTTGCCGCCGCTCTGGGATTTATGCGCAGGCATCCCAGCGTCTGGTACGATGTCGTGGGCTTCGCGGTGTGCGGTGCTGTCGGCCAGGTGTTCATCTGTACGTTTCATCCCCCCTCCCCCCCTCCATACACTAACACTACTTCTAGTCTACACTCTTGCAACATTCTCCTCCCTCCTTCTAGTCACCGTGACTGTGACGCGGAAGATGCTCACCATGATCTTGTCTGTAGTCTGGTTCGGGCACCGCCTCGGCGGCAGGCAGTGGCTCGGAGTGGCCCTTGTGTTCGGCGGTGTCGGTGCTGAGGGCGTCATCGCCCGCAGGGAGAAGGCTGCTAAGCAGAAGCTGAAAGAGCTGGAAAAGGCCAGGGCTGAGGGGGGAAAGAAGGAGCTCTAACTTTTGGTTCGGAAGGGGGTACATAGGAGAGACGGTTTCCACAGCATGTATATAAAAATAGAGATATCTCTCTCCTGCTTTAGAAACAAGAAAAATTTCCTCCCTCGATTTCGTCTCATGATAGGATTAGCGTCGCCAATCTTCAACTTTTCTTTTTCTATTAACGGGTAAATATTTTCGGCCCCTAATGGTAATATTGGAAGAACCCGTACGCCGCCGGACTATTTTGACATCCCGTGCACAGCTCATCTTCTCACCCGCCCCTGTCCGCACAGCACGCCTCACCCTTCCCAGACAGTTGCAGTAGTGGTACATTGCTGTGCGGAGCTGTAGCTAGACATGTTGACTTTCCGGCACGGGAATTTTGTCTCTGCTTCATGGCCCGTCCTCTGGTTCCTGCATCAAGTCTCCGCCGAAACCGTTTCTCGCTTACGCACGCAGCCCCTTTTCGCTTCATCCCGTGTGCGGGCCTCTCCATCGGCACATTCTATTCTTGTCCCAGACTAGTTCCAGAGGTATTTCTAAGGATATACACAAGGCGTTTAATTTCACTTCACGCAGCTCACAAGAGGTACAGGATTTGCAGATTTTCGGGGTATTGGTTGTCATTCTGTGACTTTTTCATAGAGTCATTTTTTCGAAGCTAGTCTAACCCCACGCTTCTAGTAAGGAGCTAAACTCCACCTGGTAATCTCGTGGTACTACAGTACCGTCCTCTGTACTTTCATTACATTCAATAGGGGTAGGTTCGGTGCCCTGCCCAGAAACGCCACTAATGCAACGCCGTGCTCTTTCCATTCCGTAGACTTTGTGTATGTCTGGTCCCTAACGCCGAAATACAGAGGTGGTGTGCGAGTGTGTTGGACTCGCCACTCGGGGTTGATGAGGGTGCTTGTATCATGCAAATGCCGCCATTTTGCAATGCGTTGGTATCTCATAAGAAATCGTCGATAGAACGGGGGATCGGGACCTCGCCTCGTGTGGGTGGGCTTCGTGGGTCCTCGGCAACAGGGAGGGATTGGTGCACCGTGGAAAAGAAGGAGGATCGAGGGTATCCAAAGGTCCGAGGTGGGAAGATCGTGCTGTCTATCGGCTGAGTTGGTGGATAGGTGGGGGAGAAGGGTATGTCAAGGGGGTTGCCAGTCATCTCTGTCAGGCGAGGAGACATCAGCTCGGCTTCCCAGCTGAATGTTTGTGGCAGGCGCTGGATAGGCGGGTCAGGCTGGACGGGGTGAGCGACCTGGCGAGACTCGACAGGCTGTGTACGTGTCGCTTGGGTCTTCGGGGAATCGTTGAATCCGAAATCGAAGTCCGCAAGCCGCTTTATCGTCGTCTCACTCATAGTAGAGCTTGACAGTCCATCCTCAGATTTTGCAGCCAAATTCTTGTCCCAGGTAGCCGAAGTTGGCGTCGAGTTACCTCGGGCGCGCGTTGGCGTGACTGGGCTTTCGGCTGTCTCTGCAGCAGTAGCGGACCTGTGTTTGATCTGTCGAGCCATGTTCAGCTTCTCCTTCTCTGCTTTCTTTGCCTCAATGATCTTCTTAAAATCGTTCAGAGAAAAGAGGAGAGACATGTTTGGATTGACCCATTTTGATTTGGCCTGTGCGCGGGCGTACGCTTCATTTGCGGTGAGATCTTGGTTGATATACATCCCATAGGCAATGATTAGTGTTGCGGATCGACTAGCACCTTGTTGACAGTGAACAAGGACTTTCTTTCCCTGCTTCACTCTAGCCTCGATTGTTTGGCATATTTCCCACAGGTCATCCTTCACGTCGGTGTTGTGGTCCCATGGTATGTGGATATATTCTGGTATGGCCATCTTTGGTGAGGCCTTTGGGGTTGTTGGAGACGATTCTGTGGAAGATGGCTGGAGTTCGAATGCTGTCTGGAATGATGCCAATGAAGCAGCTGTGTCTGGGGTCGCAGCCCAAGGTTCTGGGGCATTCGACTTCACCTCTGACATGACAGATGCAGAACTGACCTTCACGTCTGGTAGATCATCGTCTTTGAAGGGATTCTTCACTTCGCGGGCCACATTAATAACTACGTCAAACTCCATGGCCTCTTCTCGTTTTGGCTCCAGGTATAGGTGAACGCTGGGTTCGTGCATGAGGATTGGGCCGTTTGGATATGATGGGGACTGAGCGTCTTCACCGGAGTGCGGCCTGTCGAAGGTATCACCTCCAACAGCCACTCCGGGGACTCTCGTAGCCATCTGGGTAGTTCCAGGGTGTTCTTGATCCGCATCTTCGGTGATGGTGAAGGTGTGCGCGGCTAAATTAGACTCCTTTAATCGCGACGCACCAACCAGTCTTGGTGGGTTCCTATCTCCCAGCGTCATGCCGCCGCCTGGGCCAAAGCCGGGTGTAATTAACATCTGCGGGGATGAGATTGAATGCTTTAAACTCCGCCTTTGTAGCATGGTTGGAACAGTTGGGGACGCGAGCGATCCTAGGCCTAAGGGTTGTTGGTTCGCCGCGCCGGTATTTAAACTCAGTAGGCTGGGTCGCTTCCTGCCGGTCAGAGTTGGCGGTTTGATGAAGGAGGGAGAGGAGGGTTCAGAGGCTTGGAATCCATCGACATTAGAATTAAGGTTGAGGGCGAGGCTTTTGGGGTTCTTGGGTTTTCGTGGCTGAGGGGAGGTCATGGGTCGGTCGTCGCTCAGCGGCGGCCTGATGAGATCTGGATCAGCCACTTTAAGGCTTTTGAATGACTCCATACCGAACGAGGCGCCCGGGAAGGAGGACATTGGTAGGAGGGTGACGGGTGATTCGGGAGACGAGCTGGGAGAGGGGTCGGAGAGGGAGGACGAATCGACGGTGGAGATGGTGGTCGTGGGGGAAGAGTCGGTGGAGTCGGACGCCTGTGTCGACGTGCTAGGTCGATACTGATGAGAGTGTATAGGCGCCCGCGGGCGGTCCTTAGCGGCGTCTTGTTGATTCTGTAGCGGCCGGTGTGGGAGAGGATTGATATATGTTGGGGCGGCGGCAGCCTTTGTCGTCGAGGGGGCGACGTCCTGACTCTCCACAACCGTCTGGTCCATATCATAGACTGTCATAAACGAAGGAATGTAATGCTCGTACACCCGTGAGCCAGCTGCCGACGGCATATCGCTGAATGCTCGACGAAAGCCCCTACCTCGCGATGGGGCCTGCACCGGATCCTCTTGGGCTCGTTGCTTGACCTTTCTGGCCTGCGCACCGGCAATACTTGAATCCGCTGGCCGCTCTGGAGACGACGATGCGGACACCACAACTGATGTGTACGACCTCTTCAGACGGCGCCCATTAGCATTCTGCAGATGTGACAACGGATCCGAGGGAGACATGTTCCCGGAAGAAGTAGAGTTCGAGAAAGGAGGGCGAAGGGACGAGGGGACGCATTGCCTGTCGTCACAACACGACGAGCATGCGAGCACTGGGCAGAGACTGACTGAGGACTGACCTCGATACGAAGCCTTTGTAGGCACTCGAGAGAGGGGAGAGGAGAAACAACAAAAGATGAGGAAGGGGGTGTTTACCAGCGAGAGGGAGTGTCCAAGACACAGGCGCTTCCGGGGCTGGCCAAGCAGAGGGCAGCCTGATGCTTAGCGCCACGACAAAGGGACAGCGCGCCTCGAGACCTAATCAATGTCGGAAGGATGTCTGGGTCAAGGCGGCAGCAAAGGGACGGCGTGGGCGAGCAGGTTGAGCGGGTACGAAAGGGTGGGACGGCTGTGTCGCAGCGTCTCAGCACGGCCGAGACGAGGAGATATGAGGTTCGAAAGGACGAAGGATATGCGAGAGAAATGAATGAATGAAGGAAGGGGCCGGCAGGGTAGGCCCGAGAGATGCTGTTCCCTTTGCTACAAGCTCGACTAAGCCTGAAATTGTTGGCCACACGCACACACGCTGCAGCAAGAAGTTGAGAGTTAGAACCAGGACGACAATAGCGCAGTGCAGAGCCGATTCTGGACTACAACATAGAGTGTCAGCTCACATGCAGCCTGGCGGAGGCACTGAAGGCGAGAGGGAGCGCGCGCCCTGGGACGGAGGTACTTTTGGCAAGAGTGTCGACATAGACGCTCCCGAAATAGATCTCGACCGGAAACGGGTGGGCGCCAAGGGCCAACCAATGATCCTCCAGAAGCACGCAGAGGATCCCTCCGTGGGCGCCGGGATGATCAGCAGCGGGGCCCAATCAGGGGCGCCACTGATGTTTGGTCTTCATGTCCCGCCGCCGGCCTGCGACAATGGCAATCTGGCAGGTGATGGCGGATCCTTCCGGCGGCATCTTCACGACCAGTCGGTGCGTGCGGAGGGGTGATGGGGACGAAAGGGGCAGAGGGATAAGGAGGAGGAGGATTACGAGGTACATGGCAATTGGGAGCAGGCTGGGAGGAGGGGAGGTGAGGTGAGGGGAGACGGAGAAGACTGAAGAGAGGGGCAGCGAGATGAGATCTGAGGGCCGAAGGCTGGGACAGGGACATCGGAGGCAACGGACACGGCAATCAGTCTAGAAGGCAGAGAAGAAAGAAAGAAAAGGGAGAATTTCCTCAGGTCAACACAGCGGCACGCGCGATCCGAGGTAGCAGGGCATAACCCATGGGATTTGGTACGCGGTACAGTACTCTCCCGTCGGGAGAGGGAGCCTTTGCCAATATTTATACCCCAAGGTATAATGGGGTGAGCGGCATGGAAGAGGGGATTTGGGACGGAGGAAGTCAAGATGAGAAGGGAGCCATTGCAATTCGGAATACGAAGTATTGGATGAATTTTTTAAATTCCAAATTCGCCAATTCCCCAATTCAGCATCCTGGATTTTTGAATTACGAATTCTGGGTTTATGGTTTGTGTGTTTTTTGGTTTGGTTCCGGCTCCGGTCTGGCTAACTCAACCGCCCAAGGATGTACGCCGCCGCCCGAAGGAAGGACGCTGGCGGCGGGCGACAACCACAGCAGGGACATGGTGATAGGGCGACATGGGAGACGGCGATACGATACAGTACAACGAATGTGGGCCTCCAAAGCACGCTTCCCAGTTCTGAAACAATGGCAGACTTCCTGTCATCTGCGCTCGGGTGAGCGACCTCCTTGCGGAGGCCTGCTAGTGAGAGGGTAAAGCGAGGAAGAATCCATCCACCCATGGATCCCACGCTGCTCCCATGCTCCAGTGCGACCTGATTACCGTGATGAGGATAACGGCGTCTTCATTTCCGGGCTCTGGGTGAAACCTAGAAAGTTAGCACCCGCTGTCGAAGAGGCTGGCATTATGAGGCAGGAGATCCCAACCTTTGCTGTTCTTGGCCGTGGTTGTTGGCATCCGGTTCGGGCCCTCTGCTGTAGCTCTGCACCACATCCTCGGGATATGTAAAACGTGCAGAGATGTCTAGGAGAGAAGAGAGAGGAAAAAGAGACGTGTACTGTAGCATGACTGCTCTATCCGGTGCAGGGCTGCGCAGCAATTCTGCTCTAAGAGTGCAAGAAGAGACATCTCCCTGCCTCTGCATGCTCCAAGCCATTCGTGCCCAGCATTTCTCTGCGCCTGTATCTGGTTGAGTACGGTATGCGTACGGTTGTGCCTGACAGAATGTACTGCCAGCACAGCGTCTGTGCCATCGGGCCTGGCCACAGGCTCGGCCCCTTTTTCTCACAGCAGGGTTTCCATCATCACCAAGGAACACCGCCTAGGGCCCAGCGGCGCTGCCATCACGGACTACTGTACTCCGCGCTGTGCGGTGCTGTGCAGCGAGCTATCATGGTCAGAATCGGATAGTGTGGTCGTATTATTGTCTGTGGGTTATGGGGGCCATCGAACAGTACCGTTCTACGCCTGCTGCTGGCGTTCCGCTGGCTGCAAAGGCGGTCCAGAACAGGGAGGATCTCTTGTTGGCATGGGACTTGCCTGCGGTGGACTGTGAATGGCGTGCAGAGTATCGCTCTGTGTTACCCGCTTTTTGTGATGGCGAGCGCAGTGAGGGGGGAGAAGGGAGCGAACGCCTGGAAGAGTTGCACTCCTGAATATCCTGTCGCTTTTGCCCACTTGCTCTCATCCCGCTTCTCCTTCTTCACCTTCTTCTTCCTCCTCTTCTTTGTCCATCAATTGACCAGTCCGTTCTTTTCTGCTGCTGTAATAATATAATATATACATACATGCTAAATACCATTCATGCTGCCATACGCACGCCGCCACCATGTCGACCGAGCCTCCCCTCGCGCTGCACGAACATCGCCTCGACCACAACCAGAGCAAGTTGCCCTCCTTCAAGTCGCCCAATCCTATAGTACGTGACCACGACGACCACAACAACACCACCGCTGGCAGCACCACCACCAACAACAATATTAGCAATCACGACGACGATAATAACATCTCCCCTACAAACACTTCGACCCTCGCCCAACCAGAGCAGGAAGATCCCTCAACCGCCAGTGTCGCGGCTCCTCTGGCTCAACCGCCTGCCCCTTCCTCCCCCCCCCGCGACTCCTCCCTCTCGAAGAATCCGGACAGAACCCACACGCGCACGCGCACTCGATCAGGGGGCCCACAGTCTCCTCCCTCCTCCTCACCCTCGGTCCTCATCCGCCCGCAAAGGCCTAGGAACACTACCGTCCCTGCGTCGCACAGTCGAAACGATGTCCTAGGATCCGGCCCGCCGCCTGCTATGATTACGCAGAAGGTCTCACTGCAGGCTTTAAACACTGAGAATTCCACCAAGGACTGGGTTGCGAACCAGTCTGCGCTGACCTCCCCAAGTGCGACAGGTGAGAGCAAGACCTCCTCCTCCGTCTCCGCTCTCTCGTCCCAGCCCACCACTCCCCTCATCCCCCCGATCCGCGGCTTCAGGACCAGTCGGCGCAGCACCGAGCTGGCCGCCTCGAGACGAGTCTCTATGGATCAGGACGACACTTTGAAAGCCCTCGAGGGCTTTAACGTGCAGCGCTTCGTTGCACAGGACAGGGACGAGCCTGCCGAGCAGAATAGCGATGATTCCGACCTCTTCCTTAGACTGGCTCGTGAGGAGTCTGCAGCGACTGCTCGCACGGCGAATCGGAGAGTATGTCAACATATCTACTTTTGAGGGCCGTGCTTAACTTCCTGCTTCCTCATGCTAACACATCACACAGTCCCAGCCGATGCAGATGAATCGCCAATCTCTGCCTCCATCCGGCACTGTCTCCCACCCCACCATTGACCGCCGACGTGGATCTGATCAGGGGAGCACATTGGGCCTGCAGAGCGACCACCTCCACCGCTCGTCGGCGAGGGAGAAGCCACCAACCGCGCTTGATGCAAGTAGGGCTCGATATTTTGCATCCAACTCTTATTCCACTCCGACCACCCCAAGAAACTACAGACCCCGCGAGACCTCACCAGAGTCTCAGGTCTCGCGCGTCAGCCGTCGCCCATCGATTGCTGACCCGGCGTCATCCCGTGCATCTCATCGACAATCAACTCTATCCCACGCGTTTCCTCGCACGTTCAACTCATCTCCTCTTGTCGCCCGGACGACAGATGTGCACGAAGGCCCAGAAATACCCCGCGCTGCGGACGGAACGGAATCCACCGTGTCAACCACTGCCGCATCTACGGTGTGGGATGAGCTGGAGGATCTGAAATCCCGCATACACAGACTCGAACTAACTGGCAAGCTACCAGCGACATCTGGTGCTGCCATCTCACGGGCAACTAACGAGCGCCCGCCAACTGCGACAACAACAGTCACCACTATATCGTCATCTCCAAAGCGTGTCCGAAACGCAAGCGCATCACCTACCGAGTCTGCCCTTCCCATGCCGGGCGAGACTCATCCTCTACTAACGTCGGCCTTGGCAAAATCGAAACCGTTATTGAATCCCGAAGTATATAAGGCATTGGAAGCAACGGCTGCCGATGCTCTCGCAATTACGTCAATGATGGGAACATCTGGTCAGCCTGGACCAATCTCCAGCTCCCAGTCCACCATCGGTACACCCAATGGTGCAGTCTCGGATAGACAGGTTCGCCGGAAGGCAGATGGCCTGTGCCGCAGTCTAACTGAGCTTTGTCTTGCGCTCTCTGAAGCACAGCATGAAATGGTGCCGGCTACGAGCAAACAATCAACAAGGCCCAGAAGCCGAGATACCGAGGCTGGAAGCGTAGTAGACAACGTCCAGAGACCGCCTTTAAGCTCGGATCTTACGCGGCTCAAGGCCAGCCCACGAGCACAGAGTCGACTTGAAGCTAGGAGAAGTAGCCTTCTAACTGGATCGGCGCTCCCGAGCCCACGGTATACTGCGCCAGCAGAAGTTACTACTCCTACACAGGCTTCAGTGGCAGGCCGGAGGTCTTCTCTGCTACTAAGGTCTCGACGTGCTGCTACAGAGGAACCCGAAGTGGAAGATGCGCCGCGACTCCGGACACCGTCCAGAGCCGCCACAGAACTCAGCCGGATTACGAATTCCCCGAGAGAGTATACATCTCAACAGCCCTTGCCTGATTCCCGTCCACCCGCCGTCCAGTCCTCTCTACCCATAAGGAGGCATTACGTATCAACTAGCTTGACGAATACGTCGACACCACCACTATCCTCTGGCCTTGGCGCCAAGAGATACCTCGATCGCTCTATGCTGGACAGAGATACAGCCAGTGTGGTAAGCAGGGCGGCTGATGCTGTGCTGAGGAAGGCATCCGTGGGACAGATTCCAGTGGCACGGACGAGCAGCCTCTCGAGGAGAGTGAGACCATCATATGCCGCTGATTCGCCCACTACTCCGCAAGCCGGCCACTATCAATAAGTCTGAGCCGCCTTGCTCGCTTGTAACACCACCCCTGGCATGGAGTTTTGCGGATTGTCTCTTTTTGTAAAAAAGATAATGAATTTTGCTGGGCTTTGCTTAAGAGAGCTATTGATTTTACGTTTATTATCATGGTAGTTCTGAGAGAACACTTCGAGATACGACATGATATTTATGATACCACGAGGGGATCAACAATTAAAGTGGAAAGGCACTGCTTTCTCTACTTGCTGAATGAATCCATCTGTAAGATTAACCCTCCGGAAGGGTAACATAAAACTTCGAGATAGCATACCATTGCCTTTCTGCATTGCCTAGATAACGAGATGCCTCGACTCGGGGTACGAAATGTATAACAGCGCGTCTTTATATTGCCTAAGCCTACTGCTATATGTGAGATAACTGAAGAGAGTACGCGAATCAATGAGTAACCAACTCAATTACCTCGCCATAAAGTATACCTTTTATCACAAAAGTATATTTGGACAATGAGTCTTCATCTGAAGTCGAGGTCACGAAGCGAGGCTCCGGCCACAGCTAAGCGAATGACTCCACATCACAGCCTCGCCCCTCATTCATGTGCAAAAGAATGCCGGCAGAACCAAGAGATGTTGAAGAGATCTCTCACACAACCCACCCTCCCGTATAAATATCTCGCTGGAGACTTCCTATCACACAGATTTACTACTCTTCTACGCGTAAATAGCAATCCACAAAACAGAGCCAAGTTTCGTTTTTCTGCAGCACCCAGATCTGGGACAGAGGGTGTCGAGACATCGCCTTGTTCGATGGCTGACGGATTGACTGACAAGATGGAAAATTGGGAGCTGGGGGGTGGGAGGAGAGGGAAAAGCGGTTTGAGAGGTGGGAGGGGAGGAGGGCGGGGGCGGGGAGAAGGTAGGGAAGTGGCTATTTCGAAAGCGCTGTCGAAGTTATTGAGACATGCTGCTGAGGATGAGGGACTGGTTTTGGATAGCGAGGGGTTTGGGAGACTAGACCTGGTTGTGAGTATTGACTTTTTCTCGTTTCCGTGTAAACTTCTTTCTTGCTCCTCCCTAAGCATATCTTTTTATCTTGAAGATACATTTCCATGTCACGTGTGGTATTGTACACATAAATTTCAGGAGCTGAATTTGTGATCTATGGTTCATTTCAGTTTTTCTCACATATAACTACTAATGGGTGCTAGATGAAATGGCTCCGTCAAAGATCTCTCGACGTCACATTTGCAGACATAAAAACTGCAGTGACAGACAATGCGAAGCAGCGCTTCACCATGAAACCCAACCCGAATCTACCCACCCCCCCAGACTCATCCTCCGAGGATCCCTCGGACTGGGTTATCCGCGCCAACCAAGGACACAGCATTTACATAGACTCCGCCGCACTACTAACCCCAATAACCCTTGAGGCGGGCAACATGCCGGAGGTAGTTGTGCACGGGACTTACTTCGCCTTCTATGAGGCGATAGTGGCCTCGGGGGGCTTGAAAAAGATGAGCCGGAATCACATCCATTGCAGCACCGGGCTGCCGGAGGATAAGAAGGGCGGCGTGATCAGCGGCATGCGGAACGACGCGGAAATCTTGGTATACATAGACATCAAGAGGAGCATGCTGGACGGGGGGTTGAAGTGGTGGCTTAGTGATAATGGGGTAGTACTAACGGAGGGGAATAAGGATGGAATGCTGAGCACGAGGTATTTTCAGAAAGTTGTTGGTAAGAAGGAGGAAGTGGGTGTATTGTGGGAGGAAGGGGAGAAGAAGGCGGAGCTGCCAGAGAAGTTCAAGGGTAGAAAGGCGCCGATGGGTAAAGGCCCAAGAATGCAGGGAAGGGGGAAGAAGGGAGGGAAGTAGGAAGGTTAAAACTAGATGGAGTGAGTGAGGTTGGTAAGTTAACAATAGGTTCAGTCTTTCGTCGAAGTTGGACGAAAAGTGCATCTCATTAAGAAAGAGAGAGTACAGGATTAGCCAAGCAGTGTATTTGGCGGTGGCATTAGACTTGGTTACAAATGGTCGAAGTCGATAACCATGCGCATTAGGGAACTCCAAATTTATACTTGGCTTCATAAGTCCTTATACCGCCTAGTACGTACGGAATAAACCATAAACGTCAACTCATTAATCATGATGATCCTGTCGTAACTCCGTCTCTATGTCAGTTCTCAACCCCAAATTTTCCATTCATTTTCCCTTCATAGCTCGTTAAACTTCCGACCCTTTTATGCCTGGGCTTTGGCTGCCAAAGAGGATGTGTCGGCTTCAGGATTGTCAGTGTTGTCTACAGCAGCCATCCTCTGCCTTTCAATATCTTTCAGGAATGTGTGCAGCGTCTCCGCAATCATTTCTTTAGCATTCTTCTGTCCAAATATATCCTTCACCTCTCCTATCTTACCCTCAATTCGCGGGTCGCCGTTAAAATGAGCATATCCAGAATATAGAGGTGCCTGCTCAGACACTCTCGTGATCTCATACCTCGGCACCGTGAAACCAAGTCGGGTGCAGAGCTCCGGAATTTTGCCTGCGAGAGATGTGGCTTTAGGAGTTGGGGCTGGAGGTTCAGGCGTAATATCATTTACTTTCACGATAGCTATGCTCGCAACCTTCGAACTCGTGACTTTGGGATTTGGGACTGTTTGAATTACAGCCTTGGGCTTAGGGAACTTGACTCCATTCGCAGGCATGAAGTTGTTTTCAATTAGCCAGTCTATAGCTCTCTTAGACGCATATTGTTTCGCATCTTTCTTCTTGGCAAATGAGGCGGTGCCACCAAATGGCTGAGAGCTCTCTGCCAAAATTGCAGTGTAGCTGAATCTAGATGGAGCTGTGCCAACGACATTATCGATATACTTCAGTCCGTCTACCGGACGATTTACAGCACGATATTCTAATTTTCGTTAGTAAGTGGCCTACAGTTTCTTTTCTATGCTCTTACCCAACAATCTACCAATCCAATTGGTATCACCAATCTCCTCAAGCGCTCTAGCTTCCGCTGACAGCGCCTCAATGTCGATCGCTCTTCTGGTCCTCTTTGAAGGCGGAGTACTGGACGGTGTGAGAGGCGACGACGCTTTATTTTGCACTTGTGCAAGAGCGTCAAGCTTGTCCTGCTCTTTCAAGAATTCTTCCATCGACTGGAAGTTGGTCTTACTTCGAGACGCGTTAGGTGGAGGCTGACTATTCTCCATATTGAAAGTTCATTTCAACTGCACTGTGGTGAGTGAGCATATACCTCTTATTGAATGTAAAGCAGTGAGTGACTGAACAAAGTTAAAGAACAATGGAAACCTAGGTTGCACATTAATCGGTTAAGGTAATTATGTGCAAAGATGCAGGCTCATCGCAGAGTTGAATCACGTGTCGCAAACAAATATATGAAGACATGAGGAAGTTGGTAGGTACTAGGTAAATTGTGGACAATTCAACAGAAATGAGTAGCTAAACATTCATTCTATCGTAATCTGTAGCTCAAGGGGTATGATATTCATGTAACTCTAATCAATGTTCACGACTCGAAAAATCCGCCATCACTCTCGCTTCCAGCATCGTCCACATCTAACGCCGTGGTACTCTCTCTGCTTTCCTGTGCTCCAAATACTGGTCGTCTAACAGAATCCAGAGATTTAGTTTTGTTCTTGACTTTCTCCTGAGCACTGAGCAACATTCTTCTCTCTCTGCGATTAAGTCCCGACGTGTCCACTACCGGAGGATGAGGCTTTGCCTTTGCAGGTTTTCTCGGTAGAGCTTTCGGAGCACTTGTACTACGGGTTGGAGGTCTATTTCTTAGTCGGTTCAGAGTTCCATCTTCCATGCACCTTTCGACCTCTGCCCACATTGGAGGCTTAGGTCCTTCTCCTGGTGCCGTTTTATTTGGATAGAGGCTGACATATACCTCAGCAAGGGGACAGAATTGCGTGTAGTTGAGATCCACTTCTGCAATATGTATTTGGTTCTTCAGCGTCTCGACCTCCTCTGTAAATTCGGTTTCCAACAAACGCTTACGTAGCGCTTTCAAATGTCGAGTGGCCTTTTGCCGTTCTGAGAAGTATTAGCACTAGTACACAACATAAAGCTGGACTACTGCTTACCAAAGAATCTAACCATATGATATTTCTTAATCATCTTCTGCCTAGTCTTTCCTGCCTCCGCTTCTGCCAAGTCCTGTTCATACGCAGCAAGAGCTCGCTCAGCTTCGTCTCGCATATTAGCCGGCAACTCCTCTGCATGCTCTATTTTCCTTCTAACATCGCGAATACGCTTTTTTATAGTGTTCACACTGGATGCATGAGCTTGGACTTTCAGTGGTGACGGCTCGAATCTGCGGGGTTTCTTTTTTGCTGGCTTACTCCCCGGGACAAGAAATTGTCGTGATGCGTGAACATTGCCTTGCGAATCCGACTCTTCATACTTTCTTTTGGTACTCATGGTGTGTTTATTTGCACTGAAGTGACAACCTGTAATATATCTGGTGATGTGATTGCGAACCTTGTGAACTCTTCGTTCAAGAGGCGGGAACTTTTTCCAACGTCGGAACGGAATAACAATTATCCCGTATATTACCGGGGCCAACTACTATCAGATCAATCACGGAGGGTTGATCAAATCCGACGCAACAACCTTAGAGAAAGCGGGAATCCTGCTAGGCTAGTCTTGTGCATCCCTCGGTGCGACTAATTGAGCAAGCTGAGCTTGTTTGGTTTGACAATCAGCATGGAGCGCAACGATGGCATTATACGATGGTCTCCCAACCCTACCAGAAGCGGATTCATGACCATTAACTTGAACCATCGAATAGTTCAGATGTATGAGGCTACTGGCAACGCTCAACCTGGCCTATTTGATTATCAGGAGACCTCAAAACACAACGAGTTCCCATCACTCAACACCTATGACTGGTCGCCTGTTTTCCATGGCCTTGTGGCTATGGGAACATCTCGGGGCGAGATTAATCTCTTGAGAGTAGATGATGATTCAAACCAGATGCTTACTTTGCCACTGAAGGTTCCTAGGCCTTGCCAGTCTGTAGCCTTCAACACTACAGGGCTTCTTGCAGTCGGACTGGATCGAGTGCGCAATGACTCGTGTCTTCAAATATGGGACTTGAACCAGCGGCTAGTCGGCTGGAATCCTAAGAAACCTGGATGGAGTGTGCCTCAGTCTTCTTTGGAGCCCAAGAAAGTAGATGCAAGTGTATCCATAACAAGCATCAAGTTCTTCGAGGATCAGCCTCAGACGTTAGTTGTTGGCGTAAAGCACCAGAGTGTGAGAATACATGATCTTCGGGGTTAGTACATCAACTTGTTGTAACTGACATGTGAGGCTCACCTAAATAGACCCAAATTCTGTTGTCATTAACTTCCAAACGAGATGCAACAATAATCTTGCTATTGATTACGCAGACCCAAATTATTTTGCATCCACGTCGTTGGATCAGGCGGCCCTTGTTGTCTGGGATCGTCGCGTAACTAGTCGCTCTACTGCATCTCCAATGTACCTCGAATCTGTAGACCAGGAAGAGGTTCCTTGGGGAGCTGCTCTCAAGTTGGACCGAGCCATTGAGACAGAAAAGAATGTGTATATCCGCCAGCTTCGCTTCTACCGAGAGCAACGGGGAGCTCTTGGTGTTCTATCCGGTGCTGGTCAGTTTCAAGTTTACCATACTAACAGAGAATACGTTGAGTCTGGCTCTGTGAATGACATTGGAGGCAGTCCAGAACTGTTAGAAGTTAAAAAATCAAATGATCTTGAGTATGCCTACTTTGATCAAGATCATAAGAGGAGGATTGAAGACAGGATTGTTAGTTTCGACTGGCTCAATCTTGGAACCTCCGACCTCCCTGGCCGTGTGATTGCGCTGAGAGGGAATGGGTCCTTTGAAATTCTCCAAATGCCGGCTCCCACAGCAGGTCAGCTCTCAGATTTGATACCCTGGAAACCCCCCCACCGCCGTAAGTGTTTTATGAAATTAGCAACCTTTCGAAACTGTACTCACTAACGCTACCAGTTGACGATCCTTACTTGACACTAATGAGTTTTAAGGATCCAAATGAGCGAGATGAACTTCTTGGCCCTCTATTCGCTAGCGAAGCAAAAGCAGATGCACCGGTATTTGGACCAGAGAGGTTCACATTGAAAAGTACGAGAGCAAAACTAGATGCTGCAGTCAGGGCACTGCTTCAGTCCCAATATGACCCAGTCGTTAACTTACTTGCTGCTGCCGGATCAGCTACAGGACCAGAGTTGAGTCCCTCCAAGGCAAGTTCATTGCGCAACAATCTAGACCAACTACGACTAGAACATAAAAGTTCAAAGACAATATCTAAGAAAAAAGATTATATCCAACCAAGCAAAGTGCTTTCAAGCATAGAGCTGCATGACGAGTCACATTACACCTCTATTAGCCTCAGGCCGTCCGTGCAACCTAAGAGTGACATTTTGGATCAAATTATGCTTCAACGTGCTACACGAGGATATCTCTTTGACTCTGCACAGAATCAAACTATTGTTTCTGAGGATCCTTGGCTACAGGATGTCTGGCGATGGATTAAGGGTAAACTTATATTCATTCTCTTTCGATAGTTCCTCATATTAACTATGACGCCAGGTGCTGAGCATGCGGCAACCGACGATGGTATGGTGTCGGGACCTCTAGATCTAAGTTACATGGGTGTTTATACCATTTGGAAGAATTTGCTCGGTATGGCGGATCCAATTATCCTGTAACAATGCTGACCGTTTCATACGCAGGAGAGAAAGCTCAATCGAGGCTTCTTGATAGTACCATCATTCCCGTTTCTAGTCAATGGGAGCATCTCATTGCTACACTTAACAAAAGAGCCAATCGCCCTCCCTTTGAAGGAGTACACACTACCAAGCCTCATCACCGACGACTCTGTCTCGCCATATGCGGCGTAGGTAAATCTCCGACGGAACTTGATCAGGAGTTGAAAGCCCTAGAAGATGAAGGCAAGTATACTACAGCTGCTGCATGGGCCCTTTTTGAGGGGATGCCAAAGCGCGCAGTTGAGATTCTAAAAAGGGGTGGAAAGGATTTGCTATTCATTGCCATGGCATTGGATATCAAGCGACAAAGTACTACTTCCTTGGATATAGATATTGAAGAATGGGACAAGACCCTCCAGAATCACCCGCAGATGGCCAAGGATCATTATTTGAGGGCTATATACTGCTATATCACAACTGGCAATTGGGCGGCTATCGCAGACGAAAAAGCACTTTCTCTTCGTGACCGTGTTGGAATTGCACTACGAAATTTCTCTGATAATCAGCTTTCTGAATGGTTAGAACACCGAATGGAAGAGGCTATCCGTACAGGAGATATCGAGGGCATTGTGCTTGCCGGGATAACTGATAATATGGTTGACATCCTGGCGAAATACGTTGAAAAATTTCTCGACTATCAGACTCCGATTCTAATTATGTCCTTTTGCTACCCAAGGTATATCGACGACATCCGCACAGCCGCCTGGCGTAGTGCTTACAAGAATTTCCTACAACGTCACAAAAAGTTTTTGTTGAGAGTTAAATTCGAACAGCAGTCTACTGCTAAGAGCCGCACAAGAGATGGTATTCCTATGATCAAACCACCGCCTAGACAGGTTACTATTCGCTGTCTCAATTGCGATGCATTGGCAACCAATGACCTGGGAAACACGGGAGCAGCACCAGCGCCTGCATCTGGCCCAACAGCAACTATGATTGATAATCGCAACCCTTTAGCGGCTACAGGGATCAATGCAGGACTTTGCTGTCCAAAATGTGGATCACATCTTGCTCGGTGTGCTATATGCATGGAGACAGTTGGCATACCTCGTTCAGATCGACCCGGGCAATCAAACGACCTAGCTGTTCGTCGGATGGCAAATTTCCCGACTTTCTGTCTCAAGTGCAAGCATGTCTCGCATATGGACCACTCTGTTGCTTGGTTCAGCCGACATGTTGAATGTCCTGTCCCTGAGTGTAATTGTCAATGTAATGAGAGGTTAAGCCACAGAGAGATTGACTAGCTGTTTAGGCCCTATTCGTTGTCAGTGTAGAAAGGCTGGATGTGCATTGAAAGGCGTTTACTTAATAAGGATACCCAATTGGCGGCCTGGAAGGGTCATATATTATTACTCGTCCGATGAGGAGTATTCGGTTAGAAATTTGCTGTACTACACATTCGAATCTGAAAGTATACAAATGATGCTATTGTGATGTTAAAAATAAAGCTGGATTTAGGTCTTGTAAATCCTTTTCTCTAGAGCTGTAAATCTACCAAGCTACGGGTGGAAGCCCCAAAAGCTTCGTCTTTTGACGCTTGTTAAAAGTTCAGGTTCCACACCCCCGTTTGTTTTCCCAGGTTCTTCTCCTTGATCCAGAATAAACAGACAAAGGTCACAAGAGAAAAAACTAACGCTAAGCTAAATGCACTATTAGTAGCACTTACACGCAACATATTATAATGCCCCTGGTGAGAGGTTCAAGTTCTGCCTCGTTCTCTGTATGGTATTTTCTACGTCATGCACAGAATCTAACCTCCCACGTAACTGCTTTCTCATGATCTGCTGCACAACTGTGGATGCCAAGCTAGCATCAGCATTGCAAACCGCAGAGCGAAAGAGATATGTGCACGCCGTGGCAACGGCTTGATCCTTGGTGCTCACGTTAGCGATCGCTCTGACCAGATTTGTGGTTACAGTGGAAGCGATCCCAGCTCTCTAAAGTCAATATACAAAAAACTATCCAGGAAATGTCTAGAGTCAATTTTTCGACTACTGCAATCAAATCGATTCTACTTAAGCACGGTTTAGAGGAAGCGGCAAGGAAGGGGCATCTCTAGTATAAGGTAGAGGGAATTGGACCTAGAATGCGATGTGGTAAGAGCATAGAGTATATGTTCTGTATACCTCCCTAGAAATAGAACAGAGAGATGATTATAGCCTACTATAAAGGTAAAAATCTCAATTATAGTCTAGGCTTGTATTTAGTAGATAAATAATAAGGTATATAGGTCAGAATAAGTTGTAATAGCTCGAGATCTTAAAGTGCTAAGGAATAGATATATAGCTTGATTATATATTGAAGTACTAGATGATTAGACGCCTACACTCTAGGATCTAGGCTTTATCTCTATGCAAGACAATACATCAACCTATACTATTTATCTAGTCAAGATTAGCTTATAGATCAAGCGATTCCTGGTTAGTTAGCCCTCTTTCTTGCCTGACTTAAAACCAACTAAGTACCTTTATGGGACCTCAAAATAATATATTAGAGTTGTATTAGAAGCTTGAGTTTAGAGAATATAGTGAGGATACTAAAGAGGCTCTAGCTAATGCATTAATTAAGGCTCAGGAGGCTATATATAATAGGATAACCGAGTCGTGTATAAATAGTATACCTAGAAAGCGTGATATAGTCCAGCGGTAAGGGGTGTTATATATAATTCTAAAGAAGGGGGGGGGGTTCTGTACAGGTCTAAAAGCCTGGATTTGGAGCATTATTTCATACAAAACAAGGTGATTTGATTAATGGATATATTTTAATCAATAAGTTAGTTTAATGGCAGATCAGTTGATTTTCCGAGTGTTCGGATATTCACTGACAAAAGTATGGTAGCAACGCCTAAGCAATAAGCAAGCCCAGGAGAAGCCAGAAACTTTTCGAGAGAGGGTGAGAAAAATGGTGAATAGAACCGAGAGTAACACAGAGGATACGGCATTGAAGGAATTATTCGCGACGCTCTTTCGACGCTCTGCTCTAGAATTGAACTACATACACTGCGAGCTCTAGATCTTCATGAATACTCACAAACACGGGTTCTTTTCCTCCCACTGGTATCGAGCACCATCAAACGCCTCACAAATGCATCCAAGTCCCACTGCCACTCTTATCCATCCAGCATAATCGTCCTCATCCTCTCTGCCGCAAGAAGCTTTGCAGATACACCGACAAGCCTTTTCTATCCGTGGAGGTAGTCATGTGCTTTATGAATTCCGTCCCATCAATTCCTAGGGATGGGAAGAATGAGCTCTGGAGGTGCTGCAGGAACATATCACCTGTCTTTATGTAGATGGTCTGTTCAAGTCCGGCCACTTCGTTCAGCACTTGCTTAGCTTGGGCATCGGTAGAGGGCTGAAATTGAGGTTCTCGGAGCACTTCCCAGCAGATTGGGTGGAATCTCTCGATGAGAAAGCGGTCGAATCCAGGAAATGCGGGGGATGGGGGAAGGGACGGAGATGTAGGTGGAGCCCCGAGAGTCGCGATATTTGGTCCCCCCCAGAGATCTGCCATGCGAGTTATGACGGAGAATGCCAATCGACTTGCAGCAAGGTTGCCTGTCCCGCTGGTAACAGTGTTGGCCAAGGTTGTAACCGATATTATCAGAGGCTCGAAAAAGTTCTGATTCGCATCACTGACTAGCACTGCACCAAGGTCGTTATTCAGAATGATTTGCACGAATGTTAAGTATTCTCGGCGTAGCTCCGCAAGCTGTATCTCGTCGTCGGTGCCGGTAATTGGCTCTGCCAAGCCTGCAAAGACTCGCTGGAGGAGTGGTGTGAGTAAGGAGTCAAGGACGGCGTATATCTCCTTCTTGAAGCCAAAGACCACTTGATCCAATAAGCGTAGGAACATTGCCATCTCGTCTTTAGAAGAGCTTTGCGAAAGAAGCCCATCAATCCATCGTGGGAGCAGAGGGAGCATTCCTATTCCCATAACTCCCATAAGTCTCGAGAAGGAAGCTCTTGCAACTGTTCGAATCTCGAAAGAAGATCTCAGAGCCTCAAGTGCAATTAATATTGCCTCTGCCGCTCTACTGAACTCACCGGTAATCTCTTTCTTTGGGGCTTGGTCGGCTGTTGCAACATTGCCTGGCGTCCAGTCGGAGAACCCGTGACCTAACGTGCCCAGAGCCATAATAACATGCTGGATTTGCAACGTAGCCAGAGCATCACCTGCTTTGGCTGGCTCCAAATTACGCTCTATCTCAGAGAACAATGGCTCCATAATAGTTCGCGCGTACATAATCTGCTTCTCTACAGGAGTAGTTGAAGCAGATGAGATGCACCCAATCGCTTCGAAAAGATAAAGCTGAGAATTGAAGGTAGCATCAGCAGAGTGGTCACTTTGATCGGAAGACATATCGTCGTCTGCAGAGTCTTCAGGGACTTCAGCCTTAATGGGGAGAAGATCGCTAATTGACTGGATCACTGTCTCCGCAATATTTCCTACGTGTGCCCTCAAATGCTTCACGAAGCGGTGGAATAGATACCACGAACGTATGCGGACTCTAATATGATCGTGGTGGACAAGGCGCACAAATTGTTCCAGAACTTGTGGTATATATCTTGTTCGATTCTCGAAAAAAGAGCAGTATCGGACACATATTTCCATATACTGAAGTTGGATAGCAGGGTGAGCAAAAGATGCAATTCCTTGCAATCACTAGTTAGTTATCCATCTGTAGAAAATAGCTTCACAACTTACCAGATTCCACCATCTTGGACATCATAATGATTTGTCGCTCTGCTGCCACGCCAGACGGTTGGCTTTTCGACTGCAAGCCGCCATTCGGAACAGTGAGTTCTCCAAAGAGATACATTTCGTGCAGGGCTAGATCAAGATCACGCCAATCCATCTGGCTACCAAGCTGATCCAATGTCTGAAATGTATTACCAACCACGTTGCTTAGAATATCAACGTAAAGGTCCTGGTCGACAGCAGCTACGCTCTTCTGAAGTACCTGCAGTCGCTTCCGTAGTTCCTGGAATTCTGCTTCGTCTGTCTGTTCATCCTCGTTACCCCACGAAGACGTCTCATCATACCTCATTTTTCGGACTATGGCATTGAGAATTGGCGACAGCATGGCTGAATATGCCGGGGGGAGGGGCTTTGCTTTGCGTAAGAAGGTAAGAAGATCTGATAGGGACGGAATGACGGTGGAGCAAATCTCGTCATATTCGTCGGAAAAGAAACGAAGTAGATGAGGTAGGAACGTTTGCAGCAATTGCTCTGCCTGGCCTCTGGTCTCAGTTTCTACCTGACTGTCCTCAAGCACTCTTACGATGTCTGAGACCACGTTGTTGACGAGCTTTGCAACCGCTTCTGCTAGATCAGTATCGTAGCTAGAGGTTGTCCTTAGATCGCTCAATGCAGGACTCGCAATGAGTTGAGATATAACTTCGCCCAGATTCAAGAAGGCAATCATACCCATCTTATCTACCGCCTTCATCTTTTTCGCAACAATCTCGGTGAAAGTGTCAATAGCTGCATCCCTGACCTTATCCTCGCCACTTGTAGCATTCGTGCGGCCAACAAGGGGGAAGAGCAGGTTGAGAATATCTTGATTCACAATCAGAGATATGTCAATCCAACTCACCCATTTACCAATAACCTTCAGTGTCATCTCCACAACAGCGTCATTCCGATCACTCCACTGTGCGAGGACATCCTGCCAAAAGGCGGCCACTTTCTGAACATCTCGAGCCCGTAGGATATCCTTCAGCTCGGTATTCCGCTTAACTTCCGCAGGTGGTCTTGCCACTATAACATCGGCGATTTCATCATGAATAGAACCGAGAATCCGGAGGTATAGCACAATCCCGGTAAGATTATCCCTCGGTCCGTTATTTTGATATCTGGTCAGGCCCGAAAAGTCATCAAAAAAGTTCTCCCAGCCATGTTTGTACAATGCAATGAAGAGGAATGTCAACGTCTGCGTGAGCTTGTTCTGGAGACTGGATGGGTCGACCAGATGTTGATCGCCAGAGCCGTAGGTCCGCCGAGCATAGTCCAGAAGAGTATCTTTGATATGGCTTAGGGTTTGGGCATCGAGTTGCTGCGTCTGAATCGCATTATTGACCACGTCTAATGAGACTAGGCGGACAACCTCGGACGTCTTGGGGATTCGTGTGAATAGGGTTAGGCAAGCTTCCCGACCAGCTGTGTCTGAGCGAAGCTGGTTTAGAAAATTGAATGCTTGTGTTTTCAGACCTTGGTCAGAGGTTGGATCCCACGCAATTTGAATGGCATTGTCAACCTGTCACGAGGAGGATGATTAGTGAGTGCTCAGAAGAAGGCTCAAAGCAAACAGCAGAACCAGTAGCGGTATCGAAGGGGATATCGCACCTGGACGTCCATGACTGGCCTGGCCTCTGAGCTATGCTGCCAGCTGGGCCGTGTCTGTTGCTCCTTTTGTTTTCACTGCTATGGTCTTGGCAGCAGTTGATACGCTATCTCAATCATGCTTTGGGCGACTGCTACCGGGTCATATCTGTCGGTGACGAGAACTCTTACGGCGGTGAGCTTTGCACCGTATAGGTAGCGATAGGAGGATTGCTCGATAAATCTCGGATTTTGACTTTGCTTTACACAATAGATGCCAGACAACTGGCAGCGTGTGTGAAGCTCTTGGGGGTGGGGGAGGTCGGGCGGCTGCTGCGGATTTCTAGATTTCTCATGCCCAAGATTGACCCCACCAGGCACGACGTACTGAAAGAAATGCCTTCAGCCTTGACCACAGCTACGAAAAAGTGGACCTCACGTGCTCATTGTCATGCCAGTCGCGTGTCCAACATTGAGATTTATTTACTCCTTGCCGCCATACTATAATTCACTTACGCTTCTGTATCAGGTTTCGGAGCATTATAATGATCTGTTTTATTTCTGTCTGTTTTATGTAATGCACAACATATCCGCTAGAGGGATGCAGTTGAAGGACTCAACGCCTGCAATGAGAGTCTATCCTGTAAGTCTATGAAGCGCTCACCTTCTGTCGTAGGTATAGCACAAATCGTATGCAAATGTACACTCCCGTACCAATAGCGGCCGAGATTACCAAGAGATCAAAAGGGATGAAGACGCCAGCAAGCAATAGCCCCAGTCCCAGTCTACGAAGCCATCTCACCTGTTCATCCATGGCGCTTTCTTCTACCCGCAACTTGTCTCTTGAATAGGCATCTTTTGGGGGCTCGCCATCCCGGGACTGCTGCCAGGTTCCGTGCGTCTCCTCATCATGTCAAAACTGGAAGCCTCCCGGAAATCCCTGTGCAGCTCCTCGCCGGCCGCCTGGCATGCCGCCCCCGAAGCTGTGAAAACCCCCTCCGCCTCTGCCGCCACCTCCCATCTGGGCACCGAACATCTGCATGAGGATCTCGGGGTCGATTTGCATACCACCACCCATTCCACCTCCACCGAACCCTTCCATAGGGTCCATTAGGTCTTCGCCACTGTCGTAGCGTGCACGTTTCCTAGATTCATATTAGTAAATATGCCAACAGGGAAATTGAGGCAATCTTACTGAGGATCACTCAAGCACTCGTAGGCCTCTCCAATATCCTTAAATCGCTCTTCAGCGTCCTCGTCGTCAGGGTTCTTATCTGGATGGTGAACAATAGCCGCTTTTCGGTACGCCTTCTTAATCTGGTTCTCGTCTGCATCTTTCTCTACGCCTAGAATCTTGTAGTAATCCTTCCTCTTACTCTTCTTCAGCTCCAGCTCTGCATTTCGAAGTTGTTTGGCTATACCAGCATCCTGCGGCTCTTGCTCCTGGAGTTCCTTGAACTCGCGAACGGCCTCTTCCCACTTGCCAGATTGGCCCAGTGCAGATGCTTTGGTCTTCTTGGCCTTGGTATATGTGGGATCGAGGGACAGTGCTCGTTCGCAGTCAGAGATGGCACCTTTATAATCCTTTAACTGAACCCGGCACAAAGCACGATTCTGCAGAAGCTTCGAGTTTGTGCCCCTGTTCAAGGGGTCAACCTCGAGGGCTTCCGTATACTTCTCGATCGCTGCGTCCCAGTGTCCCGCTTTATATTCAGTATTGCCATCTGCCTTCATCCGGTCCAGTTTCTGAACCATCCGCAGGTATTTGACCGCATCTCGATAGTCGGGATCACAGTTAACTGCTTGGCGAAAATGTTGGATGGCCTTTTCGTTGTCTCCTTGGGAGTATAAAGCTCTGCCCCGTAGTACCAGTGCTTCGGGATCCTGGCTATTATTTCGCAGCAGGGACATGGCTACATTCTGTGCGTCTCCTAGAGCATTAACATTACCCATCTTCAAATAAGCCTCTCCCCTCATTAGCTGCCACTTTCTCGGCTTGGGTGCACCAAGCCCAAGCAGTTTATCTGCCTGGTCCAGCGCATGTAGTGCCATAGATCCGGTTGTCCCGTTTTTCAAGGCGTCTTCGGCAACTGAGATATGCTGCAACATAGCCTTTGCAGGAGCGGTATCTTTTGCTGACGGCGGCGGCTGAATGCGGTCATACGTATCCAGAGCCTCCTGTGCCCGGCCTAGATTGGTGTAAATGCGTGCAAGCCGCAGCAGGATTTTTTCATTATTGGGATCTAACTCGTCAGCTCGAGTGCAATCGTCTAATGCATTGATGTACAGCCCAGCAGATATGTATGCCGCTGCACGATTGCTCAGGTACGTGGCGGATGACGGTTGTGCCTCGACGGCTTTGGAGAAGAAAGGTTAGCACTCGCCACAGCCTTCGGATTCTGGTTATATACCTTTTGTGTACTCTTCGATGGCCTTCTTGTACTCCTTCGCTTTGTAATACTTATTCCCCAAAGTTTTGAAAGCCTCGGCCTGCTCCGGCGTAGGAGGGGCGTCCTGGACAGGACTCGCGGGGTTGGACTTGTGTGGAGGAGGCTCTGGTGCTTCGGCATCGCCATCGACGTCCGTGCCGTTAGCCCCATTCGCCTTGGGTATCTCGAAGGCACCCGGCATGCTGCTTGGGGTCTCGGTGTCGACATCCATGGCGTCAGGCATGGCGGAGAGTGCGGAGAGTGCTGAGAGTCTCTTCTGGAGCTGGTCGAGAGGGAGGTTCAGCGGGTGAGTGTCGGGGTCCTCGGCGCGGCGAGAAGAGCTGGACTTGGGGAACCTGCGGCCACTGCTACGTGGTGACCCTTGCTCTGGCTTCTGGGGACTGCTGCTGGTGTTCAGGCTCTTGTCGGCAGGTCTGCTCGACTCGGAGGAGGTGGATTTCTTGCGGGCAGAGGAGCGTGACGGGGCGGGCGAGGCGCTGTCGCGGTTTCTGGACGATTTGTCTTTGTCACTGCTGGGCGTCTTAGGGTTCTTATCGGCCTTGGAAAAGAGTCGCATTTGTGGAAAGTCTTAGTTTTAGTGCCCGGCCGGTGGGATGCACTTTTTAGTGTGTAGTTCGGGAGGACCGCGCAAGGAAAAACGGTCGAAAGGCAAAACTGGGGGACGTTGGTTGGCTCACACGCCTATCGACGCCCGGCAAGCAGAAAGAACCCTGAAGATGGCTGGCCGCTGGACAGAGGCAGGTAGCTGGTGGGACAGAGCCGAAGGCAGAACAAAGATTGAGATCGTGGCAGGTCTTTGGAGATGTTTTTCTGTCGCCAGAGGCACTCAAAGTGCGTTGAGGAGTGCTGGGCGTGCTGGTTGGAGAGTTGGGCCTCAAGAACGAGCCAATAATGGCCGTGGGCAATGGGGAGATGGACTGTGTGCCTGCTGGTTAATGTCTGCGGAGGGGAGACGGGTTTCTTCTGTGCCAGTCACCTTCCCGGCATTTTGATGGCGTGTTCCTAATTTCTAATATTTTATTCTATTCTTCCTACCCATACTCTCATTTATTAAATTTTTTTTTATTTTCCCCCTCGGAGCTGATATCCCCGGCGGGGTTCTCGAAGCTTCCACCCCCAGATTCCGAACACTGCAACTACTCTCAGACGATGTTGCAGTAACAAGTCGATGTTTGAAGATATCGCTCAGAGACTACAGTATTCACGGTGTTTGGAGTGTGTGGAGCTATACATTCAAGGAGAGTAGGTGCCTAGTAAAGCTCAAAGGGTGGGTATAATTACAGCCTCGCGTGCCACTCCTCAGCCTTGGCTCTATGTGTCTATAAGTGGTTATACATATATATACATCATTCTCGATTCTTCAGTCATAAAAGTATACCGGGATCCCATACACGCAGACAGCTGCCGCGTTCAAATATCGCAGGTTGCAAGCTTCTCTTCCCTTGCCAACAGCCTCGATCAGTGACATCTTCTGTTCGCCTCCCCCTTGTTTCTTTTCCCGCCTGGCTCGGTTCCCCTGGCTGTCGAACAGCCCCCAATGTTCAAACGTCCGCATCGCAAATCGATCAATGTCTTTATCGGTAACATCCCAGAGCGTGGCTACTAAGGCGGGACTCCCGGCATGGAGGTAGTTAATGGGCGGTCCGTATGGCTCGAATTCTCCAGCCTCCGTGAGAGCGCCACTACTGCAACCCATCAACATCGTCACGGCGCATTTGTCCAACTTCCTGATCTCTCGTGCTCTGATATATTGCGCCCCGCTTCCATGGCCAAAGTATAAGAAGAGATCTTTTGATCCAAGATCAGACTTCATTCCCTCTTGGGTAGGTTCGTGCGCAATGACGCTGTTCCATTCGCTTAGAGATTCAAGGCGTTCTTGGAACGTGGATTGAGTTGATTTGAGATCCCCGCCAGGGTTGAGAATGTACGAACCGTTTCTTCGATTAATATACTGCCCTTGGGGACCGTCTTCTGGTGCTTTTTTCTGCGACTCAATGATACGATCGCGAAGTGATCCGAGTGAAGGTAAGCGGGATACTGCCATACCCCTCATGCATGGCAGAGATTCCCAGGGGAATGCATGGAGTGCCTTATCCAAGATCAAGATCGTATGTCTTCCTCCGTCAATGGAGGTAGATGCACGTGCTGCTTCGTGATAAGAGCGTAGAGTATCGAGGGTCTCAACCACGATTGAGTCGAAGTCGATTTCCGCGTACGCATTCATTTCGCCATGGAACTGGAGGATGTCGACGACAAAATAGAGAAGGTCTGTTAATGGCTCTGAAAAGTCTACATTCTCATCAGACGCATCCCCTAGCCCAATGAACAGCTCCAGAATTCTAGAGTCCAAAGTGATACGACAATTTGCGCTTTTCTTGCCAGTCTTTTGGCGCGACGGGAGGTGCCTATCCAAAATGTCCTGGAAAGATTTTTGGAACCGAGCTAATAGACCTTGCCGCGTTGCGTGCTGCGAGAATATACCAGTAAAGCCTCCAAGCCATACCTTCTCGATGTTCTCCAGGAGATTTCTCAGCCGAGAATCCAACTCTTCTCGTTCACGCCACCAGTCCTTTTTAGCTTCACGGGTGGTCATATCACGAGCATCATGCGCGGTCTCATTTGCCAGTTCTATGATTTCCATGAGCTCAGAGTGACATTGAGAAAATCCAAACACCTCCTCGTCAGCATCGATTGAGTTGTTTCTTCCGAGTGGCAGACGAAGCACAAACGGACCATGCCCTGCTTGCAATTTACTGATGGTAAGTTCATTGCGGCTATCACTCAGTGAGATTGAAATTGCCGTCCATGTACTCGGAATAATATCAATGTAATCCCTCTGAAACCTGGACATATCAGATGGGAGGCCAGTACTAGCTCTTCCCGAGTCAAGAGATGGAAGACTTGGCCAATTAGACTCCTCAGCCTTAATCCCGGCTTGTGGATCAGCCAGGATTGCTCTGCGCTCTCGGCGTAGAACAAGAGTTCTCGCTGTTTCTACAGCAGTTAGCACATCAAGAGAATTAAACACAACAAAGCAACATACCAATTAAGCAACTGGCAAATCCAGGATGGCCGGCAAGCTTCCCTCTCTCTATGTCCGCAGCGGATAGCAGCATAGAAACACTATTTAATAGCGAAGAAACGGAGTGGATCACAGCTACTGGAGCTGTCATAAGGGCAGCGGAATGCACCTCCATCAAATATTCTTGAGCTTGGTGCAATTTATCAATAAAACTCTCTGCAGATGGACTCTTCGATCCAGAGAAATCAGTACTATTCTTCACTGCCTTTGACTTCCCTAAATGAGATGGATGTGTAAATGACGACCGCTCTCCATTGCTCTTGTCTAGCTTGAATTGTGCTACAACTGATGGGAATGATATTGTCGATTCCTGCAGAACTGAATACAAAGGATCTGCATTCATAAGTTCAACACTCTGGAGGAGCATCCTGTTCGCCATTGCCAGTCCATGATTAATGACATCAATCTGCGACTTTGAGTAAGTTTTAGCTTCTTGCAAGAGGCTAAGAGCATCTGCAAATTCCTTAGTGCACGTTATGGTCCGGGCTTTCTGTCGAAGAACCATGGCTTTCAATGACATCAGTGGAAGACACTGCTCAATAACGGATGAGACAACATCCATTACAGGCGTCAGGCGGGTGGTAGTTTTTCGATTGGTGGCTGCCATTTGTCGAGTTGTAGTCTTCTTTGCAGGAGTCTTCTTCTTCGAGACGGCAAGTTGTGCCATCTTTTTGTCCAACTCTTCAGCCGGATCGAGAATTCGATCCGCTGCATTAATAAAGTCCTCCCTGGTTAAATTATCCAAACATGTCTTCACTTCTTCGTAAGCAGCTAATTCAGCCTTTTGATCGCCAAGAAGACCCTGCATGTTACCAAGCTGATAGACCAGAAGGGCTGTATCTCTGCTATGCTCCTCGTATGATGGGCGAAGACCTTTCGCCGCCACAAGAAATTCGGCTCCTTTATCAAGCGCCCCGGCTTTGAGCCATATCCCACCCAAATATGCGGATGCAATTGCAGCTTGTCTTTTAGAGCCAACTTTCTCGACGAGCTTCAGTGCCTGCTCTGCATAGTACATTGTCTCTTGAAACATGCCATGATGGGCGTAAATTTCCGATAGATGAGAAAGGCCTCGAAAGAGGGGAGTGATTAGCGCCCAAAACTCTGAGCCAGTCTGTGACTCCTGATTCTCCGTACCAGAAGCAGCAATTGTCGATAAACATAGTTGCGACGTATCGTCTGTTAGCCTTTCTATACTTGTTTGGGAAGGAGCTGATGCGGAGATCTCATGATGCCGTCGTTCTTCAATACTGGTCCAGGCATGCCGCAGCAGTTTCACGCCCTGTTTTGCATGAACGAGGGCTAAATGTGGCGCACCGCGTTCAATCGCTAGAATTGAACATAGAAGGTACGCATTTGCAACCAGCTGGCGTTTTTGAAATTTTCTTTTTAGGTTTGCTTGTGCACTGGATTTTGTGCGGCAATCCTTCTCTTCAAAACACATGTTTTGAGCTTGGAAAAGATGTTCCTCGCTATTTATATGTCAGTTGACTCCTACCGTATGAAAATGGAGACATACCTTTTATCGTAATTCCCAATATTTAGTAAATATTCGGCATATGCAAGGTGTAACTGGAGCCATGTAAGTGGCAATGCTCCATTCTCATCGCAATAACTTTGGGCTCTGTCAAAAACCAAGCCAGCCTTTCCAGAATACCCAAGTTGAGCCCATTGGCCTCCTAAGCGTATGAGACTAACCACGAAATTGTCAGGATTGGAGGCAGTTGCACGAAGCTCTTCAAAGTCTTTGATCAATCGAAGAAGTGAGAGTCGTGTAACATCAAGGCCTTTTACCTGCAGAAAGTCCGCAATTAACTGCAGCTGAACCAAAAATGTATCCGGATCCTCAATTTGAGCCTCTACAGAGCTCCAATTCTCGCTTCCTGCCCGAATATTGGACCAAACAGCAAAGCTTTGTTTTAAGACGTCGACCCGTGGCATATCCCGTTGAAGTTCAAGCAAGGCCATATTCAAAGCCCGCAAATGACTCAAAAACCCTTGCAGTCCCTCATCTTTGGTACCTTCAACGGTAAGATATTTAGTCGCCAATGAATTAGACTCTTTCAAGATATCTCCAATCGCTTCTCTTTGAGTCATATCGAGAGAGAGAAATCGACCCAGTACTCTCATCCTCCGAATGGGGAACTGAGTACTGTTGTATACGAATAGTAATTCTCGGCAAACTTTCGTTTGTAGAGTTGAAGAAGAATTTGGGTTGCTTGACAGCGCCTCCAGAAGTTGTTCCAGTACTGTGCCTCTTTCATCGTCCGACCACGGCCCGTTGAGAAGCGACGCCTGGGACGAAGGGCCCAAGTATTTCGTCTGGACTTTCACGAGAGCTTGAATTGTACGCCCTAGTATTTCTGTGTCCTCATTCTGGCGCCAGGCTGCCTGTATAGACCCTGTAGCTGCGGCGGCGGCAACGGTAGATAACACACCTTCACTAACCATTTCATCCCGGAGACTCAACAATGTTTTGGATAACTCATCATATCGGCCAGCTGTCTTGCATATATCGGCCATCCGCTCGAGTTTCATTGACAGCAGAGCGGCTTTCTTCTCTTGTTGTGGTCTGGAGCGTACAGAATCGATTGATCGTCTCAAAGCTCGTATTTGTTGTCCATCTTTCTGGCTATCAGAGTCTCTCCGCATATTTAGATACTGTGAGAAGTAGAGATTGGAAATTCGCACATAATATGACTGAGTCGAGTTGGCAATTGCTAAGGCAGATTCTGAGGGTTGTCCATCCAGTCGTTCCAGTAATAGCAGGCAGTCCTGAAGTTTAGAATCCATCAAATCCCATGCTAGTCGGTTTTCACTGAGAAATGTTCTTATCAAAAATAATGCTGAATCGATGGCATGAATGGCTGACTTCCTGATAAATTGGCGGCGCTGCTCGTAACGAATGATATCTTTCGGACTACAATGGGCGTCAGGAAAAGTCCCAATATACCTCAATGATAATCGAGGGCACATTAAAACTAGTGATTCGCACATCTCGCGCATGCCGTCAGTAAGCTTGCAGGTTGTCGAATTTTTGCTCGCGAGAAGTGTAACCGCTGACCTCCTCACTGCAGAGATCTCAATAAGAAGATCATCAATTTCAGACGACTCTCCTCTGAATGGTCGCTCAAGGACGTCCAACAAGCCAAGAAGTTGCTCCTCATCTTCGGAGTGTCTTGTCGTTCTTCGTAGTGATAATCCTACGGATCTGGCTACAACGGCGCAACGCTTCGCCTCTGAGTCTGTCTTGGCATTCAAGAGGAGAAGTACTTTCTGGGTCCAAGAATTGGCTTCATCTATAAGACTCGCTTCTTGCGAAATTGTACTTAGCAACCGATAAATTGCAATTACCGTCGATCGGGCGGTGGCTGTCGTCGTATCCTCCAAGTCCGGAAACGCTTCTTTCAGTGATTTGAAGGCAGATACTGAGATTTGATATGCTTCATTATTAGCGCAACCATTCCTCCTCGCATAGGCTGATAGGCAACGAAGAAATGGGTCAAGCAACTCTTTTACTGGATCTGCTTTGTGGCCAGCTAGCTTCCACCACATAACTCGATTGTGGAGAGCTATGGTTTGCAATTGAAATGCAATCTCAGGTGGTAAGCTAAGTTTTCGGTCAAGAGCTATTGTATCATCCGCCGGAGACACATTTGGTGTAAGTGAGAGAAGTATTTCGGAAATAGACTGGAGCTGACGAGCGCATTTGTCGACTTTCGACGTTGTAGCAGCTAAGAGTACGAGGCTTGTTGGCGAAGAAGGTTGTGCCGGCCTTAGGATTGGAAGAGCAGCTTCGGCCTGCTTGTAATTTCGCGTGGAGGCTATGAGCCTTAATGCTTGTGTCTGAGACATGATAGCTAAGCTCAATTTCTCTCCTTCAAGAACTTTATCATTAAATTGCAGCAGCCCAGCCAGTGTTTGGGATGGCTGTGTTGGCTGGATCTTCCTCGATAATTTGGTCTGACCGGAGGGCTTGTCGGCTTCTCCATCCAGCAACTTTTTCAGAGCCATAAGCTCCTTTAAAGCTAAATCATCCAGTCCCAACGAAATTAGTTTTCCAATTAGAACAGACATCCCACTCTCAAGCTGATGGCGCGGCAACTTTATATCCGGCGCTTTCGAGGACTGCAATGAGCGGAGACACGCGAAGGCAATCCGGGCACATTCTGCAATACATATATTGCCGGAAGTAATGATTGATGGTGAAGAAGACGATCTTCTAAGCCCTGTGGAATCACTGGGCGAGGAAGACATTCGATTTGGCGATTTCGGTTGGAGCGGCGATTGCGGTGCGGAAGTTGAACGTCGAAGGACTCTGTCGGACGATGTTTTAACCAGCTCCTTCGCGACAGGTTCTCTCTTTTGTATCGAAGTTGGTGCTTTGATGGATTCGCTAAGCGCCTTAAGCGTAGAATTGACAATCTCTGTCGCCAATATGAATCGTTCCTTTGAAGACAGCCATTCTCCGTTCTCTTGAGTTCCATCTTTCAATCCCTTCCCTCGAGTTTTCGTAGCTACCTTGCCACTTTTTAGCTTCGTTGAGGTCGCGGGCTTTGTACTCTTCTCAGATACTGATATGGTGCCTGTCTTTATGCTTGCAGAATTTAATAGCAGAAGATCCCTCAGCGCTGTTACAGTCGCGGGGCTACAAGTAGCTGTGGAGGTCGTAGCGGCGCGAATCGAATCCGCGGTCGCATATACAGTAGACATTATAGAGCGAGCCCAAACAGTTGCATAACTAAGATTCAAACATTGCCCAAAAAAATGCCGCGAGAAAATTGAGGCGGGCCAAGGAAGCAGTATGTGTAGGTCGTTGGTACATCGCGAAGAAGAAATGGTCAGGTTCCCAGCGATGACCGGGGTTGGCGTCGCCACAGCAACCAACCGCATCAGGCCATGGAAGGCCGCGGGACTGGAATTTTAAAGTCAAATGAACAAATTGACTAGGCCAGCAACGGTGGACAGGTCCTTCAGCACCAGGCTCCAACAGAAGAAGCAGCCGCCATGAACAAATCGACTTCACTGCGGCGAATGGTCCTCACGCCGACAAACCTTGGGAGTTCGATATTTGCCCTCCGAGTCGTTCAGCCTGCAATCGCAAACCCGAGAGGCTACGCGACACTCAGCGTCACTCAACCTTCCTTCTGGAAGAGCTTGATCCCCAAACCATTTCGAAAAGATGCCACATCTGGATCGGTTACCAAGAAGCTCCGATCCAAAGAGTGGAATCCGGCGACCTTTTTCATCTTCATCTTCTTGTTAATAGGGTCAATGTCCATCCAGATGATCGCCCTCCGCAATGAATTTGCCGCCTTTACACGAAGAGCAGATGCAAAAATTGGATTGCTGAAGGAAATCATTGAGCGGATACAGAAAGGTGAAGATGTTGACGTTGAGGGATTACTTGGGACTGGCGATGCAAAGAGGGAGAAGGAATGGGAGGAAGGTATCAATGCCATGCTTCATACTTTAAGGTTATCCCACTGACTTTTTGCCGTAGTACTGCAAGAGATCGAACGAGAAGAGCAGGCCTGGGAAAATTCCCGAAAGCTAAAGCCGAAGCACGGCCGCAACCTAGAGACGAGCAAGGAGATCACAGCAGATGCAAAAACAGCTGACAAGGAGCCAGAGAAGACAAAATCACTGTCTCCCCCTGGTTTCTACTGAGTAATCAGTCCTATTCGCATCATGGAGCTGCAACCCCTCCGATATATGAAACCTATTTAACGCACTGTCCTTTAGAACCTTACCGTTAACACGAGAAATGACACTCTTCTCAACGACACTCTTCTCAACGTCTTACCAAAGCTATCTGCACTGTTAGATATATATGGTATTGTTTGGTAATACATTAGCTCTTATAATTCGTATAAGAGACTGGCCATATTATGACAGCATATCTTTGAACATTCTACTGTTCTTCTGTTGTGCATCTGCGGCTGTGGTAGCATCACTTTTATGGAAGTGAGCATACCCCGATTCCTTCAACCGATTAACTAGGCCAGGGAGGACTTTATCAGTGCCCATATCGATTCGAACGCCCGCTTCCCCGTCTTGGCCAATAGGGAGATTTTGGAAGAACTCCTCTTCTCCTCTCACACCACCAAGATTTAGTATAGCAATAGGCATACCTCTCTCAAGAGCCCTTCGGGCAAGTCTCCATGCCGAATACGTAGCAAGGGAGGTTCCAAGAACCAGCAATTTTCCAGATCCATCAATTGCATGCTCGGAGGCTTCCTTAACGCGGCCATCTATGCTCTCCCCGAACATAACTACAGATGGCTTCAGGATGCCAGCTGTGCTTATAGGTTGCCAAGCACCTTCTTCATCAACTTCGACTCTCGTCTGTGTGCCATCGACGGCAAGAGGAGGATTAGCTAGACAGTGAGGACAGGCTGGGTATCTGAATGTCGTATAGGGGGCTCCAGGAAGATCGACATCTCCATCAGGGTTGACCCTCATTCCCTTGGCCCGCCTCTCATCTGGATTCTCCGTATCTAGAGCCCCCGATGCAACTGCCTCGGCCAGAAATGCTGCCCATGCAGGGTTGAGCTTTGACAATGCTTCTTGAAAGCCGTCTCGAGGCTGCTCATTATGACAAGTTACACATCTCACAGCGCGAAGATAGCCGTGGAGCTCCAGGGTTGGGATGTCTGGGTGGGCTGCCGAATGAAAAGAGTCGACATTTTGCGTGATGACACTCCGCACCAGACCCATATCACCCAAATCTTTGACAGCGAAGTGCGTTGTGTTCGGCCTAGCCTTGTGTAGATTCATCCAGCCTAGAAAGCTGCGGGCCCAATATCTCTTCCGCGCCTCGTGGTTTGCCAGGAACTCATGGTAATATATAGGCCGATATTTCTTGTTCAGCCTATACGTCCCATTCGCCCCTCTATAATCTGCCAATCCCGATGCTACCGAAATGCCCGCCCCTGATAATATCACCGTCGACGCGGGATCCCCAGTAGGGTGTTGCAATGCCGGGGAGGGCGGGGCAGTAAGGAAGTTGGAGAGCGCAGCGATTGCGCCAGCGAGGTTGTCGGTATTGCGTGGAATAACCCTAGGCGAAGGTAGGGGGCCCGTATAGGGGATTCTCATCAGAGGCCTCTGCATCGAGGAGACATTCTAATACTGGAATCCCGTCGAGATAGCGCTCAATGAATATAGAGATGGGTCGTCAGTAGGCTTAGTCATTTATCACTGCAACGAATGCCAGCCTAGACGCCGCCCACTTTCTCTTACCTCCGGACGCTCTCTACACTTTCTTCTGCAGACTATTCCTATTTCCTTCCCATGTTTGCTTTTCACCGTACATAGCCGTTTTAACCTCCTACTGCCTCGGATTGATGCCCAGAGACGCGCGTCTCGGTGGCAGGTTCCCCTGTGAGACGTCTTTCGGAGGGGTCTCTCCGCCCTTCAGCTATATATGCCTCTGCCGACTTCCAACCATGGGGCATCGCGCTTAATGCCTGTAACTTCTCAGCTGCGGGCGAGGCTCAGAAGAACAGATCACGTTAAACAGTTCCGGGTCCTCCAGACAGCCGCTCTTAATTCTTCTCCTGCTTTCACTTCTATCGCAAAGACCTGCTCTCCCTTACCGTCCTTTCCTCGCCTTCAGTCTTTTACGAATCCGTTGAACCCGCAACATCCAGCAATGGCCACGCTCGCCCAGACCCAGACGCGCACACATATGGGCCACTCGCACCACCACCACCACCACCACGACAATACCTACCTCACGTCGACGAATAAGAACGATGCCGGTGTGCGGATAACTCGAATTGGTCTGTATTCGAACCTCGGGATGGCGGTTGCGAAGGGGGTGGGAGGATACGTCTTCAATTCGCAATCCATGATTGCAGACGCGTGGCATAGCTTGACGGACTTGGCCAGTGACGTATTGACATTGGCGACAGTGTCGTGGAGCTTGAAACCTCCCACAGCCCTTTTCCCCACCGGCTTTGGAAAGGTGGAAAGCTTAGGCTCGTTGGGAGTGAGTGGAATGCTACTGTTTGGAGGGTGCTTTATGTGCCTGAATAGCTGCGAGATCCTCTACGCACATTTCTTTTTGGATGCTCAAGCTGCTGCAGAGATAGCATTGCATGGGCATGGCCACAGCCATGGTCATGGCCATGCAGAAATGGGCCCGAGTCTCCATGCCGCGTGGCTAGCTGCAGGGACAGTGGTTGTCAAGGAATGGCTGTACCAAGCGAGTAAGAACCGCCTCAATTTTTATATATACAGATGTTGACATTACCGTTTTCAGCAATGAAAGTAGCTAGAGAACGCAAGTCCTCCGTCCTGGCTTCAAACGCAATCCACCATCGAGTTGATTCTCTTACTGGTATCGTCACCCTCTTTGCAATCCTCGGGGCAAACCTTTTGCACAATGCAGCATGGCTGGACCCTGTTGGCGGGTTTTTAATTTCTCTTCTGGTGATCAAAGCCGGTTGGGGCAACACCGTGGCTGCATTATACGAGCTGGCGGACAAAGGAATTGATGACGAAATCAAGGCTTCTGTCTCTAAAGCGGTCAAGAAAAGTCTGGCCAATCTATCAAACGGCTTGCAAGTAGAACTACGAGAAGTTGAGGGTGTCAAGTCAGGCCAGAACTACCTTGTGGACTTGCAGCTGGCCGTGCCAAAAGCCTGGACGATCGAGAACGTGGCCGAAGTAGAAGCTGCCGTGAGAGAGACTGTCGGATCGAAAGTTCGTGGGGTGCGCAGAATCAAAGTTCGATTTGTGCCCAAGGATACCATGTCGACATCTCTGTTCGATGAATTCATCCAGCGCGACGTGAGTCCACGCGAGAGCCCAGAGCCAGAGGAAGCAGACAACAACCATAACCATGATCATGACCATGACCACGACCATACTCATGCACCACAAAACGGGAAGAGAAACGGAAAGAAGACGCAATGAATGTTAGAGGCCATTAGGATATAAGAGCATTAAGTGGAGTTGGCGTTGTATACTATGCTTATGCTTAACTTCAGGTCCCGGGCGCAGGCGTTGCACGGAAACTGGAATGGACATCCAGATATTTTGGGGAAGACTTGGGCTGCTAAGAAGCCAAAGAAAGTACTGTGCGCCACTGATAAATCATGTACACCTAGCTATCTATAGATAGACAGAAAGACATCCTCCTGTCCAATGTTGGCAGCCCTTTGAAATGATTGGCGCGCATCGGCGACAGTGATCCAGAATCTCTTCACCGGCCTAGCCGGGTAAATAGGGAGCTTCCCCCTGTCGAGCGGACAATCAGCCTCGATCGTCACCCCACCATGCCATCATTTATCCTTTTTCCTAAGACCAACTTGACTTCCGATTCTGATGAACTTTTCTGAACAGGGAGGGTATACCTCTGCTGTGTATAATCATTCCCAGCCTAAAAATGATCACCCAAGATGGACCCCTCTATCTCGGCTTCGATCTCTCAACGCAACAGCTCAAAGGTAGGTCGGGATAGCTCCTTAAACCCACCATTCCTGCATCACGTCTGACCATCCACAAAGCAATTATTATAACATCCGATTTGAGTGTCGTATACGAAGCCAAGGTCGACTTCGATGCTGACCTGTCCAAGTATGGAATCAAGAAAGGCGTTTTCATCAATGAGGCCGAGAGGGAGGTTTATGCACCGGTAGCTATGTGGTTGGAGGCTGTAGACCTGGTCCTCCATCGACTGGTAGAGAAAGGGACGCCATTTGAGCGGATTAGGGGCATTTCCGGGGCAGGCCAGCAGCACGGTAGCGTGTACTGGAGGTCGACTGGCGAACAATTGCTGGGCAGCTTAAAGCCTGAAGAGAGCTTGGTAGACCAGCTCAAAGAGGCTTTCGCTCACCCTTTCAGTCCCAATTGGCAGGATGCCAGTACTCAAAAAGAATGTGACGCTTTTGATGCTGCACTTCTATCTGAGGAGACTTTGGCGGAAGTGACTGGAAGTAAGGCACATCATGTGAGTGAGTTACTTTAGCCAGTGATTTATATTAATATCGTGAATGCAGCGTTTTACAGGGCCACAAATCATGCGTTTTCATAAACTACGGCCAGAGGTATATCGAGATACCTCACGCATCACACTGGTGTCATCCTTCCTCGCCTCTGTCTTTCTTGGCCGCATAGCTCCATTTGACATTAGTGATGTCTGCGGCATGAATCTCTGGGACATCAAGGCGGGGACCTGGAATAAAGCGCTGCTGAAGCTCGCGGTTGGAGACGATGGACTCGAATCGCTCAAGGGGAAACTCGGCACCGTCAGAGAAGATGGAGGAGGCAGCATGGGCCCGATATCCAGGTATTTTGTGCAACGTTACGGCTTCAGTCCAGATTGCGGCATCGCTCCCTTCACGGGAGATAACCCAGCCTCCATACTAGCCCTCCCTCTCCGCCCTCTTGACGCCATGGTCTCTCTAGGGACATCTACCACCTTCCTCATGTCCACCCCAGCATACGTCCCAAATCCAGCATATCACTTCTTCAACCACCCCACCACAGCAGGACTTTACATGTTTATGCTCTGCTACAAAAACGGCGGTCTCGCTCGCGAACGCATCCGCGATGCCCTCCCAAAACCCTCATCGTCCGACCCGTGGGCAACCTTCAACACCCACGCCCTCACCACCGCGCCCCTGGGACAATCCACGCTCTCCTCGCCCGCAAAACTCGGGCTGTTCTTCCCGCTGCCGGAAATCGTGCCCAATGTCCGAGCAGGCACATGGCGCTACAATTGTGCCCCTGACGGCTCCAATCTGCAGGAGACAAAACTCAGAGCCGCAGCCCAGCAAGACACATCCTCACCCTGGGGCCTCATCGATGACGCCCGCGCCATCGTTGAGTCTCAAATCCTCTCGCTGCGTCTGCGCTCCAAGAATCTTGTGCACAGTCCCAGCGAGGGCCTACCTCCGCAGCCGCGCCGGATATACCTAGTGGGCGGCGGCTCGCTGAACCCCGCGATCGCTCGGGTGGTAGGGGATGTTCTAGGTGGGACGGAAGGCGTATGGAGGTTGGATGTCGGCGGGAATGCGTGTGCTCTAGGCGGGGCGTATAAGGCTGTATGGGCGGTGGAGAGGAGGGACGGGGAGAGCTTCGAGGAGTTGATTGGGGAGAGGTGGAGAGAGAGCGAGGCCGTGGAGAAGATTGGAGAGGGGTATAGGGCGGATGTGTGGGAGAGGTATGGGAAGGTGCTGGATGCGTTTGAGGAGATGGAGAAAAGGGTGCTAGCGGGCGAGGAGAGGAATAAGTAAGTCGGCGGACGATGTGAAGCCATATTTGTAGAGTTGTCAAACTATCCGCACATCTCTAGAATGAACACGCAATAACACGCAAAACCACTCAACCGCCACCCACTGCCATCGTCCTGAATACCACTACCCGGAACTGTGCGAAGGCCACTAAACCCACTAATCTCCTGCCACAACCTAAAGTAGAAAAGACTACGACTGTAGAGATAGCCCCATCATTCTCTCAATAGCCAACTTAGCTACAACAATTGGCACTAGATACGTGTTTCGACCATGGCATTATGTGCTCACCAAATGCCAACGTCTTTAAAGTTTGTCTAGACTCTAGCTCGTCACTTCTATCTTGTGTAAACTATCCCCCTCGCCTGGCAGCCACTGCCTTCGCTTAGCTGTGGTTTTCACCAATAGAATCTATTACTCTAATACTAACGCCCCAGCAATTACTGTAAGAGAGAATGTCCAGGTCTGGTAATAGCTTAACCGGGACTAGCGGGTATACAACACTGCACTTTGAATACAAGATCCAATCACCATACAAAACTGCTAAATGAAGGCAGTGGCTGCCAGTCGAGGGGATAGAGTATATCGTCGCTACCCTTCTCTTCCCTAGCGTAAAAGGCAAGAACAACCCTGTCTAGGCCAATATAACACGAGAGATTCACTTAGTGGATGACCTCTCTGCGAAACTTATCATAGGCGCTGATATTATTGGACCTAAAAACATTGGTATTCTCGTCTCCGAAAAGGTCGCACAGATCAAGTCCTGTAGTATATGCATTTCTATTGATATTCACGGGGCCAAAATGCTGTGCAAGGCAGAGTAGTGTTTGCGAATATCGGGAAGGTATTCGTTAAGGGGCATCAAAAATAACAAAACAATGAGTAAGTTTCCCATCCTCTACTTTGCTCACAGCTAACGCTTAATACCTTAAGCGTACGATGTCTTACTTGCATGAAGTGGCGCCCTCGATGTGATTATGATGAATACCAGAGAAAGCCTTATGGCGGTGTAAGTGCTCTCGTGGCTTTCACACACATCCTCAATGGGTCCTGAAGCTGATCATTTCAGCATTGCAAATTCTGCTGTTCTGCTCGAGACTGTAATTCTTGCAGAGTGTTTAAGCATAGTGCCTTCTTCTCCAAGTCTGAACGCCGTACTCGTGAACCAGTAAGCACTGACCCTAGACGAGTAAGCATTCTCTAATGCCATCGATCTAGTACGAGATTCTGACGCGTTTTGATATAGGCCTTGATCGAAGAGTTCAGATTGCTAGGCCGCACCGCCGAACTGGTGAGCCAATTTGGCAATAACCCTCGCGAAGTGCGGACCAGCGACCTCCCCGCCGATGTCGAGGCCTGGCCGTTCCCTGTTGAATCTGGGGCAGTGGGAGCAATCGTAGCTGTTTGGTCATGGGGGCCGTTGGTTGGGAGTTTGGACTGCTCGAGTATAGAAGAGGTAGCAGCAGTTAAGTCATTGGCGGGGAGTCTAAACCAGTTGGTTGAGAGTTCGGACTACTTAGATAAAATATTCCTATACTTCACCATACTAGCAACAATCATGTAATCAATCGCGATGCGACTGTATGCTTCCGAGCCATTATCATAGAGTGCCTTCTTTAGCTAGGCTAGGTTAAAAGTTTAAAGTAGGTTAGTTATACCCAATTTAAAATGAAAGGGGTGAGTATACTTAAGAGATCACGGAGTGTCGTAAATTTCCTCACGCTATTCCCATAGCTTAACCAGGTCTTTTAGGCTGAAGATCTCTACTACTTGGTTGAAAGTAATATCTCCTGCAGTTAACTAGATAAGGGCTTATGAGCAAAAGTAATTTTAGAATAGATTGGCTTTGCTGGGTATTATCTTACGGATCGGGGTTTGGTATCTATCTCATCTTCGAGCAACTCAGAGAATCATGTAAGATTCCACTTGCAATAATAGTACGGGGAGTGAACACTGGCCATAACCCTTGAAAACTCGCTAGGGCTCTTTCGCCTACATCCCCATCAGTTTTGTAGATGTGCATTGCATTCGATTACCCAGCTAGCTAATCTGAAGGAGTTTTTTGATCTACCATTACAAGCAATGCGAGATCCGACCCAACTGCCAGAGGCGCCAAGTCGAACACCCATACCTTGCGATCCCATGCAAGCTCTCCACCGGAAAAGAAACAGAAAAATAATAAAAAGTCCGTGGAAACTCACATGATTCTGCGAGAGAGACCGACGCAACTCATCAATATAAGACGTAAGAGCTTTCTCAACCGCCATGTATTTAAGAAAAGCTCCATTTTGTTTTAGAATACCACCACACTCCCTCCCCTTCCATCCCCTTTTATCACATACTCAAAGTTTTTGTCCAGATCATTTCAGGGGCCAAACTGCCGCTGTAGTATACCAACGGAAAGACTGGGTTCTATAGGGTTTGGTGGACAAGACGTCTACGACCCCAGGCTGGGGAAGGCTGAGGTGTCGCTCGTGTTGATAGACGCTCCTCGGGGTGCTCCGCGGGGTCTGTCACCACGTCCACGGGAGGGTCCCTCTCCACGGCCACGGCCGCCGCGGAATCCACCATCGCCTCTGCCACCACGGGAGGGTCCATCCCCACGACCACGGCCGCCTCGGAATCCACCCCGACCGGTGCGCTCGGGGGCCTCGACGAAGCGCTGGTCAATGTCAAGGACCTGCTTCTGCTTGCGCTCGCGCTCGCGCTTGGCCTTGCCGCCGGAGCCTGCAACGAAGTCCTCCTCATCATCCTTGGTGATGGCCTTGGCGTTGGCCCACTTCTTGTCCTGCTTGGTGCCCTCATTCGGCTTCCGAGCCTCGGGGACACCAGAACCAAGCTGGAGCTTCTTCTCGGCGAGCTGGCTAAGGTAGTCGGCGTAGGAGATGCTGTGGTCCTCTGGCTCAGGCTCGGCCTCGGGTTCAGCCGCTCCAGCCTCTCCCTCCTTCTGTTCGGCCTTGGCCATAGCGTCACCAGCCTGCTCGTCCTTCAGTTCGGCATCGCCTTCGTTCGCGCCCCAGCCGTGGTTGGCCTGCTTCTCGGAGTCACTATGTATGTCAGCAGAGCCGTTACAACAACAGGTAGGCATTGGTCTCACCCTCCAACACTACGGCTGTGTCGGTCAAAGGGGCGACCACGTCCGCGGCCTTCGTACCCACCCCGACCTCGACGACCTCCTTCGGCCTCGTCGGTGGGCTTGCCTCGGTTGGCGGCACTGCCAGCATTGCGATCACGGAAGGCTACAGACAGGGTCAGCAAAGGCCGCCATTAAACGTGCTACTACCCGCGATGGTTGAGGCCTCCTTTGATGGGCGCACGTACCTCCTTCGTTGCCCTGAAGTCCACCACGGCGAGCACCTCTGCCATCGGTAGCGACATGAGCCTTGGAAGTTGGTGCCTCGCCTCCAGCATTGCGCTTGGTCGTCCGGGCAGGAGTCTTGTCGACAACCTTTACCGGTGGGTCGGGCTCCCTGTCGGAATCCTCATCGTGGGTGTTTCCTGTTCGCAATTTTCTATCAGTCGCGTGTCATTTTCTCGCTTTGGGATGACTTCATCATACCGAGAAGCTCGTACAGGTTCTGCACAGAAAGCAAGTCAGCATGGGGGACTCAATTGTGTGAGGCATGACGCTTCTGGGACGCCTGCGCCGGCAGCAGACAGGTCTGAACGCAATGGGGGTGGGTGCATACCTTAGATACGACGGTCGACATGATGCCGGCCTTTTTCAAAGCGCCTCCGAAGAAGGCTGTGCTATCGAGAACACAATTTGGGGAGTGTAGGACGGAAAATCGAGATGGACAGGCTCCTACAGATGAGGAAGCTGTCTCCCGATGAAGGTGGTTGAGGTGAAGAGGACTATCTTGGGGAGAATCGAGATGCGAATCGAGCGCCAGTGGAAAGCTGACCGACAATAATGAGGAAATCGGGGCGCCTCCAATCAGCCGCGTAGACTTAGCCGAGAGAAAACCCACCAACGCACGCCAGGGCTACAACCCCAAGAAATTGAAGCAGGAAAAAGGAGGATTCAGAGAGGTAAGGCAAGAATCGTCGGGGGCAGTCTCAGACGGATGGAAATGCAAGTTTGACATGATATAGGAATAATAGAGGGACTGAGCTGGGAACAATGGCCATGCACGTGTTTTGGGACCAGACGGCACCGTGCTGCCTGACTAACAACTTACGGAAGAGAGCCGACCTGAGTGAGCGTGGAAACCTGCCGAGACCGTGAAGACTCGACTAGAGGCAGCAGCAATGACGTCGCATATCTGACTTGCAGCGGGCTGGAAGTGGAGTAGTCCTGTGTCAACAGCCCTTCGTCCAATCACGAAGACAGAGAGAGACATTATACATCTCACTTCACTCAAATCAATCCAAGTTTGAGCACGCGAGGCACTTGGAACTCAGGATTTTACATTTTGTGGTACAAAATCACGGTGATATGTACAGGTAAGAAGTATGTAGTACACCCGTAGCTGAAAAGATGCCTCCCACAGACGCCGGTCAAAGCTACAGTTCTCTGTTAGCTCAGCCTAGATAGGCAGCAAGTACACAAAAGAGCATATTGCAGGACTAATATTTTCCTTGTTCCTTCTTGCCAGACCGCCAAATGGTCCAGCATTTTTTTAGGGGGTTATGCATCCGTTCATCTGTGCTATGGTCCATCCGCCTCGCTCAATATAAACCCCCTTAATGTTAACACCGGATGAACCATATAACCTGTCACTTTTCCATCCATTATGGAAGACTTGAGGTTCCTGCGGTTGCTTGCCAGCGCCTTCCTTTGCCTGCCCATATTGCTCAGGCCATTTAACGCCAGATAAATGTGTCCTCCCACCCCGATCGATGTTAAATACCCCTTTCGTAAATGCAGTGTGCCGCCCTTATGGGTATCAAAGACTTTTTGGTTGCTTTTTGATCTCTCTCATCTCATAGAACTCGTATCAAAAGAAAATTGCGTCGGGAATTGCATGCTCGCAGATAGGCCAAACGGATCCATGTCGAGCATGGGATCGTATGGGTCCAGTAGTTGGGCAACGGAGCTGAAGCTTTGGCTAGTTCCACTTATTGGTAAACCTGCGACTTGCTGACTATTCGGGTTGAGTGTTTGTGAACTCGTCTGTTGCTGCAAATTTGGGAACGTTTCGGGATATGGCCCAGGGCCAGACTCAGCTGTGTCTTGGTCTTCCACCATATCGGCTTGCGATTCGTACTCTTGTTCTATGCCGCAAATTAATTCCTGTCCAGATGGTCCTTTTGCAGAGAAGAGCGCCTGGAGAATTGGTTGTACTTACCGAGTTGGTCCATGTGGTTCCGGAAGTTCTGGTTGCGATAGTTTTGGAAAGGAGAGGGGTAGTGCGCCGCAACTACAGGAGTAACCCCTCCGCTACTTGACGTATTGCCTGCTAGACCTTTTGGTCCCAGTGGATTTCCAAAAGCTCCGGGATTAGTTATTAGGGCGGGGTTTGCAGGTATTCCCTTGGCCCCTTGAAGCCGTTGGTGCTGAGCCTGCGTTTCAGAGGCGGGAGGCGTCATCACCCCAGGGTTACTGAATCCTGGGGAGTTCGATGTGGGCGATGAGACCGAGGAGGGAGTCGGCCGTAGCTGTGGCGATTGCAGCTGCACTCCTGGCTCCAGCTTGGGAGCGATGTTTGAGTTCGATCGCCGGGCCTGGTGGTGCCGGTTCATGATTGCACGCTGCATCGTTGGTGGCTGGGCCATGTTCTGTGGCATGTGCGTGGTACCAACTTGTGGACTCCCCGTCTTTGCTCTCAGTTCGGCCTGGACATCGATACCTTTGATGATATTAGCCAATGATACACTAACAGCTCGTCTAAGGTATCGGTACCTTTCTCAAGCAAGATCCTCTCTAGGAGTGAATTCTTGTACCTCAGCATGAGACACTCGTCAGCAGCACTCCGATGGGCGGTCTGCAAGTTATGCAGATTGGTCTCATGAACGCGGATGGTTTCTTCCAGTTGCTTGATGTACTCTGTCCGGCGTTCTCTAAAGGCAGCCTGGGCCTGACGGTTCCGCTGCTTCCGCTCCTCGGAAGTAGCATAAATCTAAGGCGAAGTCAATGAACAGGTACCACAATAGGGCTACAAATCGAATAAAAAAATTCCTACCGGCTTACGGCCACCCTTTCTCTTCGGCTGGCCTACATGGTCTTGATGGTCTTGCGGGAGTCCGGCCTCGGCTTCAGGCGTCGAGCCCATGGAATCATCCGAGCCCTCGCGATCAGGTTCCTTTTTATCTATGGACATACTGTCTGCCATTGCTTGTGACCCAGGGGCCGGCCAGGCGACGTTGGGTCGAAGTCACTGCTGCCCTGCCAGACAGCCCCAGCGTGGCAACCGCTGCTCCCGCACAGGGCCAGCACAGGGAGTTTTAGACCCCGACCACCGAATCTCAGCAATGAGTTGGCGAGAGAGATAGATTGCTGATAGATAGATAATGCACAACTTCGTCAACGCCGCGGGGGGGGGAAGGGTCGGGCGCCGACGGGATCTGCTCTGCGTGACGGGTACAGAACCGCCAGGTCAGGTACGGGCCCCAGCGACGCGGACCTGGCACTGGACGAGGACGAGCGGGCGGCTGTGTAGTGCACTTGTCAACCTCAGTCTGGAGGCAAGGCTGGCTGGGGGCCGGGGGAGCAGAGGGGCAATGGGAAGGGACGAAGATTAGAGTATCGATAGAGAGATTGAGGAAGCAAAAGATAGAGTAATGAGGAGGAATTGAGTACCTAATGAAAACACGAGGGGGCTGACCGGAAAGGAAAGGGCTTTTAGATCAATTTTTTTTCACTGCTGCAGCGGCGGGACCTCTCCGCTTTACAACCGTTTGGCACGAAAGAGGGGGGTTAAGAAGAGGAGTCCCTTTAGCGGGTCATCTGTCCAGGGGGTGGAGGTCACCGTAAGGCCACGAAGGACCAGACAGCAGCCAAGCTTGGGGGGGGGGGGGGGGAGACGAGGGAGGTAAATGGGCGCAAAATGGGGGCTTGTGGTAAGGCGGGAGCGTGTAGCTATTTCGGGAGAGGTAGAGAGGAGAGGGGAGAAGGGAGACAAGAGAGAACAGGTGTAGGCAGAGTAAGCAGAAGAGGGAGGAGACAAAGTAGACAGAATAGATAGACAGCATAGACAGAGTAGACAGCGTACCCGTAGACACAGAAAATGCCCCCCCATTCCCATTGAACCTTCGACCATCATGGAAAGCGCCATGGCTCGCAGCATAATGCCAGACCAAAACCCACCAGGTGAAGCACCACTACGCTTTAGTAGGTACCTCCCGCCCCGTGACGTCTGGTCATCCCCACACTTCCACGCCTTCCAAACCTTCTAGTCAGTGCAGAGATTTTACTCTGCAGAGTTTCATCCGCCCGGGCGTCCAATCAAGCCCTGTGCAGCCTGGCGAACGGCTGCCGGACGCGCTCGCGGCATACCGTAAACCATCGCCCTGCCCCCGCGCCCACGGTCATCTCCTTCATCGCCTTCCTCCGTCATCTCCCCCAGCAAAACGCATCCCCCCAGACCGTGTGCGTGCACTCGGGGCGCCGCAAGGGATTTCACGCAGCACGCCTATCGGAGGCGGCACAGGCCTGGAGGGGCGTGGTCACCTGAGTCGCTGAGATTCTCGCGCTGCGTTGGCCGTGTCGCCGCGACTGGATGCTTTCGCCTTCTCCGGTCTAGTCCGGCCCGGGGCATCAGTGCCAACGCGGAACAGCTTGTAAAAAATGGTGAGGTGTAAAATTGCGCGCCCCGTGATCGGAGTACGGGTCACGTGGAGGCGTCTTCCATCATCACGGCGTCGGGACTCGGCACCTGAAAATGTCTCTTCCTCCACAGGCGGCAGGCGCAGCCGGTGGATTATGTAACTTCTTATTAACACACCTGATGCACTGGTGACACGCTGAAGAGTGGATGCCTCAGCCATCAACAACCAATGTAAACAAATCGACGTCAGACTGTCAACAGTGCTTCGCTCGGAGGTTTGATACGCACGGTGTCGACCTGAGTACAACCTCACCTCCTCCTTCTCCGCCCTCACCACCTCCGCCCACCCAATTCCACGCACAAATCTCGCCACAGTCTCTCTACACACCACCCTCCTTTGAGGAAACCCCAGAGGTCCCACGCCATGTCTCCTCGTCGCTCATCTCGACTGAGAGATCGCAGTGCGACCCCAGCCAAGGTACGTCCCTCTCCGCGTCTTATCAGAGCTCGCCCACTTAGATCGCCGCCCTGACCCTTACTTTCCCCTATAGTCTGTTGGCTATACCCCCAAGCACCTCGAATCGCTCGTCGAGCACGAGGAAACACCCACTCATGGTGCACAATCGAACCTTGATTCCATACTGTCGTCCCCGGCGCCCCAAACACCTGTCACCGCGGGTGACATCAAACCCTCCCTCGAGGAGATGCATCCAAGCAGGGCCCACAAGAGCACCACAGAAGCACCCGACTCCGGCCTGCGTCTTGGCTTCGCCGACATCAATCCAAAGCCCGGCCAGCCTTCGGGTCTCTCGCAGGAAACCCCTACCAAACCCGGCATCTCATCCCCCGCCTTTGACTTTCGCTTCGCCCGGCCCGGCCCACAGCTGGGTCCGGGTGCGCAGCGTATGATGGACGAACTCCGAGAGGAAGCATTACGCATCAAAGCTAAGCTTGCGGCCGAGCGTGAGGAGAAGCGCAGGGTTGAGGCGGACTCGGGTAGCATGGCAGGCCGCAAAATTGCTCAGCCAAAGGGCAAAGTTAATCGGTTCAGCAATGTCCACATGGCTGCCTTCAAGAAAATGGACTCTATTGAGGGCCATGCCTCCTCCTTCAGAGCTCAATCTGGCCGCTTGACGCCCGCCAAGAACACTCTAAAGCGAACCCAGTCGAAGGCAAACTTGGATGAGAAGGAAGAGACAATCGTCGCACCTCCCTCGGAGAAGAAGCTTCATGCAGAAAGATTGGAAAATACTGCCCCTGCCAAGCGTGCCCGTAAACACATCTCAGATGATACGTCCTCGGCACGACCAGTCTCTCAAGATGGCGGCAGCACTATCAAAATGGTGCCATCAACTCCAACTACAACTCGCACTCAGTCAAACGTTCCTTCGTCTATTACAACTCCATCTCAGGCCTCTCTAGCTCGGTCCGTAAATGCTAAGCCAGTTAATCATGTCCCAGCCTCGTCACGATTTCCTTCAAAGCCTCCTCTTGTTAGCACGCCACGGAGCATGACAAAGTCCGCAACTACTCACAATCTCAATAACAGGCCGAGATCTGCCTCCAAGAACTTCCTCCGCAGCCCAGGCCGGCTCGACCGAGTCAGATCTATTCTGAGATACCCGAGCAGCTCAAGAAAGGCACCAGCACCGCCGTCTTCGATTCCGATGTTAAGCAAGAGTGCCAGCAAGGCAGAGCTCAATAGGCCTCTATCTTCAATCCCCACAACTCCTGTGGCCCTTGCTCGCACAAAGAGTGTTAAGCATGTCAATTTTACGCCTGATGCAGTTAGCCCGCATGCTGCAATGATTGCCAACTCCCCTTCCCCTCTGAAGTCCTGTATACCTCGTTCCACGTCGAAGTTGAATCTGAGCTCCAAAGCTCGTGCCTCTGGAGAGACACCAACTGAAGAAGTTCTATACCCGTCTCTTGCTGGTCATCCAGCCCTTGCAAAATTTCCTTCCGAGGTAGGATATCCTTCCTTGGGTACGCCTCGTCCACTTCCTGAACCTCCTCGTCAGGCTAAGACCGAGCCTCGTCCTACACCGTCTGTACCAGGTACTTTCCACTTCCGCAGCGAGCGCACTATGAACTTCAGTACGCCTCCAAAGGGGTTTGGGTCTTCTCCTGGCCAAGTAAGCGTGCGACAAGTCCGCCCGAGCATCTTCCCTAGCAACATTCCTGGCAGTTTCCCAGAGGGCAACAAGGAGAATGCTGCTCCCCTACCTTCCATCCCCCACGGAATGCCTAACAAGAAGCGTCATCGAGCAGATTCTGATGATGAAGGCGAGAATGATGACGAGCGTTCTCCAAAGAAGCAGAAAGCCGTTGCAGAAGGCCCAATGCTTGCGGCTCCCCGTGTCATGGCGCCAATGCCCTCGCCCCGCTTAAAGAGCCTGAGTCCTACTAAGAAGAAGAGTGTGCTAACTTTGAGTCGCCTCAATATGCTAGCCAGACCAAAGGTGCGGAAGTAGTGGGGGTTGTAAAGATTATAAAAGTGTTTCTGTACGATTTCATTATCTGGAGTAAGTGGCAGGTCTGCTTTTATTGGGGGGGCAATCACGGAAGTCATAAATGACGGGAGGTGTTGTTGGTTCTGGTTATAGTCGTACTCATGGTCATCATTTGCACGCCACTCAGAGGGTTTGAAAATCTCTACGACTGCTCAATTCCTTCTATGGTTGTTTGATTTGACACTGTTTCGATTCTTGTTCGTGTATTTTAAGGGAATATTACTTCTAGCACACCGAGATCCATTGTAATAGCGAACTGCGTGGCTTTTTTCAAATATTCATCGTTGCCCTTCTAGAAAATAATCTATTTCGTAATATACACCAGTAACGTTTGCGTAAATGATGTAGAATATTGAAAGCTAGAGATCCTCTCAGTGGAGGGGGTGGATGCGAGTTGGGACGAGGCTGACAAAGCCGAGGTGTCACTCGACCCAACTCCAGCTTCCCTTCGTACAAGACTCCAATACACGACCGTCACAACTCTCCAATTCCAGATCCTTAAATAATGGCACCTATTGGTCAAGTAGATCAGCAGGCTATCGAGGGTGAGCGTGCCAATTCGGCGAATTAATCACAGCGCTGACAGACCTAAGGTCAACTCAAAGATGTCATCCAAGATCTCTACCAGATCATGGTCCAAGTCTCCGCCTACGACCTCGCTGGCCGTCCCACACGAGACGTCCTCGAGAGCAATATGTATGCTTCATACCCGGTTCCCCCATCTCCCCACCCAGCCAAACTAACTCCTTCGATAGAAAGCAACTCCACCGCTCACTTCAAAAGGTCCACACCACCGCATCCTCGCCCGGCGCCTCGCTCCCTCACATCCCGCCGGAGCTGATCCAATACGTGGACAACGGACGCAACCCGGATATCTACACGCGGGAGTTCGTGGAGCTGGCGCGGCGCGGCAATCAGCTGATGAAGGGGAAGATGGCGGCGTACGCCGACTTCCGCGACGTGTTGGCCGGCGAGATGGGTCGCGCGCTACCGGAAATTAGGGAGGACGTTGGCAGGGTTGTGGAGGCTACGGGGGGCTCGAGAGAGATTCTGAAGGAGGAGGAGGACTGAGATCGAGATGGTGTATTGTGTAAACATGGAATGGCGTTTTGAGAGGCGGTTTGGGCTTGGGATGGGAAGCGTTATACCCTTGTAGCGGGTTGGAGTACAGGCAGCTTTGGACAATTGAGATATCTTAATCTCAAAAAACTTTGAAAGAACACCTAATCTTCTGGACGAATATAATAACGAGGCCCCCGTTCAGCACAGCGCCGTGCACTCCATCTCTACAATCGCATTGAAGGGCAGTTCTAGCACCGCAACACAAGTCCGCGCCTAAAATCGATCTATTACTCAACCATCCACCTTTAACATCAGACAGTACTTACCGGTTTCACGTCTCCAAAATGGGTAATATACACCTCATTCATGGCCTCGAAATCTGAGTACGATTTCAGGTACACATTCAACTTCACGATCTTGCTAAAGTCCGAGCCCGCCGCCTCGAGCACCGCAGCGATATTCTTGAGCGTTTGGGCCTGGACAATCCACATCAGTGCTCGTTCCGAGGGGATATATGAGTAATAAAATGAAGCAGTAAGGTAATTTGGGCATAACATACGGTCTGGGCCTTTATCCCGCCCTCGACAAGCGTCCATGTATCCTTATCCAGCCCAATATTGCCAGAGCAGAACACCATGCCGTTCGCCTTGATGGCTTGGGAGAAGACGGGCAGCGGCTTCGGGGCATTGGTGGTCTTGACTTCTGTGATCTCACCCATAATGTTTTAATATTTGGGGCGCTAGAGGGTTCCTGGGAAGTGAGATATGGAAGCTACTTGGTGCGTTATATACTTTTTTATGCGTGTGAGATGAGGGGCTCTCGACCTTTAATATATGGTCCTCCCACTTTCTGCTCTAGTGTCTGACTATGCCTGCCAAGGTATCAAGTTACATGTAAGCAGTAGCTATATAGGCAATTGAATTTTTTGATTAGAAATTCTATGCTTATCAGGACGAACAAGCAGAATATCAGCACATACAACCACAGAGAGTGAAGTACAAGCCATCCCGTTCGCTCTGGCATGCTGAAGCTACTGGTCGGTAGGGTAGTAGCGGAGTCGCTGACGATCTGCGAAGGTCTACTGTTGTATGTTTTTTCGCTTTATTTTCATTGCGTATAATTCTCTTCTTTGATATGTTCTGTTCTTTGCAAATTTCCCCCAAAGTCTTTGCTCAATTCCTCTCGGGAGGGATATCATTGTTTGGCGAGGGAGGAGCAATACGATGGTTAAGTGAAGGGGAAGGAAATTGTACTAGTTACTTTTATTATCATTTATAGGCGTGCAGACAACACTCTATTTCGCCACTGCTTCCAGCAGGTCTATTGATAAGGTGAAATCCTAGGTGAGATAAAAATCCAGTCTTAGGTCGAAGGAGGAGGACTCGGCCCGGGCATCCTTCTGTTCGGTATGCCGAGATCATGATTCGGGATGGGCGTGCCGAAGTTGTGTGGCACAGTGCAGGAGCTCTTCAGGGTTCATCCCTCCCAGCGAACGAATCTCTCGCAAACTCCTTCTTGAATGAGACGGCGAGGACGGCAAGGCCGAGCACTACGCCCATCTTGAGCGGGACGGCAACTACCTGATAACATTGTGTCTTTGGGCGTGCTCTTCCCTGCAGATGGATGCCACCTGCGGCTGAATTTCACACATATCAACAAGATGCCAACCCCAAACCCAAAGGGGAAAGTCGCGGGGCCATATAGATGAGTGCAGACACCGTAGAACTGCAGCTGTATGATTATGCCCGACTTTAAGGGAGAGAATGGCAAGCCGCTTCTGTCCCGCCCTTCCTCGGATCCTGTTGTAACCCGGTGTTGTCGGCAAGTGGGGAAGATGACTTGACCGAGGGCTTCCCGAGACGGGGAAGAGCTTGAATCTATACGCTTCCTCCGTGCCGGCTTCAGTCAGCGCGTGGGCTTGGAGTTATCTCTGCCCCTCTTTAAGTTTCTGCTTGCTAATCCCTATGGGACGGCACTATACGCGGCTTGTCCCCGTATGTCGTCGTACTACTTGGATATCTAAGTGGATATCCCCGTCGTCTCCCTATTCACTGAATCCCACTCTGAGATTCATAAATAATATCTTTCTCCCCTTGGTCGTATATTTATTCTCGTTTCATCCTTTCACGTCTTTCTGGCTGTCTCATCCATAGCTGAAAAAGAAAGCATTACCCTTGACCATTTCTTCTACACGCAACTATAAGTCTCTCTTCTATTATGGAACTTTAATCTTTGACTGATCCCACCTCTGGACCTTGCTCCTACATATTGGAATCTTTCATTTCATTGCTCCATTCCAAGCACAATGCCACCAACTGCCACTAACGGCCTGCATCTTCCAGGCCAACTTAGTCCAGCCATCACGGTAAAGGACTCGAAAGAAACAAGTTTCCGTCTAGATAGACGCTTACATGGGGATTACCCGATAGTGGTTTCGGGGAAGGGGAATCACCTCCTGAGTAAAGATGGCCGTACCATCTTCGATGCCTCAACAGGGGCGGCCGTGTCCTGTCTAGGGCACGGTGATGAACGAGTTATTAATGCAATACGGGACCAACTCAGTACCGGTATCTCTTACCTCGCGTCTACATTTTGGGGCTCTGATGTGGTCGAAACTCTGTGCAAAGAGCTGATTAGTGGTACTGATGGGAAGATGGCAAGGGTCTATTTAACTGGTTCAGGTGCGTCATGTAGTGATTACTTATAGGGCCAAACTTAATCTATTACTTAGGTTCCGAGGCAATGGAGGCCGCTGCCAAGCTGGCTCGTCAGTACTTTTACGAGAATGACAAGAAAACTCTTCGAAAGAACTTTATCGCGAGAGAAGGATCATACCACGGTAACACACTTGGCGCCTTATCGATTTCCGGGCATGTTGCACGGAGATCACCATATCTACCTTTTCTGATGGGCAACGTCCATCATGTCTCGTCTTGTAATGCATATCGTCAGAGGAAGCAAGGCGAATCAGATGAAGCCTTTGTGGCCAAGAAAGCGGCAGAGTTGGAAGCGAAGTTCCAGGAGTTAGGGCCCGAGACAGTCATTGCATTTGTTGCAGAGCCAGTAGTTGGCGCCGCACTGGGATGTGTCCCATACGTTCCTGGTTATCTCAAAGCTATGAGGGACATCTGCCACAACCATGGTGCGCTGCTTATCCTCGACGAGATTATGTGTGGCATGGGAAGAACAGGAACTCTACATGCCTGGCAGGGTGAAGATGTTGTCCCCGATATCGAGGCAATTGGGAAAGGTTTAGCTGCAGGGTACCAGCCCATTGCTGCCGTATTGATGTCGGAGAAAGTGGTTAGGGCGCTGTCGGATGGTAGTGGTCAGTTTGTGCATGGGCAGACATTTCAAGGAATGCCGATTCAAGCGTGTGCAGCGTTAGAAGTCCAAAGAATCGTTCGAGAAGAGAAGTTGCTAGAAAATGTTAAAGCTCAAGGCGCTTATATGGAAGAAAGACTCAAATCACTTTTGGGAAATCATCCAAACGTGGGTGATATCCGTGGAAAGGGACTTTTCTGGGGGATCGAATTTGTTCGGGATAAGAACACCAAGGAACCTTTTGATCCTAAGCGGGGTATGGCTCAAAAGGTCCTAGACCGCGCTATCTCTCCTCCTAACGACATGTGTGTGTACCCGGGAACTGGAACGGTAGACGGTGTTTGTGGGGACCATATTATATTGGCACCTTCGTACATAGTGACGAAGGATGACATCGATCACATCACGGAAGTTGTATCGGATGTTATACACGAAGTTTTTGACTCGGTTCCCGGGTGAATGCTTTACCAATTTGCTTTCTCCGAGGTAGTATAGGTAGTACAAATCTAAGTATAGGAACTCAAAATTTGCTCCATTAACTACTTACATTCACGGATGCAAGCGATATTTTAAGTCTGATACATCGTTTGCCGCCCTCGCAACATGAACCCATCTAATGACTCCTTCCCGTCAACTACAAAGCTGCCTGCCGTCTGCCACCGACCCCCAGTCTCTGTCGGCCTAATTCCACGAACCTTCCTCTCTGCCAAGTGTCCAAACAGCAAACGATGATGAGGAGCTCAAGAGGTGATAGAAACTAGAACTGCCCAAGCCCTGCTGAGAATAAGTTTCTCTTCCTGGATCAACGAGAACAGTGATCTGCCCTTCTCCACCAACCACAGTAAGCCATGCCTTGGTGGTAGTGGGGGAGGAGTGGGAAATGGCTATGAAGGAGACTTCTGGAGTTTGCTTGGCGAGATTGCGGAGCCGAATGAAAGATATCTCGGCAACTGCTCAAATGTGCTAGTGAAAGCATAGGAGTGTGACTGTAGAATAGTATGTCACCAGAGTGAAATACTGCTCCGGTTTTTGTGGTTGGAGAAGTCTGAGCAACTGACTCCTGCATGTGTGTCCAGAATTGAGGAGCAGTATACAATTTTGAAATTAAACTCTTATATTACATGGCATCAAATCACCGAACTCCTAGTGACTGGGGCTATGGAAAACAGGTATAATTTTCTCTAACTTGCAGCATGACAAAGGAATGCGAGATGCAGACGTACAAGGACAACTGCAGTGTCTGAGAAAGGAAATAATTATTGGTTTTCCATCATTGTTTGGTATTAGTAGCTTGGGGGTGAAGGAGCTTTGGAGCCAACTTCTGGCACTAGACATATCTGCAGGGTTGGTTATCTCCTTCAAGAATTAAGCGCTTGTAATAAGGTCATGATGGTGCCGTTGGAGTTTTGCACCTGGAATGCTGATCATCGAAGTTGGCTTCTCCTTGAACAAAGTCTTTAATTTCGCTTTGAGAAGTTTACTTTTCTCTGTAACCCCCAATGCGATATCCTGATATAGTTGGGGAAATGATGGAGTTGGGGTTATGGTCCAGATCAGGCGCTCGCCTAATAAGGAGATTTTAGCCCTGGCCACTGAGAATGTGTCATCACATGTACCTCATTAATTTCAAATTGAAAGATGAAGCATCATAACGTCAAAAACAATGCGATTCTTCCGAGTGCATGTATTTGCCATCCAATGGTAAAGGCAGACCACCAGAGGACCATATGAGAGGCAGAGCTGCCAACCTGGAGCAGCTCACTTGATAACTGAAAACAGCTCTGGCTGTCGATCACTGCCATGCATGAGATTATTACTCTTCAACTTGGGCAGAGAAGCAATTACCTCGCAACACATTTCTGGAATACCCAAGTAAGTCAGAGCGTATGTATATTCTAGGATTGCCTTCTCACTTATAATAGGAGTCTTATTTCACTTATTCCCCTGAGCAGGAGTCTCTTATTGATCATGATATCCACTTTCGCCCTGGTATCGGGGTGGACGGAACAGAAACCTTTACTCCACGGACATTGATCTATGATCTAAAGGGCGGATTCGGATCTTTAAAGAAATTAAATGCGTTATATGAAATTGAGGAACCTATTGCCCCAGAAGGAATATGGTAAAGTATGATATTCAACACAAATCCACAATCGCTCACTACCTTTCAGGAATGGGCCAACGGTGATTCAGAGACAGCCAACGATTCCTCAGAATGACTATTTAAAGAGCCTTGATGAAGGTCTTGAACCTCCGCCGTTGACAACAAACTCTGTCAGATACTGGTCTGATTTCAATCGAGTATACTTCCATCCAAAGTCGATTATCCCACTGAATGAATATGAGCTGAATTCATCCATTATGCCATTCGAAAACTGGGATGCTGGAGAAGATCTATTTAAATCGCTTGATAAGGAGCACGATCTACTGGACCGTGACTTGAGGCCATTTATTGAGGAAGCTGACCAGATGCAGGGAATACAGTTATTGACAGGAGTTGATGATGCGTGGGGTGGTTTTGCTGCAAGATATATGGATCGGCTCAAAGATGAGTACGGAAAGACCACAATCTGGTTCTGGGGCATTGAAGATAATACAATAGCCACCTCACGAGTACGTTTGTTCCATAGCCAAGGAAGTATGACAAGAACTAATTTTACAAGGCAAAAAAGCTCCTAAGGCTATCGAATATCGCCAGATCAATCTCAGAAGTGGCTCCACAGGTATCCCTATTCATACCTCTGGCAATACCACCACTCGCAAAGCTGCCCAGTTATGTCACAATTAACGCTCAATCCCAGTGGCATGTGTCTGCACTTCTTTCCACAGCCGTAGAGAGCATGACCTTACCATCTCGGCTCAAAGCTCGGAGCAGAACCTTGCAGAGACTAGATCAGTTTGAAAATGCGTTGAACATCAACGGTAGCCAGAATATTGCGAAGCTCAGGATGAGTATTAAACACAAGCTGGTAGCCAATGGTCGTGATCAGTCTACAGGGCAAGGCATCCGTGCCGAGAGTGGAGACACGAGACTGCCATCACAGCAGCGAACTTCTTTCGAATCCCAGTCAGCGAACGAAGATCTGACTGTACTTGATATGGACTTCTTTTCAGAAGATGAGCCGCAACAAAGTCGCACACGAGGTGCTTTTAAAAAGACCCACGTCTTCGGTCAAGCTGAAAATTATCGTGGTGATGAACACCCTAAAGACCAAGCCGCAGAGGACGAAGATGAAGGGTACCGTGCTCGCCAAAGAGCGACTGGACTTACACTGGTTCATAAGTAAGTTATAGAGCATGATACCTTTGATTCTGATTAGTTCCATTCATTTATGGTGGTTTATGTAACATTATTAACGCCGTAAAAATATGCAGATTAAGAACACCCTTGCCATTTCCAATTCTCGACAGCTTTCCACACATATTCTCGCAAACTGGGCAATTCCCAGCCTCAGTCTCTGTGGGTACGTCTTTATCGACAGATACTTCAGTTGCTTTGCGCATTAGAAGTTTGCGGGAAATCGTCAATACATCCGTTGGTATAACTGAGCGTGAGACACTCAGTAATTCTCTTGGTGAACTTGCTGAGGCGTATGAAGAAGGTTGGGATAGCGGATCTGATGAGGATGATGACTGACTGGGGTTTTATCTGTGCTATGCCTTTTATGGAGAAGGCCGTGTACAAGCAAAGCCCAGCTCCTTATAACCGTAAAGGAGGGTTTGTGAGTGAGATCTCAACTTGCAAGGGGTAAACATGATAGAGTCTCGTTGCAGCTATCAAAAGCTTAAGAATTTAGCCTAAGAGTGCATGCCTAATGCATATAGAAGTACAGTCTCGCTACCTGAGGTATCTGCTTGAGTTATTCGGCCTACATGGAATCTCGACTCATCAGGGGCAACTGGAGTTGTCACTTTCTCGTTGTGACTAATAAAGTCATCAATACTACAACTCCTTACCTTAGTTCAATATTAAATATTGTTGCTGATCCGGAAAGTCTGGAAACCATTTTGACTAGTAAGGGGGTCAAACCCCATATATTCCCACCCCACCTTCCCCGCTCGACTCGCCGACGTTCTTTCGCATCCTCGGAATTCAGGCTTAAATTTAGGCTTACGTCGGCAACACCTCAGTCTCTAAAAGCAATGTCACAAGCGGATGTAAAGTATTCGCTTTCAGACGTGTCAGAGGTTTTTCTTCGAAATTTAAGATACCATCGATCATGGCTTATCCAAGCCTCTAAGGTCGCAACGGCTTGAGTATAGATGCAGGGGACGTAAAGATGGGCACTATTTCCCGATACCTTCCGTTCACGACGGCCATCACGATAGCTCAAGCCAGCACATATCTATTTTCTGTCTGTTTGTTCTCCATTGCCTTCCTTGTCTTCCTCAACAGCAGCGTATCTTTTGTCATTACCGACTTAATTGGACGAAAAGAATCTGTCGGCGATTTGGTGGGAACATTAGGCTTTGCGGATGAGCTGGTCGCGCTGCTGGCATGCCCATTCTGGGGAATCCTATCAGACAGATTGGGAGTGCGAATTGTCTGCGTGTTGGGGTATTCGATTGTTGGAGCGTCACTGCTACTGACCGTGCAGGCACGAAATGTTTATCCACAGCTTCTCCTAGCAAGAATGATGTTTAGCATTGGAGGTGCAGCAACGTGAGTGGAAATAATGTATTACACTCTTTCAAATGACAGGCAGACTGATTTCCTTTTAGCGCTACCATGGTGACAGCGATCCTCCCTTCGATGACCGGCAATGGAGATCAGGGCATTACAAACTCATGTGGCGATCCTTCTTCGACAGTACCAGGACCTACACAACATAGAGTGGCGCCTTCTCTAGATTCTGAAGTTACAATCACTCCCGCAACATATAACAGTCGAGCGAATCCCACAAGTGGCCGGCATTCCAGAATTCATGCAGATACTACAAGATCAAGTCCTCCGAGACTAGCTGGTTTAGTTGGTGTCTTTACTGGCTGTGGAGCCTTGGTCGCCTTAACTCTATTTCTTCCACTCCCCACGCAATTTTCCCGGATTGATGGGGTGACTCAAGGACAAGCCGTTGCAGATAGCTTCTACGTTGTGGCTGCAATAGCTCTGATAGTAGCATGCTCTTGTTACTTTGGGCTTCGGGGCCTGCAAGGTGAAGAAGGGAAAGGTTGGCGCCTACTTCTTGGCATGTCGACTTCTCAGTTGTATCACACTGCGTCTCAGTTGGACACCGCTGCCGATGATCAAGCAGGAGTATCATTTCTTCCATATTGGAGACTTTTACTTGATTCCACCTTAATTGGATTTAGAGATGCCCAAATTGGCCTAGGCTACCTTGGGGGTTTCGTTGCCAGAGCTTCCTCTGTCGGAATATCTCTTTTCATACCTCTCTATATTAACGCCTTCTTTATTAGCAGGGGTTTCTGCCAAGGCCTTCCAAATGACCCGTCCCCTGAACTGAAAAAGGAGTGCAGGGCAGCATATGTCCTTGCTGCAGAATTAACTGGAGTCTCGCAACTTGTTGCCCTCCTCTGTGCACCGTTGTTTGGTTATCTATCAGATCGATATCGAAGATTCAATGTCCCACTTCTTGTGGCTAGTATATTTGGAATTATTGGATATTTAGCGTTTGCGTTGCTCTCCAGTCCGGAACCAAAAGACATCGATGGAAGAGGTGGAAGTCCTGCAGTCTTTCTCGTTGTTGCTCTGATAGGCATTAGCCAGATTGGCGCCATTGTTTGCAGCCTGGGTCTGCTCGGTAGAGGTGTCCTTGGAGATGATGGCGGGTACAACCTGTCTTCTCAACTTAGTCGTACTCCTGCTTCAATCCGTCCTGATGGCGCCTCTGAGGAATCATCCCCGCTTCTAGCGACGCCCTCTGTTTCGCGCGAGTTATCCAGAAATCACCTCAAAGGTTCTATTGCTGGAGTCTATAGCCTTTCAGGGGGCGCTGCAATCTTGCTACTTACTAAGCTCGGGGGCTTTCTCTTCGATAATCTTTCAACGTAAGGATTCCTGAACGCGTAAAACGACTGTTAAAGCATGCATCATGAACCCTGTCCCTGGCTACCCCTAGCCCTTAGATCATGTTTCACGAATTCGTTTCTATTCGAATTTCATCTACTAACTTCTGCTTAGTGGCGCTCCCTTTTATATGATGGCTATTTTTAACTCAATCCTATTCGTGATCGGCTTTGGGGCCGGCATTTACCACGAAGTTCGCACCCAGAATCGAAAATCCTCTTGAGAATACCAAATATATATCATACTTCGATGTCGAGTTGTAATAGCGAATTTATATCCAGGTCAGTGACTATTAGCCGTAAGGCTGTCTTGCAGGCCAGATTAGACAAGATGCATGTATTTCCTTATTATGTACGCATCCGGGTACTCACCATAGTTGTTTCTAGACTCTAGAGTCTTTCTACTTTGGGTGTACTTTAGAGATCTGCATAAGTTATGCAGGTCCATTTAGAAACGGCATATTCTTGTGTGAACTATGTTATTTAGATATTAAAGATGTCCCTGAGACGGAACTTCTTTCCTTATGAGAATTTGAGCATTTTTCCCACGAGACTTCTACCCTCCACATCTCTGACCTGGTCCGCCAAGTCCTAATGTACGGACTTTTGGATACGATTGTGACGAGACCTCGTCCGCACCCTCTTATCAACACGCTTCCTCTTGATACCGGCTTTACCACGTCGTGGATGCCTCCTTTCGACGGGAGAGAGCGCGAATCGTTCGGGATAATCATCGTCATCGTTCAACCCTCACCGTCCTATTGTTCTCTTTGAGAGGCGATGGCGCAAATCTGTCGTGGTACTCGTCAACTTCGGCGTTACCGAACCTCCCATAATCCTCAAGCACAAATCTATCTGGATAGCCATCGATTTCTTCTTCCTCATTTGATAGCCTTTGATATTCTTCAAGTGCAAACCGGTCAGTATAGGAATCTTTGGAATATGGGACGAAAGCCACTGACAAAGTTGTGGTGTCGGCCGCCGATTGTAGGGATAAATGCATCAACTGATTCGGTTGGACTGCATGTAGGCTAGAGTATGTTCCCGGAAAGTTGAAGTCGGAATCTGAATTTCTTTTATGCCCAAGTTGAAAATGACCACATGCATGTTATGCAGTAGTCTGGAATAGGGATATACGGATGACAGTTACAAGACTGTGATGGTGGGAATGATATAACTTACCGCTACAGCTACAGGGTATCCTGCTTGAGGAAGTAGTTGCACATTAGAAGATATAGAGCCATCGTGGACAGGCTCAGGATCAATTCTCTTTCTGCGTGTCGCAGTTTTGTTCTTCGTGATATTAGCAACAAAGGAAGAATAGATTCAGTTCTCCTTTGAAAATCATCGCTAGAAATACAAAGGTTACGCATTCAATTTGTCTGAGGCTTCCTTGGACTACTAGATTGTACCAGATTGAGCTGAATTACAAGGGCGCGAAGAGATGGGTGTATGAGAGAATTATAGTCACGTGTTATATACTATATTTGGAAAGTGACCGAGTTTCTTTAGATGAAACTGGCTAGATATAACCAGATATCTGTCTACCTAATGAATCATTATCTTTATCATTGCCACTGGCTAGTGATAGTACAGCGATCTAACGCACCTCCTGTCTAAATCACAACAGCGGTACCTCAGAAGCCTGGAAATATATGAATGATTCACGTGACCACGAGTCGTGTCGCATCCGCGTTGTCTTCTCAAACACTTCTCCTTCTTGCCTCACGTCAGGCAAGCGAGGGCCGTCAGCACTTAACAGCCACCGATGGGGAATTCAGGTCGCTCTGGCCATCTCTCCCACATGCCCAACATGGGTTTGTGTCCTGATGGATTGGACATCTCCCCGGTGCACGGAATCACATTGGGCTTCCGATCAAGGTACCATCCAGAGGGATCATCATATGAGCGGCGGTGCTATTGACCAGCATCATCTGGCCGTATTGAGCTGTCAACTTCATGCAAACCGGACAGGCCAATCCAGCAATGACGGACAGCCCCGACCTTGCATGATGCCTCCATGTTCCAGATCCAGATCCTCAAACACCTCGCTAAACCTCCTGGCCACATCTCCGCAAATGACAGTGCAGGGCGACAGCGTCTCTCACACACGCTGAAACTCTTCTCATGCGGGCCGCTCCCAGCAACGCCTCCGTCGAATCCACCCAGATACTTGACGCTTCAGAGTTCCAGGCCCAGTCGATTCTGGGCTGGAAGGGCAATCGGATGAGATGAAGATGCCGACTGGGTTCGTCTTCACTCCGTATACCTCCGGGGCAGCGGCTGATATGTGTTGCCTTACGAAACGTACAGCTGGACACGCCTTCGGCAAGTGGGTTGGAGGATGCACGCGGCCGTCAGGGGAGCGGCCTTCTTACACATGTACCTTCAGAGACCCTGGGTATCTGGCTCAGGACCCATCCTCGCAGCCCAGCGCCCATCTGGCCAGGACTCGGGCTGGTGGAGCGCGGAGATCCTCCGCCAAGCCTGCTTCCTCACCTCACATCCTGAGTTTGGAGAGCTTCGGCTTGTATCAGGAAGATAGGCAGGGATCTCTTGAGTGACATCCGGGGTCGAGCGTTGCAGGCTATCCTCGACCTTAGATGTCCTTTATTTCTCTCTCATATACCTCTGGGGTCTCTGCACCGCCCCTCTTTCACCTTTTCCGCGTCATCCCAATCGCATATGTTCCTTTCTGTATTGTATTCGGCCACTCGCTCCTTTACGGCCTTTTCATCTCGCTTTTACTTCTGCTCGACTCTCCGTATATTCTCTTGGGAGCGGGCTCCATTTCCTTCGAAACCACCTTGTCTGACCACCAGCCGACTTTAAATCCAACAAACGCTGTTCATAGCTTACCCATAACTTTCATTTCCGCCACATTAGGCATAAGATTCTAGTGATCTACCCGCAGCCTTACCTGGGCGTCTTACAACCCCAACTTCTGTTCCTGGAAGGGGCACGGAAAACCTACGCATTCCCTACCCATCTACCCGGAAGGCATTATAACATATCGCCTCCATTCCCCCGATATTATCATAGTTTATACGTTACGAATTCTTCTTGGTCGCCTCATTCCCGATCCCTGGCCTGCGGATCGTTCTGATCTGCCTTGCCCATAAGTCTTCACCAGACTTTCTAGGTTGACGACGATACACCCAGGACTAAGGGCCTGGTTTGAAAACAACATCGGAGACGGCACTTCATCATGGATTCTAACTATTCCCAGTTGTTAGCAAACCCCTAAGACACCGTACACAGAATTATTACTTACAATCATCGCCAGGCGTCATCAGATATCTACACCTTCGTTCACCTTTAATCCGAATAACAAGTTCAGGAAAGACTATCCTCCACGGTCATTCGCGCCTGCAGTCCCTATGACTTCAACCGAGCTACCATTACAAACCGAGTCGTCAGGTGGGAGGGTGTGGTCTTCACCGACGCCCCAGACTGGAAGACCATCACGACCCGCGACGATACATGAGGCTACTTTCTCATTCTGCGTTCCAGAAACTTTCACCTCTTTGCCTGCGTGGGACTCTTCCACTATGCCAATGCAACAACTAGGCGACAGCGTTTCCCAGGCCTTCACTGTGCAGCAAGAGTTCTTCCCCTCTTCCACAGCAGAACGTAAGCAATTAACTCTGCTATATTGTACAAGAGTGTGAACTAATAGATTCTCTAGATAATTGGAATTCAAAACCGTGGGAAGATGGCTTAGATCTGCGGACCATGGATTCAGACATGAATATTGGCCAAGCATATACCACGGATGAAGCGGTACCGATTCTAGACTTGAGATATGCTGGGTCGGGAGCCGACGGCGATCGCCTTAGTCTTGATCATTTGTATACTTCCAGACGCATGTCTGGCTCCTCATTCACCCTGTCGACCACAGGAGCATTTTCTGATATGCAGTCGTTTGAAGACTTCTCCACGACGCTATCGGAAGCACCATCGTTCACATCAGATTATCCCCCGAAATCGAACCGAAATTCCCTAATGTCATCTACTCAGTTATCACCTGTGGCATCTCCAAGAATGACACCTCAGAACCGGTCAGAGCTCGTCAGAACCCAGAGTAGAGGTAGAGCATCACCATCGCCAAGGCCCAGTATGCGCTCAGCACCGTACACAATAGATAGCACTCGCAGTAAGAGATGGTCAACCGGATCATACGCTCCTTTGCCTAGTCGACGGCCGTCTCCATTCGTTTACCATCAGGCGCCCGAATCGCAGACTCTTCACCCGCCAAGGACATCTAGCAGACACTCCTCTCCAACTCGCCAAAGTACACAACTCCCTCTTAACTTGGGCAACTTACAAGCGCAGCAGCATCCTTTCCTTTTGTCCAACAATACTAGCTTTCACCGGAATAGCGTACTTCTCCCTTCTCACAACTTCAATGACCATCAGTTGGACAACTCCTCTCGACCGCTCTCACATGGCCTCTTTCGAATGTTACAAAGCAATGCAGACCCACATGCCTTGCACACGCACTATACGGATCTGAGTGATCCACCGGACCTGTACGCCTCTCTTCATGATGACCAAGTTCAACCTCCGTCAGAGGACATGAACCCTAGCGATCCTGATCTCATGCCACACGAACAGGAGCTTCGCTTTGATGGAGATCTGTACACCCCTCGTTGGGTTCGCGGCCATGGAAATAAGCGTGAGGGATGGTGTGGGATATGTAAACCTGGCAGGTGGTTGGTCTTGAAGAACAGCGCCTTCTGGTACGATAAAAGTTTCACGCACGGAATTAGCGCTGCGACCGGCAGTCCATTTCAAGAGCCCCAGGAAACTCGGAGGATGGATGGTAACCCAGATGTGTGGGAAGGGTTGTGCGGGAGCTGTAATGACTGGGTGGCGCTCGTGAGCAGCAAGAAGAAGGGTACAACGTGGTTCAGACACGCCTACAAGGTAAGACGGAATTATACAAACTTACGCGCGAAAGAAGAAAGAGGGCTAACGATATAATAGTGTCACACACATCCAAAGATCAAGGATGCCCCAAAACGACGCCGAGAATCCGCTCATTCTCGTGCCTCTGCGGTAGCCACAACCATGGCAAAGCCCAGGACAGAGACCCCTATGACTCCACCAATGCCATCCAGTGGCACGGTGTCGAATACGACGACGCCTGGGGTCGTGCCACCGCTCAAGCCGATGAATCCATTAGAAGGACTCTCGGGAATGATCTAATAGGTATGAGTTTGGTTGTGGCTCATAGACGACTGATGATTTACGCCTTGATGACGAGCTGGCTCCATGTACGGTACGGTAGAGGGTAAATATATTTCCGAGTAAACGCATGGCGGCGCCGGCGAGGGATCTCGGTTCTAGGCGATGGAATGGTTACAGTATATAGGTACCTATGTGTATAGTCGTAACTCTATGTAGGGAATGAGACTGAGTTGTCGAACTCTGCGTTCGTTTGAAGCACCTGGGCCCGCTGTAAGACATGCATCATGGAGATCCATGCACCACGCAGGTACGGTATTTGGCAGCGCCATGACAGAGCGAGACCCAGGTACCACGCACGCCATCCCGCCGAGGTACCCGACAGCCCACTCGAGGCTCGGAGGTACCTGCGAGCAATGCCGAGCAAAGTACCCAGGCACGCACTACTTTGGGAGCAAGCAGGTTTTGCGAAACACCGTCGCCAGAAACACGTCTCTCGAGTAAAAGGCTCTATTGATATTTTGTTGAACACTTCCTGTCGTTCATATACCCTCCTTAGTACTGCTCTATTGCTCTCCTTTCTTCCTCTACCTTTTTTGCATTTATCTCCCGTTTGCTCATCTCGCTCTCTCCGTGTTCTTCTTCCCTCGTGCTTTTTTGTGCCCGTCGTTTGCTTGTCGGCGGATCCGCTCCCTGGTCCTGGGGCCAGCCTACCAGCCTACCAGCCCATCAGCCTCCGTTCTTCAGTCTTCCTAGCTCTGCAATCCTGGCACAGTGCTTTTGCTGGCGTTAAATCTTCCATGACTGTGCCTGTGGCTATTGTAAGGTACGGCTGATTCAGGCTGGTAATTCGTTGCCCACCCGTCCGCCTGTTCTGCGCCTGCCTATTCATCGTGTGCCTTCGAGCCTTGAGCACCGGGACGAAAGGACCTTACAAACTGGTCTTCCCTCTATCGTCGCCCACCGGCCCTCTCCGCTCCCGGTTGTGCCCTGCGGCTGTCGTACAGTGTGTCTACAAAGTACCTCGCATCCCACCCCCGCTTCCGGTCAGCTTGCTTGCGTGAAGCCAAGCGCTACCACCCACCAGACCCTAATCTTTTGCGACCTTGGATTTCAGCCCTCGAAAGGACGCCAATTCCTATTGACGAGAGTTGTGCTCTATCCGCCCTTGGTTTGGCAAGTTGCCGTCCCTCCTTCCCTTTCCCAGAGGCTAATTTCTGGCTTATCCAGTGCCGGTTCGAGTCCCTGCTCCCTTACCGTGAAACTGTGTTGAACTTTTTATGTCCGCATGCTCCACGACACCCCTAAAATCTAGCGATATACGAAATTCGGGGCTGTATGCCTCACCGCCATACTCCCTAACTTTCGTGGCCTGAGTAGCTCCTAGTGGTTTGGTAGGTAGAAGTTGGGGGACGGGCATTGTTGAACGACGGCGTTGTGCAGCACTGTTCTGCCTGCGGCTATCCACTCCACACATTAGCAGATCAACTTTGCTATGAGTTGGGATCAACCAGCATACAGGTACGCTCTCACTGGCGAACATGCTTCGAAGGAGCGTTTGAGTACTGATCAGACTCTTATAGCTTTGGGAATCCAAACGCCCAGCCGCCCACCCCAACCCAGACCCCAACCTCTGCCCAGTTCCCAAGCCCGACCTTTGAAACACCGAGGAACAGTTCGAGTTTTGAGAACCGGAGTGGTTGGACCCCGACATTTGCTGAGGAATATTCTGTCTTCGATACCACGCCCGGACGGCTTACAGCTCATCATCAGTCGTTTGTCGATATATCAACCCCACAGCCAGCGACTACAACACGCCTTCAGAACAAGGGTCTCTCTATAATAGAGGATACTGCCGACCCTGATCTAGGCGAATCTTCGAATGATCAGACGTCTTCTGCTCTTGCGAATCGAAAATTCGATGATACCGCAAAGCTGAAAGTGACCCCCAGAAAGCCGAGGAAGCGTCTGGAGGAGGCTTTTAGTGGACAGACCGCTACCCCCCCACAGTCGTCATCTAAAGGGTCTAGGAAGCTTGCGCCAAAGTTTTCAACTGAAGCGATGCAGAATGACCCTCAAGATGGCCAGTATGGCACTTCTGGAACGCCGGCTCCACATTCCGACTTGTTATCATTCCCTTCGACTTCTGCAGACCTTTTTGGGTATCCCATTTCCGCACCGGCCACTGCACCTATTTTTGACAGCGCCGGAGCTTTTCTGGACCCAGATGCAAGTATGAGTGGCATGGATTTCGACTTTATGACTGATGAAGCTGGTATTTTCAATGCAGGAACCCATCGGATCAGTAACTCTTTGGATTGGGGAAGGGATAACCAGCTCTTTCAGGACACAGTAAACGCACATCCGATTCAAAGCAGCACAACTCCTACCAAGCGTCAGCGGCCTCTGGCTCCGAAGGCCCCCATTTCACAGGCCGGCCCAGCAGCATCTCTAGCCCATTTTAACTTCAGCCACAACAAGAACGATGGTGAAATATCTGTGTCTGTCGACCCTTTTTCCACGGCGGGATCAGGCGCTGTAGACCCTGGCCTTCTATTCAGCGAGCAGAACTCGACTTCCTCGCCTGCCGGACGCCCAACGACAAGCCAAGTCATGCAACAACCATACGAACATCAGATGCGGGAATCAAAAAGAGACCAAGATGAGCTTCGTCGGTCTCTCAGCACCCGGGAGGGCAGTACTGGGCGTCGTTTCGATAGAGGAACGATGAGCTCACCTATAAAAGGACTTGCGCGACCACCTTTGCTCCGGAGTGTCAGTGATATGCGGGGAAGGAAGGGTCAAGGTAACTGGCCACTGGGTCAAGTTCACTCCTTCAAGATGCTAACCTTTCTCAAGATCGTATACTTCCACGAACTGGGCAATCTTCACCAATCAGGCGCCAAAGGCCCAGCAGTCTTACTTCGATTCCTGAGTCTCTTGTCTCAAGACCTAGGACGGAGGTCATCTTCACTATTGATGCGAAAGGAAAGGCCAGGACCGAGACAGTTGTCGTCGGTGGGGTGTCGAATCCAAGTAAAACCTCAATGACTTCTCGAAGTGAAGAATTGGATTCTTCACACTACGATTCATCGAGTGACGAAGAGCCCATCATTGTGCCCAGTCGAAATACGTCTTTCACCCTTCCATCTCAGCCGAAGGGGCCAAAACTCGCTCGCTTCGAAACCTCCAGCTATACTGCTGACGCCCGGAGGCAAAGTTCTACTATCCATAGTCATAGCCAGTCCGAATCGTCTAGCCAGCATTCTTCGCACCTCGAAGAAGTCGAAAGCGAAGCCGAGACAGTTATGGAAGACGGTGATGGATCTGGCGATGCCACACTTGAACTTCGAAAGGTGAAACAACAACTAAAGGATCGAAACTCGCGTCATCATCGCTATGCCTCTGGCATAAGCTCTCGGGGCAGTGTGCGATATACCAACTATGGCCCGTCATCCACCATATCTCCAACGACTGTCACAGATCCTGACGCGGCAACACCGTCCAGTTCAGGAAATGGCACGACCAGATGCGTATGCAATCAAACTGATAGTGAAGGCTTCATGATCCAATGGTAAGTGAACCTATATTTTTTTGTTCTTTCAGACTCAACTTACAATTGGGCTTAACAGCGAGTCTTGTGATAATTGGCTCCATGGCTCGTGCGTGAATATTGACCAGCGAAGCCTTCCCCCGGTTTACATATGCGCGTTCTGTGCGCAAACCCCAAACATGCGAGGAGGTCGAATCCGGGAGCCGAGAGGCGCTGGCCATCCAGCATCCTCACCACTGGCTCACAAATCTTTCAAATCTTTTCGGTGAAACATCAGACTCGATCCTATATATCTATCTATCTGAGTAGTGCAAAGGCATTTGACCTGTGTTATCGTCTTCCGCCAAACTTCTAGGTCTGCGTCAGGCCCTTATACAAAAGAGGCCGGTGTACAACGATATTGGGCACGCCTGCCGCCTCTCAACAATCAGTGCATGTACATTGACATATCGAAGTCCAAGTCCACCAATCAACCCCATGCTGCCACATGATAAGTACATCATTGTCAGATGGTTATCACATAATTAGACGCTCCACACTACACTGGCCATTCTCATTTGTCTCTTTGATACCCTTCTTGTGTAGAATTGTCAGATGCATGTCATCGCACTTCATTCATCGCGCGTAGGTAGAAGCAAGCAACAAAATGGGTTGCTGAGCGTGATATAAAAGTATAGTCAAATGAAAATATAGCACAACTAGATGCGTCCAATGCAGCATATCTGTGGTGACAAAGATGATTTGTTATGTACAGCTACAGAGCAATGATGCGCTGCCATTGTCCTGCGCTTTTGAAATATACCGTAGAGCAAATACTCCAGCATATGCATCATTTCCTGATATACCATGGTGGTGTATCCAACCTCGATAATTCAATTCCTATATTATCAGGCACTGAATAGTGGGGTTGTCCGTTGTCGGACCCTACCAAAGACACGGTGGGGCACAACCCCCAGATATATCTCGGTATATCTTGGTGCCAGTAACTTCACCTTCAATTACCTTCTCTTTTATCTCTTAATTGGACCTTGGAAATCTAACAAGATGACTACCTATAACATTGTGGTTTTTGGCGGTGACCACTGTGGGCCAGAGGTGTGTTTTAACCCTAATCCATAAAGCCGCGAGAGCTCTTTTGCTAATAATCACAACAGGTCGTCACGGAAGCCGTGAAGGTAAAACTGAACAGCAAGCCCCAAACAGTTCCATAAGGCTACGACTAACCCACCTAGGTTCTCAAGGTACTTGAAGCAGAACGACCAAGCGTGGGAAAGTTCAATTTTCAGGAACATCTCCTGGGTGGCGTCAGTACAACCTACCCCGCGCCCTATGGCGCTCACACAATCTAACAATTCCTAGGCTTCAATCGATGCCACCGGCGAGCCCCTGACTGCCCAAGCCCTCGAAGCTGCCAAAGCTGCGGATGCGGTCCTCCTCGGTGCCATTGGAGGCCCCAAATGGGGAACAGGCAAAGTCCGGCCAGAGCAGGGCATCCTGGCGCTGCGCAAGGAGATGGGCACATATGGCAACCTCCGGCCCTGTAATTTTGTCTCCGAAGCTCTCGTTGACAGCTCACCCCTGAAGGCAGAAGTTTGCCGTGGAGTGGACTTCATCGTTGTGCGTGAGCTGACGGGGGGGATCTACTTCGGCGAGCGAAAAGAGGATGAGGGCGATGGTACTGCGTGGGATACGGAGCCATATTCTCGAGCGGAGATTGAGAGGATCACAAGATTAGCTGCGCATCTGGCTCTGGCTCATGATCCGCCTCTGCCGATCTGGTCTCTGGATAAGGCAAATGTGCTGGCGACGTCGAGACTTTGGAGGAAGGTAGTCACAGAGGTGATCACAAAGGAGTTCCCGCAGCTGAAAGTTGGGCATCATTTGATTGACAGTGCGGCTATGTTAATGGTGCAGAAGCCAAGGGCGTTAAATGGAGTAGTGGTCACAAGCAATCTCTTTGGGGATATCATTAGTGATGAGGCAAGCGTCATTCCTGGTAGTATCGGCCTGCTTCCCAGTGCCAGCTTGAGCGGGGTTCCCGATGGGAAGAGCAGATGCAATGGTATCTATGAACCAATTCATGGTGGGTGACTCTGGTGGAATAAGATTTATGTTCTGAAGCCTAATGCTTGATAGGGTCTGCTCCCGATATTTCTGGTCAGGGAATTGTGAATCCCACTGGAACAATCCTTTCTGTTGCTATGATGTTGCAGTACTCATTAAATCTTCCTACGGAAGCAAAGGCTGTGGAGGAGGCTGTTCGCAGAGCCATCGAGAATGGGGTTAGGACGAAAGACATCGGTGGTTCTACTTCTACCATTGAGTTTGGAGATGCGGTTGCTGAGCAATTGAAGGCTGTTCTTAAGGAGTTAAAGTAGATTAACTACATTGGAGTTAACGGTTATGAAAAGTTGGATAGGAATCCGCTCCACATGCAACCTTGGACATTGGAATATAACCCCTCACTGCTTCACAATATATACTGCGTGCACATGTATTCAAACAGTTCAATTACTTGTTACATACATAGGTACCCTGGACTTGTCAATCTCCAAGCTGTATGCCTGGTGCGCTGCTGAGAAGGTCGTGTCACGTTAAAATCATCTTGACACCGCGTGCGTTGTACACAAATACAGTTAGGTCCCATCCGGAACTGAAATCCAACCGCACGTGACAGATCCAATTCGAACTCCACCCTAATTCTCTGACCGTTTTTCATCCATGTTTCTATTATGACAAGTTGTGTTCACAGCTTTGAGGATGCTGTAAGTTGACAAGCGAGACAATTATGCAGAGAGTTTGCCTTCAGCCTTGGCTTCTGGGATAAGAATTAGCCTCTATGCGAATGTATTGGAAATGCTAGAACTGATGTTCGCGGGACTCTACCTTTGACCTGTTCAAAGACTTTTAGCATCTTTCGTCGGGCTCCGAGAGCATTGACACCTCTATCCTCCAGAGCCTTATCATCAAGTTCAATGAGCTCTGTCCAGTTCATGTCTTTGAGGTTGTCAGTGTACTTGTGGAGTCTCAGGCTTCTGAGCCAGCTAGGGATGTCCTGAAGAAGACTGGGGTCGGTGGGGTCCTCCGGAGGCTTCGAGCTACCGCGTCTACCACGAGGAGAACGGCCTCTGTTCATCTCGCTATGGTCGGACAGGTAGCCTTCATGGCCTGCCGCACCGAAAGGGCCGATGTTGAGGGAACCCATGCCATTACTGAGAAGTGGCGATGCGCCATCATAAGCAGCGAGGAAGCCGTTGTTTTGAGGGGAGGCGAAACCCAGCTGGCCAAAGCCGGAGCCTGGCATAGCGATACCAGGAGAGTTAGGTCGAGATCTTCCACCTACAAAGCCAGGATTTTGTTGGGCTTGCATTGCAAGGACCTGCTCTCTGCTCAGAACTTGGCCGTGCTCGTTGATCATCACAACATTGGCACCAGGAAGAGTTCCCGGCATTCCAGGGGAGAGTGGGCCCTGGTTGCTGTTTCCGTGAGCGTCGTTAGATCTGGCACGACGATATTTGCGAACGTCGTCTAAAGCAAACCGATTATTGACTGTGGAAAGGGCAGCTAGTTTCATCGCCGTGGCGTTTGCAACCATGTCAGCCTGCTGCGCGCTAGCTGTGGTATTGAAACTAGCAGCCATTGGAGTGTTAACCATGGATGCCCAATTTCCATTGCCGGCGTTGTAAGGAGACAAGAGCGGTAGGTCAGAGCCTTGATTGTCGGGAGCAATGATTGTAGTGTTCTGCAGGTTGGAACCTTGAGTAAGAGGCGAGCGGATACCGGCAGATGGCGGAGGCTGCATGAACTGGCCCATTGGGGCCTGTCCGGAAGAAGATTTTGGCCGAGCAGTTTGATCAGAAGGGCGGGCTGCTGCCCAGGGAGACGCGGGGGCCTGGTTATTGTTCTCAGAAGCCTCCGCCGGGCCGGATATGGTTGGTGCAGCGAGGGAGGACCGAGGATCATATGCAGCACTGTTTCGGTTAGAGGAGGGTGGGTTGCCGGTCTGCTGGGTGAACTTGGCCTTCTCTGTCGCAATGGCAGCTGCAGCATCAGGGAACATTGCGTTGATGGTCGACGGATCAAGACCAGAGTGTCTCTTAGCGGTGGAAGGGGTAGCGGGAGGTCGGGCTAGCGAGTTGCGGGAACCTTCAACGCTGAGCTTATTCATAGCATCGCTGAGGCGGTTGGACATGGGATCTTGAGCATGATTGTTAGTTGAGAGACAGCTATATATATAGTGCATGACTGTACCTTTGTCAAAATTGGCAGGAGACAAGACGCCAGACATTGGGTGGTTCTTGCCCATCTGCTGCAGGACTTGGATGAAGAACCTAATTTGGACCTGTGTGGTCTGCTGCAGCAGGGCATACAGAGCAGCAGTCCTCTCAGCCTCGCTCAAGACTCTGAACCACTGTTCAATTGCGCTAAGCTCGTCCTTGAAGTCTTGATCCAAGGTGGCCGCTGCCATTTCCTCCAAAGTGATCTCGTATTGGTCGATATCAGCAATCCATTGCTGGGCAAGAGTGTCATTTGGGTCGGCCTCTGGAATGCCTTGCGTCTGTCCCGGCTGCGTACCATAGAAGTCAGATGACGGGCGGGCCCGGCTGGCAGAGGGAGAGCTGGAGAAGGCTGCCATATCCGCGGAGGCACGAAGGTGGTGACCGGATCCGATGGCACGCGATGACGGAGGACGCAGAGTGGAAGAGCTGCTTGACTCGACCGGCGTGCTATTTCGATTACCGACGGCAGACATGTTGAGCATGGTAGCGTGCGAGGGTAGATCAAGCAGGCTGACGGAAGTGGTCCTCGAGAGATGGACTCGGGAGATGGAGAATCTGAAACAAAAGCCTTTTCGATCTAACGCGCCGTCAGACGTCAATGCACCGTCGTCGAACGAGACGGGCCTGAGAAGTGGCTGGTACTTTGGGACGAATTATTATGCCAGGAAAGGGCTCAATGCAGTCAGCCTAGGGTCGAAAATGAGGGGTCTTTGTCGAGGGCGGGTTGCGGTTCTTGTCCTTGCGTGGTTGTGCGAGGGGACGGATAGGGGAGTGTGAGGTTCGAGGTTCAAGAGGAAGAGCTCCTGCAGTCCCGCTGGCCTCAAAGGAGAATTCACTCGTCTGAAGGAGGGGGTTGGTGGTCAGCGTTGGACGACGAGTTATCAAAGGTCAGAATAGGCACAGGGCAAACCCGTCTTCACACGACGACGAACATGAGAGGGATGGAGAAGGCGCACGGACTCACAGCGATCGGAGCAAGAACACAAAAGACGACCGGCTATAACAGCGAGGCAAAGGAACGAAAGGAACAGTCTCCCGGCGCTCGTCGTGTCGACAGTGGTGAGGATTAGGAGTGGGTGGGAGGGCTGAAGCCGAAGCTGAAGGCAGCGACTCGCTCTCTTAACGTTAACGCCTCACACAGGCGCTTATATTCGCTTTTGGCCAGAGCACGCAAAACACGATATTCGCCAGACGCGGTTAATGCCTCGATACCTTGGTATAGCTGGCGGTTTAAGAATTTCGGATACATTCTCTTATTTTACGAGCTTCTGGACATTTAGGAGCTAAGTTATGTGGCTCCTCTTTGCCGGGGCCAAGTTGCTAAGGCGTCATGCCTGTAAATACTTCAATGATTCCCCAGCCTTCTACTTGCATCAATATCTGGCATACTTAACATCTATCTAATACGGGCTTTACATATCCAGTGGACATATTACACAAGTTGAAATTCCATGACACAGTTGCCCTATAGCATCGCGCCACATATGGTAACACGGCCACCTAGTGGAGAGTTTCCAAGTGATATGTAACCCAATCTTCATGCACTAGTACCTCGTGGAGAATCGAGGAAAAGTGTTTGGTAATGAGAGGGTCGTGGAATTGATCTTGGCATGAAGATATAGAATCCCTTTAGCTGACGAGCATGGGGAGGCTCGGGAAGCTATACACACAAATGCCATATTTGAACGTCATCACAAATGCAATTGATCCAGGTGAACTGCACACATGGTGTGAAATTGCTGATGCTGATTTCTGTGACCCTGGACTATCGCTCTTGGCCTTCAGAAGCATCTGTCGCAGATGTCGGCCTGTCCAAATCCGCTTGTACAATGCAACCTTTGCAAACACAGTTATCGCCACCAAACCTAGCAAAGAGGACGCCTCATCATGCTCTTCATGCCGACTCCCGCTTCCCTTCCTTCAGTTCCTTCTATAAAAAATGTGTTAGTACTAGGTCCATTCGTGACCAGTAGGTTCAGGGTAGACAAACCAAGGCCTTCGCCGTTCCGTGCAGCGCATGTCTGTGGTTTCTTCGGAACTTTGGATCAGTTCCCTTTAGGGACGGATATCTCGAGGTCTTCGGCTTCTTAATACTTTATGTCGTGTCCATGTTAGCACTCATAATTTCACAGCATCACACCAACAACCCGTATCGTACCCATTCCTATGCGCCTTTTTATTCTGATTGTGCTGACTGCTGTTCTTGCTTTCTATTTACAAGTTAATTGATGAATCTGGAGAGAAGATAAACTTTTCGAAGGGTGGTGACAGATGTTGGTAGCCAGATAGAGTAGAAAGGGGAGATTGGAGAGTGTAGGAAGTGTAAGATGTGTGAGAGGATCGATAAGAGAATCAGGTCACATACTCGCCATTGTGAAGGTACTTGGAGAGCTGGCTTGAGGAAGGTGTGAATTTTCTCATAAGTTGATTCTCGTCACCCGATTGACATTGTGGGATCGCAACCCCATAAAAGCTAGCAATTTAAGCGAGTCTTATCACGTGACGTAGTTTTCAGCTGGAATAGGCGTTTGCATTTGATTTCTTCTACGGAATTGAAATTTCTAAAGACTCCTTTATTTTTAGTAACTGATACCTAGGCCACCTGGTCCTAAAGAGCCTACTGAGGTCTCACTCTCTAGACTGTACAGAGTTCTGCCTACTGAAGTCCCTGGCTCTCTGCCTTCAGCCTCCTACTTATTGAGTTTCACCTAAGATTTCTACTGAGAGATCAGTCCCAATGGTGTTTGCTGGTCAACCTTTGATTGATAGGTAACGGCACTTAGCCCTGTTGCTTCCATCAGGATTTGTGAAGAGGCTTCAAGCTCCTACAGTTGTCAAAGATATATGATTGTCAGATGCTGGCTCTCCACGATAGTGTAGGAGAAGTTAGAGTAGAAGAGTAGGGGATCGACATATCCCAGGGCCATGATTCCGCTCGAACTGTTGTTTCAAGAAATGGGTTGCCACTAGCTGTAGATACCCGTGGCTGTATATATACACACGACTCTTGTAAACGCCACGCCAGTCTTAAGACAAGCTCTTTGATATCCTTTCTAAATGACGTAAAGCAAGACCATTCTAATATCACATCTACCTCATAACCATTGCAAACTCAGGCCTTTGATGCTGCTAGTTGACTGGCCCTCAGAAGTTGTTCTGACCTGACTTTTCTCATGTAGCGGAAGAGGAGAATAAATAATAATTCGAAACTGTATCGAATCAGCATTTCATTAAGGAGTTCAGGCTATTAAACCCACCGCTCTTTTGTCATCATGAGAAGACCTTGAACAAGAAGACCTTTGGATATCTGCGGAGCGATACCCTTGAACAGAGCCAGTGGGCCTTCGTTGTCGACGATGAATTTCATTACCTCGACAAAGCCCTTGAACGGCTTCCCTTTCCGAGATGGAGGTGGCTTCGATTGAAGCCCAACCTTCGCCACAATAAGTGGCTGTGTTGCAATCGTCGCGAGAGACTTCGACATCGCTCCGAGCACTATCATTGGTCAGTAAAGAACCGCAAAGAGAGACAGAAGACGCACGAAATGCTTCCCAGGGTCTGAGGTTTGTTTTCCCAGGGAACATGATATCCTTGAGTCTTTGGTATGCGCCATACGTGATAGCAGGATTGACGACTAGCACCAAACTAGCCTTGAGCCCTCTCCAGAGCCCACTCCAACCATCCTCGCTGTTTATCACATCACGAGCAGTCTCAATCATCCCCTTCTTCTCGCTCTTGCTTTGTGTTTGCTGGCGGGTAGTGACGACTGCCACGGGAATGGTGAAAACCTGTGCAATAGCACCAGCAACCGCTCCAAGTGATAACTCAATTAATGTGCCGGGAGGCGAAGGCACCTTTTGTGATGAGAGATAAAGTGTTCGCACAACTGAATACCAGTAGAAATAGGCAAAGTTTGTTGATGCAACACCGATGAGGGCGCCGTTAATGCCCGTGTAGAGGCCCAGGATGCCATCATCTTCAACAATCTTTGAAATAGCATCCCAAGTGGAGTTGTAGTGAATGGGGTCATCGCCCGTTGGAGCGGGGTCGGTTGGCTTCCGCTTTACTTGCACTTGAAGGCGTGTCTTGACGCTGGATAGAGACGTTCATATCAGCAATTGGTCCGGCCTGCGAGAAACACGAGAGAAAGTGTAGGATGCAAGAGAACCCACATGTCTAGCGGATAGACCATGGCATTAGCAATTACTGCACCTGTTGCCCCTGCAACCGCAAGACCCCATGGAGGGATCGGGGCTTCTTTTGACTGCCCGGCCATCGTGCGGGAAGTACAGAAATCGAATAGATGTCTCGGTCAGGGAGAATGTTCCGGACAGAGAGGCACGATACAGCGGGTGCTGATTCCAACGACGAAAGGTGAACGGCGCGGGACGGCAGATGCAGGAAGAAGATTGGGAACAATACTACACGGTCGATGTTTCAATCATGGTATCGGAGACAGGCTGAAGGAAGATAATAAATTCAAAATAAAAGTTGGCATAAGACAACGGGAGAGGTGCAGCGTACGGACTATATCGGGAGGGGTGTGAGGATCTCTAGCTAGCAAATGTTGTGTTGCCTCGGTCCAACTCATGTCGGCCAGGCCGAATCCCGGGCCTCTGTACCGACGACTGATGAAGGGTTGGTGGAAAGTCCCTGTCGGATCAAAACGTCACATGTATGTGTGTGCACCAATGTTCAACCTTGGAAGTGTACTTTGCGATGTGTTTATTTTTCGCTATACTATTCTCATGGTATATCACCTATCACCATAATGCCGGGCGGCTGATATGGCAGTTTCAACATGTACTCCAGATAGCCCCCGCCATTTTCGCCCGAAGCTCGTCAGACCTGGATGACATATATTTCCTTCCACATCATGAATTATCCCACAGATATGCACCTATGAATACTAAGCTGACTGCCGTGTGAGGATTGCGGCAGGATGGAAGCAAAAGCACTAGTAGAACAATTGCCCCTTCGCTTGCTCCCTTTGCTGACACAACCTAGGAAGCCGAATCCAGTGTTGACAGGGCCCGCACCAAAGATGAGGCCTTTAAGAATGCCGTTGCTGCTGCAGAGCTATATATGGAAGCATTCAAAAATACAAGCAACGATAACGAAAGAGCAAGACTCCGCAGCCGCTTTGAGCGTCTACTGTCAAAAGCTGAGGAGATTAAGAAGTCTGCGAGTTGGACACCTTCAAAGTTAAATGCCAGCGTTCTCAAGGCCCCTATCTCGAACAGATCACTCACCCGCAGTGAAGAGATCATTCTCCTCGAGGGTTCGAAACTGCACGGCTTTATTTTCCCTCCCTGGACTTCTGATCCGCAAAACTCTGTGTTTGAGCACGTGCCAGATTTATACACGTAAGTCTTCAGATCCGTTCCAACTCCCCCCCGCCCCAAAAAAACCAAAGGCCTGAAACAAAACTCGATAGGGATGTAGTGGATTTAAATTTATCAGATGCCCAGAAGGGAATATTTGCTGGGTGGCGTAGGGTAATCGAACAGACTCATTCTGATGAACAGAGGAAAGTTGATGACGCCTCTATAATGACAAAAGTTCATGAACCCGATCTGGTTCAAGACGTAACTACTGATTGTTCCGTGGTAGCTAGTCTCTGTGCAGGCGCAGCGCGAGTCAGCAAAGGCCATCAAACGGTATTCCTCTTCTCTAGGCCGCATCAAAACAATGCTAAGTTGTGTTGAAGCTCCTTGGCTCTCTAATTTACCCCTATGACAAATCCAAAGAGCGGCCTCAAGTTTCGAGGAGTGGGAAGTACATATTTCGTTTTCACTTCAATGGCTGCTTCAGAAAGGTCACTATTGACGACCGGCTCCCCACTTCGACGTCCTCACGTAGCCTTCACGTGATCGACAGAAACAACCCTCAACTGATGTGGCCAGCACTGGTTGAGAAAGCCTATTTGAAAGTGAGGGGTGGATATGACTTTCCGGGTTCCAATTCAGGCACGGACCTTTGGGTACTAACAGGCTGGATACCGGAGCAGGTATTTCTCCAAAGGCAGGTATTACCCCTGAATACAGTTATATTGCTAACTGTTAATATAGCGACGACCTAAATCCCGAGAAACTCTGGAATCGGGTGCTCAAGGCATTCGAGTACGGAGATGTTATGATAACACTGGGCACGGGGAAGTTGACCTGCAAAGAAGAGAAGGAGCTGGGTCTGGCCGGCGCACATGATTACGCGATACTGGACATGAAAGAGACAGGCTCACAACGCCAGCTACTGATTAAAAATCCGTGGTGCGACGGCATGGTTTGGAAGGGGTTCCGAGTGCAGACAGAAGAAGAGGAAGGTCAGTCTTGGACCAAAGATCTGAGTCAGGCGCTTCCAGAAAGATCGCCCACAATGCCTGGCACGTTCTGGATGGACTACGAGGATGTCGTGCAGCACTTCGAGTCTCTCTATCTCAACTGGAACCCGGGGCTCTTCCTCCACCGTCAAGACCACCACTTCTCCTGGACCATGGCACCTATCAAGAACACGGACTCCTTCATCTACAACCCGCAGTACACCGTGAAGAGTGACGTTGAGACCACAGCTTGGATCCTCTTAAGCCGGCACTTCGCCACGGGCGAGCAAGAGATTGTCAAAGAAAAGCCCCTATCTGACGCCTCCATCGCACTCGGGTTCATCAGTCTGTACATCTTCGACGCGGACGGCCGCCGCGTCTATCTCGGCGACGACGCCATGCACCGTGGTGCCTTTGTCGATTCCCCCCAGACCCTCGCTCGTCTCGACATGACTCCCGGAAAGGCTTACACCCTCGCCGCCGCCCAACACGACCTCCCCCTTCCGAAATACTCCTTCACGCTCTCATTCTTCTCACGCTCGCCCCTGACCGCATATCCTGCCCCTGATCCCCTTCCCAACCTCTCTACCATCTCTGGCATTTGGAATCGCAGCTCCGCAGGCGGAAACGCCCACTCCCCTAAATACCCCTCGAACCCGCAATTCAGTATCCGCATCCCATCTCCCACACCTCTGACCCTCTTCCTCGAAACACCGGTCAAGGATATCGCAGTCCACGTCAGCCTTGTCTGGGGTGGCGGCAATCGCGTGTCTGCGGTCACGGCGCGCGATATTTTAGGCGAGTCGGGGGAGTATCGAAGGGGGTGCGCACTGGTCAGTATTCCCCGGGTGTCAGAAGGTAGATATACCATAGTATGCTCGACGTTCGAGGCAGGGCAGACGGGGACGTTTACGTTGCGCATCTGTGCCGCGGTCTCTTGCTCCATCGCGCCTATTCCGAACGAAGAGGCGGGGCGATTGAGCTTGCGGCTTCCGAGAATCATTTTCCAAGAAGGCGTGGAGAGAATGCTGGCGCCGCTGACGACGGTGCGGATGACGAGGTTGAGAGTCGTGGCGAGGGCCGTGCAGGGCCAGGCAGCGAGAAGGCCTCTAGCGAGAGTTGCGGTGGAGAGGGGCCAGGGCCCGAATAAGCTCGTGCTGGATGTTAGTGATCAAGGGGAGTTTAACGATGCCCCGATGGGCGTGAGGACGGTCGATCTGGATGTCAGCCCGGCGAGAGCGGTGCCGGGGGGGCTGTGGATCGTTGTGGAGAGGTTGGGAGGAGGGCCGGGGGATGCTGTTGATGTAGAGGTGCTGAGTGATGGACCTGTAGAGGTAGGGCTTTGGGGGACGGGAGATGGGTGAAGAGGATGAAGATGTCTTGCGTCGAGAATGTAGGTTGTTATAATCGTGAGCATTAATAAGTCAGATTTTCAAATGTAAGATTCTGAGAGGGACCACTTATTGGAAGACTATGGCACAAGGTATGATATTTGTGTATGTGCCTCTCATCAGCGAAATGCTATGTCTGCCCTTCTCTGCTACAGGTACGCTTGACAAGAAAGAGTAAACAGGCCACCCAGGCTAACCTTTCAAAAACGGACACTTTCTCCCCCTCCTTGAATGTGTTTGTTCCATACTCCCGTACTCCGTAAATTTCATCTGATCATTTGCGTCTCCCGAGAACTTTCCTTAGACACCAGCTGCTTTGTAGAACGCCAGATTGTAAATTCATTTCACTCCGCCGCACAAGAAAGAGAATAAAACAAAGAAGAGATAGTAACGTATATGAAAGGACCTCCCAGTATCATCAACACCGAATGCATTCAGACGTGGTTAGGTTAGAAAAGAGTTCAAACACCTGCTGCAGGCACCAACCTCTGCTGACGGTGCAAGGCGGTACCGGGTAGCAGGAGAAAATGTCAAGAGGGTGCTGCTCCTCGGCGCCGCCTGCCTCTGCTGGGCCCTTCGGCCCTCTGCGCAAGCACGTCTCTTAGTTGGGGGTCATCTTTGTCCCTGTCCACGTGATGAACCCTGACATGTCTGTACGACCCTATTAGCTCGGATCTCGGTAAAACAGCTTTAACAAAAGAGATATAAAAAACATACCTCTGGAGATTGTCCGGACGCGGGTACTTGTGCTCCCGATCTGGGCAGAAGGGACACACGTAGCCTGGCGAGTCGTGCACCAACCCGTGCCGGATCATCTCGTTCTTGCGCTTGAAGCCCTTTCCGCCTTCGCTTCGAGGGCAGCCTTTGACTGGGCAGTAGTGTGGTCTAATCGAGGAGTGCACATTGGCATGGGAGTTCAACAGATACTGGTTCATATTAGCTCCCCGACGTGCTTTCATCCATGCTCAGCTACTCACCTGTGTCTGGAACGGCTGGGCCGTACATCCTGGGTATGTGCACTGATACCCCCCCACCTGAGGATTCGTGATTCCATCTATGCTCATCCTATCAATCGCCGGTGCCGGCGTAGGCGCCGACTGATCCGTGCTAGGCGTCTCCGTATTGCTGCTGCTGTAGTCTCCCGAGCTGGCATATTGCGTCCCATCAGGCTGGGCAACCCTCTGGTGATTGCCCTGGGTGTAGTAGTAGTGCCCCGGCCCGCTCGGCGAGGGCAAGCCTCGGCGGAAGGCGTCGTTCGGGGACTTTGGGGGGGAGCCGTGGTTCGGCGGCCCCGAGTATCGATGAGGTGGTCGTGGAGGAGGGGATTGGGGAAAAGGGGAGTCTCCTGCCGCGGCGACATCAGTGAGGTGGCTGAGATCTCCCAGCTGCGCGGTGATTGAGGGAAGCGTTATGGGGCCCGTCCCATTGCCATTGGCAAGGTGTGACTTGGGCGAGTGCTGGCGGATGGGTGGCAGGCCACCTGTCGAAGGCGTCCTTACCTCCTGCTTGAGTGAGGCGTCTGGCGATGGCGGTCTGCGAGCGTCACCTGCGTAGGCAGAGGCGATTGAGGGAATTGAGGACCTTATCTCGTCGATGCGCTCGCCGCCAACCACCCTCTGCGCAGCATTGTCCTGGGACCGCTGCGTCGCCGCGAGCTCCTGCGCGGTCTGGCCGTGCTGAGCCAGCGCACCCTGAGCGATAGCGGCCAGACTGGGCTGGTGCACCCCCTTCTCGACGTCGTCGACGGCAGTCGCGCCCCGGTGGGAGTCGTGGCCGTCATCCTCCTCGTCGTCGCCAGCCAGCGGCTCCTGGCCGGCGTGGCCCGCAATTTCGGGATTCTTGCCACCGCCCATGAAGTGGATCAAGACAGCATCGCCCTGGCTGGGACGATAGCTGTTACGATAGCGACGGCGATTTGAATCTCGTTGGGGGCGTTTGCGATCTGGGGGGTCCGGGCTGGAGTCGGGGGTGACTTCAGGCGAGGGGATTGCGAGCGGCGGGCTCGGTGACGGCTGCAGTCTGACCTTCCTGGGCTTTAGAGGCGGCGTGTCTCGCAAACCCACATCGTCCGAGTGGTAGAGCTCGTCGTCGGCGGCGGACGCAGGCGGCGGGGCGGGGGGAGGGTGAGGAGGAGAGAGGTTCTCGACAGCCGTCATCGTTTGGCTCACACGGCCATCGGATTGCTGGGTCGAGGGAAGGAGGCAGAGTGGGGAGGACGAGGACGACGAGGCGGCTGCCGGCCAGGGGACGGTTTTTTTCGTTTATACCGGAGCAGCAGTACGACCAGACCAGACCAGATCGCCTGGGAAGGGAGCCTGGGTTCACGGCAGCGCACGCACGCACTGTCGCACTACACACCGTACGCACGGATACCGCGACGGCGCGGGCGAGGGGCGAGGGGGCGGTCTGGGGCGGGGAGTGAGAGATGCGGCGATCTATCTTACAGTTGCGCAGCTGACAGCATCGTCGTAGTAGGGTTTGTCCGGGGCCGGGGGGAGTGGTCGAAGACGAGGGAGAATGTGTGTCTTGTCAAGTTGCGGAGTCGCGTCGTTGGGGGGGAGGGGTGGGATATAATATTGTAGAGGGAGAGAGACTGCGAGAGAGTGTGGGGTGGTGTGAGAGAAGAAGAATATGCAGAGCGAGAGCTAGACAGAGCTTAAAGGATGGAGGGCGGGCGAAGAAGGGAGACTGTTGGATGGGGAGTCGCGAGAGAGGACGAGGCCGAGCAAGAAGGGGCAGCAGAAGAGGGTTCGCCCCAGTAGAGAGGAGGCCGGGAGGGAGAATGGAATGGGAAGGGGAAGGGGAAGGGGATTGGGATCGGGTGGCGGCGGGTTGGTGGAAGAAGGCCGATGGATGATGATGATGGGCTCACACTATGCTCTCGTCAATCAGTCCGCTATGTATGTATTGTCCTGTAAGTGCCTGCTGGGGGATGGTGATAGGAGGAAGAGGGCGTGGGTGAGGCGCGAGAGGAAGGGAGACGCAGTGCGTGATTCCCCCGATAGAGCCAATGTGAAGATATAATCCCCCACTGCCGCTGGGGCTGGAGAATCCCCCCCCGCCTTCTCTTTTCTCTCTTCTTCATACCACCACCATGGCCGATAGCGAGTAAGTCATAAGTCATATTGTGCGTTATGTATACGATATTAGTAGTGGTAGTAGTGGTAGTAGGTAGTAGTAGTAGTAGTAGTAGTAGTATACTGTAGTAGTAATAATAATAATAATAATAACAGTCAAATCTCCTCTGCCCCTCTTCCCTAACCGCATCGTCCATCTCTCGCCCGTTCTTGTTTCACGTCTCCTCACCTCAGCTTCCTGCCGGTCCCCGTCATCTCCCTCCCACTCCCTCATCTTCCTCCCCGCTGGCTGCCGCTGTGCGAAACTTCGCCTCAATGGAGGCTCTGGTCCAAATCCCGCCTGCAGCTCCTCTCGCCAAGGCCCTTCTGCAAGCGTGGTGCAACCTTGGGCCTTTCGACGTAGGCTCCGTGCGGGTACTGCCCACCAAACCCACCACCCCCCTCGTGTTGTCCACCTTATTGCTGCCAGACTACATGGATCTCTTGCTCCACACTTCCCCGACCGAGCCGCCCTTTGTTGCGGCCCTGGCGACTCCGCCTGCCGCACTGCATCTGAGAGAATTGCCTGTTATTGTGAGGCATTATTACCATTGGAGACCAAGACCAGAGAATAAAAGGGCCTATTCGGGATTCACCACGCTCCGCGTCACTTATTCTATCAACTTATATTTTCTTCTTCGGCTCCTGCTTGGCTACTTTCCTGTAGGTGAACCCCCCTCTTCCCACCCAAATCAGCCTCACCGTCCGCCCAGGCCCTCGTTTCTTTTTCCCGTCGTACAGGAACCCGGACCCTCCACGTCACGATACGCCCTGTCTCGCGGACTGTGCCTAAACTTCGCCATCCTGTCCTATCCTGTGCGCTTACTGTACAGGTGCCCCGGAGCGATCTTCTCGAGATATTTGCCCGGCTGACGACTCGGCTTGTACCGTCTACGCTCTCTCTTTCTCTGCGCGGTGCTGTATCCGCGGTCCCGGGACTAAGAGTAACTTTCCAACGCCAAAAAAAAAAAAATCTCCCAACCTGCAACGCCCAATAACACCCTTCAGGAGTAAGTCCCACGCAGTCAGAACGCCGCGCCCAACCCTTGTTTAACTCTAACCTTCAATCCCCATCAACCGACAGAGTACATCTACTGTGAGTATACGGGTGCTGGCTCAACTGCCTCTTCCGGGAGAAGCTCTTCCTCCTCCTCTCGCATGATACAGCTCCTCAACGGTGGCCGCACCAGGCCATTGAAGAGGAACGTCCCGTAGACGAGCATGACAAAGCCCAAGACTTGCAGCCATTTAAATGTCTCCCAACCCAGGAAGAGCGATGCGATCCAGATAAACAGTGTCCGGCAGGTGTCAATAGTGGACCTGGATGTCGCGCTCACCGTCCTCGTCACGGACAGCCCAAAGAAGTTAAAGCCGCTGCCAGAATAGTTAGCTCACCGTTTTTCGTCAAGGGGAGAAGATAAATCATACCCAATGCTAATCATGATGAGGACGCTCGAGGCGGCAATACTTCTGTAGTGGGTGATCTGGCGCCAAGCTTCTACCAGGTCGAAATACCCATACTTGCCTGCATCGGTACGTCCGATGGCGAGATGCAGGACTACCATTGCTATAACAGTGACTGAGAACCCGAAGATGCCTTCCCACCCAACCACCTTGAGCGGCTCCAGCTCGTACTTCTCCAGGATATACTCCTCGAAGACGAACTGCGATGCAGTGAAGATCTGCGCTCCGGCGATCAGGAAGATGCCCACGATTGTCCGTAGAGCCTCAGGCGACTTAGCTCTCTCGGTTAGGACAATGACCGCCTCCCTAGCAGCTAGGGCTACGGAGGGGGCCGCCTTCTCATCTTTATATATCGCCCCAGCAAGGCCGACGATCGCTACTCCGAGGACCACAGTGATCAAGGCAAACCACTGGAATGCATGCAACCTCTTCCGAAGGAAGAGAACACTGAACAATCCGACGAATAGTACCAACGCGCCTCTCGTCATCTGGTATATAGAAGCAACTACAAACAGCAGGCCAACATTCATAAGAGTGGTACCGAGGATATCGCAGATTGCTGGGAGGGAGAGTAATAGAACCCTCCACCCCGTCAGTGGTATCCTCTCCTCCCTCACCGAATGTGGCTTGCCAACCGGATTCATCGGTGTAGTGCTCATTACACTGTCGGCATCGTGCTCAGGTGCGTCCTCCGTGGCACTGACAGGTTCGTAGTCGGCCGGGTTTGGCGCCGATCCCTTTGCAAGATACCGCCGTCGGAGGGCGAAAAGGCCAACAAACAGCCAGGTGCCCATCTCGCCCACAAACATCTGCGCTGTCTGGATGACGGGCTGCTCGAACAACTTGTGGTTCTTTGGATCCGGGTCATCGCAGTTGCGTACACAGATATTGTCCTAGGCTGTTGTCAATGAAGGGCCGCATTGTCCGGAAGGGAACACCATTACCTGATACTTTGTGAGTAGAGTGTTGCACACACCGGTAATCAGCATGAAGGTGACCAGCAGCGGGATGAGTAAGTTGATCGTAGTCATGATGCCGGTGATCATATGTTCCTATCTCGCTGACTTCGTCGGAAGGAAGGGATGAGGTTCCGGGGGGGGGGGGGGGGGGGGCGAGGTGAATTGTACTTCAGGCTGCAATCATCTGCGAGTAATAGATGGCTTGGGTGGATATGCAGTCTCTGGTAATTCCTGTTCTCCCCTTCTCGATGTTGTTGTGTGGGTTTTGTCGTCGTTCTGGCGCGTGGTCTTTGTCTTGTGTCCAGTCTCAGTCTTTCTATTCCTGACCCGGCTGAGGCGGCTCAGCTGTCTTACGGGGAGGCACGGGACCTGCCGATAACGCTAGCCTTTCTCGGATATCACACCTTATCTGATCGAATATTTTATGCCTCAGGCATTTAATTCATCTAGATAATTTTTGGTGGAAAACGGCCCTGGAATTGGAGAGTCAACACGCAACTTCCAGACAGTCCAAGTCCCAAAATATGGCTACTATTGCACAAGAACCAGATTTAGGGGCCGAGGAAGATATGTTGAACAAACCTCAAGATTTCAAGCATCCGGCACATCTTCATACCCTCGCATCGACCATCCTCCACAACCTTCAATACCAGCATGACTGGTCCTCACTATCCATTCACACCCACTCTACTCTCAACAGCCTTCCCCTCCCACGCCCCGTAATCTCTGGCCTACCACCTAAGAGAGCATACGTCCACCCAGACGAGCAAATCGAGCTCGTAAAAGCCGAGCACGCGACCCGGAATACTTCCGTGCAGCTCCCAGAGCGCGAATGGGTGCTTCCCAGTCACTGGGAGGAGAAATGGACGCTATCGAAATTCTCGGCGGTGTTTAATGCTCTCGAAAACGTGCCCCCAGCGAGTGGTGATGAGCAAAAGGAAACAGATAGTGCCGTGGGATGGCAATGGAGAGGCAAGAATAGGCACAAAAGACTCCTCCTTGCGACTCTACATGACGATAGTACGGTTATCTACTATATCATGCATGATGGAATTGTCAAGCCGAGACAGAATTGATCAATCGTAAAGTTTACGAGCAAAGTTGGGTCGGCGAAATTTATTCTCGACAGTGTTTGAGAGCGCAATACTCGCTATATAGATGGTCTATGGCTTGCTATCTTGATTGCAGCCACCTATGCCAATACAGCGTCAGATAAAAGTCGCTGGAATCTAGCTGGCTAGTTTCGCCACCTGCTAAGAGCTTCCAGGTTGACCAAGCATGGTAATGGCTGAGCAATAACCACATCTTAGATCCTTTGATCCAGCAACAGGTCTCTCCAGCTTCTGAATCTGGAATTGACCGGAGTGTTGCATCTATGGCGATTGCGCACTGCGTTTGCAGTCGCCAAATAAGCTGGCCAACTTGGAACGAGACTCACAGCGAGATATATAGGAGACACAATTCTCGATAGAGAGACTGAAGCCTCAGCTACCACTGGTACCTCAGTCTATAGACAGCTCTAGCCAGTGAGATAACCTGCTACTTACATGGAGCCTAGATAATACACTTATGTCCAGTACCTATGCATTCGGCATGGAACTTAGACCTATCCAAGGCCGTGATGACAGCGAGGGTGCATACCAAGCCGGAGACTAGCTATATTGTATGCATGTGTCAGACGCTTGAATCGAAGCACAGTATCAGTTTCCGGATGTTTATGATTCCTCTCAGCGTTGCTCATTGTATAAGGCTCAGTCTCTTTCCGTAAGCCAGTCCCAACCCAAGAGTTACTCCCCCCTTCATGAAAAGAGGATTCAAAATACCATCCTTCCAAGACCACGCCCCTAGAAAAAACGCCCCTAGATATGCCCTAAATAACCCCGACCCAACTCCCCTTATGCAACCCCTTTCTCCCGCTGCCAGACTGTCATTCTGTCCACTCCATTCATTCCAAAACGTCTCATCACTTTTATTAAAAGCTCCATCTCCTTCACAGAACATTACAGAGCATTTCCGCCTCCAAAATGAATTTTCCTTCCTTGTACTTCTCGCTCTGTTCGAACGCCTTGTCGTACTTCCACCCTACGTTCTCGCCGCACTGCCGGCACGCGATGTCCCGCACAAGGTGTCGCCCGGTCGTCATGTTCCGCTCGCAGGCCTCGCCCTCGACCACGTTGACCACCATGTTGAACAGATATGCCTTGCCATGCTGGCCACGGAAGTTCTGTTGTAATCAAGGACGATTAGTTACATTCTAGGAAAAGAAGAGGGGGAATTCAGACCCGGCTTATAATGTCGTCATGGTTGGCTAGGTGGGCTTTGCAATTCTTGCACCCGTAGATCTTGGAGCTGTTTAGATATGTGTTGTATGCGAGGCCCATGATGGCGATGAGGGAGCAACGCTCCTCGCAGGTGGCGCCCTCTTGGCTGTGTCTGCCTGGTCTGGAATGTGACCCAACGGTTATGGATCAGAGAGCTTAGGATGCGAGGCAGTGATATTTCCTCTTGCTGGAGATTTTGGGCAAGTGCAAGGCTTATTTCTTGTAGTAGATGAGAGGCTAGGCAGTTGGGCTTGAAGTGTACAGGTGTTACGATTCAAAGTCGAGGCTCCGAGCATGGATGGCGGTAGGCTGGTATGAAGGTCACATGCGGGATGTTCTTATCGTGCTCCGCGTACTGTGATTTAACAGTGTTAGCGATTAGGCACTGCTGACTAACAATATTTCCCCACAACGTCCATTCAGGGGTATCATGTTGTCGACTCATTGTGTGGTACAGTACCAGATGTACCTGTCTGATTATAGAGATCGGTATGCTTTAACTGACAAATGTATGCTTTCCCGTCGGTCTGATAAGAAGGGTATTGTGGCTCTACAGAGGTATCACAGACTGGATTGAGGTTTTGTCAATAGTCGAGGGAACAACTGGCATCTTCTGAAATGAATGTCATTTACTTCATCTACAGTACTAATACTTGCTGATTGCCCGATGCAATAAGCCGACCCAACTCCCACTGCACACACCAGCTTTTTGAAGCATAGGCCCTAGAAAATATACAAAGAATGAGTGATCATCAACTAACAAGCCACAGAAACCATGCAAAATAATTCTCGTCGAAACGTATACTGCCTTAGAACATCTTCTTGATCACCAGGAGAACGATTCCTCGACGAAATCAATGTTAGCGGCATGCTGGCGAGTGCGGACTGCTCTTCTGACGTCGTCAGACAAGTCACCACTGCCACACACCGACACACCCATCGCCCCTACTTGGTTTTCCATCTCGATGTCCATTAATGCCTCGATATTGGGTCGGCCGGGGAACATCTGCACTGTTGCGGACGGGCTATGGATCTCCTTCGTGGACCGCGGCCTGGTAACAAAAAGCATTATGCGAAGCACGTCACGGCGCTTTTCCATAGCCAGGATGGAAGTCATCCAAGGTCGGATCCACTCCAAGTGTTCCGGCGATTGAATGATCCAGATAAGCACAAGCCTTCGAACAGCTACCGTGCCATTTGCATACCCTGCGACTAGGTCACGTACATGAGGAACCTGATGCGTGATGCCAACGCCTCCTGCTATGAGCATAACTGTCCCATAGCTATGCATCATGTGCATACCTCCGTATGGCCCTTCCGCCACGCAGTTGGCCGTAAAGCGCCCATCTGTAGAGGCTAACGCTCTCTGGTACAAGGTATTTGTGAAACCCGTTCTAGCACGGACAATGAATGACAAGCTAGTCTTCTGCATGGCCAGAATATCTTGGCGGTTCATAGCTAACTTCTCATCAGGGTCCAGGATCTCTGTTTCTTGAGACCAAGCTACAGAGAAGGGATGCGATGTCCAGAGTCCGAGACTGGGTATGTAGAGATATGCGTGCTGGCCTGGCTTAAAGCTCCATGGCCGTGCCATGGCGATAGTAACGCGGCAGGCGTTTCCTGGTAATGCCTCCACAACCGCTTTCGAACCCCCCCTGTTCCGATACAGGACTCTCGTCGCCCTCAGAAGATGTTCCGTAACCCAGAGAGCAACAACACCGTAGAGGATGGTAATTTGGGGGATGTTGGACAATCTCAAGTGGAACCAGATGACAATGATTACAAGTATGACCAATGCCATATGAAGAAGTTTGAAGGTCTCATAAAATGCATGTCGAAATATCGAGTTCGACATAATAGCTATTGTAACGACAGCAACAAAACCCTGCGAATTGCGAGTGAGCCACAGAGCACAATAGTGGTCGTCTAGAACTACTTACAATGAAGCCATACATGGTCATGGAACCATTCGTGATAGCTTTTTCGAGTCCCTTCCATCCCGCCGTACGGACCTCATATATGGCATATGAAGTTGTATGAGCGATTACTTCCAGCACGACGATTCTTCCAAACCATCTGTGCAACAGATTGAAGCTGTCAAAAGAAATATTCAGCACATTGATTAATGGATTGTTCCGGGCGGCCAGGATGAACTGGGGGATCTGGAGGTTGTCAGCATTACGTAGAATCCTTCAGAGTCGGGCATGAAATGTGACTGACCAGGTTGGTGACAGCAAGTATACCAGTCCGATTTCTCAGCTCCTTAAGCACGGTAGTTGATGGTTGGCTCCAGTCAATGCCAACTACACAGTACGCAATATTCGTCCCCAAATACGCCACGATAAATAACAGTTGAAATCGGGTAGGCAGTGTCCCAACGTTGACAGCCGCCGACAGCTGAAATTCTCGATTATGCCTCTTTCTGAAAATAGGGGCATAGAGAAAATGCTTCTTGAAACTAGCGAAAGGTGCCGAGGGTTTAACGAAGTACAGCTGCCTCTCATTGTTGAGGCAAATCAACGTCCGCGCGTACTTGACGGATTCGATGCCTATCCTCCAGATCGCCAAGCCCAAAATGAGAGAAGATAGCACAATAAATACATAGTCGTAGAAGTCTTTATTGAGTGTATCGGCGTTTGCTTGTAAGGCGGCGGCAGCTGATGCCTCGGGGGTACTTGGCGTGGGCGGAGCAGCTTGTTGCGCTGAGGATATTTGTGCCATCAAAGCCAGGAGGGCAGCAAATTGTGTCCATAAAGAGGACATGGTGGACGCTATCTAAAGAACTTTGTTTCGAAATCGAGAAGAACAAGTGGAGTTCGGTACGCTCTAGGAGCAACGAAGGCGACGGGACACAGCTGAATGAATAGACGAACACAGAAGGAATGAATGACGTGACTCTGTAGATGGCCAGCAAAATACAGAATCTCCCCGGGCCCGGTAACGTGTGTAGAAAGCGTTTGTCGAGAGTGGTTGCGGCCAGAAGGATCCTTCGAAGTCTCCTCGAGTCTCGTCAACGAGGGAGCGAGGAGAATCAGGGAGAAGAGAAGAAAAAGCACCAAGAACGGCGTTCCACGCCCCACGCAGCCGCAGAAAAGATTCCGATGGACGGTGCGTTTGTCGCAAATAGAAAACAAAAAAATGATCAACGGGAAGGAAGGGAGAAAGGTAAGGAGGAGAGCAGATAAGGAAGAGAGAATGCAGCAAATGGCCAGCCTGGTTAGGATCCGGCCAGGACAAAATACCAAAAACCCACGCTCCCTACCAATTACCGCCGGCCAACCAGAAGAGCGCCTCGGCGCCTCCATCGCGGTCGGACCAGGACTCGTTACCAGCAGAAGTCACCACTTAATGCGTGGGAGCCAGGGGGCCCCAGGGGCAGATGGGCATCGAACTCTGGACAGGCGGCGGAGGGGCCGTGGTGATAGGCCGCAACGTCAGCTCCCACGTCCACTGGCGTCCTCTAGCTGAAACGGCCCCTCACGTCTTTTTCCTCCATGCCCCAGCGATGATATTGGCTGGACTCCAATTAGGGTGCTAACGCGCACGACAAGTTATCGCCATCACTTTGCGAGCGGGGAGGGCAGGTTTGGGCACGGTTTGATTGCCATGGTATACGTCTACACGGAATAATGCATCTCTTCACAACTTGCCCGTCCTCCCAAAGCCTTTGCAGTCCGACACGCGGCGCATAACACGGCCCCAACCCTTCCCCACGTCCCTTTGTGCTACTGGCCTTCTTGATGAGGATTTGGCAATGGGCGAACGGTCTTCTATATTACCAGAAGTCTGTACGATGAACGACGCGCCACTGTGGGCAGGCATGCGAGGTGCACTACGCCGCCGGCTGTTGAGCGATCTCCTGCAGTGATCGACCACTCCTCGTTTGGTCGAGATGTCCAAAATAACCCCAGCCATAGTCACGGCCAAAAACTTACATTTATGGCGTGCACCCGTCTACGTGGAGCCGTCGCAGATGGTTGACGTAGCATGCCGTGGACGCAATCGTCGTCACACTACCTTCAGTACATGTTATGCTATATGACGGATCACATACCCAATTCGTCCTCGCTGTCGCCAAGAAGAGACGTATCTAATCTTGCAGTCGATATCACTCGTCTTGGGATCCTCTTCCCTCCGTTCAGAACCTGCGATTTTGCGCTGGCTCTCCTCCCGTCCGTGGAGCCTTGCGAAGGGGAATTATGAGATAAGGCCGACAAGAAGCTTAGCTCGTCATCGCTTTCATCAAACATCTCCCAGTGAAGACTCTGCCGAAACACTCTTCTACTCAGCCTAGGGGCCTGGCCCACATAATAACGACTCTTCCCAAACCCGGTGCTGGTATCTGACGCCAATGATGGAGAATCAGGTCTGCATAGCTCATCCATCTCCAGATCTTCGTCATGCACAGAGCCCATAAACAGCTCGTCATCGGATTGGTAAGATTTGTGCATACCTGACTCGGTCGTACTCTCGGGAGATGTTGTAGCAGTATCATCCCCATCACTACAGCCATCCGACCCAGAGGACTCATATCCAGGAGTGTTGGAACGGGATGTGTCGCTATAGTCGTGTTTGCTAACAGATGACGGTGCTAAGTCCGTCAAAGTCGAGCACACTGCATAGATGGGTCGAGTTCGATGACTTCTGTGATGGAAGGGTGTCTCACACTCGGAGTCATCCACAGAGGATTCCTCCTCCAGACTGAAAGAGTTCACACTTCTTGCCACCGGGGTTGCGACAACCCACTCGCTGATGCCTTCTTCCCAGCGATACCCTGCCCTGCCGTTCGCATTCTCAGACGATGTAGAATCCACCGAGCCTCGTCTCATCACACGAAATTCTGCCTCTTTGTTGGTGGCGTAATCAAGATGTTGCGTGTTAGGAACCTGCTGCGCAAATGCAAACGCACTATCAACGATGATTTCCTGCACGAGCTTCACTCCATCCAATTCTCTGTTGTATGCAAATGTCTCTAGTGATATGTGTAGACGCCGTAGATATTCGAACCCTGAATTTGAAACTCCTCTACCACAGCATCGAGCTATGGAGCAAACAAACGTGGCCAATTCATTACGCCTTGTAGCCAGTTTTGCCGAGTTGATGAGGGGTAAGTAATTTTCAACAACATCAACGAGATTGACATCTGGGGAGCCTCCATCGTAAGACTCAATCATAAGGATCGCCAGCACTAACGATATATACTTCATATTAAACGTGTCATCGAGTGTCCACTGCACAAGGCACGTCCTGAACAAGCGGGTAACCTCGTTGTAGTTGGGATGGAATATGACTGATCCTTCTGGGTGACCTGCTCCCTTGCTTAGAATTACAATGGTCGAGAGTGTGACTACCAAGCTTGAAAATGTTTGTTTTGTCGGTTCCAATAGAACTACATCCGCAGCGTCTGAAGCCCGTTTGTTTTTCTGGCCGGGTTTACCGTACGTTGCAAGCAACGGCAGTGTCGTATGAAAGAATGTAATTGCATTGGGGTCTACAGATTCGGATGAAAATTCTTGCACAGCTCGCGCCCAGAACGTAATAAATTCTCTGGTTGCCAACCAGCTGGTATGAAGGTTGCCATTTGCAAACATGCTTGAGAGTCGCCTGTATTGGTAAGAGAAGCATCCTCTGCGCGCTGTAAAATCCCAAAACATTGATAATGGGCGAGTCGCAATGTCATCATCAAACCGCGTGACAACAGACTTTGGCTTTGTGAAATTTCCGGTGGACAGCAGCGCAGAAAGCAGTATTTCAGCCTCTCTTGTCGCATGCATATTAACACAAAGAGAAACCAGAATTCCACAGACTTCCAAGTCAATCAAGCCCTCTTGGATAGCCATGCAGAGAACCTGGATTCCGTGTGCCCGAACGACAGTTCTGAGATGTTTCCAGCCATGCCCTGACGAACCAAAAGTTTCTAGATCATCATATATCTCTGTTGACACATCTCTTCTATTAATTGCTGATATGCGACCACTTTTTTCCAATTCATCTGTCAGAAGTGCCTCTTCTTTCTTAATATAATGCGGAATGGCTCTCAAGCACATTGATAAAAATGACCCGGTTCCAGGGAGATTGATCTCTTCTTCCGTAGGTGTTGTTACTCTTAGCAACCCTTCGAGCCCAGAATATATTCCTTCATAAGTAGTGTACCGCCCAGTAGGAGTTGTCTTACGAAGCTCTCGCATCGTCTTGGACAGCTGAAATTGAACTTCTCCATCCCTAGGTCTCGGGCATCTCTTCCCTTGATCTTTTGAGCCTGATATAGTTTCATCTGTAGGTATAGGTGCCGAATATTGACTTGTGTTATGCTCCCATAGTGCATGGTGAAGTGTAGGCGTCGGTATTGAGATTTCTCCTGGTATCAGGTGCAGTCCGTCTTTCAGAGATCTTGGCATTCCAAACGAGGCCGTGCGAGATTCACTACTGCTCCTCCCACCACGGGCGGAGTATGTTTTTTTAATCTTTTTTCGAGAGTGTGCCCAATCCGCATCACCCGGTGAAGCACACCCACGCTTCTTGCGGTTTCCGGCATTCGATTCAGCCGCTGTAATCTTAGAGCCAGTGGCGGATTGAAGCCGTGAAATATCCTTCTTGAGAATTGCAACTCTCGATGTCAGAGCGCGGAGCAAACGGTTACATCTCGCTGCCGTCCACTCCTTCTCTGAATCACCTTGCTGGGTTCTATTATTTATGGTCGACTGGCGCCGTCGAACGGGAGTGAAGCGTGAAGATTCTACGTTTAATGCCCCGGTCTCCATCCCCGTAGGGTATTTCCTACCGAAGGGTTAATACCTGAACAGTTGTGACATATATTGAGCATGCTTCACCAAACCCCCGCTTTTGTTAAATTGATTAGACTTACCAATGGGTGATATAGGTGCAAAAAAGTACATGACAGGGCAGCACCGCTAAAGAGCTACTCAGGCGAATTATACAATCGCGGCCAGTAACCTCACGCAGTTCTCACCTAAAGGACCAATAGATAGTCAATGCAATAGATAAGCAAATTGTACGGGTGGTGATGCTGTAACGACAAATATGCTGAAGAAAGGTGCTGGGAAGCAATCATGTAAATATAAACAATGGCGGGCTCCAGTCAAGGGGTAAGGATTAGCGAGCCATTCCGCATGTACCCGTGATTATGTAACGTAGACGTCCCGAAAACAAAAAGTTTCCAATGCCCGGGAATGGAAAATAAACCCCATTCTTTTATGCTGTACAGTCCTGTGCTTGTCAAAGCTCACTGTCCTTTTTCTATCTTCTGATTAATTGCCTTCTTGTTTGTCTGCGTTCATTATCTAGAGCGCTCTCCGGATTCAATTTGATCCCATCATGGCAAACTCGAATGACGCAGCTTTTACGGGTATGTCGAGAACAACGGTCCTACCAAATTCCCCAGACACTTTCCAATATTATATTGTTGTGACAGAAATCTATAATTGGTATGGCCAATGGTTTATTGAAGCTAATTCAACCCTCCAGAAACCCCGAATGCCTCCACGGACAGCTCGCAGAAAGCTGTTGATGCTGATCAAGTAGAAACAAACGGCCATGACCATTCGGTAGATGGTACGGCTGAGGGGGGCGAAGGTAAGATGAAATTATCCTATAATGAAGAATTATCTTTATCCATGGTGTTCTTGAGCTGTTCGCTAACGATTCCTAAGCTATCTTCCAGCTCACCGTCCTCCTTCCACATGAGCCTAAGAAGATCCAGATCATGGTAACTTAATCATTCTGCCATTGTCTGCTGCGTACTCACCTACTAGGTTTCCTCACAAGAGTCAATCCATGATGTACGGCAGTCGATAATTGAGCTTCCGGGAACCTTTCAATACTCCTGCTTTCATCTCGAACATAATGGTGAACGGATAAACGACTTTGTTCAGGTCTCAGAGGTCAATGGATTGACGAATGAGTCTGAGTTACACTTGGTCGAGGATGCATATACTGAGAAAGAGGCTAGGCTCCATGTCATCAGAGTTCGAGAATTAATTGGCGCTGCTGGGGACCGGACTGACACGCTACACGGGATAATGTCTGGTCTCTCTCTTCACGACTCTCTCGTGGCCGTAGACACTACACAGGATGAGCAAGCAGCAGCCGTGGCTCATCCAATGTCTGGATATGACTTTCAGACAAACGGCACTATTTCTACCCTATTACCTCGCATACAAGAAGACGCTCCTAAGACAATAAAGTCCCTCTCTGTTTCTCCTTGGAACCCACCACCATACCACCTTAGACAGAGAGGCCATTTGCTATATCTCCAAATGACCACAAATGAAGGCGAACAATACCAGATCACATCCCATGTTTCTGGCTTCTACGTAAACAAGTCGTCAAACAGCAAATTCGATCCCTTTCCAAGGGCTGCTCCGAAATCTTACTCGGCACATTCCCTGTTGACTCTAATAGAGAAACTGTCTCTCTCATTTGATGCGTCATTCAAGAAACTCCAGGAGTTCAACAATTCGAAGGAGCCATTGTCCACTTTCCAAATAACCAATGCTACTCCCTCCAACCCATGGATAGTTCCAGCGTCGTCATCACCACTCATTCCGCATCAGTCTGATGTCACACGTACACAAGAGAGCTATTTGGTAAGTGGAGTCGAAAATACAGAGACGTTAAGAGACTGGAATGAGGAGTTCCAATCAACACGGGAGTTGCCTAAGGATACTATTCAAGACCGTGTTTTCCGCGAACGACTCACGTCAAAGCTGTTCGCTGACTACACAGACGCTGCTGCGCGAGGTGCCGTCCTGGTTGCGAGGGGCGAGGTGGCTCCCCTTAATCCCACGGAGAGTAGAGATGCCCAAATCTTTGTGTATAACAATGTCTTTTTCTCCTTTGGTGCTGACGGCGTTGGCACATTTGTATCGGAAGGTGGTGATGAAGCCGCACGGGTGGCCACCGGCAAAGACGTTATGGGAGTCCGGCTTGTTAATCAATTAGATATTGATGGATTATTCACGCCGGGAACTGTCGTTGTCGATTATCTGGGCAAGCGAATTGTGGGGCAGAGCATTGTTCCTGGCATTTTCAAGCAGCGAGACCCAGGCGAGAATCAGATTGATTATGGCGCAGTTGATGGAAAAGATGTTGTTGCTTCAGATGAGAAGTTTGTTCCGGTGTTTCAGAAGCTCTCAAAGGCGTTGAAAGCAAAGAAACATGCTGTCTGGGATAAGACTGGCAAACGCCACGAGCTTGAGGGAAGTGTGGAAACGAAGGGTCTCCTCGGAACAGACGGCAGGAAGTATGTGCTCGACTTGTATCGAATCACGCCCTTAGATATCTGTTGGATGGAAGAATGCGGTACCGCGATCCATAGTCCAGAGCAGGCCAACAACGCGAACCACGCTTCCTACCCTCACAGGATGACTGTTCTGAGGCCAGAACTTGTCGAGGCATATTGGAAGAGCAAGATGCGAGAATGGGTAAATGGAGAATTAGATTTAAGACGTCAAGCCCAGAAATCAGCCGCCAACGCGGCTGAGACTATTGAGAAGTCAGACTCTGATGCCGTTAAGTCTGCCTCGCATGCTACTGAGCGTGACGAACAAGAAAGCAAAACTGATAGCACTGCTACGGATATCACTAAAGCGGAAGACTTTGACAGGGAGAGAATTGATATCTCGAACTTCGAATTCTTCTTGAACTTAGACGCGTTCAGTGGACAGGAGCCACGTACCGAAGAGGAGAAGAGTGAGTGGGAGAAAGATGAAAAAGAGGTTAGGTTGGCTTCGGATTACCTTCGTAACACAACCTTACCGGAAATGATCCATGACCTCAAGGAGGGTGATGTAGGATTCCCAATGGACGGCCAGTCTTTGACTCGCTTGCTTCACAAAAGAGGTATCAATATTAGATACCTTGGTAAGGTCGCTACGCTTGCTGAAGGAAAGAACCTCGAATCTCTACGTGTTCTTTCTATCCAGGAAATGGTATCAAGAGCATTCAAGCATGTGGCTGGTAAATATCTGCGGTATCTACCAATCCCGTTGACTGCGTCGTGCGTTTCCCACCTGCTTAATTGCTTGCTTGGGGCAGGCCTCAACCCGAAGCCGAAGGCGGAGATAGATGAAAATCTCTCAAAGCTGTACCCCGAGTCAGATCTAAGTTTCCGAGATGTTTCACCAGTTGGGTTGAGAAAGGAGATTGAAGAACAAATCCTTCGTCGATACCGCTACACGATTGAAGAGGGCTGGGCTGGTGATATGAAGCACCTGCAATTGCTTCGTGAAGTGTCTTTAAAACTTGGCCTCCAGTTAGAGATGAAGGAATACAACTTTACGACCCAGCAGAATGGCACAGCCGAACTAGCTTCAGCTAATGGCTCTACGAATAAAGACAGTGGGCCTAATGGACATAGTGCCAACAGCAAGAAGAAGAAGAAGGCTCGTGATGGCTCTCCGTCTTCGGTCACTGCCGTGCGCTCGACTTTACCAGTGACCTTCGGCCCGGACGATATTCTCAACGTGGTTCCTGTGATTAAGGAAGCCTCTCCAAGAAGCTCATTGGCGGAAGAAGCTCTTGAAGCTGGTCGTATTTCAATCATGCAAAATCAGAAGAAGCTTGGTCAGGAACTTTTGCTCGAATCCCTATCATTGCATGAGCAGATTTACGGAATCATCCATCCTGAGGTTGCTCGAGCCTATAACTCATTGTCAATGTTATACTATCAGCTGGAAGAGAAGGATGCTGCTGTGGAACTTGCTCGTAAATCCGTTATTGTGTCCGAAAGGACGCTTGGGGTCGACAGCGCAGAAACAGTCCTCAGCTATCTCAATCTTGGACTCTTTGGCCATGCCAATGGTGATACCAAGGCTGCTTTGGGCTACGTGAGACATGCGCTGGAACTGTGGAAAGTCATCTATGGACCCAATCATCCAGACTCCATCACGACGATCAACAACGCTGCAGTTATGCTCCAACACCTGAAGGAATACCATGAGTCCCGACTCTGGTTTGAAGCATCCCTCAAAATTTGCGAGGATATCTATGGCAAGCAATCTATCAATGCCGCGACGTTGCTCTTCCAGCTTGCCCAGGCCTTAGCTCTGGACCAAGACTCCAAGGGTGCTGTTAACCGTATGCGCGAGTCTTACAATATTTTCCTCAATGAGCTCGGCGCAAATGATAAAAACACTAAGGAAGCAGAGAGCTGGCTTGAACAACTCACCCAAAACGCCGTCTCCATTGCGAAACACGCCAAAGACGTCCAAGCTCGACGTATCCGCGCAGGCATCAGAGTCTCCCCTCGCGTCACGTTGGGACAGACTCTTCCTCAGCCCCAAGTCGGTCAAACTGCAGAAGCGGCATCTGGCCGCGACCCGATCAACTCCCTGGGATTGGATTCCAGGAGCATAGACGAGTTGCTGAAGTTCATTGAAGGCAACGATCAGAAAAATAAGACACCGACAAAGAAACGGCCTGGACGAAATAACCCAAAGAGAAGAGGAGGCTCGGTTTCAATGGGTAAATGAAAATCGGCGGGCATGCATTGCATCTGTATAACATGTTCGGGGCGGAAACAAAATAACACGAAATGTGCATTGGGTGGTGTTTCCATTTCGAAAGATCTTGTAATCCTGTATCAGAGTGCGTTAGAAATCTCGGGCAGGTTCCTCCACTCTCACGGCCATTGTTTCTACTCGCTTTTACCCTGTTTGAGCAAAATCTTTATGTACTGTACAATAGTGTCGAGGCCTTACTCGGCGTTTCGAATAATGAAGCAACTCTTCGCTCATACAAAGATTGATTTAAAGCACAGGCACCCAATACCACAGTTGTGGAAATGGCATAGGCAATGCAATATATTCTACACATTCCGTCAGGAGTGAGTGGATGCAGAGTGGCCAGAGCAACTACTAGCAAGAGTATAATACAGATGCCTTGATGAGGCGTAAAAAACGCCACCTTCATTCCTGCCAAGCACACAAGAACGCCCCAATAATCTATTTAAACAGTGCCGCCGCTATGCAGGTGTGTGAAGACTAGGGATTGTTTACCTGCCTTAATGGCCAAAAGCACAAGCCAATGTGTAGAGAGTAGCTGAAAGCAGACTTTAAACTTGAAAAGCTTAGTACCTGGAGCTCGAATCACGGTTTACTCTGGAGATTGAACTACACAGAATATCTCCGGCGGAAGGTAGTCCTCAGCGGCTCTTGAGAGCACCAGTAACCGCAATGCCATTGGCAGGAGTCGCATGATAGGCGCCGATACTTTGGAATCCTCTGTAGCTCACATTAGCAAAATATTCCTGTGGAGCGACTGAACTACTCACTTAACGAGATCAAAGCCATGATTCTCATCGTCAAGATCCTCAACACTCGTCAAGTCTCGTTTCACAGGGGTCCCATTCCTGGTGGGACTAGCAGTCGGAAGAGGAACAGGGCTACTGCTCGCTGGAAGGGCAGGAGGGTTGCCTGATCCTTTGATAGGGCTAGAATCAAAGGTTGGACCTCTCAAGGGAGTGTTTCCAATGTCGGCATACTTCCAGAATGGGGCAGGGGAGCTGGTAGGCATGTGCTGACTTGGTCGCTGGGCAGTACTGGGAGGGGCCAGACGAGGGTGGACGCGATGGGGTGCCGGCGTGACGAAAGAATTGCTGTCCTCCTGCAGGTATGAGGATGAGAGTATGGGTGGAGAGCCAGGGATGTTGTCTGACAGCCCAAATGCGCTGTTATGCGGCCTCTTGTGTCGGGGCAACGGACTGCCATCGCCAGGCAGGTGATCTTGAAGAGAGCTTCCTAGATTTCTTCCTCTGTCTGGGGTAAACTGAGGGACATTGGGTGGGAATGAGCTTAGCGGAGGCGATTTAGAATTCGGCGAGCGTTTCTGGGCAGATCCGGGTGTATCTCGAGAGGCTCGAGTTAAGAATCCAAGGTTGCCAGGCGAGCCAGGCGCCGAGGATCCGCGGTGACCACCCCGACCGCCTCGGACACAGTTCTTCGCCATTTCATCTCGGGCTTCGGGGACAATGCACCACTTCATGCCCTTGCCGGGCTCGTCCGTCGTACGGGCAACCTTGTGGAAGGACTTGTTAAGAGAGAGGTTATGACGAATGGAATTCTGCACGGAGATCAGCACAATCCCAACGACCCGAATATCAGTTCAGGACACACCTGCCAGCCACCACCATGTTGGTGTCTATAGTAGGCATACTTATCCATGATATAATTGTAGATCCCATTCAGATTCAACTTTTCGTCCTCGGCATCTAGGATTGCTTGAGCAATCATCTGAGCATAGCTGTAAGAAGGCTTAATATGCTGATTCGAGTCGAGGCTCAAATCAACATCATCAGCATTCATAAGGATAGTGCCTCCATTCGCGTAACCTGGTGATATCCCCGCAGAATAAGGAGGCTTAGTACGAGAAGTAGTAGGAGTTCCTGGTCTCTTGTAGTCTGGAGGCGCCGGAGCAATTGGTAGAGGACCAGATGCTCCATTTTGCCCACTCGAGGAGCCTTGACCGGAGGATGATGGGCGGAGGCCCGCGCTTAATGCAGAGGCAGCAGCAGCATCTTCTTGGCTGTTAGCTCCCACGCCCTGATCAGATTGAATCAGGCCAGCTCTGAGAAGATAGCTGCGGTCTACCTTGAGACTGCCATCGGCCCCGGGTAAAACAAACATCATTTCAACCCCACTGATTTCAATCACCTCGCCGCTCACCAGCTGGTGGACTTCGCTCCGGCGGAGAGTCTCGTTGTTGATCCTGATGCCATTGCGGCCATTTACAACTATGGCCCACTTCTCTAACTCATGGTCAAAATAGATCTCAGCATGGAATCTGGAAACCATCTTGCTTGGACCAAGGTCAATGTCGACGCTGTTGGCTTCGGCTGTCTCGGCCAGGGCGCTCCCGTCCAGGTGCGGAGAAACGCGCGGTCCGGGGGGGGGATTGAGGCCCTCTGGAAGTCGTCCGATGTTGTTCCTCAGCTGCTTGACATAGAAAGTCCAGCCCTTGCCTGCAAGTTTTGCAAACGCCTGCACCCCCTCCTTGCTATGCTTCTCATGCAGTGTGTTGGCATGATCCTCACTGACTTGCACGAAATGATCTGGCATAGCTAGGTATGGGATAAGTGCCGCGATCAATTGGACATCGGTCATCTGAATGCCAGATCGGTCTCTTGGTAGCTGGGTTGATTCAGACGCAATCTCAGAAGGCTCTTCCACCTAGGACACTTGTTAGCACGACGTCGTCCGAGGAATGCTCGTGATCTTGACTTGCCTTCTTCCTTCTTTTGGCAGGTCGCGATGGGGAGGAGTCTGGGACCTGAGCATCTTTGTTCACGTCACGGCGAGCCCGCTGAGAGCGCTTGGATGAAGGAGGCATGTTGCTGAGGCGGGATCCGTGAGACCGGATACCATACAGACTGGCGGGGGGAGTCCGTTCTCGTTGGAGAGACAAGGCTGGTGGCAAGGGAGCATCCAGCGTCTCTCCTTTGTTCGGTCGCACGCGGCTGGGCGGCAGAGCTGTGGAGAGCGGGTGATTGTTGGTTCTGGCGGGTGCTGAGAAGTCTTATGGTCGTCGCCGTCGCGAGATGTTCAGTCCTCGTTGCAATGAGCGCGTCGGGTTGTTCGTCAGCAGTTGAGAGGCGATATCCCAGCCAGCCTGGACAGCATCGATCGAAACAGAGTTGCGCGAACCGATCGAGGAGGTTCCGCGGGTTTGCCACAGAGGACGGCTATGGATTTGTGGGTGGGATGATGTGCGTGCAGTGTTGTTCTGCGAAGTCGAGGAGGGGGGGATCCTTTTGCGCTTCGCTCACTGGCTGCGAACCAAATAAAAATAAAATTCCCGGTGTACGGGAAGTAAATATCAGTAGTCACGACACTATGATGATGGATCTTTCATGTACACCTGTTTGTACGCGTATAAGGGCAAGATGGCTACCTGTACCAGCAATCTTCTCAGCTGCCAGCCCTAATTGTCCAGTCTTCCATCCTGCCTCCACGCATCATGAACCTTCCCATTTCCATTTATTCCCTGTATTTCGTGACTTCTCGCGTTCAGCCTGCACGCCTCAGGCATAAAATAAAGTGACTTGCGTAATCACGTGGCATCCTTACCACAAAAGGTTGGCGCGGGCGAGGGTGCGCAAGGCTACGACGCGGGGCTGGCGCCCAACTTTTTGCACATTGCTTCGAGTTTGTCTCTATACTTTCTTCAGTCCCTCTCCCTCTACACAATTCGAGATGCATTATGGAGAGCTCGTCTCACCCCCTCGACGCGGAGCGTCCCCAGAATACGGCCCCGGTTCCCAGCCAATACCCAGATCCCGAGATGAGCGGACTCACAAGCTCAGTTTGGCCGACGTCAAGCATCCCCTATGAGGTTGACAGCTCAATCGCTACCCCCTTTCAGCCTCATACTCATGGAATCTTCTCCTTGAAGAGTTCTAGAGCTGAGTTTGAGTTGGCCAGTGCTCAACGAAGGAGCCAGAGTCGGGAGCTTTCTGACAAGTCTGATTTTCTGGAAGAACTGAGTGAAAATGAGTAGGTTATATAGTTGACCATTCTGCCGTATATACAATCCCTTCTAACAGAGTCCTACATTAGGCTAGGTGATATTTCTGATGCAGATTCCGAAGCCCGCGATTTCGCGGCCGGCATAAACAAATTCAAGGACGATGTGCGAAATTTCAGGGCGTCTCAGATCAGCGACGACCGCGATGAGCATCTAGGGCAGGGGGTGACTATTCCAAACCAACCGCCGGACAACTGCGGGCCTGCGAAACCTACGGTTCGAACTCGAGGTTTCATCAGGGGCCCTAGAAAAGCTGCTGAGCCAAGCGGCGAGATCAAACTTCGATTGAGCAAGGCCAACGAAGCATTTATATCTGGAAGATACGAAGACGCGCGAGTTATTATACTAGAGATCATTCGCATCAATGCGGAGACATATGAGGCATGGACAATTTTGTCTGCCGTCTTCCAAGAACTTGGTCGGATCAATGATGCGGTCATGGCCCTAGTATATGCGGCTCATTTGCGACCAAAAGATGTGGCCGGTTGGCTCAGGTGCGCACAGTTTGCTCAAGAAGAGACTGGAGAGCACCGGAGAAATTATCTCCCAACTGCAAACTTCTGCTATGCGTCTGCGCTTCGGGCAGATTCAAAATGCGTAGATGCTCGTCTCGGCAAAGCAATGATTTATCTTGAGAGAAATAAGCCAGCGGGCGCAATTTCTGAGTACAAACATATTCTAAAGGTCCGCCCACACGATTTGGAGATAATTCGCCTTCTGGCTTCGGCCTATATTGACAACAATGAACTCAAGAGTGCGACGGAGCTGTACAAAGAAACCTTTGCCTACCTTCGGTCTCCGCCAGATGAAGATGAGCAGGAAGTAACCTGGAATGATGTCAATGCGTACATAACACTCTATGAGTACCTTGGAGAGTATGATACTGCGCTAATGGAAGTCAAGTCTGTCTCTCGTTGGCTCCTAGGCCGGGAGTCGGAAATTTTCTGGGATGAGTGCAAAGACGACGATCGCGAGTGGGATACAGACTCTTCCAGAAGAGCTGAGGTTTCAGGCTTTGACGTTGGTCGATTTCCACTCTCGACTTACGGCGACGGTCTGCCCCTTGAACTGAGGGTAAGAATGGGTCTGTGTCGTCTCAGCTTGGGCCAGATTGAAGAGGCTCTGGTAAGTTTCTCTAGTTCCTGGTTTGAGTTTTGCTAATCAGTTTAGCGGCACCTGGACATGCTTGAACCTTCCGATAGTTCAGAGCAAAGCAAAGCTTTGGAATACTCTGATCTTTATCTACAGGTCGCCCCCAAGCTACTAGAAGCCGGTCTCTATCAAGACGCTTTGAAATTTTATCAATCTATAAAACGATATTCTAGTCTCGTCACACCCTCCATCTATATTGAGATAGGCAGGTGTTTTCAAGGTAGTGGGCTTGGTTTCAAGGCTGAGGAGTGCTTTCAAATGGCAATTCAGATGGATGACGATAATGTTGAGGCTCGAATGGAGCTAGCCAAGATGTACGAGCTTCTGGGCGAGCAGGAGCAAGCATTTATATTCGTCAACGAAGTTATGTCGATCAAAAGGTCTCAAAACGCCAGGCTGCGCCCAGGCCCAAAACCCGGTCGTAAACAGGCAAAAATTGCTGTTCCGCAAACGGAGTCCAAGGCGCCTAAATCCGATGTCTCGATGATGCCTACGAAGGTCCCGCGGGCGTATAAACCTCGTAGGCTTGCAGATCCAACTGAGAAGCAGAAGGAAGAGAAAGCTAGGGCCGAGCAATTACAAAGCCAGTACTACACTATGCGAAAGGAGCATAAAGGCATGAGGAATGGAGATGTCAAAGCCGCGACCAATTGGATGGACGCCGCCAGGGATCTGACGGACGATTTCAGAAGCTTCAAGCTCTTTTATCCTTGGGACAAGTACATTAAGTTCCTGGGGTATACTGGTGAAACTCGTGCACAGGTCGAGACGCCATTGGAAAGTGACCTTACTGATATGGCTGAGCGTCTATCTCGAAGTTTGTTGCGTCCATGTTATCTAAATATCAAGAATGCATCCACTAACATTGGCAGATCTGGGGGCCGAGGCGGCGGAAAAGTCTCAGACAGCGCAGAGCGATATACCGGCCGACTATCGCGGGATATCATTCAGCGCATGGTTGGATATCTTCCTCGAATTTGCTATGTGTCTCGCCCGGGAAGGGAGAATGCGGGAGGCATATGAGATGTGTGAAGCGACCAAGGACGCTATAGTCTTTTATCATTCCAAAGAAGACATGTTCTTGATCCACGTAGCTTGGTGCAGTATGTTTGACTCTTGCCCTAAATATGATAATTAGCTGATCTAATCTTCCAGTGTGTGCCCTCTTCTGCAACGACGAGGAAACTTGCGTCACCACTGCAAGGTTCTTTATGAAAGACTACCAGTTTACTACAGATTCGTATAGAATGTTTGCGGCTGTGACTAGAATGTGCCAATCTCCAATTTCCTGGTACAGTTCAGGGCCGACGCAGAAATACATACTCCGGCAAATTAAAGCCATGGACTATGCTCTTGTCGACGATTCACGTCGTAAAAAATACTTCGCCGAGAAAGGGTCATACTCAGCAGTGGATGAGAATGGCCGTGCCATAATCAATAACGATATGGACATCGCACTTCTTATGCTGTATGGTCACATACTCTATACAGGAACTAGCTATTCATATGCTCTGAGTGGGTGGCTCTTGTCGCTTATGCAGAAGGAGCGAAGAACTGATGCAGCATTCTAGATTACTTCTTCAGGGCGCATGCGCTAGATCCGGAAAACCCAGTCATTAACCTAAACATCGGCCTCGCATACGTCCATTACGGCCTTAAACGGCAAGCAGAGAATCGTCAGCACCTAATCCTCCAAGGCATGACGTTCCTCTTCATATACTACGAATCACGTGTGCAATCACCTCACGTAGAAGAGAGGCAAGAGGCTCACTACAATATAGCCCGGGTATACCACATGGTTGGCCTATCGCACCTCGCAATACCCTACTACTCGTTAGTATTGAAGCAAGCAACAAGTAACAAGGGTAACTTGCGTGAGGATCTCGTGATTAATGCTACATATAATTTGCAATCGATATATTCTATGGCAGGAAATCCAGCTATGGTGGATAACACTAGCCTTGTTATTTAGCGGGACACAATATGAGAGACATTATGTTAATACTATTCTTTAAGTCTTACTCTCCATGCTAACTGTCAGCCAAAAGCCCACTTCCAACCTCTCGCCTTTGTCTTTCTGAATTCCCTATTTACGGCAAAGTCGGTTATGGCACGGATTTATATAAATGCATCTTCAGTAAATAAATGTCACAGCTGAGTACCAATGCAGTGAATCAAGAGAGGTCTATATAAATGCAAGCCCAAATACACTGGCCCAGCCAACATACCACAACACAGGAGGCATTTATCTTGATACCCAACAGTTTCTACGAAAATAAGTATTGATAGTAATACCAGTCAATTTACCATTCACCACCGATCCACCGATTGAAGAAGTCTAGGGACTCCTCAGGGCGATTATAGGGTACCATGTGGCCCGCGCTGCTAAGGTATTAGTATTTGGTTCCTCTAATTGACGTCGAGTTCTCGCCTGACGAGCATAGGCTGTCATTGGCAACTTACCCAAAGATTTGCATGAATGTGAGATTACCGCTTGTCTTAACCTTCCCCGACTTATTGCCGTTGTCAAGCTCGAGGTCCTTAATCTCGGCTTTGTTAAAGGCGGCTTGGCCAGGCCATTCCAATGCCTCAGTCCAGCCTTGGTTTCCGAGCCCTAGAAGGTAATGCGTCAGTGGCTATTTAACGTGGGACGAACTACGCAAAATTGCTATTGAAGTCGGAGGGGTTGATATTTACAGTTGCAAATGAAGTCAGCCTACAGAAGTTGTCAGCATCACAATACACATCTCACAGGGAATAAACATACGTCACCGGCATAGACAAGGACTTTAAGTTGCTCAAGTAATCCAGGGACAAGGCGGTGGTATGGCTTCATCCAGTCGCCTTGGAACAAGAAGTTTCGGTTGATATCAAAGTTGCATGAGTCATAAGTGCTGACTTCGACACCAAGTTCTTTCTGAACATCCTTCCTATTAAGATACTGGCTGACCCAGTCGAGTTCAGCATAGCACAAGTTGCCATCTTTGCACTTCTCACGGATATCATAGACGTTCTGGCCGGTACGCTGGAATGGACCAATCATAGCATTGTTGCAGTAGATACTTGCGGGGACACAAGACCAGACACTCTCGCTATCGTAGCAATTCTGGATTAGGCTCTGGCAGCGAGGAAGGGCGTTATCCATAGACTGGCATTCGCCCTCGTCGAGAACAGCCGGATATCCACCATCACCACAGGCCATGGGTCTGTAGTACTCATACTGAGTTAGGCCGTCGGTCAGACCATTGCCAATAAGAACAGACTTTAAATTGATGTTTCGGTTCTTGTGTGACATTATCTCCGATGCAAACACTGGTATGTAGTGACCAGCATAAGATTCACCAGCGATGTGGAAGTCTTGCTTCGCATACTCCGGGAATTGCTTGAAGAAGAGTGTGAGGAGAGCATAAACATCCTTTCCAGCGGCGACTGTATTGCTGACAGAGCTTCCACTGTATGAGTAACCGACATTAACGGGCTGGTCGAGAAAGATGACGGAAGCGTTCGCATTCCACGAGTATGGGTTAAGGTGAAGCTTGATGTTCTTGTCAATTGACGACGGGCCAAGTTCGAAGAAGAGTCCAGTGAGAGATGAGCAACCTGGGCCGCCATTAAGCCAGAGGACTACGGGGTCATTTTCGGGATCGTTTCGGGACTCGAAGAACCCTATTGGTTGTTAGCGCCTGGATAGTTGTTTGCAAGACCAGCCTAGCTCACAGTAGAATAGATGCTTATCATTCTCCTCATCATCGAGGTAGCCGCTGAACTGCTTAACAGTATCAACGCCCAGCTTCGAAGGATCAATCCTCTTGGCTCTCAAGTTATACGTCTCGAGCTTGCCGTCGATTTCTCTCTCCTTCTCGCCCTGAGCGTTCTCGATCCAGACACTCTGGATATCAGCGCCCTTGACAACGTAATCCCAGGCACTATCAGGCCGTCGACGATTTGGCTTCGGAGACGGAAAGGAGAATGCCTTCTCCATGTCGTCGGGGAAGTGAAGGGCTACCTCATCCCAGGCCGCCTTAGCTTCGGCAGTGAGGCCACTCAAAGACTCAGAAAAGAGGTGCTTTGCTTTGGACCAGGCGTCAGAGCCCGACTTGACAGCTCCGTTCAGTGGCATTTCCGCTGGGATGGAGTTTGTCAAGACCTGTTGCTGTGGAGCGATGGCTGCCGACGTAGCTCCAAGAAGGAGCGATGACGCAAGGAGCTTCATGATGAATGCTCCGCAAGATGTAGCTAGTTATAAGCTGATTAGAGGATACAAAACGATTCACGAGCAGTAATTCTCTGAAGATTGCAAAGCCCTTGAGTTGTAGAGAGGAGGAACGAGAGTAGGATGAAAGACGATGAGTAGGGAAAGGTTGGGGGTCAGATAGGAAGACTGTAGGCATCGGTGTCTCGGGTCGAAACGATAACAAGGTAAACAAGCGAGCGGCATGTTCGCAGTAAGGGAAATTACCGTGACATCGGATTAGGTAATCACTCACGAGACAAAAGAATACCATGACTGGGAGAAAGGAAGAGAGGAAGCGTCACAGAAAATTTCAGACCTCCCAGAGTTCAAGGCTACTGCCAGAATGCCTATCAACCAGCCCTCGAACCAGATTAAACTGACGAATGTGTCCCTCGTTCGCCTCAAGAAGGCGAAAAAGCGCTTCGAGATCGCCTGCTACAAGAACAAAGTGCTTGAATGGCGCAATGGGATAGAAACCGACCTCGATAATGTCCTGCAAATAAACTCCGTCTTCTTAAACGTTTCCAAAGGGCAGACCGCGCCCTCGGCAGACCTGGCAAAGGCATTCGGGCCCAAGACACCCGTCAACGATATCATTCTGGAAATCTTGAACAAGGGCGAACTGCAGGTCGGGGAGAAGGAAAGACAGGCTCAACTAGAACGGGTGCACAATGAGGTCATCGGCATCGTGGCCAGCAAGCTGGTAGACCCGAAGACGAAAAGGGTGTACACGACTGGCATGATCGAAAAGGCTCTGGAGATGCTGAGCTCGCATGGATCACAGGCTGCCCCAGAGAGGAGTGCTCCTGGGAGCGGGACTGCCACACCGGCTACAGGCGACGACAACGACGAGGAGAAGGAAGTGAAGGTTAAGAGCAAAGAGCATGTGTGGACGGGGGTGGTTGCCACGAAGAGTGCAAAGAGTCAGGCGTTGGAGGCTATGAAGGCGCTGATCCAGCACCAGCCCATACCCGTTGCAAGAGCGCGGATGAGGCTGCGTATCACTTGCCCGACGAGTATTCTGAAGCAGGCTACCAAGACTTCGAGCTCAAAGCCGTCAGATGCAGATTCGAAAGATGGCGGTGACAAGACTAAGGGCACGGTGAAGGATCGCATCTTGAGCTATGTAGAACAGGTGGAGACGCAAGATGTCATCGGCTCAGAGTGGGAGGTCGTTGGATTCGTTGAACCGGGAGCATTTAAAGGTCTGGGTGATTTCATTGGGGGAGAGACCAAGGGCCAAGGGAGAATAGAGGTTCTAGATATGGCCGTCACTCATGAGGATTGATATCCCTCATACAGTCTTGACATTTTGATAATACTTAGCGGGCATAGAAAGGCGCTATTAGGCGCCACAAAAGTCACACCATCGATTCCGCATGACTTTCATGGCAATAAATGGATTTTAATGATTTCTTTGATTCAGCTAGAAGCAGGAGCATACGCCGAGAACCAGGTTCGTGCCGAAATGCAAATAAGCCGTATGCAACGCAGCATTCCACTGCAAGTAGCCACACTCCATCCAGCCCAGATTTCCCGTTCTCGTACACACTTAACCACCCTTCTTCTTCGACACACCGACAGTCCGGCCCCGTCGTCCAGTGGTCTTGGAGTGCTGGCCACGGACACGGAGTCCCCAGTAGTGACGGAGACCGCGGTGAGCACGGATCTTCTTCAGGCGCTCCAGATCGTCACGGAGCTTGGAGTCGACACCGTTAGCGAGAATTTGGCTGTCCTTGCCATCGACGATATCGCGTTGACGATTGAGGAACCAGGTAGGGATCTTGTACTGGGTGGGGTTTTGAATGATGGTGACGATTCGCTCGAGCTCTTCTGAGGTGAGTTCACCGGCGCTGCGAATGTCAGTACTTGCCCACATCCCGAGTCCAGAGTAACCCATACCGCTTGTTCAGGTCGACATCGGCCTTCTTGCAGACCAAGTTGGAGTACCGGCGGCCAACACCCTTAATCTTAGTCAGAGCATAGACGACCTATCTTCAATCAGCGACGGAAAAGAAGCCAGCAAGGAGAGGAACCAACCTTCTCCTTTCCGTCCACGTTGGTATTGAGCAATCGCAGAATCTACTCATCGTATCAGAACCTGCCATATTGCAGCTGCCTCTCGGGGAGTCGATGGGGGTATCCAAGGTAGAGCTAGAGATGTTGTGCGGGAATTGGAGGACTCACATATTGGAAGTTCGACTTCTCGCCGCTATGAAAACCAATATTAGCTCAATTCCCGAATGAATCAATGTTGTGGGCGTGTATCTTACCTGACTAAAGACATCTTGCCGGCGGGTTGAAGAGAAGATGATGTTCAGTCGTTGGCGTTTTGCATTTGACGATTATTTCAGTTTGGCTCGCGATGCGCTTGGCCTATTCAGGCTTAGCGAATGCTGACGGAAACTCTCCCGAGGGTTCACGCCCTCACTCCATTTTCGCCTTCCAACAGAAATTGGTCCCACGTGACCTACGAGCGAAAATCGCTTAGTGCCTCCTTAGCGCGATCCGCTCGCACTTTGCAACTCGAAATCGAAATCTTGGGAGAATTCCAGACAAATCCAACGACCCGACACTCCATCGCCAACCACCATGGTATATATCCTCCACGCGACTGCAGCTCTGTTGGAATCCAAACTAATCTGACTCGGCAGGTTCGATACGCAGCGACGGAGATTCACCCTTCGAAGAGCGCCCGCTCGCGGGGAGCCTACCTGCGTGTGAGCTTCAAGAACACCCGAGAGACCGCCCAAGCCATCAATGGCTGGAAGTTGCAGCGGGCACAGGCTTTCCTCAACAATGTCATCCAGCACAAGGAGGCCGTGCCCATGAGGAGATACGCTGGTGGAACTGGACGTGCCGCACAAGGTAAGAATACTCGCAAGGAAAGGAGAGAGACTGGGGGGGCAATTTGAGAAGGCGTACGAGGATTGATAATAGGTGCTGATGGGATTTCTCTACAGGAAAGCAATTCGGCGTCTCTCGTGCACGATGGCCTGTCAAGTCGGCCGAGTTCCTCCTCGGTCTGCTCAAGAATGCTGAGGCCAATGCTGATACCAAGGGTCTGGATACCGGCAACCTGATCGTCAAGCACATCCAAGTCAACCAGGCTCCTAAGCAGCGTCGACGAACATACCGTGCCCATGGTCGTGTAAGCATCCTCAGAACTCAAAATCCCGGCTGGACATATACTGATACTCCTGTCTAGATCAACCCATACATGTCGAACCCGTGCCACATCGAGCTGATCCTTACCGAGGGCGAGGAGGTTGTACAGAAGTCTGAGGCGGTTGTTGGTCGTGAGGATGCTCATTTGAGCTCGAGAACGCGTGGCGCTCGTCAACGTCGTGCTATTACTGCTGCTTAGATGGTTTCGCATACGGGTTGGCAAAGTTAGCGGCATGGTTGTAATCAGCGAAGAGGCTTTCTTTACGGATAGCTCGTACTTCAATAGCTTGTTGCTGGTTGCCTCATGAAAAAAAAATATTCTAAACCAATTAGAGTTTGATTTTATGGTCGTGTGACAACTGACTGAATTTCATCCTACGTGTAGTAACATATTTGAACGTCTGGGGACCCATACTAGCATGTCATTCATTCATATTCTGTTCATTTACCAAGGGCATCTATTCTACATTGAACAAGGTATCTCGGAAATCATTGTTGGTAGTGTCCCATGAAGAACACCGTCTTCAAGACCTGACAACTGCCGAACAAACATCATAACTTCTAGTGCCTCGCTATGCATTGAATGAATCATTAGACCTAGGTCATGGTATCGTGCCCCAACCTGCGCTATGCTGTAAATTACAGAAAAGGAAAATGTGTCGTAGCAATTGGACTCTCGTCACAACAGCCAAGAGCAATGTTGAGGGATGAACTGAAGAGAAATAGATGCGCTTTCCCGAATTGGATGACTAGCCGTCGCCTGCACGTAGATACGTAGGACGAGTATATATCGACAATATCTGACAAGGTGATTTTTCAGAAACTTAGTCATGGCTAATATCGATGAGGCCACTGAATCGGCCTCGGCCTGGATGTGATATGCCATCCATCATGGCTTCTTCAGTCATGTCAGAGCGAGACGAGTCCCAATTGACAGTCAAATCGAAACCTTCTTGAAGTGTTTTCTTTTCAACCTCATCTATATGGTTGACAATAGCCGCTTGAGCTGGGTCATTTGATTTCATCATGACTCGATCCACACCCTCGAGTCTCTTTGAGACTGTGCTACTGATAGTGAGGACATCGGGAGGGTCCAGTACTGTCTGATCAAAGTCGAGCGGGAGACGAACATATCCACAAGACTCGAACTTGAGTTTAAGGATGCTAGATCGGCTTCGATGGGGCGGCTCTTCTCCAAGGCCAAGAGCATATCTCATATCGGCTAGATTATTACCCGGCGTCAAGCCATCGATGAACTGAGACCAAGACCCGGATCGAGGAGCGTCAAGCCATGCGAGCTGTGCAACAGCGGCGAGTACGACCGCGGGCTGTGGTATTGCTTGTGCTATGAGATTTTGTAGATTGGGGAGGTTTGGTCCCAGAGCGGCGCCAATCCCTTGTATATTCACGAAATGATTGTGTGCAGCAGCGGTGCTGACTACTAACTGGGCATTAGAAGCAAAGTTGCGGGTTTCGGGAATTAGACTGAGGTGTGCATCGGCAGGAAGGGGAGCAGTCAACGACACAGAATTCAGCGTAAGACTTTCCAGGACACAACCTCTTATGGACGTGCTAAGTCTGGCCATGATATGGGGTGTGATCCAACAGTTTTTCAGGGAAAGATGTTCGATGTAATGGAATCCTAATACCTCGGGCAACAGATCCCTATGGGCCATATCCATGGCATTTGGAACTATTGGTGCCGGCAGGATGTGCTGGTTTCGGGCGAACAAACCCTGCGCCTCTTCCCCACCGCAAAGCCACTCAAAGTGTAGTGTTTTGATGTTCTCTCGGCGCAGAATCTGCTCTTCAAGAATCTTGTAAACTACAGACACCGCTTGCGATGGTAACACTTTGTCATCTTGAACCCAGCTTGTTGGTAGCTTAACCACATCTCTCCAGTCTGGGATGATGGCTAGTGAGAGCGACTTGAGCCCAGGCAGACTATCCCAGAAGTCTGAGCGACGTAGAATTGGCAGGTGACGGCTTGGGAGGCGCGCAATGGTAAATAATTCGATATTTTGAAAGGTTGCTTTGTTATCAATAATTGCAATGGCATATGACTGCATAAAAGCGCGCTGAGCCCACTCGACCTCAAGAAGCATCTCCCGTTGGCGGCTGGTAAGATCATTTGGCTTCAACGGATAACGCTCATCCTGACTACCACTACTGTCTCCATTATTGGTGACAACTTGCGTAGCAGGTGTCGCAGGTGGTGACTCGTTATCGTTGCCTTCATCTGAGAGGTCTGCCTGCACTTCTACGTCATCAGCATCTTCCCCAGTAAGAACGGTAGATGCAATTTGTCTCTGCTGGGCGGCAGCACGGGCGAGGGCATTCCAGTTAGCACCAGGTAGACGGTCCGTGCCTTCACCCCGTACCATGCTGTCTGTGAACCAATCCATCTGAAGCAACGTCTGAACCGATTCGTCAAGAGAATCGCCCTCAAATCCGGCTCGTTGAAGTGCTGCTTTTATTGCAGGCACAGTTATATCCGAGTTCGCAAATAGCGTCTCTACTAAATAACCCATATCGCAGAAGTTGGGCACCACAACCAGGTCCGGGTCTGGAGGTGGTTCGGGGGCGAATAGTGATTTGCCAAACACGGGGGGTTTAGCACCAGATGGAGAAGCATCCGGGCTCACGTCTGGGCCAGCTAGCCATCCCAGACCACCATCGATAGATATTCCCAGCTCTTTTGCATTTACAATGCATCGTAACGCCTCTGTCATTGTACCCGTCTCATCCGCAGCTTGCTCAAGTCCTTCAAGTTGGGCGTATCTGTTGTACTTCTTGAATGGCCACCGATAAACTCCCCAGAAGGAGGTGATAGACTCTTGATCACTCTTAAGCGGGGGGAAGGCCAACTGCTTTTCGTCAAATTCAAATGACATTGCAAACTTGTTGATTCTTCTCCCGAAGCCTTGGAAGACCTTCATTCCCTTGTGCTGCAGCTTGACCGAATCCCGCATTACACTATCTATTGGTATATGCCGTGATCCAGAAACGTCTGGCTCTGGACTAATGCCATATATCTCGGGTCTAAAAGGTAGGACGACAACCCTAAACAGATAGTGGGATACTTTTGACTCGAATTCCTTGTTAACCAGTCGCATATTTTGGATGGACGATCGAGGGAGGTAATTGAGAATGAGGTTGAAGATTTCAACCGGGAGCGCGTCTGCAGGCCAAGGGGTTGCAACAACAGCTTCCAGGGTCAGCTTGATGTCAAGAGTATAACCTCGTCTAGCTCACCTTGCTCGGGCGTCATTGCGGATGAGTCTTTGGTCTTTCTGCGCTTGGACGGCGATAATTCGCTCATCATTGCAGAGAAGAAGGCCCTCTTCTCCATCAGCCTTTCTTCGTAGTCACTGCGATTTGCCTCTTCGAGCCTGCGTCATGGATCGTCCTCGAGAGGGGCACGAATCCTTTGGTGGCGGTCGTGCTCCGCAAGGCTGGCCGGGTTGATAGCTCTACCAGTGATTAAGCTATGAACCTTAAGGATCTTGACTGTGCTGTATGCTAGAAGGGTAGTCAATACGAGTCGCGTAAGTATTTTAATCAACTTCGTTGCACGATATCCCGCTTTCCTGCGGTGATTGGCAATTCACTCCTGGAGAACATTGCAAGGGGTGCCTGAGGTTCTGACGAAAGCGATCGAGATGCGAACACGCGGTTCGTCAACCAAATATCCGCCTCTTCAACTTCGACCATCGTGCAGTCCCGAGCCGTGTAACCCGACTTTCGACCTTATTCGTTGGCATGTCTCAATCAGCACTCACAAGTTCACATTTATATTGAAAATTCATTTTTGTGTATTGTTGTCGTCATGCTTCATGACTTTCTAAACATTGTTATTCGAGATCACCTTGCCAGGATCACCTGATAAGAGAGCCACGAGATATAGCACATTCAGAGTATTCCTTAATACGTGCCCTATTAGCTGAAGTCTTTGGTTGAGATATATATCACGGCGCTGTACATGAGCCCGAACTCCACCCGCCCTCCTTCTCAAACGTCGTCTTCCATGTCTACACACATCCGTCTCCGTACGCCAATATAAAAGTATCTTCCTAAAGCACAAAAACAAAATGGAAAGGACAAAGACACAGCGCAGAGTATAGTCTAATGCAGCAGGAAGATCGTTTCAAACTGCCTCTGCTTGCCTCCCAACGACTTCAATATTGGCGCCAGTGCATGGTCGCCGGATCTTACCCCTTGGACTCTCGTCATCCGATGAGCTAAAGCTTGGCGTCCTCGAGATCTCTGCTTCCTTTCGCTTTAGTCCTGCAGCCGACGGCGACCAACTCGTGAGAATGTCTCCGGCAGCAGGCCGCTTTTCCTGCACCCCGGCATCATGGCCCTGTCCTTCGCCGTCATCAACGCAGGGCCCGTCCAGGAAGGGGTCATAGATCCAGGACGCTTCTAGGCCGCAGAGGAAGGGCTTAACCTCCTTCAGTTCAACCCAGGAGATGGTGTCGTTTGTCATAGCTATGTAGAGATCGATGATCTTTCCACTCTCGTCAGTCACAGCACAGTTTGCTTGTAGGAAGTGGTAGTTGTAATCGTGGCCCATCAACGACTCGTCCAGCTGGCGGAGCATTGGGAGACCTCGAAGATTCTTGGCATCACATATCCGCGCCACAAGGGGCCGCCAAGGCCGGCCATGCAAGATCTCTGAGAAGGCTTCGCTCACTGCTGTCTTGAAAGAGTCCGAGTCTGTGTCTGGGATGGCCGTAATCCGATGGAGGCCACGCGACAGGCACCGCTTGTAGGCAGCTGTGTCTTTTTCAAAGGGAAACGGTTGCGAAGATGAGGGTAGCAGCGAGATGTGAACAGTCCAGGATTGGGCTCCAGATCCTACGGAGGCAACGCGCTTCCGAAAGGACTGAACGTGGGCAGGCTCCTCCGTCAAACTCAGTAATGGCATACCTGCGCGGACGAGTCGGACTGGGGGAGAATTCCCAGTGGCCGTCACCTGATCAGAGGAGGCGGAATCAGCTGCGATAGACGGTGGTGTCGATGCCTTTCGTCGACGACTTGATACAGATGCAATAAGGTTTGATACATTCTCAAGGGCTTCGACTCTGTCCTCCAGCTGCATCGAGGCATCATCAATCTCGACAAGCCGGCTGGCCATCCTCTGAGCTTCATCAACCAGGGAGTCGATCTGATCATCGTAGTGCGGCATCCGCTTCTGTATGGACTCCACGCTACGCCATAACCCTCCCATGCCTCGATAGGCATTCTTGAAGTCCGCGTCCGTCTCAGCCTTGGCGGTCTCGACAGTTTCCTCCAAGCGTCCGAGGCGGCCGACAATATCAGTGGTCCCGCCACGACTCTCGCGATCGAACTTGTCTTCTAGACGGCTGATCTTCTCCTCGAGTACCTCAAATTCCCTCCGATTGACCGAGGTCTCCTTCTCCGGAACATGGTAACACGCCTGGTGTCCACAGTCGCACGTGCTCCCGGGAAGAGCGCGGTTCAATGCGAAGCCCACGCATGCACACCGGAGTCCCTTCACCTCAGGGTGTAAAAGGATATAGCGACAGTTGCCTTTGGGTAGGTGGGAGTCATCCTCCCACCCCTTCTCACGACGAGGAGGAGAGTACATGCCTGTCACCGTCCGGTTGTCCGAATCGATGAGTCCACAGGGCAATGGGAGGCATTAAGCTCCTCCGAAGATGTGTTAGAGGCTGAGGGTGAGTATGATAAGGAGAAGACGGGTGCTTTCGAGGTCGAGACGTGTCCAGTAAAGTGGGATCTTGGTAGCATACACACATAGGTGAAAGAACAAAAGGGTAGGTACTTTTTCTTCTCGGCGGTTGTCATATATCAGCAACTTCTATCTCTCAGTTGGTCCAGGTCTGTCTCTCCACTCTTCTGAGTCCCCTCCCCTTTCGCTTTCTTTGGTGTCAGGATCGGCAGGAAGCCTCTTGCTGGCCTGAAGGGATTTCGAAGTACCGGCAAGAAGGCTTAGACGAGAGCGGCTCCATGGCGTGTGGACAAGAGGGCTGCGATGGCCAGCGGGTGAGGGAGTGGCCGTTTATCAGGATGGGGACAGTGCAAGGGCGGATTAGGGAGGCCCGGCGTGGGTGGCCAGAGATAAGCAGGGGTCCCCAACGTTACGGTGTATATCCTCTACCGAGCGTCCCCTATATGCAATCTGTTTTATGTGCCCTTATATATTTATGCCAATCGCGTGGCAATCCCGCGCTGCGTTCCCACGGTGCCCCCGAGTGTTCTGGGGATACTACCTGGCGCTGAACGGAATCATACAGGCTCTGCAGATGAGCCTGTTCGCTGCGGCAGTCCATTGCTGAAGCCCTACCCTGCCTGCGCTCCTGCCAATCTCTTTCCGCGAAGCACGCAACGTGTGCAGAAGATGAGCCCTCCATCGGCGCAGGGCACATCACATCATATTTTTTGCAGGATCAACGTCCGAGGGTTGTTCCGGCCCTGGGCGCCCTGCGGCCCGTCGCTCACCCGCGGGCTCTGGGGGCTGGGGCTCCCTCTTTCTGGGCTCTGCTTGGTCGCTGTCGCACATCGTCAGCGATAAGGGAGCGCCGCGCCCCCTTCTCACTGCCTGTCTGCCTCGGGCCACTCTCCCGTCGACGAGAATGGAGATCTGGAACCTAGGCTCGTGGCGGATTCTCCCGTGTGTCCCTCCCCAGAGGGAAAAGAAGAAAACAAAAGGGTGTTCACCCCCCCACGCGACAGTCGTCCCTCCCTCCTCCTTTCTCGCGCCGCCTGATTCGCGCGTTGGGCGTGCGACACCTTCTTACCTAACGCCGAACACTCCCTGTTCGCATGTGCGGGAGGAGGGATGTGAGGGACATGACGGTACCACACGATGGTCCACAGAGCCCGGCTGATTTGCTTTCGAGGAGATATCAACGTCCGTTCGCCGTCGCACAGGCTGCTGGCTCGAGATAGTGGCTCGTCGATTCATGGCTCCGTGCAGGAGATAAGAGCCCACATTGTGCGTGTTTTGGTACGTCTGCGCGCCTGCCCGGCAGCTGGTGGGCTTGTTTTCTCTTTTGCCAGACTATCATTTCTCGTTTCCTCTTCTCTGCTGATGGTACCGAGATGTCGCGACTGGATCACGGGATGACGATGGCGGGATGCCGTCCGTATATCCCGCGTAAAACGCTGGTAATTCAGCGTCGTATTTATTGTTGGTAAATCTCTGAGACTTTATGCCATACACGTGAACATTCACGCCCTCGCCCTCCTCCTCCGGCTCCGACCTCCTCAATGAGGGATCCATCTCACGACCTGCTGCGTCGCACCGTTCCGTGACCGCCCCCCCGAATCCCGCGCTCGGTTATCTTTGGACGGCGAGGCTGCGAGGCTGAGCTGATAATAACCCTTTCCTGGCTCCCACCCCTTTTCCTCACCACCAAGCAAAGATATGTAGATGCCTGACTCGGCTTGTACACACGAGCCCAACTGCAGCAGTGGGCCATCGACATGGGCGAGCTCCACGACGCCGTCACCGCTCTCCTGGACGCTTTTGCACGCGGCATCTCCGTTATCCGCGCCCAGCACTCGAGACGCAAAGAGGAGCAGCTGCCGGTAGATCTTGTACAGCAGACGGCAGAAACCCACGTCCGCAAGTCTCTAAAGAAGAGCAGGGCCGATGTCAAGGAGGCGTACACGAGAGACCTGGCCCGTTATGGCCCTCGGTTTGCGGCTGGAGATGGTACGTTCTCACCCACGATTACAGCAGCAGTTTCGTCCGCCCACCCTGTGAAGGCTCGGAGCGGCGATGGAGCAATGGCTGACGTTTCAGCAGCCGAAGCACGTTCAGCTTTCTCTTTGATCCTTCTCCGGCTGAATGCAGCGTTCATGTCGATTATCGAGAGATTTACCAAGGGAAGGAGCACGCGAGAGGACTATCGTGAGTAGCCCTTGAAACCCTCGGCAGATCTGCGATCTTATCTCGCCACGGTGCTGTTTTGGGAAGGCGTCCAGAAATGTTTGCTTTTTGTTATCAGTGCTGACCACGCAATTAACGCAGACACCTTGATGAGTCTTTCCAATGCATCGCGGTTGGAGGCAATGCGGACCTTTGAGCAGCTGTCCAAGCGGCTCCCGCAATCCGCCCTATCACTAACACCCCAAACTAAATCGTCCGAGAGACACACCCATTCCAGCCAGAAAAGACGGTCCAAACAAATCCCATCAGTTAAGAGTGGCCGTAACCGGCGCTCCCAAAGCGCACCCCCCGTACTGAAGACGAAAGCTTCGGATAACCCCCGTCCGAGACGTACTCATAAAAAGCCATCCGGCAACTCCAAGTCGTCTACGATATCTAAAACGCCCCGTTCCACTGAAGATAAGCATAGATCTACCCCCTCCCCCACTCTACCGGTAATCCCAAGGCAGCTCCTCCAAACGCCCAAGGCACACGCACGAGCTCACGGTCTGAACGGCGACACCGGCCGAGGTCCTTTAGGTCGGACAGCACGAAACTCGGAGAGATCCCAGAACACAAGTGGGCCGTGCCTAGAGATGATGATAGCAGCTTACGTATAGCTTACCCTTTGTATACGTACACTGCACCGCAGAAGCAACGCTCAAGGTTTATGCGATTTTTTGGAAAATGATGTGATGTTAGGTGATCAGATATTGGCGAATGGCGTTAGTTGAGGATGATATCACGAATTGGGGCAAATAGTGTTCTGAGATCTTTTCATCTTCTTGTGTCGTTATTCTTTGCTGGCCAAAGTATTTATCAAACGCTTGTCCCCACAGTATCGTGCGCTGGTGAGAAGTTTCTGTGCATGCACCATTCACGCTACACCGCACAGTTGCGTGTCTCTGAACTCCATCAAGCTTGTCTACCTATGGCTCTACTGGTGCCACTGGTCCATTTTCCTTTATTGCCTTCTGCTTTAGTTCCCATATCGCTGTCTGATCCCCGCGTAGTTTCAATCCTCCGTGCGAATTTGTCCTGCATTTAGCAAGCGCTCTAACAGCCACGGCATCGACTTAAGTTTCCGCGGTCAAACTTCAGCCCCCGCCTCCACTCCCCCAGTCTGACCATTATTCTGCATACTAGCACGGCTGCTTTTAATAGAGTTAGTTCTGACGGCTGTGACGGCGCTACTCGTCGAATCCCCGCGAGACAGAGTCTCGCAAGAATGGGAGTCTTTGCTGATGTGTGATGACTTTCCGGCGGTCGAAGATTCTGGTATAGTGTCGAATTCTGTCTTACTTCGATTTTCAGACGCGTTGATGTTGCTGCTTGAGACTAGCTGGATCGCTAAAAGACTCTTGGAGCTTGTTTGTCCGAGAATATTGTGGTTTATTTGAGTCACCAATTTGCCTTCCACCATCTTAGGAGAGAGTATACTTGCATCATCACCAGGCTTGAAAGAAAACCCCATTTCAGGGGGCGCTGGAAGGGGTGATATTTGGTTATCAGAACATGTGTCACTCTCCTCGAACGAGAGAGCGTTTGGTACATCTTGTTGTGGTCTCTCCGCACTTCTAGGCGGAATATCTGGAAGAAGCTTATCTTGAAAGTCTATTTGAAGGCCCAGTGGAGTCCCTAGTGTAGCGTCATCCTGCCTTGACGTATGGTTAGGGTCTGTGGATATACCACTAGATCCTCGAGGCTCCTGTTTCCTTCGTCGCCACTGTTCTAGATTTCGATTTCCAAGTGATGCCTTCGCCCAAGCTGGAACTAGTGACCAGTTTTCTAAGCTGTGCGATTTGGGTAGATCATCACGAGCCTGCGGATTTGCACTTGAATACAATGAACTCATCGTTGTAACGCTTGCGTTATCTGATATGCCTGAGGAAGTCTGTGGTACAATGGCAGTATTTAGGACCCATTTGTCATTGGTTTGGATCGTTGTGTCATCTATCACTTAGTCTATCAGCAAATTTTGCATTGGATTTCAAGATATGTTAGCTTAATTCCTTACACTGTATTTGATTCGATTCTTTTATGCTGCTTCCTGAAAAAGAATCTTCATATGAGAGTCAGAATAAAGGAGAATACAGTCAATGACACTTACCTTCAAGTATATCTCCTTGTCCGTTGGCATTCCTCTCCTTGATAGAACTTATTATCCTGCTGATACCATATGATACCCTCTCGGAGCCGTGCACCAAGCTGTGGGTTCGCGCAATCGATACAGATTCCATTCCCCCTTCCGTGTTTGAGAGTAGGACTTCCAGACGCTTCACTTCTTTCTGATAGTCACTTTCTTTCAAAGTCCATCCCTTTGCCATTTCATAGAAGTCATCTATATCCTTTGCATGGCTTTTCTTTAGTAACCTAATTTCCTCATCCTTGTTCTGAAGTTGCACTTGCAAATCATGGTACGCTTCCAGGACGTGCAAGATACAAGAATTATACTCAGCTGGAACAGGGTCCAAGGAACTCTGGTCCATCATAACTACCTTTAGTGTCTCTACCATCTGGTCTGGAGAGGGCTTGTGGTAGATATGATCTGGTACCGGGATTATTGGAGTTGTCGGAGAAGGAAAAAACGTTGATGGAGAGAGCACAGTTGGCGGTCCTAGGAAAAAGCCAATGCGAGACGTACCTCGAGATGTGACTTTGTTCTTTGGCATGGTCTCCTCCCTCGCATGGCTGTCATCAGTGGTGAAACTGGTAGAGTCGCAAGATTGAGTAGGAGTTTGTCTGCGCGCAAAGACCGGCCTAAACCAGTTATCCATTGAGCTCTAGATCAGCATCGAGGTAAGGCTTATGGGGAGATGAGACGCAAATCGACAGGCACACAGCCGAGGATCAATAGGCCTGGTTAAAGGGGACAAGAGAAGCAGGGTACACAACTGAAGAATGTGGGGGAAGTAGCGTTTGGAGCATGCTTGTATTAGACATCAGAAGATAGTTTTGGACCAAATGCCAGAACAGTTGATTTCATAATCCCTGCTCCAAAAGTGAATATCAAACTTGTAGAAATACAATAACAGGGTCACTGCTCTGATTTGGAGGAGGCACAGAGATGTCCTATAGCGATGCTCCATCTCGTCATATAGACTCGAGAAGCAGCAGCCACTGGGACACTGTTATCAATTTTCTATCTTATCTGCATAGCCAAGTAAATACTGCCCGTCGCAGGGTTGCCAATAGAATCTTTGGGATTCCCAAAACTCCGTTATCATATAAGAAGAGCTTACCCCATCCTCCCATATGCAACCTAGATAGTAGAGATTTCAGATTTCAACCGAGCCCCGGAACATGCGTGCCGCGTCATTTCAAGTACCCAAGCTAATTCATCAATTTATCCTTTAACCTTCCAAACGCCTGTCCTTGATGATATCTCATGAAAACAAATCTTCTGCCTTCTGTCTTCGCGTCCCTCTTCCACCCAATCTATCCGCAAAGAGCTCCTTGCCCACATTGGTATGAGCGGGGAAAAGCTCCTTGACGGAGGTTCCAGGAGCCATGCCTTTAATAGCGAAGTCGTGAACTGCCGACGCTTTGGCTGTGCCTCGGATATTCAGTCGACCGTGCTCGGAAACCCTACCGGCCTTAGGACGTTCATCCGAGCTCCCATCCATGAATGGCACAGGCATCTTGCTTGCAAACAAGTCTGCCGTCGAGTCAGCTGCATCAAATGCATCTGAGCGACGGTGATTGATTCCTGTCGTGTGTGGAAACAGTTCTTTAGTAGAGGCTGCCTCCTGCAGTCGCGCTTTAATCATCTGGGCGCTTCTACGGTTCTCAAATGCTGCATTGTTCCGTATCCTCTTGCCGGGACTTCGGGATCGTGCATCGTCGAGTGACTCGTTGTTATCACGAGGAGGTGATGCGCTCCGGTCTTTTAACCTCCCACTACTCTTATCTCCACGATCTGGGAACAATTCTTTGCCAGCCCCGCCTCGAGACCTAACACGCCGCGATCTGCGTCCCCTGTAATCACTTCCGGAGGAGACCGAATCACGACGACCATCCCGTCTTGCTGCTCGTTGAGCAAGAGCTGCTTCATCATCGTCATATAGAGTGTCATCAAACCCTTCATCTCTATCTCCGTCTTGACGTTTTCGGTGTTCTCTGTCGTCATATCGCCGGCTACGATATCCTCCATCGTCCCTGTCCCGATATTTATTTCCATCATGTCGCTTTCGGCGCTCTGCAGGGTCGTACTCCGGGTTGAACAAATAGAATCGGCTTCTCTCTCGAGCTCCGGCCTGTTTGCGATCTCCTTGGACGGCCATTCGGACCTCCAATCTTGTCTCGGGACGTAGATTGTGTGATTTAGCAGGTAGGCTTTGAAGCGTTGGGATCTGAGACGGGTCCGTTATTTCGATGGACGCGAACGCAATCAGCGCATCTCGAGCAATATCTTCTGTTTCGTACACCAGATTCGCAGAGGTATCATCGATCCATTCAATGTTGGTAGGCTCGTGATTAGAAAAATGTTCTGCTGCAAATCGCTTTATATCTTTAGTAGTAAGATCATCCAATCCGCGGAGGTGAACCTTCTGTGGACAGGGCAGAAGCGCATCTTCCGAGGGGGTTTCGTTCGGTCCAGTTGCAGCTGGCTGTTGCAGCACAGGCTATAGTTAGCGATGTGACTCTGCGCTGCCGGTGGAGAATATTAAGGGAAATACTGACAGCTACTTCGGCCTCTGGCAATATTTCCATCTCTGGGCCCGCCGCCTCATCTTCCATCAGGCCAACGTCTAGGTCCATATCAATATCCATATCCGTCGCCATTGCAACACTGTGGGAACCTCTGGGGTGGATAGCAGCGCCAGATGCTAAGAAATAAAGATATTCCAATCCGATGCACCTCAATGCTCAATAGGTACGTCAATATTCTGTATGCAGTTTTGAGATAAAGCGATGGGGCTCGGCCAGTGGGCGTAAGCTGTTGCAATTAAGATTCGTTTTAGGGAGCGTGAGATGATTCGAGAAGGAGGAGATGATGGATAAGATATCGGTATTATGGCGAAGCTAGCCGTTGCTTCCAGGATATTGCAGTGTTGTGAGGTGATTTGGATGGGATAGAGCTTCTTGTAGATGAATTTGAGGTCGCGATGAGGCTGAGTGAGGCTGGAATAATGTAGTAGCGAGGTAGCGAGCCGAAGTGGGGGGGGTAGTTCTTGGACCGGAGCACGTCGGGTTGGTCCCTGATCTTGATTGAATGGCCAGGTAAGCAAGCAAGGCGATAGATTAAGTTTGGATAGGTGGTACTACAATATTTACGAACTTGTTTTCACCTCTGCCCTGTATTTAAGGATCTTGTAGCAAATAATTTCGTATTTATTCATTCCAAGGGTCATGTAATTAATTATTTATATTTATCTCTTTCAAAAAGACTACTCGCTATCCCACGGAACACAGAACCCGGCATGACCGAAAAGAGCCCAGCCAGTGGTACCAAGAAGCAAACAGAGAGCAAAAGCATAGCCAAGCTGAGCCGAAATCAAAAACACAAAACTGCCTGTTGAATGATAACCGGAAATGTGCCAACCCCTTGCATACGAATCAGCCATTTCCATACGAGAAGGGGAAGTCAACCCCAATTCCCAACGGTAGACAAGAACACATGACCGAAGACCAGGGATTGCCGTTCCTCAACCAGCCCAGATCAATCATCCCGTCTTCTTGTGCTGCACCGAGGTCGACAAGTTATTGGCGTCCTGCACCGCTCTCTCGTCAAACCCGCTCTTTGCTCGGCCAAAGCGGCCCCAATAGTACTTGGCACCTGAAAGACTGCGATCAATATCGTAGCGCTCTTTGAGGGCCTTTGAGATGTAAGCCCAGAGCTTTTCATCCCGCAGTCCGAGTTTGCCAGTGAGGCTCTGTCCTGCTTCCCAATTTCTGAGTGCCTTCAACTCGGCCTCGAGCACTGCATGTTCATGTTCTGTCCACGGGCGTTTGCCTCTGGAAGTGGAGTTATTTGAAGCTCTGCCCGTATTTGGGACCAATGGTACATCGGCGGTCGGGGGACCATATTCTGGCTCAGGCCCGTTGCCGTTGGAAAGAGTTGGCTGCTCTTGCGAGGACTCAGTACCCAAGGGGCTTTTTCGACCGGTATATTCTTCAGGACCAAGCGGTATCTTTCCACCTCGCGGACCCTTACCGCCATATTGTGTATTCTTGTCCGGTGGTGTCTCCTTCCCATCTGACACCCCTCCTCCATATGACACCTCTCCTTCATATGATACCTCTCCTCCAAACGATATCTTCCCTCCATATGACGACCTGCCACCACATGGTACCTTGTTGCCGTATGACACTTGACAATCAGACATTGTCTCTGAATTGTACGACGTTGTCATCTCCGCTGACAGTGGTTGGTATGGATCTAAGCTTTGTAGAGTAGGTCCAATCGACTGTCGAGAAACAGCTTGCACTCGAGGTTCTCCACTGGAGTCACAACGAGAGCTCTGCTGTGTTCTGGCCTTCTTTGCAAGTGTTATTGCGTCAGAGTGGTCGTGGTCATAATTACCGGCGTAGCCGCTTTGGATCAAGCCTGCTGTTACGGCAGTATCGCGACTCCTCTTCCCAAGAGACGATTGGGGGTTGGTTTCAACCACAAGCTTTTTCGCCAGAAGACGAGTGGAACCGCGGAAGTAATCTGTAATTCATTAAAATATTTCTAATGGAAAGGGGCAAAATATAATCTACCTCCGATAATAAGATGTGGCGAGGCCTTCCCAAGATTCTCGTCGAGCTTCTGCACTGGGCCTGGATTACTTTGAGAGGATGACTTGACAGCCTTCGAAGGAGCTCTGGTAGTCGTGGTGCGTGCTTTGATACCCCGAGAAGGAGGTTTCTCGGTGTAATCAGAATAATTTTTGCCGATATGAGTAGCTTTTAGGCCGGGTTGTTCATTATTATACTGAAGAGAAGACTTTTCGGTATTATAGATATAGTTGAAGTTGCCTTCGAGAACGGCGCCGTTTTCGTTGATATTACACATAGAATATCTCTGGCTTGACATCTCGGTACATCTAGAGGCCATGTCTTGGCTGGCATCGAAATCGTGGGTGTCCTCTCCATCAGAATACCAATAGAGCTCTGCTTTGTCGGGATTATCAGAACCAGATATTGCATTAGTGTCAGATGTATAGGCCTGCTCAAGGAGCGCACTGTTGCCGATAACTTCTGGGCTGTAGGCGTTTTGACGTTCAATAGAATGAGCATTCTCAGAAGGCTCTTTGTTATTAATGACGTTTTGATTGCCCATAGAACCGTCGTCAGAGCTGTCATTAGAGGCGTCAGCATTCTCCGAGATGCGATCACCGTCATAAAATATGGTATACTGCACAAAGTTTTGAAACTCGGAGCCGCCCAAATTGTGAGAAATGTGCACAATGCAGGCCCTGATGAGATCAAGTCGAGTTTCCGAATCAATTAAGGCAATAGGACTAGCAGGATCGTGCCGTTCTTCAGATATTCCCAGAAGCTGCGCTGAGTAGATACCTTCTGGGATACTCGCCTCGAGTGGGCGTAGGGAATCGAGAAGTTCAGAGTCAAGTGGCGGTGAATCCTTGAAACATTCCGGCACACCAGTCCTCAGGAACATTCCGGAAGGTGGGGTTCCGTCCATATTGTCAAATATGTCGGGAACCGCTGAGAAAGTAGACGACAGCCGTAATGAGGGTGTACGAATGGCACGATAAGATTTTAATGGATGCGCAAGTTGGAAGTAGAGTATGAGATGTGCTTGAGCGGAATGGGGTATAAGATACGTAAGAAAGGACCATGATTTAAGGGATTGGGATAAATATACAAGACGCTCGAAACAGAGATCCCTGACAATACAGAGGCACAGAAATCATATTTGTATTGTGCAAATCCCATTGTGCTGTATTGACCTTCGGGATTTAGAATACCTGACTTTGGCGGCATTGTGTCTTATTGGGAAAAGGGGCTGTATTGTCGCTTGACAATAGGATAATAAGCCCGAACTAACAATGGCGACAAGTGAATTATCTGCGAGAATGGTTCTGCGATGGAAATTTTACGAATGTCCGAGAGCGAATAGTGGAAGAATTGATGTCCATGGCATCATCCCATAGTGTTCAGCCCAAACCTTTGTAGATGGGTGATATTGAGGATGTCGCTCGACATCAGATTGTTGTGGTGGAAAAGGGGTTGGAAAAGGGGTCGACCAGCGAAGCGAATCCACTCAACGTTGACACTTAACTTGCGTAGCGGGTCTTTGCATTGTTCACGTGACTAACCCGACCCAGTTCGTCGTGGAATGATCCAAACTGCTGGAGGTGCAACTCCCATCCCGTTATCGAGATACAAGTGCTGGTCCGAGACCAGTGATGCCTATAGTCATTGCGCCTCCTCGGGGGCCAATAATCCTGGATACGGAAGAGCTGCGTAATGAACTATTTTCGAGTTTCGGCACCGTGATTGAGAATCCTCTTCCCTCGCTCGTGCCGGCTGCTCATCTGGATATGCTCCCGCCAAACGCAGTCCAAGCAAACCAAGGCAGCGCTCTCAAATATTTGGACGTCTCACATATGAAAGACTTCTATCCTGCGGCCCCCAGTGCTGTACTAGCCAAGGCAGTCATCAACATGTTTGTTTGCGCGCCACGGAGACTCCTCACAAGTCAAGACAGGAATATCGGAGGTCTCCTCCCAATTGACATCCTCGAGCGCCACCCTTACACCACTCAAACATTCATACCCCTTGGAATCTCTCCATCAGATGCGCGTGGAGCTCGCTATCTGGTCATAGTTGCCCCGAGCCTACCTCCGTCTTCTGAAGATAGCTCACTACCTGTTCCAGACGCCAGTGGATTACCCGGGCGTGGCCTCCCAGACCTCACAAGGATCAAGGCATTCGTGGCGAAGGGCTCACAAGCTGTGACCTACGGGGCAGGGACCTGGCACGCCCCCATGGTCGTGATCGGATCGAAGCCGATCGACTTCGTGGTGGTGCAATTTGCCAATGGAGTGGACATTGAAGATTGCCAGGAGGCAAAATGGAATGGCGAAATCGGTGGAGTCGTCGTCACTGTGCCCAGAGCTGAGGGGGACCACCTAGCCTGCAAGTTATGAGCTGAATGGAGATCTCAATCAATCCAGGTGACGCATTTCCCTGGCGCCCCTACCACCTGGGTGGCAAAAACCCATGGCCTGAAGTTGTTGCATGGCTTTTGACTCCTTGAACGCGCTGTTGGGCTCATCTCCGGAGAGAAGAGATTTTTGTCAGATGATATGGAGAGTGGGATGTCCAACATGAAAATGTGTGTATAGGTTCACTATAAGGTAAGGGTGGCTTCTTTTGGATGAGCCTTCTCCCATAGTGAATGCGATCACCGCGCGTCTGCACTGTCAGCGCCCATTAGGAATTAATTTCGCAGAGGGGGAGAGTGGCAATTTCTCGCGGCTACTGCCGGTGCTAATAGCGATCCGAAGGGCGATCACTGCGAGGCTTTCGCGGTCGATGCTCTTTTTGGGTAGGTCCGTGGAGCTGCTGTATCGTTATATTTGACCCAATTGATTTTATTTTAGGAGGATCGAGAGGTACAATCTTTGAAAGATCTATCCGTGGACAATGCTGCTAGAAGCCATTCGACACCGAACTTGTCGGTATATGCTTTACCTAGAAACGTGACCCGCTCTGAATTACGTACGCTCGCCTTTTGGTCTACATATTGATCTAATACATAAATTCTGTCCACAGAGAGAGCAGTCTTATTTCTCGCGTTAGCTCGCGGGATGATTCTGATCATGCCAAGCTTTATATCACGTGATGAATGTGATTTGCTAGAATTACCTTTACAAATCTTTTCGTGCCTGGATAGTGGATTGTTGACTTGGTGACGGCGATATAGGAGGAATAATAAGACACGAGCAATATTGTCGCAAGCTTGGCCACAACCAGAAAACGGAATATAAGACCATGGCCGTATTCATACTCCATCTTGCGGGTGATGGTTGATTAACCTCGCTCACAATCTTAGCGAATGCGATATCCCGGATTACATAAGTCAGCTCGTGGGTGCGCTTGAATCATTTGTGCGCTTTCGACCGGAGAATTCTTTTGAACAGAGCTCGTATCCTGACCAATGGTGGCCATGACACTCGTTCTGAGACGACCTGGGAGCACTGCGGGGACAACGGCGTCCACTGACCTAGAGGCCAAGTGAGACTAGGCGGCGACACGGGGGATGAGTGGCACGCAACAAACTCGGACCTGGACGCAGCGCGGTAAGAGGGTAAGACAACAAAGAAAACATCCACAGGACAGACCAGGCATAGTTCGAGCACTACGCCGAGGGGTTCTGGGAGCACGCCGGGCCAGGGACATACTGTACCAGTGGGAGCTATGACCCTTGCGGCCGTTGTTGTGAGATTGGCGAGTGAGCGGTCCAGTCAGGTGGCGGCCATCGACGCTCGTCCTCGCCGTTCCGGAGATCTTCCCGTCCCCGTTGCCTCATGGCCGTTTCTGGGTGCCTGGGCCGCGCAAATCCCTCCATCAGATCCTCCATCGACGATCTTCCGCAAACGCATCCGCTTCGTGGTGGCAATGCAATGCAGCGAGCGCTGCATTTTGACTGGTCGTGCGGAGGCATGTAACTGTACGGAGGCAGACGGAAGGGATGCACGAGCGGATATTCGATGCACAGCAAGACATGACACGACACGAGGGCGCGACGATCCCCGCGCTCCTCGGACGGCTGGGACTCGATGGAGATTAATTTTTCGGTAAAACCACATGGCAAGGCAAGGCATCGATCGATCTCCTGGGCCCGCTCAATTAGGGTTAGGCGGCTTGATGACGGGTGAAGTCCCCAACGTCGATGATCGCCGGATGGGGATTCTGTGATGGGCTTTGTCATGGCCACATCAGCCACCCCAGCCAGCCAGATCCGATCTCATGCCCCCCCTCCCCTCCCTCTCTCTCTCTGTGCTGCCAGCGCCGCCACCAGCTTCCCTCTCCCTCCCATTCCTTTCCCCCCACCACCCCGACCATCGCCCCGCTGCGCGCGCCCTCTCTCTCCCGCCCGGCGCATCGTCGTAGGAGTACGTAGGAGCACGCTCCGTACAGGACCCGTGCAGGATGTCGAGGATGACGCTCGGTATGGAATAGATGACAGGTGGTGAGCCCCTAGCGAACGTTTCGCACGGGAGAGACACGGGAACCGTTCCTCGACACCAGCACGTCCCTTGCGCGCAGAGTTCCCCTGCCGTCTCCACTGACAGCTCCCTGTTCCTCCTCTGGAACGACAGGGACCAGCCCTGCACGCGGGCTCCGCTCGACGACAATTCCAAATCATTTTCAGCACCTTTCATGGTTGCGAACAAATCCTCTTCCACGCTCGGATGATTGGACATCCGGTCGTACCTCCTCCGTAATTTAACAGCTCGACTCTACTGGCAGCGGATGAAGTCCTACGACAGCAGGGAGTGAGAGGCACAACACCCCACGCCGCTCAAAGCAGGCACGATCTTGCGAGTGGAGGCTCTGCGTCACGGCACGATGCTCCCTCTTTGGGCGGTGTGGTGATCTTCACCGTCACCAAAAGCCTCCCTTCCCAGCGAGAAAACCTTGCCGTACCGGGTTTGGGGATTATATTTATCACCTGGGAAACATTGGAGAAAGGAGGACGCCGTCCGTTCCGATGCAGTCAGTCGCCGTGATCGTCCTCGTTGGGACGGGAAGCCCCATCCACGCTTGCTGTGCGGTATGCGTGGCCGTCCCGGATCAGTGCTGTGTGTTCCACTCTGCCCGTCCCAGATCTGTATGGGATGCATGTCTGGATGGATGAATGCATGTACCGCGCAGTACGTGTGGATGTGTGGATGTTCCCAAAGGCCCCCAAGTCGTTGGAGCCACCTCGTCGGATTCCCGCGTGCCCCCCGCCGCTGCAGCACTTCCCACTTGGGTCACCCTTCTCGATTGGGGTTCTCGCATCTCACTCTTCCCACATCTTCCCACATCTTTCCCCTTTCCCCTTCCCACCGCGCCCGCATCCTGCAGAGGGGCCTTCCCGATTTGCACCCGAGCTGCACGGATCAACGGGTTCTGCGTCGGGGTTAGCAGCGGCACTACGGAAGGGCCAGATCCCACCAGCGAGGGGTATGAAATAAAACGGCGCGCAGGTTCTGGGCCTGGACTAGGCAAGGGCAGATCTCACCCATCTCCCTGCACGTACGACGGCTTTTCCAAGGGACTGGGCGATCGCTGACGTTTCGATATCACGCCTCTGTCATGGAGGACGTTTTGACAGAGGCAGGGACGGCATCGTGGGGCAGGGGGGGGGGCCGCGGGGCCACAAGTATTGAGAGCGACAATCCAGGCCGGGATGCTCGATCGACACCCCCTCATACTGTACCGTTCCGTATGGGCCATCTAGGCAGGCGCTGGGCGAGGGGACAGCGCCGTGACAGGACTTTTCGTAGTGGTAGTGGGAGCTGTGGAGGAGGAAGCAGGCGTGGTCCCGTCCGCGGGGTACGATTAGCAGGGTGATCGGCGTTAGGCGAATTCGAGGGTGCGCTTGCATTACGATCTTGGTACTATCTAGCACCGATGTGATGCGGCCACACCCCGCCTAGCGAATCACGGCCACGACCTCCCTCTCCCTCTCCGCTCTCCACGGATCGCCCGAAATAACTCTCCCTCCACCCAGTCCAACTTGGCCTTGTTCAGATGCCTTCGCCGCGCCCATAAAACGCTCCCTCGCAAGTGCTTCTGCATCCGCTATAGTGCTTGCCGGCCAACGTTCACTAGTTAGGCGCCAGAAGACGTCCCCAGCCGCCTAGCCTTGGTTTGATAAAATTCTCCGAGGCCATCACAAAGCATACGAATCATGTACGAAAACCGCCGGCCGGTGCTGTGTGGCCCCTCCTCATCGGGGTCTGCCAGCGTAGACCAGAGGAGAATTGTTCAGCTTGTGCTGTCTGCCTTGCAGGGTTGGCTGAATAGCCGGTAGGCCTCTTTCAGCCTCCTCCTGTGCGGGCACCAGCCGTTGAAGACGCCGTCTGAGGCGCTGGAGCCGCCCCTGGATACCAAGATCTTCGTCGAGGATGAGGGGCCGGGGAGATTGCCACTGTGAGATCTGACGGTGCAGTCTACATGCGGTGGCCCGTCTCCCAGGCGCCGGGCCCGCCGCCTCGTGGACACGGCCGTGCTCTGTACGTGAGCTGAGGGCGAGGCAGGCTGGCCGCGGAGCAGCTGCGGGCGAGCATTGCATCGAGAGGATTCGACGGGAGAATGGGCTCGACCCCGGACTCGTGGACGAGAGGGCAGAAGGCTGGACCTCGGCGCGGTTGCACCGTAGGGACTTGCCCATATTGGGCGGGGATAAGTAGTGAAGAATATGTATGGAGTAACCGCTGTCCTACTCGATGCAGCGTAGTGGCAGGACGCCTCCCCAGGCGTCCCAGCTGAGCGGATCTAAATTGAAGCCACCCGCGCGAGGATCAGCAGAGACCTCCGGTATGTGACACTGTGCCCAGCGTGCCGTGTCTCAAGACGAGAGGGAGAGCGCGAGAGAACGAAAGGGCGACAGAGCCCACACGGCATCCACAGTGCTAGGTTAGCAGCTCCCCACTTGGCCACCGGCGCTGCGCTCACACCCTCCCAGCAGGCGCTGCCAGCCGCCCAGTGACCACACAGTGGCCATAGCAATCAGAGTTACCTTGGGACAATTTAGAAAAGAGCCTGGGACCAGGGCTGTTTGCAAGGCCAGGGGACCCCTTGGGTTCATCAGGAGGGAGCTCCAGTACCAATATCTGCCAACCAACCCGATCCTCATCCCATATCCTAACACCATCTGCCAGCAAACGCTGCAACGTTCTGTTTTGCTCTTGACCCCAAGGCCCTAAAGCAAGAAACCCAGAACACACACACACACCCCTTCGAGGCCGGGCTGTCCTCATCCTGGCAAGATCTACAGGCTTGATCGCTGTCGTTGCGAATTTCCAGTGCCGCTCCCCGCTCCCCGCCAATAACAGGACTTCGTCACTGGCAACGGAACAGACTTGTATATTGACCTCGCAGCCCGAGGTTTCCTCGTTCACAGTCTCTGATTCCCTCAACTCTTGGTCCTCTCCCCTCGAGACAACTTCACATCGGTGCTGTCAACGAAAAATCCCAACTCATCCTTTGCTATATTTATAGTCGCAACTGCCACGCCTCGGTCGAGCTACTGTTTGGGAAGTCTTCGTCGGATGCGCTGCGAGCAACGCCTCACGGATATCCTACGATAGAGATATCACCGGGTGTTGTTTCCCCTCCTTACGTTTAGACGTTTATAAATACACCGGACGCCGCAGTTTTAAGTATCGCACTTCCCATGGCGACACACAGACGAGGACCGTGGTCACAAGGGGAAGACGCCTATTTGGTTCAACTTGTTCATACTCAAGGCGCGCTGAATTGGGTGAGAATAGCTCACCTCATCGGCTCTCGATCTCCTAAGCAGTGCCGAGAGCGATACCATCAGAATCTCAAGCCTACACTCAATCATGAGCCTATTAGCCCAGAAGAGGGGCTCTTGATTGAGCGTCTAGTTGGTGAGATGGGCAAGCGTTGGGCCGAAATCGCCCGGAGACTCAATGGTCGGAGCGATAATGCAGTCAAGAACTGGTGGAATGGTAGTATGAATCGACGACGCCGTCATGTGCTCCGACGGAGGGCCTCGTCTCCAGATACCGGCGCCTCTGATGAGCCATCTCACCGAGTCTCATTTCCCCGGCCCACGGAAATCCAACCCCTCATTGTCCCATCCACCGGCTACACCATGGCTCATGGCAGTGATGCCTCACTTCCCTCGCCGTCAGTATCAGAGGCCTCACAGCCCGAGTCCTGTGACGGTGCCCCATCCCTCGTCTCTGATAATGGCTCTGCATTTTCAGTTTCACCCCGCCTCGCAACCTCACCCATGATCGAGTTACATTACCAAGGCTCTTCAGGATCGACCAGTAGGAAGCCTAACTTACCAGGATCACAATTCAGAGCGAATACTTTTGCACCGGAGGCCGATAGTCAAGGACACTCTTACGCCTATCAGGCACCTAGGGACTCGAACAATACCCCGCACGCATTTTCGCCTCTGTATCAGCGACCTAGCAACACGCAGGCCAACATCTACTCTCCACAAGAGACCATCCATCATTCTAGAGCACAGTTACCTACAGCCCCTCCGACCCCGCTTCAGCTCCCACCACTGCAGCTGACAGCAAGGTCGAACCGGCAGGAGCAGTTAGAGCTGCAGGGCGAGCGAGATTCGAGGATGAATCTGTCCTCGCTCCTAGGTTAAAGGACATTTGGAGTTTGTGTTTGAGCGATGGAACGGATATGTCAGAAAAGGGGCGTTTTTTGTTTTGCTTGTTGACTTATAATCATCATGTGGATGCACTGGGTCCCAGGATTGGGACAGGAAATGCGGGCTCGCTGGAGTTGATTATGATCAATGCCTCTCCTATCTCTCTATGGTCGCAGGAAAATGTCGTTAATACCTTGTACATTTACTTAGCCAGATACCCCCACCTCGTCGGAGAGCTGTGCCTTACATGCTATTGACCTCTCTGTACTTGCGTCCGCTACATAATACAATATAACCAATTACCTTCAGTAATGGCTTCCCTATCCTGGATCGCAATATGACATGCTGTGAGATCTTAACAACGCGTACCATTTAGAAACATCTGCTGGGCTTCACAGAATGAACTCATTCTGAGGATATTGGGAATAGGAGTTTGTTAATCCTGTCGGACTCAAAATGCCTTCGACTGTCGAATTGATTGCTTGCGCTTTCTTTCTCAACAACAGACATGGGTATCCTTTTGACGAGCGCTATCTAGCCTGGTATTATCAGCACTTGTCACAAAAAAAAAAACAGACACCATGCGCCTCCCAAAGTCCATATCCTGCCTATCTTTGATATCCAGCCCACCGCCCATCCTGAAGTTACTCCATCGCCACTGCGCACGCCGATCCATAAACCAACTTGGGTCTATTTGAATACAATTGCGCCAAGGTCACAAATAAATATCACCGCCGTCGTTCGCCACCCATCGCCGCCACGCTTCCTCGTAAGCAGACTCCAGATCCGTTACCCATCTCTTTGTATCGAAGAGTGCACATGTCCATCTACTATCATATAACACCTTTCGAAGCTCAGAGAGACGCCCAACGCCTTCTCCTCGACCGGAGGAGTTTATCCTATATGAAAGTCCGCTTGCAAGCTTTATCGCAAACTCCTCATATTGCTCGTCGTCCTCCGCAATCAGTTCAGCCGCGGCCCTATTGCCCTCTTCGTTCTTTGGGAGTGCACCTTTGAGAATCGACGCCGCCATCCGAGAACACATCTTGTACTTATATCGGGGAAGCGTTAGAAGCGGCGTGCTTGACCACAGCACGTCCGCTGCTGTTGTATGCGCATTACATTCCGGTGTATCTAGAAATAGATCGCAGACACGGGCTCTTGATATGTGTTGATGCTTCGGTGCCACATCGGTAAACCAAATGCGGGATGCTACACTCTCGCCGGCCCACTCCCTAGCAGTTCGCTTCAGATTGGCCTCGCCCAGGTCAGGAAACCGAAGTAGCCATAGAATTGCCTTAGGAACCTTATCCAGGATCCGTAGCCAAGTTCGGAATGTGGTTGGCTCAATCTTAAGGATGGGTAAGTATTTAAGCAAGTCAGAAGTCGGAGGGATTTTGGCACAACTGACCTTATATAACTGATTAAAATTGCCTAGAATGATAGCATCATCAGCTAAGCTCGGAAACAGCTCCTTTCTCATATCCCATCTCCTAGATTGCTCCTCTTCCCAAGAGACTTGATTTTCACGTGGCTCTGATTTGGCATGGTCGCAGCAGAAGAATGTATCACGGCAAAAGATGATATTTTCCGAATACACCCAATTATCGTCTTCGAAAGATTGCTGATCAATTAATTGATCTTCTAGGTCAAGATTGCGTCTCCTTGGCCGCAGAGTATCAGGCGGGATGGCAGTTGTGTCCGCGAGGAGATAATCGCACCATTCCGCTCCCAATGTGCCTGCAAACCCCATGAAAGACATTTGAATAGGGGCAGGACGAGCAGCAAAAACTTCATTTCTAGCTCCCCTGGTGTAGCCATTGAGGTTCACGAGGATATGAATCTCGTCCTGGACAATTTGTTGTACTAGCCGATCAGCAGACCAAGTGTTCACATCTCGAAATACTGGTGCCTCCCGTTCGATCTGCTGTCTGTGAACAGAGTTGTCGCTAGCAGTTGTCGCATAACAAAAGGCCTTTGCGCGACTGGGATCATGGAGCCCAAAGACCGATTGCATCCTGTCAGCTGGTGTTAATACTTTATCACAAATAAGGTCAGTTTTAAATGAGTGCTTACAAATGAGCCAAGGGATGGTTATTAAAGTCGGAAGATACATATCCCACATTGAGATGCGGTGTTGGAGGAGAAGGTGGTGGAAAGACTGTCCCTTGCATCCAAGGCGCCTTGAGTGTCGAGCACGATATCCTAAATGCATTGCGCTGGGATATCATACGGATATCTTTTGCAGGCAACGGACATGTAAAGGTGTGAAAAGGGAGGACTGTTGGCGCAGATGGAACAGTAATGCTGGTGGGGAGCTGTGGTCGGCGATAGCATGATGCAGGAAGGTGTTTCTTTTGGATATGTCTATCATGGTACCATCGATGTAGCGCTCGTTTGATGGCACGCTCAACAAGTCGAACTACTCTTGCGCCTTCCCAACGGTGCCCGATCCATGTACCTAAAGTTGCTTGCATATTTGCTCTTTTCTCGGGAGGCCACCGACTTCCAGTATCGGCTGCTTCTATTTGCTGAAGGAACTGGTGAAAGGCTTGATCTCGAAGGATGCCGCGGCCCCAAGATGCGCCGTCCTTCAATTGTTTTCCGACGATATCAACGACACGCTTCATCCAGCCACTCCCACTCCCGCTAGCCCGGGTGATCATTCCTGCATCGTCGACATGCCACCGATCTTGTCGACCACCGTCGAGTATAACACCTCCTCGTCCAGTCCAATCACACACAGAATTCAAAGCATTTGCAAGACCACATACAGCTTCCGCAAAGTCCGGACTCGATGCCACGGCACGTCTATAGTATGTGATTGCCTCATTTGTTCGGCCTTGGTCCTTTACAGCATTTGCCAAATTGGCAAGGGCAATGTCGAATGAGCTATCACAGCTCACTGCTTGTTCGTACATTTTGATTGCAGCATTGAGCTGCCCAATATCCTTCAAAAGACTTCCAAGGTTTGTGTACAGGTGTGCATGCCTGGAATCCAGATTGAGGCCATAATTATAGTATGCCAGTGCCAATGCGACACCACTCCCTGGAACAACCCCAGGTATAGAAGGATACGAGGAGGCTTCTCTTGATATGACCGGGCGATGAGAAGCTGGTTGTTGTACGCTTGCGAGTAGGATTCCGACATTATTAGCAGTGGATGGACTTGGCTGGAGTGAGAGTGAGAGATAGTAGAGTGCGAGAATATCTCCCACACCTGTGGGCATTCTTGATATTCTTTGCGCACAATTGCTGTTCGACATCGAATCCTGAAAAATTTTGGCAAGAGATAGCAGTGAATTGCTCGTGGTGGAGATTGCAGCTCTTTTGGCAAGGCCCTCGGGCACATGACGGAGGCCAGGGAGATCACCGCTTTTGGCGAATACCAACTTAGCAGTTTGCACGGCTTTGTCCGGAGGCAGAAGTAAAGGTGGCGGAGGATTTGGCAAATGCGATCTGAAGCTCGGGCTTGAAGAATGCAGTCCATCCACGGATAGAACGTTGATAATGTCTTTAATGAGTCGTTGAATGCCATGGTGAATTCTACCAGCACTGATCAACACTGCATCTTCAAATGCCTTTGATGCGCCATCAACATCTCCCAGGGCATAGAGCATGTTTCCCTTCGCATGGATAAGCGCAAGGATCCGGCCATTGTCAGAGCCAGGCACAGAGAAACCGCTGGAGCCAAACCCGGCCTGTGTGAAGCCATCCTCTACTTCTCGGCTTTGAGGTGATCTTATTATCTTGTCATCGCCATCGTAATCGAGTGCCATCTTATCAGACGACACACTTAACGAGCCACAGGATTCTCGATCTGCGTTGCTGGATGTCTCACTGAAATAGTCATGAGACTCTTCATGCTGCTTTGGCAAACGAAGAGAGCGTTCGACGAATTCAATGATATTGACCGCTTCGTTGCTTCGATGATCACCACACAACAGTCCGATAAGATGCTCTACAGCTTCGAAGTAGTTTGGACGAAGTTTAACTGATTGCAACCAATGTTGCTCAGCCTCTTCGCGTCTGTTCAGGCACAGCAGGGTGGCCGCTAGATTCGACATAGCTTCAACGTGTCTAATAACATAGTTAGTTTTGACCAGGGCAACAAATTAAGAGGCTCACTTGTTATCTAAAGCAAGGATTTTTGAGTACCAGTCTAAAGCTTTGTGATACTCCTCTAGGCCATAGGCTAAACACCCGCCTAGTAACATTCCGTCAATCCAGAGCCAGCCGCTTTGTTCACAGAGAGTAGTGAGCACTTCTAGGGCTTCTTTGGCTTTGCCCATAGGTGGGACTGCAGTGCGGAGTGAAGAATGGAAAGGGGACACATAATGAGGCATGTCTTGATTCGAGAATCTCGAGTACCTCCCTTCTCCAAAATCTGCGCTTCCATGCCAGGTTCCAAATGTATTGATCGAGTTGCTCCGGCGTGAGCTCGGAAACATGGTGTCGGCATGCTGCCTCACACCATTTGTATTATTTCCAGATGCAGGAATGTATGATCCCGACCAATCAGAACTCTCAAAGGTCGAAGCAGGCTGTCGTGGGGGTTTTGGATATATAGCGGCTTTTGGTTTGAATCCCTGAGAGTGTCTTGACTGTCTGCTGTCCTTCTTCGATTGATGCAAAAAGGCTAAAAGATCAACATAAATGCTGTGAGCCCAAGAGAGGGTCTTTTCCTTGAACTGGTTGCCGTTAGGCCTGCCTTTGGGCTGGGCTATCGGGGTTCGAGATCCATCAATAGGAGACATGTAGATGGTGGGGGTAGAAATGTCGTGGGCAGCTTGCGGCTGGGTATGCTGGTTCGGTAACCCGAATCCAGATTCGTTCTGATTTGAACTAGTCTCCAATGAAAGGAAAGAGGGTCTTCTGATATGCGGGGTAGAATTAAGATTATAAGTCCCTTGTCGAACTGCTGATAACATATCCACAGGAGAGCTGATTTGTTGCTGAAAAACGGGGTTCAGATCCAAGCCATAGCCTCCTGGTTGGTGGCCCTGGCCACGATAAGCTGCCGGCCTATATGGAACAAACCTCCCATCTGGCCAATATGGACCGTACAGCCCAGCATCATTCGACGCAGTTGGGCCAGGCGAGGCTTGGTACCCAGGTTGTATCACAGTTGGAACTTGCATGCCATTATTGGGATAGAAAGTAGTAGCTTGCTGCATTGATAAGTGATCCAGGACGTTCGGCGGCGGACGAGATTGCGGCGGAAAATATGTCCAGTTGCCAGGGTCACTATTCATACGCATGGCCCCGTTTGTACTCCCAGAACCAATACTCTGTTGATGGTTATTCCAACCCACGCTGTTGGATCTCTGTCGGGCTCGGTGCTCAATTGGCGTAGTGCTCGACGATATCGCCTGCTGATTTGAAGGTACAGCAGACATTGGCAACACGACATGCTTCAGCGCTGGTACCTTGCCCGGCCATTGGATTGGTGTTCCATCATAGCCAGCAGCTAGTGTGCCGTTTGGTGTTTTCCGCCGCAGCATGTGTTCCGCCGAATCATTGTATTGCCCGGCAAATGACTGGTTCGAACGGGTCACAGAAAGAGCGTCTCGAGAGCTATGCCCCTCAACTGGGTATGGGCGAATGGGCGAGGATGCGAACGTAGCACTCCTTGGGCTTCGGAATGGCAGAGGTGCAAGCCGGTTCTGGTCCCTCGGATCCTGTAGGGGTTCGAAAGGTGAGGCGGCGAAAGATGAGTTGCCAAATTGCTGCGAGAGTTGTCGAGGCTGGTGAGCAAGTTGGGGAATCATGATCACTGCCCTGCACCCTCAAGTGCAACGCAGATGGGTATATGAAGAGCAGCTGAAGAACAGAACAAAAACATGAAATGAGGCTCGTCGTAGACTCATCAGTTCCGTGTGGTGCCAATACCTGCACGAAGGAGGAGGATGTCTCCTCTGTTGCTCATTTCTACTCGTAAGGCACCACAGAATACAGTGTGGGTCTCCAGATCCGTCCTGGCTCGTCTGCAATGTATATCTAGAGCAACTCAAGGCCTCGGATATTGGATTGGGTTCCTGGTCGGGGTGCAGCCTTGAGAGGTGGTCGGCTTATCGCAGAGGAGGCGGCTCGTGTTTCAAGATCAGGTGCCTGTACGCCTCCAAGGCGGGAGAGAGGGAGTGAGGAGAGAGAAGAGAAGAAGAGAAGGAACTAATGGAAATTTATAAGCTCATGGAAAGGTCTCGAAAGGAGCACGAAGATAGAGGTTGGGTTGGCAAGGAGGATCGACACTCACGCTATACAGACCAATGAGGGCGGGCTGAGGCTGGCAGGGAGCGCCAAATTCAATGCCAGCAATTTGACCGTCAGCACAGTTCCCTTCCAACATCTTCAAGTTGGGTGGGCACACGCATAATGCAAAAGTATCTCATATTTGTGTTTGGATTTGTATTTGGGTCCTATTTATCGTGATTTCGCTTTTTACTCAGCGCAGCGTTCGCTCGATCGTTACCCGCCCCGTGGCATCTAAAGACTCGGTCGCATATTGATGCAGGGCTACATAATACGCCGGGCTTTCGTCATACCGTATACGGGCGGGAAGTTTTATGTACCAGCGTTACCCCTTTTGCACCGTCCCTGTTCTCGGCAATACATTGATATCCAATGCCTACGTGATAAGTGACGAATCATTGTCTTGGTCAAAAGATATTCATGAGAGAGACCTGAGCCTCTATCCTGGTTAGAGAATGTTGTCCGGAAAGATATGGACCTCAGCACCCACGCCCGAAGGATAAGATGCTGCGGTGAGTAATCGGACGAGACTCAATCTCCTTGCATTCCAAAAATAGGCCTATACCATGGATTGAGCCGACCCGCGAGGGAAGGGAGGTAAGGGCCAGAGTGTTTGGCAAGTGGAACAGATATCAAGGGGTATGATCACAGTAAGAACAGAGGGAACCTTAGTTGATGAAATGCCATTGCTTGCAAATCCTATGCGAAGCATGGACCCCAGGATACAATTGATAAGAGAGACACCATCTACTTTTCCGGAACTGGTCTTAAGTTAGCTTGAAATTCATCTGGCAGCACAGGGAGTCCTACTCTCGATCTCTCCGCTCTCAATATCGTCACTGATATCCTTTGGACTTCTCCCATCAACCTGGCAACCCACACTAAAAGCAGTTCCGAGAATTTCCTTAACCGTGCCCTTCAGCTCCTTTGCCAGTGACTTGAACCGCATTGTCCGAGCGATCTCAATAATCTCATCTAAAGTGACAGATTTGCTGTGCTTGATGTTCTTCTCCTTCTTTCGGTCCCGCGGGGGCTCCTTTAGTGCTTTGATGACGAGGGAAGATGCGGAAGGAACGACAGAGACTGCCGCTTGGCGGTTTTGGATCGTAAGCTTCACGGTGACTCGCAGACCTTTCTATAAAATCGCAAACTCATCAGCCTGGCCCTCAACCACATCTTGGATTTCTTCATACCCAGTCTCCTGTGGCCTTTGCAATATCTTCTCCCACCTTTTTTGGTGAAAGGCCCAACGGCCCAATCTTAGGCGCTAAAGAACTTGACGCGCCGACCTCTCCACCGGTGGCTCGGAGGTAGCTGTTACATATTAGGCCGGGGATGACAGAGAATAGAGAGGAGAGAGAAGATAACGTACAGGATCTTAACCTCGTTTGGGTCTGCCTTGGGCGCTATGGATTGTTAGAAGGGTAGTATAGGGAGCTGGGAGCGACATACCCATGTTGCGGTAGAGTTTGAGGAGCTGGAGTTATTGAAATTTACGAAAGGGAAAGTTTTGGATAACGAAAAGTGCGCGCTAAGAGATTAGCCGATCATTAGTCATCATCGCACGTGCATGCCTCACCAGGGTGCATTTTAGCCGAAAACACCAAAACACTAGGGCCAGCAAAGTCGAACTCCCACCTGTACGTGGTGCTGGCTACAAACCTAGGGTCAGTTCTACTGCTCTAGAGCCAACGGGAGACCAGCGCATTCTATGGAGCTGAGTTGTTGTGTTGTTACGATCGTACGAAGGGGTGGCGCCCTGATTGCGACCGTGCGACCGTACGGCACAACACCAGAACAGAGGACTACCATCAAAATAGGTACCATCCGATATACGATCTGCCTGTCTAGGGAGCAGGCCCTTGATACAACTGCAGAATCAATCAATTAAACTTATTGAACCGGTTGCCTAGATTGTACGATAGGACACCTCTGGGGTGTATGAAAAATTTTCACTAGACGGTATTGGACATACAGAGCGCAGACAGTTACCGAAAGGACCCACGAATCGATTATCGGAGCTCTCGTTAACTAACGGGACTTGAAGCTCTTGTTAAGTGTTTGTATCACTCCGGTGATACTGTATATGCAATATAGGGTCAAAAAGGGTGGTTGAATTAGTTGTTATATCTTTAAGCTCGCCTTTCCTTTTCCCAGCAACCGGCTATCAACCGGCCAGCTCGCTTTCCACTAGCGGAACGTTCTCCCATGGTGGATGAGGAAGAAGAAGACATGATGGACGGGGAAGGAGAGGAGCTTCAGGAGAACCCTTCCCAGACCCCTCGTCCCTCGTCAAACAATCTTCCTGACCGCCCTTTCCAGAACAGTGTGGAAAAAACCAAATACCATGCCCCGGCCCCTCCCAGTATGTCCGCGGAAGATCAACCGCCTAAGACCGGAAAACCATCCCAAGGAACCAAGAGTGGCTTTGAAGAATCATTCGACAATAGGCAGAAGAAGAAGAGCCGGAAGAGGAGAAGAGTGAAGAGGCAGAAGGGTGGGAGCCAGAAATATGAGAAAATGGGTAAGCGTATGGAAACTGCACTCAAAAAAACTTTCCATGAGAATCCGACAGAGTCAATAGCAATTACGCATCGATGGCTGCGGAGCGAATTCCCAGATATGGGCCCACCAACGTACGAATGTCGAAACGGAGCCTGGAATCATGAAGAGATTTCTAGGGAAATTTGGCCTCATGTGACCGGGAGCAAGGAAGGAATTAGGTTTATCGCATGGATTTCGTTTTATTGCATTAGGTCACCAGTGGTTGTCAGAATTGAGGAATAACCGAAAAGTTTCGCAAGTGTAATACTTCAACAACTGCAAGATTAAGACGTATAAAAAGTTAATATAAATATAATAGAAGCTGTAAATAATAGTTCTGCCTATTTAAAAATTTAATATTCTATTGTGTTGAAAAGTTATATATTAGTAGCAGTTTTCGATTGTTCATCAATTCTGACACCTACTGGTAACCCACCAGTGGGTGCACTAATTCATGGGACACGTGAAATTTACAATCGGGATTTCTTTCACAATTTCGAGCCTAAAACAAAACTAAAGCTGTAAAAATAGAGAACTCAGTATAGCGAATGTTCTCATCAATTTAGAAGCTTTAATTATATTGTGTTGTAAAGTTAGAAGCGTGTGATAAAATTCAGGTGTCCCATGAATTAATGCACCCACTGGTGACCCACCAGGGGTTGCAGCAGCTCATGGGACACCCACGAAAGTCAATAGTAGTTCGCGACACAAACCACACTTTTTGAATAAACATAAAATACACTGAGATATAGAGCTAATTACGGAGAACAAAATGGGCTCTTGGGAATTTTTCTCTTGTTTTGCGTTGGAAATTTATAAGCAGTTTTGAACTTCGAGTGTCCTTGCAACCCCTGGTGGACCACCAGGGGGTGTCAGAATTGATGGCACAGGCACCACTTTAGCTGAAATACCACATTAGCAATGGAGCAACATTAAAATGGAAAAAGTTCGTGCGCATATATCTGAGATGCCTAATCGATGTAAATTAGTAGTGGAATCTGGTGGGAGAGCGCGTTATAGTAATATAGAAGAAGAAGTTGGGTATGCACCTGTGCCATCAATTCTGACACCCCCTGGTGACCCACCACCCACCAGTGTGTCAGAATTGATGAACAATCGAAAACTGCTACTAATATATAACTTTTCAACACAATAGAATATTAAATTTTTAAATAGGCAGAACTATTATTTACAGCTTCTATTATATTTATATTAACTTTTTATACGTCTTAATCTTGCAGTTGTTGAAGTATTACACTTGCGAAACTTTTCGGTTATTCCTCAATTCTGACAACCACTGGTGGGTTTTCGTGAAATGCAAGCACTTTAAAGTATCTAGGCTACTTCTGAGGGAACTTCCCATATGTAGCAGTAGCAAGTTTACGATCCTCTGGCTCCATTCCCGCGATATGATCCACCAGATCCATGCCCCGAGATTACTAATTAATTACTGTATTATGGACGGCGCATGTTCACCGCAGGCGTGTTATCGGTAAAAAAATCGGCTGCTCCGATATATCCAAGGATTGAAATACCTGGCAGTGGTGCGTGGAGGCAACTTAGACTCTGATCCAGACAAGGGAGCTCTGTATGGCTATTCAGATTCGGACTTTGTAGGTGATATCGAGCTGCGCAAGTCAACTTCCGGATACGTCTTCCTGTTTGCGGGTGGCTTAATATCCAGTCAATCGAAGCGCCAGTCAATTACGGCTTTATCCACAATAGAAGCTGAATATTACAGGCTGTATAAGGCTACAGTTGAAGCAGCCTGGCTGCGGTATATATTTAAAGAGCTTGGCTGGAACTTAAAGGATGTAAAGTGCATCAAGATATACGGTGATAACCAGGGTTCCTTAGCCCTTACAGAGAATCCTGAGCTGCATCAACGCACCAAACACATCGCAGTTAAATATCACTACCTTAGGGAAGAGCGTAGTAAGGGTGTTGTACGATTCTGGTACTGCCTGACGGAGGATATGGCTGCGGATGGACTGACCAAGCCACTGGGACCTGCAAAGCATAAGAGCTTTGTATCTCAGCTGGGCCTTAGGTGGGTTGTTCCACCTGATCAGGCAGAGGAGTGACCTCTCAACAATGAAGAAGGGATTGCACCGATTCTACGGCTGCGGTTACGGACCTACACCTCAGAATCGAGGGGTGTGTGAAGGATATTCGGGCATTCGGATCCAAACGGGTGATCTGAATATCCATAACGTAGCGGTGGCGGCGCACCATATATTGTGTGGTTATATGCATCTTAGAACCTTTAGTCAACTCAATAACAACGATTCCACACACATACTGATGAATCCCTCGATCATGTAACCTTTGACACTAATAATCCTAATAATCCTAATAATCCTAATAATCCTAATAATCCTAATAATCCTAATAATCCTAATAATAATAATACACTCTACCAGTTGCACAGACCATTTGCCAATGGTACCAAAATACTCGACCCTCTACTAGTTGGTCGTATAGTGTTTTATCTGGTGCCAAAATAATCGACTTGCATCCGTGGAGCTCTTGGCGCCGTTGGCGTCGCCCCGATTTGCGGATGTAGCTATAATAACTCCTAGATTATAGAAGTTAGACTCTAGTTAAAAGAGAGTGATCCTCTTTAAGGGTTCTATAAGAAATAGTCTACCTTTAAATTGAACTCTACTTTAAGATATAGGTGTTATCCTAGAAGCCTATAAGATACTATCACCTGTATTTCACCTGTAATTCCCTACCTTTATACCAGCCTCTGTATAGGCATCAATATATATAAAGCAACTCGATATTCGTGCTAGAGGGGTAGACACGTCAATGGCTGCTTGGAGCGAGGTTGTAATCTTGTCTACTATCTGGTCTTACTCTGTAGTGTCCTCGTTACCCTGCACTTACAGGAGGTGTGCGTAGAGCGCTTGTTCAAAGAGGTTGAGGTCTATCTTCTCATAGTCGCCTTTGCTGTTCTGGTTCTGGTCTGCGACTAAACATAAAAGTGGTTCGGACGGCAGGAACAGAATTATATTATAGTACTGTAACCCTTATAGTAATCTACAATATAAGAGGGAGTAGCCAGCTCCCACCACGCTTCCCTCTAGGGGTCAGGTCTTTTGCCCACAGGCTCACCCTCTCCTCCCTAGTTTAGGGGGATCGTACGGACCAGAATACAATCCCCCACGCCCTCTGCCCTGTTTGCCCCTTAAGCCTATATCAGCCATCAGGCCAGCTGCCCTGCTCTCCCTATAGACCGACACGTGTATCCGTCCTCTCAGGCCATGTCGCATATATTATCAACGGCATTCTTCATGGCGCAATGCGACCTCTTAGCACACCCCCCGCACCTTTCCATACAATCACAATCGATTTCATCCTTAGCCTCCCGAAGTCCAATCTCGGTAACGATGCCATGATGTCTGTCACAGACAAACTAAGAAAGTCGGACTTATCCCGGGCAGAACTACAGATACAGCCACAGGCTGAGGACACAAACTCGCCAACCGACTCATGGATCTTGACTGGGCTTACCCAAAATTATAAGCCAGTGCACACACCCGTAACGCACATCGCGATGATGAAAAGAGGGTGGGATTCTTGGTGGAATTTGGAATACACGGGTCAACAGCAGCAAAGCGTAGTAGCACAGTGAGCACAATTGCGACCAGAGCCCGTATTCGAGATTGGAGCATATTAGCCATCATCTTAGCCTAGAAGAGGCCAGCCATCGTATAGCATGTGTAAGACGGATATGTAACCACAGCTGATTCCCAAGTTCTCAGTGAAGTCGAAACGACCCCTCAAAGCCAGGCGCCCAGCAACGGGTCAGAGTCTTCTCCGGACAGCGCGAAAATGGTCTCATCAACTGAGTGAATTGGAGTCCATCGAAGTAAGTAATGTTGTAAACTGCCGTGTTGTCTGAAGGAGAAGAAAAACGCTTGGAGGCTGTTGATGTTTTTATGCTCGGAATAGATGCGCACCTTACCTAATGGGTGCTAGTGCTCGAGTCACAGCCTCAGGCCCTCCGGCTTTAGCCTCAATCGAGAAGCATGAATGGTGTCCATAATGATTTTAGGTGGGTTGTGAACATCGTCTTGATTTCTGGCTACAAACAACAAACTCCAAGGACAACATTACCAGTCTGCGGATTCGACTACGCTCCTCACCCCTCGGCTGTTTTTGTGCCATATCCCGCAAGGGAACATAAACTTTCATCTCCACACTACCACCTCCTCCTGCACGCACATTAATCAAGATGGATATCGAGGCTCTTAAGGAGCAGGTACTGTTACTCTTCCGCTACCTGCCTAATTCTTATAATGACATGCGACTAGTGGAGCGAGGTCGAAGATCGCGATGGATTGAGGTTGAGCTGGAATGTGTTTCCCAGCTCTCGAATGGTATACCAATATTGAGGCTGACTTGATTTGAGTGATAACTGATGGAATGCAGGAGGCATCACGCCTCGTCGTGCCGATTGGAGCCCTATACACCCCTCTCAAAGAGAAGCCCGATGCTCCCCTCCTACATTTCGAGCCTGTGGTCTGCAAAGCGCCATGCAGATCTGTGCTGAACCCATTCTGGTATGTGGTTGAGGACATAAATAAGATTTTGAGCTGACTTTTACCTAGCCAGGTGGATGTTCGAGCCCGTCTCTGGATCTGTCCGTTCTGCTTGTCTCGCAACCCGCTCCCGCCTCACTACAAAGACATCACCGCAAATGCGATCCCCCCCGAGCTGCATCCGTCTAACACCACAATCGAATACAAGCTCTCTCGACCGGCCCCAAGTCCTCCGATTTTCCTATATGTGGTTGATACCTGCCAAGAGGAGGAGAGCTTGAATTCTCTTAAGGAATCTCTTGTCATGAGCTTGAGTCTCCTCCCGGAAAATTCCCTTGTTGGCTTGGTGACATTTGGCACTATGGTACGCGCCGTTTGAGCCAATACTATCAGCTTATCACTGACTAAGGTTTACTAGGCACAAGTTCATGAAATTGGCTATGCGGAATGCCCAAAGTCATATGTGTTCAGGGGTAGCAAGGATTATTCTGCAAAACAAGTTCAGGAAATGCTCGGACTGACAAACACTGGCATACGGCCAGGAATGCCGCAACAACCTGGCCGTCCAATAGCCCCTATGGGCCCCGCAGCACGATTCCTGATGCCTGTACAACAGTGCGAGTTCCAGCTTACAAAAACTTTGGAGCAGTTACAGAAAGATCCCTGGCCAGTGGCAAGTGACAAGAGAAATTTGCGATGTACCGGAGTTGCACTGAGCGTGGCTGTCGGCCTTCTAGAGTCCTCATTCCAGAATGCGGGTGGGCGTATTATGCTCTTTGCTGGTGGACCTGCGACTGAGGGACCTGGTTTGGTTGTCGGCCCAGAACTCAGAGAGCCCATTCGATCGCACCACGACATCGACCGTGACAGCATCAAATATTATAAGAAGGCTCTTAAGGTATGATCAAGAATTCTCCACGGTGTTATGTTGCTAATAAATACAGTTTTATGATAACCTTACCAAGAGGACTGCCCATAATGGACACATTATTGATATATTTGCAGGCTGCTTAGATCAAGTTGGACTTCTTGAGATGAAGGGCCTGTCGAATTCCACTGGAGGACATATGGTTCTCACGGATAGTTTCACGTCTTCTATGTTCAAGCAGTCATTCGTGCGTGTCTTTGAGAAAGATGCTGAGGACAATCTTCTAATGGGGTTTAATGCTTCTCTGGAGGTTCTCACAACGAAGGAGTTGAAGGTTACTGGGTTAATTGGGCACGCGGTGTCAATGAACAAGAAATCATCCTCTGTGGGTGAAACTGAATGTGGTATTGGCAATACTTGCTCCTGGAAGATGTGCGGTATCGACCCTACCTCCAGCTACGGTATTTACTTTGAGATTGCTAGCCAAGGCGGCCCGGCACAGCATCAACAAACACCTCAGAAGGGAATGATGCAATTTCTCACATACTATCAACATTCTTCTGGCCAGTTCCACCTCCGAGTCACAACAGTCTCCCGAAGCCTAAGCGGCCCAGCTGGAGACCCGGCCATTGCACAGTCATTCGACCAGGAAGCAGCCGCAGTACTCATGTCTAGAATTGCCGTTTTCAAGGCCGAAGTCGATGATGGCCCTGATGTCCTACGATGGGTTGACCGGATGTTGATTCGTCTTTGCTCCCGCTTTGCAGATTACCGCAAAGATGACCCCACATCATTCCGATTGGAGAAGAACTTTACCCTCTATCCCCAGTTTATGTTCCATCTGCGGCGAAGTCAATTCCTCCAAGTTTTCAACAACTCGCCTGATGAGACAGCATTCTACCGACATGTCCTTAACCACGAAGATGTTAGCAACTCCCTCATTATGATTCAACCCACTCTGGATTCCTACACCTTCGATCAAGATGGAAGTCAGCCTGTCCTTCTCGACTCAACGTCCATTCAACCCACTCACATTCTTCTCCTTGATACCTTCTTCCACATCCTGATCTTCCACGGAGAGACCGTCGCCGAGTGGAGAAAAGCCGGCTATCAAGACCAGGAGGGATACGAGAATTTTGCTGCTCTCCTGGAGCAGCCCAAGGAGGACGCCAGGGTAAGGTCTTCTGAATCTTTAATGCCTATCCTACTGACGTGATTTAGGATCTTATCACGGACCGATTCCCATTACCTCGATTCATCGTCTGCGATGCAGGCGGCTCTCAAGCACGATTCTTACTTTCCAAGCTCAACCCTTCTACCACCCACACTACAGGGGCTTACGGCGGAGTGGGAGCGCAATCCGCACAAACCATTTTCACAGATGACGTCTCATTACAGACCTTTATGGATTATCTAATGAAGTAAGTAAAAATATGTCGTTTACTTCCGAGGGAAGCTAATCAGATCTAGGCTGGCTGTTAGCGGAACGAACTGAATGATGCAGGCATTGGTGTAGTGATTTCGGAAATGGAGCAACTGCCAGAGCGACCTAATAGTATCTCTAGACGATGGATTGATGCTGGGAGCGACATCTCATGAAGAAGAGTAAAACTAGGACTTTGCAGAAGACTCATTAGCAATTATCATGTTGCTAGAATCATCGCTCTAATGAGAAATCAACACTTGCTATAATGTCTTTGCCTCAACCATTCCCTTAGTCTGTGACCTTCAAAATACTTTGCATCCCCTGAAGATGCTTTCCGAAGATTAGCTATATCACTAAAACCAAGATATGCCGCAACTTTCTGCTCGTTCGAATCTATAGAGCTTTTAAGAGAAGCGGCCTAAAGCTTAGCTATTTCTCTCTTTAGTTCTAATTTGGAACTTTTCGGAGCATCTACCTGGTATGGCTTTTAGTATCTCTTAATCCTCTTTCTCTCCATTCACAATTTCTTTCCTTCAAGACGCTTGAATTTGCTCTTTTGCTTTCTTTCTTCATTTCTCCTTTAGGCCTCATCGATAGCCATCTGTTTCTTTCTCTTCGCGTCCCGTTTTACTTTCTTCTTTTCCTTTGCTTACTCTCTATATTCGCGTTCTTGGCAGCCTCTTGACGTAGGTGATCCATTTCGCGGTCAACAACTCTTTGCATTTCCTCCCTAAGAAGTCGAGTCTTCTCCACATTGTCCCACTTCTGTTTAGCCTCTACACGTTCAAAGTTCGCTTCTTGGTAATTATCTTCCAATCTATCACCAAGAGTTCTCAGATGATCTCGTTACCGAGTACATCTTGTTCTTTCCCAATGATTATTCTAATAAAAGTATTTGGAGCAAGAACTTGACCGCTCTCTTGAAAAAGGATACTTGGCGTGTGACACAACAACAAAGCGTGGGTAGAAGCAATGCAGGCTGACCCGAACGATGTCGTACAAATGCGCAACGCACTCCCCAAAATCCGCGACCACCTTTCTCATGACAAGGACCACATCGTCGGTGATATGGTATCGCGAGAACTCCGACGTGCCTACCCTATTTTCATTATTACCCTCTTGTCATCGCTATCTCCTTTTCATCGCTACTCTCTTTTCATCGCTATCTTCTTTTCATCACTACCCTCCTTTCATCACTACTCTCTTTTCATCACTACCCTCCTTTCATCACTACCCTCCTTTCATCACTACTCTCTTTTCATCACTACTCTTCTTTTCATCACTACTCTCTTTTCATCACTACTCTCTTTTCATCACTATTCTCTTTTCATCACTACCCTCTTTTCATCACTACTCTCTTTTCATCACTACTCTCTTTTCACCACTACCCTCTTTTCTTCACTACCCTCTTTCCATCACTACCTCGAATTTGATGTTTCTTGTGCTAATCGAGGGATTGATATTTGTTCTGATTTGGCAACATATATCCACTATCCTGACCCTTACTTGAACCCTCCGGACCACCAACACCAAGAGTTTATTTCATATAATGTCTGCCTATAGTATGCTCTCTATTTGTACAACCAATCCCCTATCCGCAATGAGCCCATTACAACTGTTAACCTCCACGTTGATTCCCCCATCGCACTATTCAGTCCCCCTACAAGTTACCACCTTTGGCCTTCCTATACGAAATGATATTTTCAACTCTAAACCGTCTTCATTCCCAGAGAGGCTAAGGCCGTCTCTCCTATCTCCTCCTCCAAAAGTCGTATGTCCACCGACAATACACGCCATTAGCGTCCAGCGTGCCGTTCCCGTACGGGAGAGCCTAGCAAGAGAAAATTCAACGTTAGGATGGCGACGTCAAGCAACTGATTCCAGAGGCCAGTTATGTGGAGGCCACTGGAGTCTCCTGCGAGCCAGATGTGGTTCTACAAGACATAGATCTCGATCGAACAACTGCCGAGCCAGGTAAAGGTTCTAGAGTGGATGTTGCAAGGCGTGGGAGTACGGAGGGCTAAGATGGAGAGGGTTGGAGCCAAGAGACATATCGGTGCAAGCGATTATAGTCCTCTTTGCCTTGCAGTTGTCTCCTGAATCCGCAGCATATTGCGGGAAGAATTGCAGAGGCGAGAACTCCGACGATCTGATGGGCAGGTCGAGTTTGGTAGCTCGAAGGACAGAATATTTGGGATAGGTTGTGATTTGCCAGCTCGAATTTCGCTGACATTTGATAGCAAAGTACGGCCGACGTTATGCTCACGTAAGGAATATACATGTCGAGTGACGCAGTCATTACCACATCTTTGTATTCCAGGGTATACGACAGCCCTGTTGAAGTCATGTAGATCAGCTCTTAAAATTCCAGATGCCATCATGAACGCTGTTGTAAGTACGGTGGGCAGCATGACTTTCGCAAATATTGAATTAAGACTCGAGTTAGAATTGGTCCCTCGGCTGAGCACCGAGAGAGTGGTGAGGCACCAAAAGCTTGGGAACGGTGGAAGATGATAATCTGGGTATCTGTCCCCATGATGTATGGCAAGACGGCCCAGAAGGTAACCACATGTAGAATTGACAGCACTTGCTGCTTTCAAATTTCATTTCTAGCAGTAATCCAGAAAGAGTAGATGGAATTTCTGGATCAAACGCAGCACAGATATGTCGCGGTACAGCGTTTGGACTACCGTGCTCGTGGCCAGAGCTTTAGGAAGGGGTTCGTCTTTGATAATCCTAATCAGTGTTAGCTTCCTTCCCATATCGCTAACAAAAAATTTCCTAATCAACCACCTCTTCCTTCCAAGCGTCAATATCAAAGCTGTGCGCAACACAACCCCAAACTTCCACCAGATCCATAGAAGCCGTCACCCACTCTCTCCTACCTGTAAGTCCATCCAAGAAATCTCAAGCTAAGGACAAGTCCCTATGTCTCCTATCAATCCCCCACACGCACCCCCTTTTCAACTCTTCTCTCCACCGCTACCCCAACCAGTCTCCTACCTCGCTCGCCCAGCTCCCCCTTCCCCACGCTGGTCTTGAGCTGGATGCCCGTCCCTCTAGGGAGACGCGTACGAGACTAGATCCATCGCTTCCCCAACGATCTTTGAGTGCGGAATCTTCCTCCATTTTTCACATGTGGTCGACCTTCGCAATTTATCTGTTGGGACATTTTTTTCTTGTCATTTTCACATGCTTTTTGCATCATGCTGCTTGGCGGGGCTGGCGTGTGCACCTTCATGTGATAAGGGGATGATAAGAATTAGGAAGGTTTTGAGATTGATGTCCTTGGAAGTCGTATGAAGGGATATAGATTTCATGGGACTTTCTTCTATCAATATCACGCAGTTTGTGTTTTAAGATGGACATGCTTCTAGCAAGAGCGAATGAAATTCCCATTACTATATACAAGGTCGTACCTTTCATGAAAATACCTAGAGGAACAATGCATAAATCTTCAAACGCTAACACCAATCCCGTGCAAAAATGTTTCTCTCTAACTCTTCTATTTTGTTTCCCCCATCCTCGCTCATGCAGACACGGTCTAGTACTTCCCGTTCATCTTGCCATTCGCCTTGCTATTCACCTTTTCCTCCCCTTCCTCTTCCTCCTCCACCACAGCCCCCGTCACCCCGCTGCCGTTCACACCACCGTTACGGTACAGCTCCCTCTCCACGCCCTTGATGGCGTCCCGACCTGCGTTCTCTGCGGCCCCGCGACTCTTCTGGGTGGTGACGCCTGACGTTCGCTTGATGTAGCTCCGGATGAAGAAGCGCACGAAGAGCACAGTGAGCGGCGCGAGGTAGAACAGGTTCAGCCACACAGCAAAAGCCTGTCCGCTGGTCACGATGCACGAGATCGTCTGGTACTCGATGCTGTACTGCTCGCCCGAGTGAACCAAGCGCGGCGTGACCATGTGCAGTGAGGATGGGGCGTTAACATTCTCGGCCAGTCCTTCCTCGCCAGCTGCTCGGAAGAGGAATTTCTTGAGTAAGCCGGCCACGCCAGCGGAGCTAGCAGTGGCAGCCATGGAAGAGACGGCTGTAGAAGCTGCTGAGGCGAGGCTGGCGGTGGAAGCCTTAACGTCCAGCACCTGGACCGGCATGGTGTACGAGACGAAAAGGTGGAAGGCGGCAAACGAGGCACCGAAAATGAATTGCATGATTTGCATAGTGGTCAGGTTCCGCTTCAGCACCTGGGGGATGGGGACTGAGAACGCGGTCAAGGTGTAATAAGTATACTGCAAGAAATTAGCTATGTTTAGAAAAGGTGACGGCATCTATTACCATCAGTGCGTGAATTGCGGAATTTAGAAGCACAAATGTATAAATGGGGGGAGACATGAATCGGATGCCCGCCCACATGCACATCATGGCTCCGGCGTGGTGATATGTCTGCAGGGTCGAGCTCTTCTTCCCCTTAGCCAGTATGATCACCGTGTCCAGAACCTCGTAGAACTTGCTCAGGTAGAAGAACCAGCCGTAGAAGGCCAATCCCTCATTCCATAACCTCCCTGCCTCCATAGAATCTGGAACGCCCATTTCGCTCAGGAAGACCTTCGACGGTGACTCTGAAACCCACTGCGAGGAATTGGGGCTATATATGATGGCGTTGCCTATACCGGCGGGTCCATGGAGCTTGCACAGACTGTCAACAGTTCCCACTAGGCCAAACGGGCCTGCTGGACTCTGGACGGTCCGCTTTAGGGCGTTGAGCATGCCGACAAAGGTCCAGGCCGAGTAGACGGCGAGGAACACGTTGTGTGCAACCACGAACCAGAAGAAGGCTCTCGTCTTGCTTATCCGCCATGGCTTGTTCCCGCTGGACTTGTTATAGGCGTTGAGGAAGCTGACCGAGATGGCGTAGAGGGAGGCGATCAGGATGGGGACCTTGACATCGAGGGCGGCGCTGAACAGCCACGCGGGGATCGTGAAGGGAGGAGCAGAGACGGACGAGCCGGATGGCGGAGGTGCCAGTGGTTGCGGCTCTCGGTCTGGAGGGAATGTGAAGAGTGACAGAGAGGGCGATGAGAGGAACACCGCAGGAGCAGCCATGATGCTCGGCATTAGAGGTGGGATTGGATTGTGATCACTGGGAGATATAATGACCTGATTGACGACGAGAGTTTGGAGATCTGAAGGGGGATCAGGAGGAGGTGGTGGTCGTATGAGGGAGTGTGGTCAGGTACAACACCTGTGAGGAGGGCGTAGTGAAAAGACGATGATGATGGATGAACGGAAACGCCCTCTATAATTCTCGACATCATCCCTCAGACTCCCCCAAAAGGGAGATTCTGTTGCCCACCGCCCTCCACTCGCCCAATGCGGCGATGGCGCCTCAATGCCCATCCTTCTCCCGAGGTCCATCTGAGCTTTTGTTGTGTGGGCCGCCACTGGCCATTTGGTGCATTTCGGGTTGTTGTTTTTTTTGTTGAGCTCCTGCGTCATCCCCGCCAGATTCGGCCAGAGCTGAGCTTCGCTCGCTTACTCCCGTCCATACTAGGGAGTCCTTTTTTGGGCAGTCCCTCACGTGTGCCCTCCCTACAGCCGCTCCCCCTGAATGTGATTATTCCTCTTCTCCAGGTCCTGTCGGTGCTGACTGTAGATGTGCGCATGGCATGATTCAAAGCTCCCCTCTCCATTTACTTGTATTCTAGAGACTCCTCACATTGTGTGGACTGCGCAGTCCCATCCGTCGTTCCTCGGCACGCAAGTGGGGACGCCCCAACAAAAGCAATGGCCCTTGCCGGCTCTGGGCCAAAGGGCTTCGGCTCATCCCATTCATGTGTGAATTAGAAGCACCGCAGAGTGGAACAGTGTCTGGCAGGGCCGAGATCTGGCAGGTGGCGGGGCTCTGCAGCGCTGATCGCCTGTACAGAGCTTCATATGAATGTACAGCGGTGTAATGCACTCAATGCGTTATCAACATCCGCTCGTCCAGCACGGAAGCCTCTCGCTTAAAATAGGGGTGACTGGAGTACTGTACAAAGCATAGATCACCCTATTGGTACGCCACGATTCCACTATCGTTATCAGTTGTCGTGCTTCTGAGATAGCCATGAGATCGTTTGTAACTGCTCAAAGGGCTAGAGACAGGCACATACAGAAAGGAGCATGTGAACGACACTGACAGAATCATTCTAGGCAATCCCATGTTAATTAAATTAAATTGAAATCCTAATTGAAATCCTATCTAGCCCTCAAGTCCGCGCCCGCCAGCCTGCAAAACCAGAACGCTGCCCCTCACCCCGCCAGAGACCATCGCCTCAGCCACAATGCCTAGTGTCTTGCGCATCTCAGCTCCCGCCGCATTGGTTGTGAGCTCTCCCTCAGAGGAGGAGATCGAGGCGTGGTTCCCTCGCCCAACCACCACTAGGTCACCTGCATTTCGTGGCATCTGCGCAAGCTCCTGTCTGGCATGACTGAGGGCATCGGCAACTGGAGTGGTTGTAGGAACCTCAACAAACACTACCCGCCTGGCCAACCCTTCGGGTAGGGTGTCCCGAAGCAAGTGGAGGAGAGCAGTGTCTTGCGTTGCCTCTACAATCAATGATTCTCTATCAATCCTCCCAGAAGTATATACGTCCATTCCGCTGGGTCGGCTGCCCGACGATCTAAGAAGCTCACTAACAGTTGCCGGGGTCTTGCCTTCCTTCGTGCTGAAGTGGATAATGGTAACAGTTATATTAGAGTTCTGCGCAAGCTGCAGCACAAACCGAAGGGCAGCCCGATCGTCAACTCCACCGAAAAACGGGAAATAGACGTGGTGGCTTCGATCCGCAATTGGCTGAAGCGGCGTCTCCTGATGGCTTCTCCGACTAAGGCCACTAATGGTACGCATAAGTGGCGGGCGTCCCTCCGCAGAAGGAGCCCCGAAGCCACGATTGACAAATACAGCGGTGTTACAGGTGGCCTTCTCAAGAACCTTCTGGATAAAGGCATCAGGGGCCCCCATCGAGATGTGCTCGCTTTCCGAGTCGCTATCAGATGTGATAGCTCCCTCACTCCAAGGGACGAGGACAAGATCAGAGGAATGATCTGAGGCTAAAGTGGCTAAAGTTTCTGCGTACGAGGATTCTGGGACGACAGAGACACTTCCTGAAGCAGCAACATTGTGTAGTTGCGCGAAGGTTCGGAAAGTGTTGATGACAGGGTCGCTGTATCCATACCCTTCCGTCTCTGCAACCTGCATGACTGAAGAGGTACGGTCTGTAAGTTCGACCAGTCGGAGGCCGTGGACTTCGAGAGGGCGCTTAGGTTCGAACTCTGGTATTAAGTTGGCCGAGGACTGGACATCTTCTGGAACAGAGGGAAGCGTCAACTTCGACCTGTGAACCTTTGGTACTGTTGTAGGCCTGTCGCCTCCTAATAGCGCAATGAAGGTGAACAGACTCGGCAGGCCTTCCAAATTTAGGTAGACAAGGAGGTGGCGAATTTTGGCTTCTTGCGCCTTCTTGAGAGACTCCTCGGATACCTCTCGACCCTCTGAATCGAGACGGTTTCCATCCCAGTCAATCTCACCCTTCTTCCATGCCTCCAGTTTCTTCTGGTACCATGGTGGGTAGAGAGCAGTTGTCAGCGGGGTCGTAGCGACTGTGGTAACGAGAGCCATGACAACGAATATGGTGAAGGTCTTTTGCGAGAGAATCTTTGCTTGCAGTCCGATGTTCTGCTACGGTTAGCCTTGGTATAGATATAGTCAGGCGCAGACTCACAAGCACAATGAGTTCAACGAGACCTTTACAACTCATGAGGACTCCAATAGAGAAGCTCTCTCGCCATACCAACTTGCAAGCCTTTGCAGCGAGAGTGCCACCAATAATCTTGCCTGCGAACGCAAGCACAATAACAGCAACAACATAGCCCCATGTGATTCCATTATTGAGCAGACCAAGGTTGGTGCTCAGCCCAGAGAGGGCGAAATATAGTGGAAGGAAGAGGGATGACACAAGATCCTCTATCTTTTCGGTAACTTTAATAGCAAAGCCACCCTCATGAGGGCATATCACTCCGACCATAAAAGCTGCGCCAAATTAGCCATTAGAATCAGAACTGGTCTTGATATACATACCGCCGAAGATGGGGTGTACACCAATAATGCCAGTAAACCAGGCCGAAGTGAGGACGATAAGAAGCGTCAATGCGACCATGGTCTGAGATGGTCCGTTTTGAATAGCGCCACTGCGCCTGAGAAGCCATATGAAGGCTGGCCGGATAGCAAAGACTAGGAATAGTCCCCACCCTACACAGCAGAGGAGGACGTATAAAGCAACAATGCCAGAGCCATTGTTGACCAGTGCCACGCAGAGAGCGAGAAGGATCCAACCGACAACATCATTTCCAACACCAGCGGCAAGGACCGTAACGCCGACAGGAGTAGAGAGAAGTTTCAATTCCGTGAGAATTCGACAAAGGACTGGGAACGCAGTGATCTGTGCACGGAGTTAGACTGGCCATAGCCATGACCCGGAATACTCACAGCCAGTGCCGTCCCGATAAACAACATGTAGACAGGGAAAGTAATCGGGACTGTACCAGGTTCGTTATGGAACTGGTTATACAGGCCCCAGGCAATCGCACAGCCCAGGCCAAAAGGCAGCAACATGCCAGCGAGTCCCACGCTCAGCGCCACTCTCCAGTTAGACATGAAGAGCTTGACGTTGACCTCCAGGCCGACGAGGAAGAGGAACAGCACCAGGCCGAGATTGGCGACGAGGTTGAGGTTTGGCATTGCGGCGGCGGGGAAGATGGCGTTCTGAAAGCCAGGGATGCGCATCATGACGGAGGGTCCGAGGATAATGCCCCCGATGACTTCAGCGATGACGCGGGGCTGGCGCAGCTTGGAGAGGGGCCAGTGGAGGAGGCGGCAGAAGATCAGGATGATTCCTGCCTGCGAAGATGTATTAGCTGGTGATTATGTGTGAGGCGATATACTGTGACACCTGGGTCGAGATATGAGCGCCCCAACCCTGACCGCAATTCACATTTTATATAAGCAGCAGACAGGGCTATTGGAATGAAGCCCTTCGATGTATCACAAGAAACCATCCACGCACCTGGATGATGAAAAGGAAGATGGGGTTCTTTGGGTCATACACGCTCGGATTGGAACCCTCTAAGATACCGCCCTGCGGGGTGGCGCGGGCGGTGGGAGAGGGTGAGACGGCCGCAGAGGAGACGGCAGCCGCCGTGGAGGAGAGGAGTGAGGCGACGGAAGACATGGCTGTCCCACTGTGAGAGGAGGAGGAGGAGGAGGAGGAGGATGGGCGTCGGGGGGAAGAGACTACATGTGAGTTGGACGATGGAGAGGCATGGGAGGTCGATCAGATATACATTTGTGCGGCTGGTAGCTCGTGGGAAGCGCGTGGGGTCGAGAGCTACGGCTTAACTAAGATACCAACCCGTGTAGACGGACCGGTGAGAGCCTCTATTGGCTGCACGGGACATGTCAGCATAACACCCCGAGACCCGACGGCTTGGCCTTGTCATGGCACCGCTGCTCGGGGAGTTGTTGGTGGCTGCCATCTCTATCTCCACCTATCCTCTTCCATAAATTATCTTACTTTTACTTCCGTCCAACGACACATGCTCGACGGCATCACGACAGATGCGGAGGGAGCTGCTGCATGGCACGGCAGCTCGTGCAGCGCACACCACATTCAGATGGTTTATGAGACATGCGGGCAGCCTTTGACAGCTGCACGGGACGACGTTGTGTCACAAATTCTCCGAGACTGACTGCTGGATCGACATGTTTGAATTCCGGGCCGCGCAATAGCACTTTGTGGGTGACGTGAAATAAATATGGACTCCATTAACACCACCGGTAGAGTCCTCTGGTACCTGTCTGGAACTATTGAATACCCGCCCACCATTATCAGTCCTTCGTCCCAACTCGCGCCATAAAATCACAAGACCGCGTGGCCGATCGTGGCCATCCCTGCCGTGGCTTCTGTAGGATGATGGCGCGAGGGATTTCCTCTCAGACTTATCCCAGCCTAATGAGCCCTTCTGAGGCATTTACCCCCTCTACCAAGTAATCTTGGCAAAACTAACATAATTCGCGCAGCTCGAGTAGCTGATCAGGAGCGTCTGCCCACTGGGGTCCCACCCGGGGTGCGCATGCCCACAGTAATTCCAATCCTCGCTATTGCCATTGCACTCGGCCAGCAGTGGCGGGGTCCAGATGGCGACCGGATCGCTCCAGGCACCCAGGAGGTCATTGTCCAGCGCGTAGCTGAACCAGAACGTCCCGTCGATGCCGGCATCTCCCCACATCATCACAGTCGTCTGGTGGTACGGGTCGTACCACATGTCGCCGTTGGCCGGGCCGATCTGGTTCCCGTTCAGGTCCTTGCTGCTCCAGGTGATGATGTTCCCGATCCCGTTGTTCAGGCCCAGAGGCACCGTCTGCCAGGTCTGGCCCAGCGCATTCCAGTATTGGTACTGATTGCGGTCCGCCAAGCTGTCGGGCGTGTTAGGCGTGCGCGCCAGCTTGATGCCCGTGATGTCGGCGCCTGCTAGATAGACATATCCATCCACTCCCGCCATGAGGGCGAACGTGCCGTAGTTCACTTCGTTGGGGTAGAACAGGCGGCCAGTGCCGAGACGTGTGAAGGGCGGAGTCCGCCCTGGCGCCACAGTCGTTGGGTCGACCACCTCCATTTGCACCATTGTGCTATACAAATTCTGGATGGGGTTTGTGCCTTCATTTATGGCAGGGTACACGCCCAGGATGGTCTTCCCGTCCGGCATTGGGGTCATCCCGGCAGTCGCCCAGATTGCAAAGTTGCTGCCCAGCGCGGTCTCGTTGTCCGTCATCGCCCCAAGTGCTTGAGTAGTGAAGATGGCTTTACCAACATCTCCCTCCATGCCGAAGGTATATAGGGATAGAAGGTTTGCCGCATCACGCTGTTTCCCCGGTCAGCATACCCATTCTCTCGAAAGCAGTCAAAAGACACATACATATCCATAGTACGCCACAGAGTTGTGAACGAAGTTGAAGCCCGAGGATGTCGTGAACGAGTCCGCAAACACCTGGACGTGGTAGCCATTCTGAGTGGCCCCGCCCCCACCGTCGTGGAAGATCCCGGCGGTGTTGCTCGCCGTGTCGGTTTCGATGCCCAGCTCTACGACAGTGTACGTAGAAGTGGGGGGATTCACAGCCGGCAGGGCATGGGCAGCTGGAATGAGAAGAGCGAAGAGAGATGTTGCAGGATAATACATATTGAAGAGAAGGACTAGAGCATTGGCAAGAGAGTATGACCACAGAGATAGGGCTAAACGAGTCGATACTCGTCCTTCCGTAGGGATATATACGGAAAGAGCCACTGCCATGGAGGGCCGGGAGCTAGCAAACAGAGGAGACATCAGCCTCCTGAATCATGCTTATTGGTGACTGCGCACGTTCTTCCCTTGTCAGAATCGTCCCATGTTTGCTAGTGGCATACAGCATCCCCGTGACGCCGATGTTTCCAAGGAATAGGCGCCTTCGAGAATGTTTGGAGTGGTTCAAAGGGGCAGTTTGGTTGGCGAGAGTCTTGCAGGGCAGCAGGGCCGCGCTTCGCCTTCGTGGTCTCGCCGCCTTCGCCTCGCGCTAATGACAACCCGAAAACAGGCACGCGAGAGCCAAAGCATGACCGAGGTGACATGCATGTATATATAAACTTGGGTGTTTTACGAAAAACACTAACTTTTGGTGGCGGCGGAGCTGTGGATGTCACTTCTGCATACGTGCTTGCTGTCTACTCAGCAAGATTGATCAGCCTGTGCTCGGCGGCACGTTTAGTGACAGGGAAGATGGATTAATTGATATTGAAGAACATCAATCGTTTCTGCAGAAACGGTAAAACCGGCGACGATGATGCCGAAACGGCAACAATGATGTAGAAATGGCAATGATGATGTAGAAACGGCGAAAACGGCGATGATGATGCCGAAACATCTTCGATCGGTCCTGTATCAAAACGCATCAGAATCTCATACCAGATCGATGGCATTAGGGGATGCTTACTCGTCTAGGGTCAGTGCTTACTGGTTCACGAGTACGGCGTTGCGACTTGGAGAAGAAGGCACTATGCTTAAACATTCTGCAAGAATCATAGTAATGTTGTAGAAACATTTTCATCGGTCCCCATACGAATCCGACCAAGCTTGATGAATTTCCAAACACCCCTATGATCTTGCTGAACTACTTCATGGCTTCAAGGAACGACTCGAGACGGGTCATATTCATCATAGTCCTAAACTGCTGCTACTCTCTGTATCCAGAGTATGCAGTAGCGCACATCATCTAGCTTTACAAATTGGAGAGACTTTAACTCCTTGGCCGTTAGGCGCGTGTTGAAGTCATTAAGGACCGCCTGAAAAGTATTACCGGTGGAACCCATATTAAATCAGTAGGTGCATGCCCGTTCTAACGCTGGTTGAAGATGAAGTCTCGGGGTGGACATGCATTTCGGTCTGTTGCAACGACAGCCTGCCCGGTTTTGACATCCAGGTTCTCGCTCGAGACGTCCTTGACCGGTCCTGAGCGGGTTGGGTCTCGTGCCACGCGCAGCCCGTATGCATCGGTCCGGCTTTGGGGACGGGCGGACATCGACCGCTTAACTGTGACCGAGTAGTTGTCTAAGTGGAGCCGAGGTGGTGGTGGTATGGATGAATATAGCTAATTATTGAATATTTATCTTTCCTGAGTAAACTAGTAATATAACAGAGGTTTATACCACCCGAGTGAAATGTCCTTTTCACTCCAACACACTACTGAAGTTGGTCCATTCATATTAAGAACGTCGTACAAGACCATTAATTCATCGAGCCCTGTTACGAGCTACATAACAAATACAAGTCCAAAGCTCATGAACCATAAATGCTCCGTATACCTGTCGTCCGTCCAACCATCTAGATATATACAACCCCAATCCATGTCACCCCATTATCCATGCCAATACCGCATACCATACACACCTCCCATACCATCCCAATCTCATCCCAACCAGCTTCCAAATAATACAAACCTCAACTCCCAAGCCCCTCTTTCCCTTGACGTATACACCATACCGGGAATAAGATGTAAATGAATAAAACACACTTTCCCATCCCACCCTAACAAATCATCCCGCCCAAATATCCCAACTCCTTCCTCAACTCATCGAGTGAATATCCACCTCCTCCACCATCGCCAAACATTTCCGCGCCACCAAACGTGCTCCTGCTCGCCACAGTCGACAGCGCAACGGTCGCCTCCTTCGCCGCCTCGTCCTGTTTCCTCTTCTCCGCCTCCCTCGCGGCATTCACGACGTCTCCTAGCCCACGCGGGCCCACAGGCTCGACGAGGGGGCTATCGACGAAGACATCCTCTGCGGAATGGGTGTCGGTGTTGTCGTCCTCGTCATCAGAGAAATCGAAGTACGATGCCGTGGGCGAGGTCACGACTGTCGAGGCGGAAAAGTGCGAGCGCGAGAGGAGCGGTGGGAGGTAGGATGCGGTATCGTCCTGGGGAAGGAGCGGGAGTGGTTTGGATGTGTTGGCCGGGGAGGGCGGCGCGGACGAGTATGAAGGAGGGCGGGTGGTGCTTGCGGGACCGGGAGGCGTTGCGGTTGCGTTGGCACCGGGCGGGGAGAGCGGGCACGCGGAGGGTGGGGAGAGGGCGGTGGGAAGGTGGGCAGCGTCGTCGGAGACAGTGATGAGTTGGATGTGGGACGCGAAGTTGACGTCGTCGTCATCATCTTCATCGTACTCCTCTTTGAGCTCTTCTCCTCCTTCGATCTCGGCGGACATTGGTAGCATGATTGGTAGGTGGCTGCTGGGTTCCTGAGAGACGGCGCGTCGAAGAGGGAGCTCCCTGGAGGTTAGCGGTCTCTCGAAGGAGTACGATGATGCTGTTCGTGCGGTGGGCATAGATATGTTCCTCTTCTCGTTCAGCCATCTCGAGGGAGAAGGGGACCTCCCGCTGACGTCGTCGCCGAAGAACCTGCTCAATGGGGACCACCGACCACGTCTCTCTGCCTTCTGAGAATGTGACGAGGGTGACCGACGACCGAACAGCAGCCTCGGCGACCACTGCAGCCTCTCTGGCCTGGGCGAGACAGATCGAGCTGTTCGTCTCCTGACGACAGACATGGGCGCAGTGTTGGCGCGGATTCGCTTAGGGGGGATAGGGGGCGGTGCCCGTGGAGTCAGGAACTTGTCTCCCGGCGCCATGGTCTTGATAGTTTCGTTAACCATGGAGCTCATGGAGGCGCTGCGTTCGCGGGGCGGCAAGACTTCGACGGGCACCCAGAGGAGGTTGACTTGCTGCCCCGGGAGATAGGGGCAGATAGTGGTCGACGGAACGGAGGGGTCGTGGATCTCGGTGCCGTCATCTAGCTCATACTTATACAGCAGTCAGCATATTTACTTTCTTTCCTCTTGATGTTTCGGGTTTATGAAGGCACATACGTAGTAATAGTATGTCTGGCCCATCTTTAGGCCGCCTGTCCGTTTGGGCTTGCTCTCGCCGTCGCCGTCGCATGTTATGCCCTCGAACGCATAGCATCCGCGCCATTGGCCACTAGCGCGCCTGATGTCCCTCTCCATCCGATATGACTTGGTGAAATTGTCCCATGATCCGATTAGATGGACCGAGCGTATCGAAGGGGCAGTTTGGCTGGGAGATCGTGAGCTAGGTGAAAAGAGAAGTCACTGATAGATGACATGGCATTGCAAAGAGTCGAATATTGCTTTTGATATTGATATGAAATACCGCATCAAGGAAAGCTATGGCGAGCCACCTAGCTCTTACACCACGTTGGGATACAATGCTATAACCACGGTGATATATGCCAAATTATCCAGCGAGCGCTACGCGAAACACATGAGAGACTTCTGTGACATGAGATTGCAGTGGATATACATCGCCCAATACCCGACTATAGGTACCGGATCCTTTGGTAGAGGTAAAGACAGGAGGCCAGACTTGGCAGATATACGTTGGTCCTGTAGGTAATACAAGGCCCATCTCCTATCTCCCACATTCCCGACGCCGGCGCATGAAGGTGCGACGATACACGAACACCCGGACCATGTGTCATTACCCACATAAAACCGATCAACAACAGTAAATGCAGCCAGCCTATGAAGGGCGGTGTGCTTGTGCTGTTGAGCGCAGTCAAGGCGGGGAAATATGGTGGACAGAGTCGGTGGAGTTGAGACTTTCGGAACCCGGCTGAGTTTCCCAAGGGCGGACTTCCCAGGAACTCCAGATTGCGGATCATGGGAATCTCTAAGAATAACCACAACCCGCAGGCAGCCCTTCTCCACACCCCGGGCAAAAAAAGATAAACTCAATGCGGGTCAAAAGATCAAGAGTGCAGCAGCGAGGAAATAGGGCTGACGTACAGATGGAAGGTTATCAGAGTCGTGTCCATCTTTGTCTGCTTGGTAGTCGGGGCGCAGCGCAGCTCAGGTCCAGCCCAAGCTCGAAATCCGAGTCGCACGACCTTTTCCTGCACAGTAGTTCCCTGAAGCTCAGAACGAGAGATTGGATCGCATATTGAAGGGGGAGAGGAGCCGGTGTATCACACGGAGGAAGCACTGAGAGAGGGAGAGCGGATTCAGGAGACCGGCAGCATGAAGGTGACCTTATGTAGATGGGGGGTGGGCATCGGACAATGATATAATACAATATACACAACCTCCGCGCTCTGCCCTCTGCGCTTCCGCCCAGTCCTTCGGAAGTAGGTGGCGCCCAGTGTGCCTGGTAGCCAGTCGTGGTGCCAGTGGATGGGCTGCCTGGCCCTACGTAGCACGGTTCAAGCAAGTTTTCCACTTCCCGTGCAATTCCCCTTTTTCTGCTTGGGCCGGTGCGGCCGTCGACGAGGCCAGGCCCAGCCCAGCCCAGCCCAGCTGAAGGGGGATGAGGCTGGCCCGAAAAATAAATGTGGGCAATAGGAACGCAAAGAGAGGCCCGCGCTCAACAGCCATTGACCTAGCAGTTAATAATGGGCGGAAGGCATTGTATTCTCACTAGGGGGGGGGGTAGGGACCAGGGCTGTAGAGATTGATGACCATCATGCGCTCATGAGTCGTGAATGACCCTCACTAACGGTGCAGAAAGGGCGGCCGTATGAACGAGGACCTGTGTGAGGTGTTCCATGCTGGGCCTTGGTATGGACAGTTGCTGGACCGCTCTCAGGCACACGGCGATCTGGCTACTGTCCGATGATGGGAGCTTACGCAGGGGCAGGCACTGGCTGGTCGGTGGTGGGCGCGATTCCTGGTCTAAGCTGAGGGATCTCGATTATGCAAGAACCTTGGCGGGAGGTCCACAACGAGCATAACAGTGACAATGCTGTAACGGTTTGATGAGATGATGACCTGCTTCCGAAGTTCTCCCCGCCCGGTTTCCCGGTGCTGACTGAGGCATCCAGCGTGAGCAGACCACGCCAGTCCATTGGACTCGACCACACCATGGGCAACACATGGCTGGTGCGTGATCTGCCGCAGCGCATGGAGTCCGGTACCCAAGGGTGACTACGGTCCGTACAGTTGGTGGGTGTGCTGGCGGTGCCTGTGCTCCGAGGCGTGGACTTCCAGGGCGACCGTGATGGGGACGAGCGAGAGTAAAAGAGATCAATTCGATTCATTGATTGATTGTGGCATCATGTTATTAGACTATTAGGGGCGATCTACCTATTCCTGTACTATGAAGGGACGAATGACTTATCTGACCACGGCTTTGAGCTTCCGCGCGAACATCGGATTACACTTCCCAGTTCCTGCCAGCCCACTCCACCAAACTCCCATTTCTGGACCAATCCAAAGACAGGTACATCCAATAACCCCCTATCATCTCTCCCCCGCATCGGGAATCAATCGTAGGTGACGGCTCATATCATATCATACAAACATACTGTACAGGTACAAATTTATCCCCCCTCTCGCCCTACTCGCACAATTTTACCTATTTCGGGGTGTCATATCGCCTACTTCTCTGCCTGCACCTGCACCTTGTCGTGCGCCGCCTTCCGCGTCCGCTCATACTTTAGGCTGGCATCCCCGGCCCACATGGTGCCGAGCAGTCGATCCCAGAACGTGAAGAAGGGTTGCGAGAAGTTCGTCTTAATGCCCCAGCTTTGGTGGTGGATATCGTGGTAGCCGGCGTTGTTGCTCGTGATGTGCTGCAGGGGATCCCAGGGCAACGCATACCCGCAGTGGTCATCGACAGTCTTGATGGTCGAGAAGGTGAAGAAGAACATCCCCTGACGTGCGGTCATACCCGAGAGCTTGAAGCCGACGAGGGCGCCAACGGTGTCAAGAAGGAATCCCTCGAAGGGGTGGTTGTACAAGGCGCCATACGCGTATGGTACATAGAGGCGGTGGTGTCGGGAGTGGAATGTAGCTGTCACGAGATCAGAAGGGAAGAGACAGCGAAGGTAAGAGACTACTCACTGTAGAGCCACTTGTTCATGTGCATGGCTCGGTGCAGGAAGTACTCCCAAGTATCCATGATAGTGATGGCCAGCATGAGCTGCAGGGCTGGTACAACAAACCAGTACAAGGCCTTTGCAGCAAATAGCTCCCAGGCGGCAAATGTCAGAACTGGAGATCCTGTCATCTCATCCAGTGCCATTGCCAGAGACGGATACCTCCCGCCAGCTAATATGCCAGCAATCATGGGGTGCGCGGGGGCCATGTTCTTGGAGATGGCGGCAGCATTGAGGCCCACGAGGGACAGGAGCTGCGGTAGGCCCCTCTGCGCAATACGCAGTCTCGTAGCCCAGCGTGCAACATCATATTCCTCCTTTCCTATCATATCCGCCGGCTCGGTCAGACCTATCAGGCCGCCCACGATGGTCTGAATAACTTGCTGGACGATGACGTCCCGCGCCACCTCATACCGTGAGGCGCGATTCCTCGCCAGGATCTCAGCGGGTGTGTGCAGACGGTACTGTGGCCATATGTCGTATACATCGATGACGTGAAAGAAGAGGGAGAGGCCCCAGTAGGCTACTACTGGGAGGAAGAGAGAGAGATAGACGTCAGAGATAAAGGGGAGGAGAGACGGGAGGGGCCTGAGAGTGTAGGAAGGGAGCGGCGGGAGGTCGGATATTGCGGACATATTAGAGGAGAGTGTGATGTTGGTCGCCATGGCTGCCGTTGTCGTCTCGTCGTCCTGCAGTGTTATGACAGTGCAGTTATCGTGTTGCTCACGAAGGAGAGTAGGTGGTCGAGCAGACTGAAGAGGCACGGTATGGAAGGCGAAGTGAAGTAAGGTACAGCCTCTGCGGGTTGGGAGACACCGCACAAGCCCAATTATTAAAAGCCAAAAGGTAAGAAGGGAGAGACGTTGAATGTAAAAAGTTGAGGATAATGAAGATTAGATATGGAGAGGAGGCACGAGTGAGACAGACAGAAAGACTTTCAGCCTGTATCTGCCATAATCAAATCTCGTTTAAAGACTTCCGTTCTCCGACTCGCAAAAATAGACGTTTCTGGCCTCAGTGGTGCATATAGCATAAATAAGCTCTGCTTCACTTCATATGAAGCAGCATCATTCCACGCCTTAGAGACAATAGATGCGAGAGGGTGCCTATCCAATTGATAAATCATCCTGTCTTTTCTGTCCAGATCTCAGAGGCATATCACATGTTAAGCCTGAGGCACAAAGTAAACTTTATCTTCAGCTACTAATCCAATCTCGCCTTAGTTGCAGTCGCTTCGTTTAGGCCTCAGGTTTCAAGAGCCCCTCCACTCCCCACTCGCGAATTGTTTTCTCCAAACCCACCACTACCGCTCTGATCTGACCTGGGTCTCTGGTTGATCTAAGATCGTATATCTCCTTCCTTCCTCTTCTCTCCTAACACATTATCCACTTCTTCTCACACCCATCCTTCACCATGATTATTTACAAGGTTGGTTCAGCCGATGCGCCTTCCCCACACCAAAGTCTGGACCTTTGGGATCATTGCTGATCATGCTGTCTAATTCTAGGATATCCTCACTGGTGACGAGATCATCTCCGACTCTTACGATCTCAAAGAGGTCGATGGAACCGTGTATGAGGTTGATTGTGCCATGATTACTCTCGGCGCGGTCGAAGTCAGTGAGTGACTCTAGTTGTTCCTGAACTGCCACAAAAGCTAACTGTAGTGTGCAGACACTGGTGCAAACGCCTCTGCTGAGGAGGCCGATGAAGGTGTTGAGGATGGCGCTGTCCAGGTCAACAATGTTGTCAATTCCTTCCGCCTCCAATCGACGTCCTTTGACAAGAAGTCGTATCTTAGCCATCTCAAGAGTACGTAGACTTAGCCCGCGAACCCAAGATTGTTGTCTGATTTAGGGTTCAGCATACATGAAGAAGGTCAAGGAGGCTCTGAAAGAGAAAGGATCCTCCGAGGATGAGATCACGGCATTTGAAAAGGGCGCTCAGGCATTCGCCAAGAAGATCGTGTCCAACTTCAAGGACTACGACTTCTATATTGGCGAGTCCATGGACCCTGATGGAATGTGAGTTGTGACTTTGTGCTGAGGTCGAAATTGTACTGATCTTCTTGTTCAGGGTCGTCCTCATGAACTACCGTGAGGACGGTGTCACCCCGTTCGTCACTGTTTGGAAGCACGGTCTCACAGAGATGAAGGTCTAAGAGTGGACTTGGAGTCGTATATTCTTGGATTGTCCTCTTTCCTACCGCATTGCCGTCGCTACCGGCCAGTATAGACCGTGCGATGTGCTCAATCCTTTCTCTCAGTAGAAAACCCAATACAGCAAAAAGTTCCCTCCCACTCCCAATTTCCTCATTTCTCCTTTGTATTATTACATTCCCTTCTGAAACATTGACTCATCCGGCCCATCCCGCCATTCTTCCAGCATGATCAGACTCTCCTGTCGATGACCCGGACATAGTAATCCGCAATTCTGCAAGGAGGCAAATGAGCTCCGGCCGCTAAGAGTTTCTTTTGAGCAACGATCATATCCGCCAACAGATCGCTTGGTAGATTAACCAGGTGGTCACGGAAAATTGACAACAGGGATTCCATGGTACAATTCCTAATCAGACCCTGATCGATCGCAAGTCTTCTAAGAGGACTGCCATGCTCCGTGTTCTCGTAGATATACAGCAAGCTCGCAACCCCAACAACACATTTATTCTCGAAGATGCTTTCCATTGCAGCATTCTGCAGAGCTGGAGTGGCGATTTTGCCGGCGAGAACCCAGAGTTGGACCGTGTGCTTGACGGGAGGATTATTGTTGTTGTTGTCTTTGATTGTACCACGGTAGATGTATCGCATGAACAGTCCAAAGGCATCACGGTTTGTCTCTTTGTAGACGGTTGACGGCATTCCGTCGCCAACAAAGAGAGAGTCATCTAGCTCTTTAAAGACTTTCTCAAAGTAGGGTGAGTGATGGAAGATAAACGGCCTATGGATGATGAAAGGCTCCGCAGACTTGTCATCTCCAATGTAGATTTTGACACACTGGCTGTGTGGGGATCTAAATGTGTAAGTAGACAAACGTATAAAGTAGGTAAAATGTAACCCACGAGAGATCGGGGGCAGCGCGTTTGTTTGGTGATGGCCCGTTATAGGATTCTTGAGGACGCTTGGGGGCCCGAGGATGCTCTCCTTGAGACCTAGCTGATGGTGCTGCTGCCACTGAACCCTCAGTGCTTGGCCTGCGTGGAGTAGCTCCTTGTTCTTTTGCTAGTAATGGCGTCGCCATTATCAATGTGGTACGAGGGTTGCGGGGAGCGTCTTTTGTTGTTGGATGATAGTGGGGTTGTGTTGTGGGCGAGTTGTTGACGTTGCTCCGAGACGAGACCAATTCAGTTTCGATGGGTAGAGGAGACTGAGATACTGTTCCCAGATCCGGCTTAACTGCGGATCCAAGTGGCACCGAAAGCAGCTTCGGATTCATCAATACTGACTTGGCGCGGGCCTCAATCGCAGTATTCAGCTTGTACTTATTATTTACAGGATCAACGTTTTGAATATAGGAGCTGAAGATGTAGGGGGAGCGAAGGAGACTCAAAAGTTGCATTTAAACGTCAACAATGAGAATCATACCGAATGAAGAGAGTAAAACAGGGCATGGTTTTCGGTAAACGTACAAACTCACTCAGGAAGATGACCGTACCATGTCTTGTCTCTTTAGCATGAAAAAGGATATATACCTATTAGATAGAAAATAATGTATTACAGGCTTGTCGCTGTGTGACTTCACGAACCAGAGATAGGTGTGCTGCAACCATGAAGCTCAGATATCCTCTGTCACCTAACGACCTTAACTATCATTAGAAGGAAGACTTGTTGGGGCAAATACAGTTCGAGGAAAGTGGCGCAGAGCAACTGAACTCATGTGAAATATCACACTGGAGTCCCAGGGCAGGTATTTGGTTGCCAGATCCACAACCCTCAGCTTGAGGCGTGGTAGGTTAATGGAAATTTGGAAGAAATACAACACCGATAGCGGTGACACTCTTCGGTCTCTGAGCTCTTGAACGTGCAGGTAAGCTGCTCAAGGAAGGCAGTAGTAGACGATACCTCAACTTGTATTGCACAGCAACCATAGTTCAAATTCTCTCATAAGTAAAATGCTTACCACTTCGGTTCAAGCTTCCCAACCCAACCCTCACCCACAGCCCGAAATATCCTCACCTCACCTTTGACCAATTCAGACATATCATATGTACCCTCCCGTACTTTTTTTACGCCACCAATGTTTTGTTCCACTACACTTAAAACATCGTTCGGCTTAACGCCAACTACAACTGCAGTATGGTCAGGTGCTCCGGCCCACTTCTCACTCCTGCCGTCCTTAGACTTGAAATAGGCACTTAGTAACTGCAGTATATCGCCCCTTGCAACACTAGCTTCTCGAATTCCACCCCTTGGGTCTGGATATGGTGAGGTTGCTGGGATGTAAGAGTAGATGAGAGCCCCGTGTACGTATGACTGCGAAGACATGCACGCTTCTCGGCCCATTGAAGAGGCTTTCGTTCCTATGGCTTTCAGCGCCTCATTGGCTAGGGTCCAGCATTCGCCATCTCCGACCTGCTGTCCCATTTTAGACTCACTCCAACTGGCAATTTCATCCGAATATCTACTTCTATTAGCACAATATAAAGCATGCACGGATATATCCTTACTCATCTCGGTTGATATCTAATTCCTCTCTTGTGAGTTTTCTCGGGGGAGGAATATGTCTTTGTTGGGCTTTGATTGTCACACCTGGGTTGCTGCTGTCCCATGTTAAGTGGATAATGGTTGTCGCTAATGTGTTACAATGGCGAATGGCACCGGTAAAAGTATGGGTCTTTCTGACTCCAGACGATGTCCAGCCCGACGACGACGCAAATGATCTGCTCCCAGGGAGACGGTTAATCGAAGCTGGAGGGAAGGATGGAGGCGATTTCGCGAACCACAGCGACTTCAGGTCGAGATCTAGGTCTTGAGCGTCCAACTCGACCGACTATGAAATTAATAGGTGTTTTCCATATTTGTCAGACAAGTTAAGAATACGGAGTAACATGGAGCAGTGAAATTCATCGACAGGAATACGAAGCAATAGAATTGACTTGCAGACGAGGAGTAGTAGAAGCAACTTGAATCGCTGGAATAGCTCTATATAGAAGAGTAATTTGTAGGTAGCGCTTAACATCCAATTTGAGCTAGACAGTACGATAGGCCATAGGGTTATACCAAGTTGCCGTCAACTTGAAAAGCAACCAGAGGATAAACTGATTCCCAATTATAAATGTTGCATAACTGCTCATCCTACGGAAATTGGGTGGTTTAAAACGCAATTTCAGTCTTTGACTTGAGACAAACAATTCATATCACGGACTAGAAAGTCTCCATGAGAGATGAATAAAATTGACTACTTACTTGTGGATTTGGTTTGCTGGATAATGGAATAGGCGGTGGAGTGGTATCAATTGAAGATGCTGAGGACAACAGGCTTGCCTTTTTAACTGGAGGAGGTGGTGGTTTCTTTTTTCCTAGGCCAGCCGGTTGCTCACTTCTTGGATCACTCGGCAATGGCGAAGACAGATCCTTTCGATACTGGGGAGGGGGCTTGAGGGCTTTCTGCTTGTGAACTAGTGAAGTCCCCTCGGGAATGCCAGGACCTGGTATATTCGAGGAAAGACGCGAAAAGCGAGATTGAAGCTCGTTGAGTTGCGCGGCATTATTTGTTGGCGCAGATTGGGTTTGAACCAGCGAATCTGCGGAGGGTGGGCCAATACCCAGAGTAGGGACAGACACACCTGCAGCCCCAAGCCTTCTCAAAGAGTCTTGATTGAGGATACCCTTGTGAGCGTCTGGTTCCTGAAAAACTTTCTGCGGTAGAGATGAAACAGGGCTAGGACCAAGCCTCGAAGACAGTCGTGGTGGGAGGACAGGGGGCTTGGGCTTTGGTGCTTGGGGAAGGGGTGTCTTTGCATCAGCACCACCACCCTTTCTTTTGGGTGGCGGAGGAAGATGTGATGTGGAGAGGCCGGTTGTATCTATTCGAAATGGAACAGGCGGGGGCCTGGGCTTTGTTCCTTCGGTTGCTGTTTCTTGCTGTAACTCTCCTTTACCTGAAGGTGCCACAAAGCCGGTTGTATCTGGGGTAGCCTATTTCGTCAGAGCATATTCCTCGCAACAGGGCAATATAGCTTCTCACTTGGTTGGGTTGAGTAGTGTGGATGTGCTTAGGCGGTGGCCCGAAGCTAGCTGGATCCTGTAATGACGACAAAGGGCGCGAGGTATGATACTCGGCTGGTATGGAAGATCCAGTGTCCTTGCCCTTTCCTAACCATCCGGCAACCTGATTGACGCCCTTGAAGTCACTTCTCCAGCTCTCTCCTTTGCCATCTTTGCCTTTCGGATGCCACCCACTCTTCGCAATCTCTTTGAAGTCAGGCATAGCTTAATGTACTGCGATACATTGTGTGCGTGCGTGCGTGCGTGTGTGCGTGCTCAGACCTGGCGTGCGTTCAGACGATTTAGATGCAAGAGGTGTGTAGTTCACTACGCAATCATGCATCTCAGGCGGTTCCTGGCACCGACCCCGGCACTGTTGTTAGTGCTGCTAGCGAGTCTCAACTCTTGTCACATGTACTCTTTAGAACGCGTCTACATATAGCTACAATTTAGCTACAGTCACATCAGCCCGAGGTTGAGCTATGGACGTCCCTATACCATAAATAAGGCATGTTGTCGATCGGCTTACATGCAAGAAAATCCAGGTCTAGCAACCACATATGAAGGTCGGCTCGGGTCGGCTCAGATAACCAGGGCGATGTACCTTACTCCGCTTTTTTGGTGGAGTGGTACATCCACATCGGACCGAGGTCGGAGTTAAATATCTTCAGAATTCGGCACCTTGACTCTTATCTCTCTTCGCCCTGTCAACCTCACCGCTCTCTCCAACTCATAGAAAGCCTAGCTCTGGGGCTCTCCTACTGGAGAATTAGGGACGTGTCTGGTTTGTTGCTGGCTTAATTATCTCCTCAACTTTTGTATCTGACGCCTGGAGAATTTCACAATGTCGGCCTCTTTACCAGGCACTCGAGAGCTGCCAACCTCGAAATACGACCTCAGGACGTACTGGGGACGCGTACGGCATGCAGCAGATATTTCCGATCCCAGGTGAGAAGGACATGTTCTGTTGTTTGTGTCGATAGTGCAATCAATTCCCATTTCTTTCAGGGAGCGGAGCAAAGGCCACGGCTTACCAGCGAAATGCTAATGTCTCTTAGGACGCTGTTAGTTGGTAGAGAGCAATTGGACCATGCCAAGAGTCTTATAGCAGAATACAAACAGGGAAAGATCAGAGATATGAACGCAGAGCTGTGGAGTGCAAAGAAGATTGTTGACTCGACCCTTCACCCCGGTATGTTATTAGGGTTGTGAAGTCATTAAATATTATGCTAATTAATGTTCATAGACACTGGCAAGCCAGTATTTCTCCCTTTTCGAATGTCATGCTTTGTCTTGTCGAACTTGGTTGTTACAGCCGGAATGCTTACACCTGGTCTGGGAGTGAGTCCTCGGGATTTTCTTCCTGTTGGCAGCGTGCTTTTAATTTGGATACTGTGGTACTAACAGAGCATATTGCAGACAGCCGGGACTCTTCTCTGGCAGATAACCAACCAATCACTCAACGTGGCGATCAATAATGCCAATGCCAACAAATCAACACCTTTATCACTCTCCAAAATCACACAATCATACTTCCTTGCGGTCGGCGCATCCTGCTCTGTGGCTCTCGGACTCAATGCTCTCGTACCACGGTTAAAACGAGTGAGCCCGTCTACGAAGACAATTCTCACCAGGCTAGTGCCATTTGCTGCCGTGGCCAGTGCTGGAGCTTTGAACGTATTTCTGATGCGTGGCGAAGAGATGAGGCAAGGCATTGATGTGTATCCCATTTTGTCAGACTCGGACAAGGCCAGGCTAGCGGAAGAGGGGAAGTCAGAGTCCTCAGTAGCTCCGTTAGGGAAGAGCAAGAAGGCAGCAGTCATTGCTGTGTCGGAGACTGCTCTCAGCAGAGTATTGAACAGCTCACCTATCATGGTCATCCCGCCATTGATCCTGGTGCGGCTGCAGAAACAGGAGTGGCTGAAGAGGAACCCCAGGCTCACATTGCCAATTAACCTGGGCTTAATCCTAGGTACGAGTCTCTTCGCTTTGCCCTTGGCCCTTGGAGCTTTCCCCCAGAGGCAGAGCGTGGATGCTTCGAGTCTCGAAGAGGAGTTCTGGGACACGGGAGGCGAGGGAGGTAAAGTAGTATTCAATAGGGGGATCTAATGAGACCTGGACACTGGTATGCGGGTTTTCCTAGAGACGGAACTGTTTGAGAAATAGAAATGCAGGCGATGGCTACCCGGACGATAGGTCTGGCGCTGGCAAGGAAAGCATAAAGGGGGAGAGCGTCTTGCCAACAATACCCAAACACATGAGTCTTTATAGCGTAGACTGCCAAAGGGCAGAAGATAAAATTTATATAACTATCTTCCGCGGCCACTCATGTCACCCGGAGATAACGAAACTTACACACATGGTCTTGCGCGTGCAATGCGGGGCTCCTTGCAACGGGTATTTGTCACGTGAGGAAACGTGCATTTCTGCGCCGTCTCGCGATCCATAGGGCGGAGAAAAGAGACGCTCCATTTTGCCGGATCCAGTCGTTTTGGCTGCAGGGCCCGGGGGCCATTCGAGTAAAAGTTTCTGTGTTGCTGGCGCGACCACTGGACGATCCTTCGAGGGTGTTTGTGCAGTTGCCACCCCGAAGGGCAATTCCTCCGCTGGTCACCATACATTAGACACTTTCCTGGGGTTGCAGCTGGGGCCGAGTGGGCGGATGAGGATGCGCGCAGAGACAACCTCTAGATGGTATCCATTATGGAGAGATTGGGAGATGATGGAGAAGGGACGATTCCTCTTCTCCATACACAGCATATCACTACCCATTCCCTCTTCCCTTCCTCTCTGCACGCGCTTCCGTCGACGCGGCGGGTGCAGAGGGCGGAGAGACAGGGGCAAAACCTCTTCGCCCCCGCGTGGTGAAATGAGAAAGGGTTGCCACAGATGCTGAGCGGGCCAGCCGGCTCTTGGAGAGTAACGTGCCGGCTGGTTTGAAGGGACACAAAAGGACCACCGGCCAGTCTTGATTGATAATAAAGATATGGCACCAGTGCCGCAACCTCTCTCTCTCTCTATCTCTCTCCCTCTCCTAGCACGGCACTACGGGAGAAAACGCGTATAATAAGGCGTAAGGCCCCTTCAAATAGATACGGTGAATCATGGTCTTCCCTTCGAAGTGAGGCCTGGCCAGGACAGACAATATATGCTACACCACCCCCTCTCAGTGGCCCTCGCGCCCCGCCCAGTCCCGTGGATTGTTGCGCCAGGAGGGGCCTACTGGAGATGGATACTGGAGGAGTGGTAATCGTAGTACTGTAGATATATCATCACTGCGTAAGTGTCTCAAGTGGACGACACCTGCCGGCCACTCGCATTCGTCGCCATTCCGGTCCCCTTTGGCTGCCTGTACCTCGACAGCAGGCCCCTTCCAGGTTCTCATGTGCTGAGGAGAAGGGAAAGCCCTTCTGGAGCCCACGTCCGTAAGCCAGCCAAAACCCAGCACGCCAACCAGGCCGCTCGCCGCCAGCCAGACACGCCGAGCGAGCGAACGAACTCCCGCTTTCTCTCGCTTGCGCTCCCTCACTCACTCGAGACCCAACCTCAGGAAAACGACCTCCTCGCAGGATCGACCAGCGAAAACACGTTCACACCCGCCCTGTCTCCTTCGTCTCTGTTGCCAGGCCATCGCCAGACCATCGGCCCGCATCCTGATCATCGCAGACGGCCCCGAGATGCCTCGAGTCTAGCCTCGGGTTCTCGTTTTGCCCTTTGTCGCCCACGCGCCCGTTGACGAGAAGACACCTCCCCGAACGCCCATCGCGCCCGCCCGCACGAGAAGACGACTCGAACGGCCCTCATCCGGTGCCAGATCAATGCTGTAACGACCACTGCCGCCAATCTGCCGTTCTGGGCCCTCTCAGATCCCCATTCTGCAGACACCGCCGTCGTCTGGTCCCTCCATCTTCGATCAATTCAGCCCCGATACTGCAATGTCGACACCATCGACCCTACCGCCACATCATCCCAACTACGGATACCCTCATCATCAGAACTATCAATCGACAAGTGGATATCGAGCCGCCAATACCCTCTTGAACGGCGCGAGCCGGCTGGGAGCATACAACCTCCCGACGCCGCCGAGTGTTGCCCTCTCGACAAGCGGTCTTGGAGCACCTCCCCCTCGAGCCGCCCAGAGTACCACTCATTCCTCCCGGTCCGAGTCAGACTCGGTAGCCATGCCTATCTCCTCGACCACGTCCAAGCCGCCCGCGAAGAAGCGACAGAGGCTCAAGGAGCCGCGGGAGCCTGACTGGAAGAAATTTTACCAGAACGGGCTGCCCAAAGAGATCATCGTCATCGACGACTCCCCATCCCCTCAACCATCTGCCTCAGTTGTGTCAAATGGCCACATAAGTCATGCCCTAGCTGGGGGCAGCAGTCGACACACGGCCAAGAAGAGAAAACGCGATGATGCTGACTCGGCCTATGACCCGGTCTACCATCTGGGCCACGATCACCACGATCGGAGCCCACGATATGAGGACTCTGTATCCGGGTCCACCATCTCGACTGATCGGACCACATCAGCCATACACACTACCGCTGCCACCTCGCTGGGCTCACATTCATCGAACGGCCAGAATGGGTACGAGGTGGTTGATACCCAGCCGGGACAGAAGAGGAAGAGGACCGCGACGCGGTTACAACTTGCCAATGAGGCTAAGAGAAAGGAGCTCGAGGCCAATGGAGATGCGTTCTCTAACTATCGTCCACCGCCGAGACCCCCAATCAAGGCCCCTGATGTCCAGGTCAAGCAGATTGTGGATGTGAGTATTAGAATATACACACTAGCAAACAACACTGACAAAATTCCTAGCACTCTTACAACAGGAACAGCAAGGTCGACGACGAGGATGGCCACTACATTGTAATACCTGACTCCGACCTGACAGACAGATGTAAGTATCAGATCTTCCAACCCGGACATCCTTTAATAGCTAACGTAACTCTAGATCAAGTAACCAAGCTTCTTGGCCAGGGGACCTTTGGCAAGGTTGTGCAAGCCCATGACAGGAAGAGAAACAAGCTTGTTGCCATCAAGATTATCAGATCCGTGCAGAAATACCGAGATGCGTCCCGAATAGAGCTGCGTGTCCTTGCGACCCTCAAAGCAAACGACCACGAAAATCGAAACCGATGCATACATCTTCGTGATTGCTTTGACTACAGAGGTCACATCTGCATAGTCATGGACCTGCTTGGACAGAGCGTTTTTGACTTCTTGAAAGGCAACGCATTTGTGCCATTTCCGAACAGTCAGATCCAGAGCTTTGCCCGACAACTCTTTACAAGTGTTGCGTGTACGTTCTCCTCGAGCACATCCCGCTACTTCCCGCTGATTCAGGTCCAGTTTTACATGATCTAAACTTAATCCACACTGACCTAAAGCCCGAAAATATTTTGCTCTGTGATAATGCCTATCAAGCGTTTACATACAGCCGCAGAATCCCATCTTCATCCACCACAATCAATCGGCAAGCGGCCCAACGAAAGGTCCTTCTCGATACTGAGATACGGCTGATCGACTTCGGCTCAGCGACTTTCCAAGACGAATATCACTCCTCTGTTGTGTCCACCCGGCATTATCGGGCCCCCGAAATCATATTGGGCCTGGGGTGGTCATTCCCGTGTGATATCTGGAGTATTGGCTGCATCCTTGTCGAATTCTTTACAGGGGACGCTCTGTTTCAAACTCATGATAACCTGGAGCATCTTGCCATGATGGAGAGCGTTTGTGGCATGAGATTGGACACACATCTTATCCAACAAGTAAACACCTTAGCGAAGAGGAATGGAGGGAACTCTGCCGCCAAGTAAGTTACAGTTCCATCCCTGGGAACGCATGCGCTAACAGTTTTAAGATTCTTCAAGCGACTGAAGCTGGACTACCCGCAACCAGAGACAACCAGAGCCTCCAGGCGGTTTGTAAAGGCTATGAAGAGGCTTGAGGTAAGACTGCTCAGAAGATCACTACATTAGCGCCCAGCTGACATGCACAAGGAAATCATTCCCGCCGAAAATAATAAATTCTGCAGCAATTTTCTTGATCTGCTCAAGAAGATCTTTGTATATGATCCGGCTGACCGCATCACTGCGAAGCAAGCCCTGCAGCACCCCTGGTTCAAGGAGGCAGCAACGCCAGATGATGGAACTGAGGCTGCTAAGATTCGATTACAGAGGCAGCTCCAAGCTGAAGGGGCAGCGGCAAGACATAATGGATATCGTCACTGACGGTCGGAGTTGATTAATGAAATATGACGGCGTATGGGAGGAGGCAAGGCAGTTCTCAATCTAGGATGACCTAAGTGCTGGTCGATGCATATAGGCGTTGATAATGAGTTCTGTGTCAATGCGTGTCTGATAATATCACGCCTTTAGAATCGCTTCTGAGGGGGGCAAGGGATCAGCCGATGGGCACAGAGCTGTACGAGTTCATCATATGACATAATGAGTTCATCCATACGAGAGAAAATGCATCGGTATATATCATGCCAAAACAATACCTCTCTAGAAATATAGCATTTCGGGTAAGTTAGGCCTAGCGCCCCGCTGAGTCATCATTACAGCCTCGTCCGAACTTTTCTTGTGCGCGTAGCAATATTTCTTTAGCTCGACGTTTCTCAAGGTTAGCACTCAAATAGGTGCTACTTATGGAGTGACCATTTCAACTCCATGCACGAATTTGTACCTGTTCTCAAAAAGTCTTTTATCCCGAGACTCAGAACGCGCAAGTTGCGCAATCAAGTGGGAGGACCGCTAGACTTGAAAGTTCGTCCCCCGCCTGATGCGAGTTTCCGCAAAAGATTGCCTCTGGATCGGGTCTTGCCCGGACCGCGCCTGCGTTACTATCCCTCCAGGATCGAGCAGTTAATTGCCTTTGAGAAGGTATCCCCGAGGATCGGTGGTGCAGTCTGCAGCGTTGGCGACATCTGGCAATCCAACCGAAACCACGCATACAACAAAATGAAGTGCTGGATTCAATTCCTTACCACGCCGACAGCAGACACACCTGGCACGGCGCTCGTACTCCATTTCGATTCCAAGCGGTACTTGATAGGCCATATTGCAGAGGGGACTCAGAGAGCTGCGGCGCAGAGGAAGACGGGTCTGATAAAAGTCTCTGATATTCTTTTAACTGGAAGGACGGAATGGAAGACAACTGGAGGGCTACTAGGCATGATCCTGACGATTGCGGATAGCGTTACCGGTTCGAGAGAGGACTCAAAGAATAACCAGGGGAATATACCCCAAAGCCCCGATGCACCAGCGGGGCAATGGCTGAATATCCATGGCAGCACAAATCTCACACACATGCTGGCGACGGCGAGACGGTTCGTCTTTCGAAAAGGGCTTCCCATACATATACAGGAGTTCAGAGCTTTAAAGGAGGAGCAGAGTACGAACTGGGAACCGTCATGGCAAGACGATCTTGTCAAGGTGTGGGCTATGCCTCTTGAACCTAGAGTGCAAGCTACTAGCCCTAGGAAGAGAAGTCATGAAGAATACAGCAATGATGTTGCAGCAGCCTCCTTGAGCAGTTCTGCAGAGGACGTAACAGCGCAAGAGGATCAGGATGACCAGATTCGAAAAGGTGTTGTTGCTGCTATGTTTTCCTCAAAATGGCGCTTGGATGCCCTAGTCACAAAGAAGCTTTCACAAGTTATCCTACCGGCAACAATCTTCTTCCGCAACAAAGAAGGGAAGATTGAGAAATACCAAGGTCCAATGATAGGCGAAGCACAGGATGTCCCTGATATAGATGTTCTTGTACGAAATCCCTGGCCTGGGGCGTTGATCGAGAAGCTTCCGCCTACAAAGCCTGCGACTACGGCTGTCTCATATATCATCAAAGGCCACCCTCAACGTGGAAAGTTCCTTCCTAAAGTGGCTATGAAGCTTGGTGTTACACCTGGGCCGCTGTTTTCCAAACTGACAACCGGGAAATCTGTTACCACACATGACGGAACGGTCGTCACTCCCGAGCAAGTTATGGAACCAGGCAAAGGCGGTAGTGGCGTTGCCATTATCGATCTTCCAGACAAGACTTACGTCGAAGCCCTGGTCAGTCGTAAAGAATGGACGTCAAAAGAGATAATGAACGGAGTTGGGGCTATGATCTGGATCCTCGGGCCTGGAGTCATTGAGGATCCAAAAATACAAAAGTTCATGGAGGAGTGCAAAGAGTACAAGCATATTGTTTCTTCAACTGACACGTCTTCAAATTATCTTGCCTTGGAGTCTCCATCTGAAGCTGCAATTCGATTACATCTACTAGATCCTCAGCGATTCCCGATCCCAGTCCATAGTAATGTCAGACCCAAGAACGGAAATGGGAATGAGCTGCTCTATGAACCTGCAAGAGTTGGCAAAACTATACAATTAGAGCCCAAAATGGAGGTGCAAGACAACGGAATAGTTCAGTACTTAAATACCGCTAAAACTATCACTGCTGTGTCAAAAGACGTCCAGCAGCTAGCAGACAAGGCTCGGGAAGAAGTAACAAGCCAGGAATATCTCGAACGGTTAGCAGAGCGCCAGAAAGATATCCCGAGCAAGGATGCTGAGGTTATCACACTTGGGACAGGGTCTGCATTGCCATCCAAATATCGCAATGTCTCAGCAACGTTGCTTCGGGTGCCTGGATTTGGCAGCTATCTCTTTGACTGTGGTGAGAATACACTTGGTCAGTTAAAGAGGGTATTTGGAGATGATCTACCAGATATCTTGCGTGAGCTGAAGGCAATCTGGATCAGTCACTTGCACGCAGATCATCACCTAGGCACAGCATCTGTAATCAGAGCCTGGGATAAAGAGATGAGGAATGATGAGAAGAACAAGGACCACAAGCTCATTGTGGCTTCTGACAAGGGTATGATTCAGTGGCTGAGAGAGTACTCGGAAGTTGAATCTTTTGGTTTCGATCGAGTTCAGCCCATCACCATGGGATTCTCTGCCAAGAATTTTCACAACGTGTTTGACCCCGAACAATCTCAGCGCTATGGACTCGCATCAATTCAAGTATGCCATGTCGACCACTGCAATGGAGCCATGGCAGTGGTCTTCAACTTCCCGAACGGGTTCAAGGCCTCCTATTCAGGTGACTGCAGGCCATCGAGGGATTTTGTGAGGATTGGACAGGGATCTACGCTCTTGATCCACGAAGCTACGTTTGATGACGAGCTCATCGGCGATGCAATGGCGAAGAAGCACTGCACCACGTCCGAGGCATTGGATATCGGCAGGCAGATGGGGGCCCGCCGGATCCTGCTCACGCACTTCTCGCAGAGATACCAAAAGATTCCGATCATGCAAAATCGTGATGGCTTGGATCAGGTTGCGATTGTAGCCTTTGATTACATGCGTGTGAAGCTAGAGGATTTCGCCAAGGTTGAAGCCTTCAAGCCTGCTTTGATGAAGCTATATGAGGAGAAGGAGGATAAGTGAGCAGGCCGTAGTAGAGCATTGAGCAAGGCCCAGCTTTTCTCTCTTGGTGTCGAAATCATTTGTATAATATTGTGCTATTACTAGATGATACCAATTATATGATCATGTATGAACGTCAGATTCTACGTTATCTGAATTTCTCCACCTCCTTTTGCACTTCCGGCTAGTCATGCGTCTTTATTTGCTTCTACAATTATGACCTCCTTATCATCTTTCACCCCAACTACAAACAACTGCTTGTATTCTTCGGCATATTCGTCTGAGCTCTTCCAATTTGGCTCTAGAAATGATTCTCGGAGTTTAGCATCGTTCCAAACGCCGGTCGAATTGCTATAAATGCTCTCTGAATATGTCGTCTGCCAACTGCGCCTGAAAAGATCTTTGCGAATCGCTTCGGCAGCTGGTGGAACCACTATCGAACTCCTGAAAGCAGGGTGGATCTCCTCAACAGAGATCGATTTAGGGAGGAGAATAGTGCTCGAAAGAAAATTTGAGTAGAAGTCGATGATCGAGCCCTCCAAGTCATGTTCGTCATTCACGTCTCTCTCTTTCTTACTTAAACCTTCAACCATTAACGCCATGCCTCTCATACTCTCTCCAGAAGCGCTTGTCTTTGCCTTTCTTCTGGCCTTCTGCATTTCGCGTCTACATCGCAGTATCTCAGCCCCAAGAGCCTCACTCTGGGCGTAGACTTCTTCGGCTCGAGCCATGCGATCAATCCACGCTTCAACCAAGGTCAGGAGTTCTGCCACCGGACGCCTCTTCTTCTTTCTTCCTATGAGAGACGCATGTAAGTCAGACAGGATATACCGATCTCCTCCGACCGCAGCAAGTATGCAAGCTTCGCACCCTGACGCAATGCGCTCTTTGCTTGCACTTCCTGTGGGAATTTCTCCAAACGCGAGGTGATAAAGCCCTGCCGTCATCCACAGAGTGTTAATGCAGTGCAATCTGTCTATGAATTCCGAGATTCTGGTAGAGAGTGATTGCTTCTTTACGAGTCGGGTTAGATGTATAGTGCTTTCAGCGCAGATAAGGAGGAAGATGTGTCGAATCAGATAAGGGTTAAGGGCTCGGTGTGCCGTGCAAAGATATGCTCTCTCTGGGTGAAGGGGGAGGGAAGTAGTGAGACGGGAGAGGAGAGACGGACATTTCTGAAGGGTGGGTGAGAGGGTGCTGATGTATTGGGCTTGGTTTCGGAGCCATTCTTCTTGGGATAATGTGTCTGTGGTTAAAGACAGGAGGTGGGCGAGTTTGTGGAGATCTTCCTGGGAGAGGCCTTCTATGGTTTTGGGCCGCTTCATGGTTGGTAATTGTATTCAAAATAAAATCACGATACTTGAATGAGTCCATTCATGGACGGCCTAATAGTTCTATATATTGTTGTTTCATCTTTCCGCACATTATGGAACCACAGGAGAGAAAGACCATATGGGAATTCTAGAAAGAAATATTGCTTTCTAGAACTCCTCAACTTAACGAACATCGTTTATCCACTTGTACCTTGTGCTTGGTCGGGATATACGGCATGTGTGTTTCCAAATGTGCAATCAGTATCTTACATAATTCTACCACCGGGCATGTCCTGTCTCGAGCTTCATTCCCTTTATTTTAGTTATCATAGTATTAATTTTTGATGGGCATTACGGAATTCGATTTCAACCACGCGTTACTTGTATTGCATGTCACCAAGGCCGATGGATATTTCTGCCGCAAAAATAGACTATTTCCCAGGTGAGCATAGGTCAATGTGTTATGAAATGGCATACTCTGCCAACCAAAAGCTAGATTCCGGTGGATCGCAACATCTGTAGTGTGGGTAACCACCAACGAATAGACATGGCGATTTCTAACTGTATAAAGAATAAGGCAACAAAGAAATATAAAGGTACAGAAGGAGTGGCCATGTAAGTTTTAGGCACGCGAGGGTAAGATTGATTCGTGGCTACCAATGACGAGAAAGTCTAGCTTGAAGTTAGGTTAGACTTCCTTTTGCAGATGAGCCGCTATTCCATAGAGATGATTTAACTCCTATGCCCGGACAGATTGCCAATTGTAGTATATGCCATCTCACGTGAAACATCTTGTCAGCGGAGAATTAATCATATCGCAGGGGCGGACCTATCTCGCCGTACCATTTTCTTGGGTCTATTTTGTGTATGGGTACAGATTACAAGGGGAAGACAGGTCCACGGGCCTTGAGTGTAGCCGAAGAGTCCTGAATGCACTATTTCTCTTGGTCTCTTTAGAAGAACATTCCAAGACTTGAATGAATATGTAATTATGGGCCAATTGCCCGAGATGAGACCGTTCCCCATAGGGAGCAATGGAAGAGTTCAAGTGACGACACTGTCCCACTATCCAGGGCTCGACTGGTGCCAAGACTTTAGGGAGCTGCACGACAAAACGGCTTTATGATTCCATAAACATGAGAAAGGATGATGGGTCCTGCGTGAATGCAGTAAGAGCAGAAGCAGCGGCATAACCCAGCCTCTCGCCTTCTGTCATGGGATTTGGTGGTACAAGCTCGTGTTGACAGCCCGTTGGCGGGCTCTCCAAGGACTTTGAGCAAACACCGGCAACAAGGCGAGCAGGAGAATGGTATCCGCCCCCACTGACACAGACCATCAGAAGGCCAAGAATTTCTCACGCTCTGAGAACCCGTGTTTCATTATCCACTCATTACGCGGGGAAGGCGGCCTTGGCATAGCGGGTCTTGTTGTTGGCGGTCACCTTTGATCGTCTTATGACGGTCCGTGGCGAACAAAATCCATGGCACGCTACAACACACCAGCAGCTCCGCAAAGAGGAGCAGAAAGAGCAATGCAGGCTGGAGAAACGTGGGAAGAGCGTGAGGAACGCGTGCCGGAGGTACCTGGAGGACAGGTGTAGCCATCCCGTATCTCGTTTAGGTGCTTGGTACAGGAGTTACTTGGTTGTATCCTGTCAAGTGTTACCAATCGCATACGAGGGTGAGAATGCAGTCAGCGAGAGCGTCACACAGAGACATGATTGGCCGGCCTTGTGGCGGAGGGTGACTGGGAATAGCCGATGTTCATCTGACCCGAGCAGCGCCGTAATGAGGTCTTTCATGGGTGCCTAGGGAGATATTACAGCACCAGCGAACGTGGTACTGTATGTTAACGTGTACTGTACAAGTACCATCCACGGCGCTCAATCCGTCCGGCTTTCCGTGACTCTCGGCAGCTACGGCGGGCGAGGGAGGCCTTACCTGTACCTGCCTAGGCCGACAAATAGCCGAGCCAACCACGGAGCTCCCCCACCCCCTCGGAAGCCACCCGCGAGGCTCTTTCTCGGTTGCCACTCCTATTGCAGCCTAGACATCCTCGGGTAACTGATACTAGCGTGAGTGGCTGGAAGGCGCGGCGCATCCCCCCAACCAACAGGGATTCGCCAACCCGGAACGACGGGATCGGCAGGTCGAGGTGGAAGCGGGGAACTCGCGTGTCGGGGGATCGGCACCAGACAATTTCAATACTGACTGTGTCTTTCATATGGTCGTATAAGTAAACAACGTCTGACCTCTTTTTTCTTGGCTGGGATAAAAGGCCAAAACTCTTGCTCCTCGACAGAAGAACAAGAACGAGAAGAAGAGGAAGAGGAAGAGGAAGAGGAAGAAGAAGAAGACGGCAATTCGCCTTCCTTCTCGCCAAGATGCTCTCTGCAATCGCATTTTCTCTCCTGGCCGGCACTGCCGCTGCCGTGACGCCCGCGTCCCTTCAGTCGCCGGGTTTTGATACCGGGGTAAGCTTCTCCCTCTTCATCATCCCTTCTCTCCGTCAAGGTTTGTGCCCTCAGATCCTCCATAAGGACGAGGAAGGAGGCCAGAGAGTAATGAGGCTGGGAGCGTCTCCTTTCCATTGAAACCTTTTTTTCGGCTGGGAATCCCTCTTTCCCAATATGAGGGGCTTCTTGAAATTGGCCACGGCCCTGGCCCCTTTGGAACGCCGCTGGATCGAGTGCTGACAAGCCTGCAGATTTTCCCCAATACGACTTACTCTGGAGCTATCGATCCCTCTGCTGCAGCCGGCGCCAAGTTTGGCCAGAAGTCGGATCCCTTCTATCCTTCGCCATGGATGACGCCCGGAGTCATGGGCTGGGAGGACGCCTACATCAAGGCCAAGGCCTTCGTCTCACAGCTCACCTTGACGGAGAAGATTAACTTGACTACCGGAGTGGGGTAAGTTGACCACTTGCCGTAATATTGACACTTGTTTCTTGCCGGCTGTCTGCTATTTTGTCTAAATATAAAAGAAAAGAAAAATGTCGGATTGCAACTGACGTCTTATAGATGGGAGGGCGAACAGTGTGTTGGTCAGGTTGGCTCTATTCCCAGGCTTGGGTTCCGCTCTCTGTGTATGCAGGATAGTCCTGTTGGTGTCCGTGATACGGATTTCAACAGTGTCTTCTCCTCTGGCCAGACGGTAGCTGCAACTTTTGATCGGCAACTGCTGTACGCCAGAGGTTATGCTATGGGACGTGAGCACAAGGGAAAGGGGGTTACTGTGCAGCTTGGACCTGTTGCCGGCCCTATTGGTCGCAGCCCAGAAGGCGGACGTAACTGGGAAGGCTTCAGCCCTGACCCATGTCGGTGATACCAGTACCTGTCTTGAGAGAGTATTGCCACTGACTAGACTAGATTTGACTGGCGTTGGTATTGCAGAGACCATCAAAGGCATTCAGGACGCAGGCGTGATTGCTTGTGCGAAGCATTATATTGGAAATGAACAGGTATGTTAAATAACACTGACCATTTTCGCCTGCCACTTTTGTGTTCGTCTGGATATTGTATACCACTACAAGTAAGGTTGCTAAGTATCGCTGTTAGGAACACTTCCGCCAAGTTGGTGAGGCAGAGGGCTACGGATGGAACATATCCGACGCTATATCCTCTAATCTTGATGATGTGACGCTACATGAACTTTATCTGTGGCCATTCGCGGACGCTGTTCGAGCTGGTGTCGGCTCTATCATGTGCTCTTACAACCAGATTAACAATTCGTATGGTTGTCAAAACTCGAAGCTTTTGAACAATATCCTTAAAGACGAGTTGGGGTTCCAAGGATTTGTCATGTCTGATTGGCAAGCTCAACATAGTGGTGTTGTAAGTAGCTCAATATGCGTGTGCAACAATACTGTGGCTAATGAAGACAGTCGTCGGCTTTGGCAGGCTTGGATATGTAAGGTCCACCGTCTTTCTGAGACCCGTTTCCGGGGGCTTAGGGACAATGTTCTTCTTGCCTTGCTTATCCTGGACTAACTATATTTCCTACTAGGACCATGCCCGGAGACACTGTTTTCAACAGTGGACTAAGCTTCTGGGGCACCAATCTGACTCTTGCCGTTCTCAACGGTACGGTCCCGGCGTGGCGAGTTGACGATATGGCTATGCGTATTATGGCCGCCTACTTCAAGGTTGGATTAACTCTCCACGAGCCACCGATTAATTTCGATTCCTGGACCCTCGATACCTATGGTCCGCTCCATGCTTCTATTGGAGCCAACATTCAGCAAGTTAACTGGCATGTGGATGTACGTGGTGATCACGCAAATCTGATTCGGGAGATCGGTGGAAAGGCCACTGTCCTCTTGAAGAACGTAAATAACACTCTACCTCTTTCGAAGCCTAAATTCGTGGCCATAATCGGCGAAGACGCAGGTATGTCGCAATTCACCCGCGTATCTATGTGCGATGCTGACTTTGAGTCCAACCCAGGTCCCAACTTGGCTGGCCCTAATGGATGTAGCGATCGTGGCTGTGACAATGGTACACTCGGCATGGCATGGGGATCTGGAACTGCCAATTTCCCCTATCTCATTACTCCAGATTCTGCCCTTCAGGCTCAGGCAATTGCTGATGGGACCATCTATCAGAGCATTTTTGGTAGGTGCATCTTTTGAACCTCATCACTATATTCGCTTTCGGAACAAATTCCGAAGGGGTTTTAAATGCAATTAATGGCTGCTCGGTGGGCCCTTGAGACCTTATCGAAGCTTACGCTAACTGCCGCATTTATAGACAACTATGCAACCTCTAGCATCCAGGCTCTAGTTTCACAGGCGGATGTAACCGCAATTGTCTTTGTCAATGCCGATTCAGGAGAAGGCTACATCAATGTTGACGGCAATGAAGGTGACAGGAACAACCTCACTCTGTGGCACTCAGGTGACGACTTGATTAAGAACGTGTCCAGCTGGTGCAGCAACACCATTGTTGTCATTCACAGTACTGGCCCAACCTTGGTCACAGACTGGTATGATAGCGAGAACGTCACTGCAATTCTCTGGGCCGGTGTTCCTGGCCAAGAGAGTGGAAACAGTATCACTGATGTGTTGTACGGAAAGGTCAACCCAGCTGCCCGAACGCCATTCACCTGGGGTCCTACTAGAGAGAGTTACGGAACCGACCTCTTATATGAGCCAAATAACGGCAACGGCCCGCCACAGAATGACTTCCTCGAGGGTGTTTTCATTGATTATCGCTCTTTCGACAAGCAAAACATTAAGCCCATTTATGAGTTCGGATTTGGTCTCTCTTATACCACATTCGAATACTCCAACTTAGTTGTCACGCAAGTCAACGCTCCAAAATATACGCCTACAAGAGGAAAGACTGCTGCTGCACCAACTTTCGGAAGCTTCTCGACCAATTTGAAAGATTACCTCTTCCCCTCGGACAGCTTTCCTCATATCTGGCAATACATCTACCCTTATCTAAATTCTACCGATCCCAATGTCGCTTCAGCCGATCCAGATTACGGAGAGAAACCTAGCCAGTTCCTGCCACCTAATGCCACCGATGGATCGCCCCAGCCGCTCCTTAGAGCCGGCGGTGCCCCCGGCGGCAACCCCGGTCTCTATGATGTTCTTTACACTGTGACCGCTAGCATCAAGAATTCTGGTTCCCTCCCTGGAGAAGAGGTGCCTCAACTATACTTAAGCCTTGGAGGACCTGACGACCCGAAGGTTGTCTTGCGGGGATTTGACCGCTTAAGCATCCAACCTGGCCAGACTGTCACTTTTTCCGCAGATCTCCAACGCAGAGATCTGAGCAACTGGGACCCCGTAGCTCAGGACTGGGTTGTTACATCCCACACAAAGACCGTTTACGTTGGCCCAAGCTCAAGGAACTTGCCTCTGAGCCAGACATTGAGCAATTAGGGGGACAGTCTAATCAGGCAGAAGGACTACGTTGAACTCATTGGGAGATATACCACCACTCATTAGAAGAGAACATGTCTACGCGGGGGAAAACTGTTGTTTCCATTAGATGAGGCTTTGTATTGTAATGATTATAAATAATTATTTCACAACAATTACATCCTTCGGTCCTTCTGGTACATTGAGTGAAATTACGCACGGATCCCAGGAAATTATTCAATTACCCTCTGTAAATTTAGATAGCTATGTTCAAGTAGGTTGTGGGAGAGGATGGACGGCATGTTGCTAGGGATATTGATGTTTTCTTAAACAAATACTACTGATTGTCTGACCTTTCTTGCCCCCAAAGCTGAAGCTCTTATACTTGATGGTATCGACGTACTCCAGCTCGCCGCCATCAAACCAAGCTCGCAGCTCATCTTCAGTCCAATTGCAGCTCGTTACGAGCAAGATTCCGCCAACTCTGATAAGTGGGATCACCCGCTCCTTATATCCTTCACAAACCCTGCGTCCAGTCTGGTCCATCTCCTCAGACAGGCTGATGGCATCAAATGTGCCCTTATCCACCACAATATCCCAGCCTTTGTCACCTGACCCCTCGAGAACCACGCCACTGGGGTCCTGCACCATGAGATCCCACCACCGAAACTCAACTTCCGCAGTCCCAGATCCAGGTCCGAAACCTTTGTCCTGCGCAATCCCTCGAGCAAGCTCAACGCTTTTCTCGGAGTAATCAACACCCAGCATTCGTCCTTTCCATATTGCACTCTCTCCTCCATCCTCTTCCTCGCATGCATCATCACCCTCACCTCCTCTCAGCCGAAACAAAAAGTGCCCATTCCCCGTTCCCAAATCCAGAAAACTGCAATTATGTCTCCCTATGCCGGCACCTAGGATCTTTGAGTCGAGGATCTGCGTGTCGAGGAAGGAGATGATCTTGTCTTCGGCAGCAGAATCGTCGAACCAGATGGTGCCTTCGTCCGAAGGGTCTGCGGCATGGTTTGTGATCTCAGTGGAGTAGATATTGTCCCAGCTTTCATTCACGGAGAGTTAGTGAACCTGTGATTTCTACTGTCCAATGATAAAGAGGGATTGGATGTCTGTGTTGGACTTCGGGGTTGCTCACTACTCTTTTGTGCCGAGAGGAGATGGCTCGAGATGGTTGGGCTTGGAGGGATCGTTTTGTGCCATTTCTGAAAAAAGAAAGGCCGGAGGGTACTTCGGCGTACTCTAGTCTGAAGGGATCTTTGGGTCCCTGGAGCTCTGGAATTGAGTTTCGTCTGGAGCGCTACCCCCCACATTCTGCGTTATAATTCTGCCGATTCTAGATATCTGTTTTCGCGAGCGGTGAGAATATCACGTGCTGGCAAGTCATCTGGCCTACAGGTTGGTTCAATGTATGGTCAAATATACGCAGTACATGTATACGGATTCGAAGAGATTAGTCGGTCACCTCATGAGACTGGCTTCATAAGTGGTATGCTGGTATTCCTGTTCCCGATCTACAAGGAGAAACTTGAAAGTCTCGTTTATACACGACCTTCAACCCAAATTCGTCCATTTTCCCCGAAACGCTTTAATATCTTATCTATGGTGAAGTAATCATAGGCTCACCAGAGATCGACGCAGCAGCGGTAGTAGCAAAGAAGCGAACATCAACATCATCATCCTTCTGCAGCTTCTCCAGATTTGGTAGGATCCTCTCTTGGATGAGTTCCTGGCCTTCGGGAGACGCTTCAAGTGTGACTCCGGACCTCTCCAGGGAGTAGATCGTTCCGTTGGATGGAAGTCGTTTTAGGACAGTTATCAGCTCGGCGTATGACTTGGCGACGTTGAATCGGATATTGGGGATATCATCTGCCACAAGCTTGTCCATCATGGGAAGGATAGACTTCGACACGACGTCAAGGCTGACAACAGTTGCAAGCGTCTAGATTCCCGTTAGTAAGTCTCCTTAGATGTTGAGAATAGTACTTCATACCGTGATCGCAAAGCAGGTCGTCATTCTATAGAGGTAGTTTGGATGTGCTCCCATAGCCATAACCTTCGGAATAATCGCATCATTTGCCCACTCCACACCAAAGACCTCCGTAAGCTTCTTGAGATTATGGGTGGCAGCTTCGCGTATGGAGAATACGGTATCGCCTAACCAACCCATGCACAGAGCAGTGAGCTTCTCGTCAAAGAATCTAACTCCAAGCTGGCTCGCCAAGAGAGGGATATATTCGATTATGGCTAAACGGACACGCCATTGCTTGTCCTCAGCAAGTTGGACAATAGCGGGAAGAAGTGATTGAGAGAGGAGCTCAATGCCGATAACTATAGCTATTAGTAATAGTCGAGAAACTTCTCTCCGAGCACATACCCTGATTGACCAGCTCGAGTTTGGAGATGATATGTAGACGGACATCAGGGAACTCATCTTTGAGCATCTGAAGGAACATAGGAAGGAGGTGATCAATAGTTCTGGGGATCGTCAGTAACGGACGGGCGCCTGCTTTTGAGTAACATACTCTTGTTTACCGAGGATTGGAGCAAGACCACTGATCTGGGTGCCAAGTGCAGCTCGAACGTGTTGGGAAGTATCGGATACCAAATCCTCAACCGTTGTCATAATATCATTAAGTAACGTGGATCGTTCAACAAGCTTGCAGAAACCTAGAATGGTGTCAGTATAAACTAAAGAGCGGAATAAAGATTAAATATACCTGGAATCTGCCCTGCAATGGCTGTTCGCACTTCGGCTTCGCTGTCCTTGAGCAGCTTCACAAATGCAGGTACGAGATCTCTTGAGACCACTTCATCATCTACAGCTTTTGCGATCTGTATAGTGTCAGCAGTGTCTCTCCCAAGTAGCAGTATCTTGTCTCACCTTTTCAAATCTATCTGCAACCATGTATCTTACTCTCCAGCTTTTGTCTTCGATCAAACTCCTAAGTGCCGTAAGAAGAACTCCGTGACTTGACTGCTGTTCCTTAGGCACCACCTCCGCAATGGCTATCAGTATTTCTACCGTCAACAATCGCACACTATCCTGGTCATCGCTGGCAAGGTGTTGGAAAAGGGGTATCATTTCCTCGACAACGATTGTCGCAGGCATCTCCTTAACAAATTTTGCCAGGTTGTTCGCAGCTTGTCTTCGTACCATCGGGGTCTCGTCGTGAACAAGTAGGCCAAACTGTTGTCTGAGCTGCTCCTGCATTGGGGGGGTGGCCTTTTTGTATGGCACATTATAGAGACTAGTTGCGGAGATCTTTGAGGTGAACCAGTCCGCTTTTGAAAGTCGGATCGTGAGAGGGATGAAATATTCTTCAACCTGCTGGGAAGATAACTCATCACAGATCTTGTTCAGCGACTCGACAGCCTACGTCTCGTTAACAACGTATCTCTAGATGTTGCACATGGGATTGCACCTTCTCTCGAACTAGAGGCTCCTCTATTGCAGCAAGGTTCTCCAGGGGTGACAGTAGGACATGACCCCATTCTGGACCTCCCACGTATTCAACAAACCCTCCGAGCTCCTCGCTCAAAGCCGTAAGGACTTCATCTTCGTCTTCCACCGATTCTGTAGCAAGTAATCAGCACACGAAGACGTTCAGTTGCAAGGTGCTAACCGTCTAGAAATGGAATCAGCTCATCTCTCGTTCGGTCAGCGCCAAGCGCAAGAGCAATAGTCGAGAGCCGGTGTATCGCATTTAATCGTAGGAGGACATCGTCATGCTGTGGCAGGGGTAAGCAGGTAAGTTTTAGACATAAAGGCTGGATAATCTATGTACCTTTAACTCGTCAATGAGCACGGCTATGGGATATAGCTCATCGGTCTTGTCTGGGCCGTCCGACATATTGGCTGTCTCAAGAAGACTTTGGTAATCGAGGTGGGCTTAAAAGAAGATCGGTACGGCCAGCTTTAGACCTGTTTGCTTTGCAGCCGTGTTTGTGGGGAGTTGATCGCGTGGTTCGCGTATCAGAGGTCAAATAGAGCCGCCACAAAGTTCAGGCGCTCAGTCAATGTCAAGGGAAGGTCTGAAGGAATGAGAGACTCTATTCCGTTGTTAGTACATGGCCTTGCGCGTTTGGTTGGCGCACAAGGATGCGTTAGATCGATCATATGGTGGGGAAAACAAGCAGTAGAATGACGATGAAGCTGCGCTCCAGGGAGCTCGCTGGAGGAATGTGGTGGGGTGGCGTATGGCCATTGAACTTACCTGCACAATAATCTAGAGCCAAGAGGCTCGATCCGTTGCGTGCAGGAGTCGGGGTGGTGGTGCGAGAAGGGATATGAGAGAGAAATTATACGTTCCCTGATGCTGTTGATGGGGAATTAGGTTGGTTTGAAGCGATTCACTCTCCGCCTTTGGCGTGCCCCCAAATTCTACGGCGGACGAGAAAAACCACAACCAAAAAAGTTGCCGGCGCAAGAGTCACGAAATAAAGAAAGAGAATAACCCGCTCTGCGTTGCACCGTCCTCTATTCTGCACATTTTGGGAATTTTGTGAATATCCAAAGACGCAGCGGAACCATCTCCTATTTCAAAAATGCCTACCATCAGTGTGGACAAGGCCGAACTGTTCAAGGCGCTCGGGCAGGAGTATTATCTCCAAGCAGCGGGCAACCAAGAGTGATGCTGACAATAACTGCAGATACACCACCCAAGAATTTGAGGAGCTATGCTTCGAGTTCGGCATTGAGCTGGACGAGGATACCTCGAATACAGAGCGACCGATTGTCAATGGCAAGCAAGAACCACCGCAGCTTAGGATCGAAATTCCCGCGAACCGATATGATATGCTCTGTTTCGAGGGCATAGCTCTCATGCTGAACATTTTCCGAGGGAGGACGTCACTGCCGAAGTACAAGCTGGTTACGCCCAAGAGTGGGAAGCTGGAATCGATCACTGTTCATCCTGACACTTTGAAAGTACGGCCATATGTCTCTGGCGCCATATTACGAAACATCTCCTTCACCCAGCAGAGCTATGACTCTTTCATAGGTTTACAAGACAAACTACACCAGAATCTCGCCAGGCAACGGACACTGGTTGCTATTGGCACTCATGACTTGGATACCATTAAGGGGCCGTTCACCTATGAAGCTCTGCCTCCAAAGGACATTAGTTTCGTTCCTCTGAACCAGACCAAGAAACTCAACGGCGAGGAGCTGATGCAGTTTTACGAGAACGACAAACACCTCGGCAAATACCTTCATATCATTCGTGACAAACCAGTATATCCCGTTATTTACGATTCTCAGCGCATCGTCTGCTCTCTGCCGCCTATTATCAATGGCGACCACTCGAAAATTACACTCAACACCAAGAACGTCTTCATCGAGATGACTGCTACAGATCGCACAAAGCTGGAGATTGTTAACAATATCATCGTTTCGATGTTCTCTCAGTACTGTGCCGAGCCTTTCACCATCGAGCCAATGGAGATTATTTCTGCGCACAACGAGGAGACCAGAAAAACACCAGATCTCAGCCCTCGTAAAGCCGAAGCGGAAGTCGACTACATAAATAACTGCTGTGGACTTAGCGAATCTCCCGAAAGGATATGTGAGCTCCTCTCAAAGATGTCTTACACTTCTAGACCATCGCCTAATGACAAGAACTTGATCGAGGTTCTGGTTCCACCAACACGTGCTGACGTCCTCCACCAATGTGACATCATGGAGGATGTTGCTATTGCGTATGGATTCAACAACCTTCCAAGAACATCTCCAAATAAGGCCTCGACCATCGCCCAGCCGCTGAAGATAAATAAGCTCGGAGATATTGTGCGGACGGAGTCAGCTATGGCTGGCTGGAGCGAGGTCATGCCACTAATTCTATGCTCGCACGATGAGAATTTCGCCTGGCTAAACCGTAAAGACGATGGCAATACTGTAGTCAGGCTGGCGAACCCAAAGACGGCAGAGTATCAGGTCGTGCGAACGTCATTGCTGCCAGGGCTGTTAAAGACAATACGAGAGAACAAGAAGCACAGCGTTCCATTGAAAATCTTCGAGGTAGCCGATGTTGCATTCAAAGACCTCAGTTTGGAGCGCAAGAGCAGAAACGAGAGACATTTTGCTGCTGCGTGGTATGGAAAGACTAGTGGCTTTGAAAATGTCCACGGCTTGTTGGATCGTGTCCTGTTAATGCTGAAGACCGCCTTTTTAACCCATGAGGAGGGTCTGGAAGGCAAAGACCTCCAGTACGACGTACGAGAGAGCCCCACCAAGCCTGATGGATATTGGATAGAGGAGATCGACGAGCCCACCTTCTTTAATGGTCACGCGGCAGCAATATATTTGCGTCTGGATGGGAAGCACGTGCGAGTCGGCGAGTTTGGTATCCTACATCCTTCTGTCCTCGAAAAGTTTGAGTTAAGGTAAGAGGATACGAATACTCTTATCTCTACTACATAATACTAATGTTTCTGTTAGATATCCTGTCAGCACCTTAGAGATCAATCTTGAGCTCTTCTTATGATCATGTGCATTAGATCAAGATAGATTCTAACAAGATCCTCTTCACCAGAAGCATACTGCCTCACAGATTATTCGCTAGGTAAAGCTGAAAATAACTTCTTCCTGAGGATTCGTACAGCACGTTTATACCATGATCCCAACACTCCTGCAATGCTAGTGCACCCATCCTCTTCCCAACGCCATGACAACCATGTCCCAATACTATTGCATTTCCACTTCCATTTCCTTGCTGGCGATGCCCGGACTACTTGTTCCCTGTGTTCCCTTCCCTCTACCAATTCCCAATCCAGCAATTCCGTCACGAAGACTTGCGAATGGTCCTGCATTGCTATCTGACACCTGTCGTGTAATCCCAACCCCCGGAACTGCTGTAGGCGGCTCTAGTCCAGAAGGAAAGCTACCACTACTACTCAGACTTGAGGACTGACTGCCCAGGTACCTTTCTGTGACAGCATTCGCGTGACCATTCATGTCTTCATCGCTCCTATTGAATACTTCATGCCACCACCTCACCCTGTTGGTATTCGGAAATATCATGCGCTCTTTGCCTAGGACGTGGTCATCAATCGCACCGCCATCATAATCTTTATTCGTAAACCCCTCCTTGCTCGATAAGAAGTATTGCCATACACTAACCGTTCGCTCTTGAACACGAGCATCCAGGCGGGCCTTTTCATTGTTGTACAGGAACGTGCCGTATTGGCATGAGTATAGATGATAGAGCAATCTCCGTAAGAAACGTTCGTTGAATTCGAATCTCGTTGGGAATTGGCGGAGAAGCTGATATGTAGCATCCAGAAACTGGTGAAATACGGGGCTTGTTTCCTTGGGCTTTGTGGCTTCCTTATACGCTAGACTGTCTTTCGAGACAGGAGTTTTCTTGCCTCTTGGAGACTCGTCAACGGGTAGCATCTCTCCATCTGAGTCCGTAGTATCTTGGCTCTGGCTACTCTTGAAGAACCGTTTAGCGCTGAGCAAAGCATTCTCAATAGCATCTCCTCGGCCATCGCCATTCCCACCAGGCTGGATAGCAGAGCCAGCCAACGCGTCAGTTTGGATTGTGAACCACTTATCGCTATTCAGAAACCCGGATCGGTGCTGGAACATGTGTCCATATGCAAGCCAGTCCTTCTCAACCAGAACGATGAATCCGTCGATGGTTCGATAATAAGGATCAAGTAATAGTTGAGATAACGCACTTAATTGACTTGTTCGATCCCATCCGTCAGAGCAATGAATCAGGACATGCGAGTGCTGAATCCCAACTTGCCGGGCAATCAAGCTTGCTCCGTCAAGTAATGCAGTAATATGTTTGAGCCACCCGCTTTTAGCGAGTTGCTCTCGATTTGGTGGTAGGCTTGAGACATCAGAGTCCTTGAGAGCTTCCATTACCTTTGCTAGTGACTCTCGCATGACATGTATGTTGTCAATTCCCAAATACGCTTTCGTTGCGAATTTGTAGTTGTCCATATTTTCAGACCCCAACCCAACGGCTTGCATGGCCAGCGCGTTCACAGTAGGTCTGGCATCTACAATTAGGTTATGCTGTTGCGCTCCGTATACCACCTGTGGCTTTTGCGAGACCGCCTCGATGCTCAAGGATGAAGAAGATATCATCTCATTTTCCAGGTGCTCGCTTTCAGATAGGTCTCCATCTGCACCAAACGAGCCACCGAGGTCGGCTTGGCTAGAAGCCGGGCTGGCCCTAGAGACTGACGAAGATCCAGTATCAAGTTCGTCGACTTGCGCGGAAGCAGAAAAGCAGGCGCCGACCAGCTTCTCGTCTTGAATGCTCCGATGACCGCGAATACCAGCTAGTGGCTGTGCACTTCTAGTTATCGAGCAATTATTAACCGGATGGAGGTAGGTAAGGACCGGAATGCGAGCTCTGGATCGATATCTCCCTGCGTAGTTAAGGGTATTATCAGATATCGATGAAGGAACTGGGAGTAGCGCAGGGTAGGTGGGGGAAAAGGAGTAATCAGAGTTGATCTTAGATATCCTCCATCCCCTATCTGCGCCCTTCTCACTGATGCCCTGCCGTTTCCATTCCGCCCTGGCGTCATATATGTCCCATCCAGATATCATTTTCTCAGCCGGCTGAGAGGTATAGCTGAAGGCATAAAGTTTCTCAATACTACCTAACTTGCAAGTTGCACCCCTGATACTTTCGAAAACGTCTCGAGCTTGCTTATCGTCCTCGAAGTTCAAGGTTACGAACCTGAAATCGCGGCAGCGCAGGCGTATTGATGACGCGAGGGCTGAGCCGGTAGCAGTTGGCCGGAATGTACAGAATGCTATCATAGGGTATGCAATCCATGACTCTCGAGTACGGGCTGGAGTTGCGCGCTGTTCCGCAGAGGCAATGTTATGAGATGAAGGTTGCCTGAAACTCTGGACCAAGACAAGATGGTGTGGCATCAGATGTAAAGTTGCAACCGAGACTTCCCCGTTGCTTAATACCTGGACTTTTTCGACCTTTCTTTGGTGAGAATAGGTATAAAGAATAACCTTGTTTGTGGTTACTGACCTTGTGTATTTTGAGCTTGTCAGCCATCTTCGCCGAACCGTTGCTGCCGTTGCGGCAGGATCAACACAGACTCGGGGATTTCCGTGACATGTCAAGACTCTGGAAATCAACCTTGACCTATCTCGTATCTGGAATATGCCTGCGTGCCGTGAAGAGTTACCTATTGAATCAGGTAGGACATGCCTGCCTTGCGTACTCGTGAGCTTGTGGAAGCGAAGCGGGACATTTATGCCTAAGGCTTAATGCGTCTTGTGCCTGACGATTTCCCGGGGGGAGGGTTATCTAATATATATTGACACCTGAGGCATTCAGGATAAGCGACTAACCCCGCTAAAGCGCACACAGAATCTAAACCCTATAATTTTCAGATTCCACTGGCGAGTCCAAAGTCAAGCCAAGTCAACTTCACCACCGACAACCACATTGAACCTCGACTAACAGGTTCAACCTCCAAGACAATTACCGCAAATATGTCTTCCGGTGTTCCAGGTGCCGCTATGTAAGATACTCGCGGCCTCGCTGCTATTTCACAACTGACGGGGTCCTTGTGCAGATCGAAGCGGAGAAAGTTCGTGGCCGATGGTGTCTTCTATGCTGAGTTGAACGAGTTCTTCCAGCGGGAATTGGCCGAGGAGGGATATTCGGGAGTAGAAGTTCGCGTTACTCCTACCGTCACCGACATCATCATTCGGGCTACCCATACACAAGAGGTTCTCGGCGAGCAAGGACGACGAATCCGCGAACTCACCTCCCTCATCCAGAAACGTTTCAAGTTTCCCGAAAACTCCGTCTCCCTCTATGCTGCCAAGGTGCAGAGCCGTGGTCTCTCCGCCGTCGCCCAGTGCGAGTCCCTCCGATACAAGCTGCTGAACGGCCTGGCTGTCCGAAGGGCCTGCTACGGTGTCCTCCGATTCATTATGGAGAGCGGTGCCAAGGGTTGCGAGGTTGTCGTCTCCGGAAAGCTTCGTGCGGCTCGTGCCAAGAGCATGAAGTTCACCGACGGCTTCATGATCCACTCCGGTCAACCGGCCAAGGACTTTATTGACTTCGCCACACGTCACGTCCTCCTGCGTCAGGGTGTCCTCGGTATTAAGGTCAAGATCATGCGCGGATCCGACCCAGAAGGAAAGTCCGGCCCACAAAAGTCACTCCCTGACTCTGTCACCATCATTGAGCCAAAGGAGGAGCAGAGCGTTGTCCAGCCCATGAGCCAGGATTACGGTGCGAAGGCCGCTGCTGCTCAGGCTGCCGCTGAGGCACAGCGTACGGCAGAGCAGCAAGAGGAACAAGTTGGCGAGGAGCAATAGATAAAGATGGGGTTTGCTTTGACGAGCTTGGGGGGCGTGTGGGATCATTTGCATGCAAGGTTTCTCTGCACTGCTATGGGCTTGTAATCATAGCCAAGAAATTTCACGGCTTTTTAACACTACAAGAAAATAAAACTTGTGCCATTGACACCATTTGGTTCTTCTAGAATATATATTAGAGATAGGCTCTCCTGATGATCCAGTGACTTTGACCCACGAATTACAACTTTGAGTCTGCTTAAGGAGACCCGTAATATAGTGGATATATCTGTATTATCCTCTCCTGTATACGAGGATATAGAGCAGTGATGATCCCTTTTGGGCTCCGCTAGAGATCGGCAGCGCCGATGTATATGCCCCTTTCCCCGGAATATATATCATACAAGATACCCTGTTATACAGAGAAACCAAAACGCCCCAATGCCTCATGTAGCCATACATAAAGACTATGTGAGGACCTGACGATGTCTTTTAAACACGGCGTTCCCGATATCTGAGCCGTAACAGTCGTATACAATGCTGAGAAGGTGCAGCGGGCATCGATCTCAACCACCCCGTTATCGTGGTGATGATACTCTCGACCCTCTCGACCCTCTTGATCTGGATCTTTCTATGGGCTCGGCCAAGCGGCTTCTGTTGACACTCCCATTCCCGACTGGTGTTCCATTCAGCCTTCCGTTAGCCTTACCGTTCGCACCTCTGTGGTCCCCTTCTTCATCTGTGTCTTCTGTTAGATCGGTGAGGCCGAATCCCATGTTCTCCTCTTCATCATATGCGCGAATAAGACCCTCTCTATCTCCACCACGTCCATAACCATTGCTACCCATGCTCATCCTATTGGGATCTATGCTCCTTCGAGCCTGCATGCTTCTTCTCGTTTGAATGCCGGAAATTATGTCGGTGGCGATTCCATCCTGTGCAACGCCACTGATCATCTTGCGTCCATCCGGGTCGCCACGTGAGATGTTGAGAAGATACACCCCAGTGAAGATGACCAGAAACCCACACAGGAGGGAAATAGTATTAACTGCATCTACGGTATTGAAGCCACCATAGAGGATGAATGAGGCGCAAAGAGTCGCTGTAGTGAATGTAACATAGTACAACGGGTTGACTCTGCAGGTCTTGTCAGCGAACTCGTTGGCGGAGAGATGTATTTAAACTTACATTGCCGAAGGAAACTGGCTTAATGCCTTGTTGAAATAGTTCATCTGTGTTAGAATGCAGACCACGGTCAAGATGATGAAGACGTATGTCGAAGGGTGCGTGAACTGATTCTTCCCATCAAAAGTCAACTTCACGGCAATTCCAATTGCCTTGACCGACATTACGGAAACAGATCCAACGGTCGAGCAAATGGATAAAAAGACAAGAGGATTCTTCTTCCCATACATAGGCGCGACTTTGTAAATCATGACCACAGCAAACACTGTAACGACGACGCAGAAAATTAAAAATCCTAGTAACCCTATTAGCTAGAGCGCACGTATAATGGAGTAGAAGTCAGCTACCTGGCTTAAGCGCATAACTCAGAATTTCGTCAATCGTGTGGATTTCCTTGTCCGGAGGGGCGTGGAGGACTATTATCACAGATCCTATGAGACATATGGCGCAGCCCAGTTTTCCTAACGTTCCCAGGGCTTCTTTCAAAAAGTAGGACCCTAATACGGCTCCTATTAAAACACTTAATGCCCCAAGGGGGGTGACGAGAATCGCTGGCGCAAACGCGTATGCTGCAAAATTCGCTACCTCTCCGACGACCACTGTTGCGCCGATCAGCATACGCTCTATTTGAAGGGTTGATTAGGCGCATACGAGATAAGATGCCTGCCCACCAGAGTGGAGTTTTAAGATATGAGAATCCGTCTCCCTCGAAGCCATGTCTTTCCTCTGCATCCATAAGCCCCTACGAGTGGTCAGCAACGTCCCACGTACCCGGCGTGGTATCCAATGCGCGGAGAGCGATTTGGAATAGGGATTGCGCAGCTCACTTTTTTCGTGATAACAAAACTCGTTCCTATAATCGCAAATCCCATCAGTCATGGTAGCAAGCTTGATGGGGGAGTCGCCCTTACCTATGGCCAAAGTGCCAGTGACTGCCAGGGCCAGCCCTATGTATCTGTTTGTATGCATCAGCCATCGACTCTCTCATCCCCCATTCTATAAGAACCCAGATTATACGGCAAACGTTCTTGCGGAAAGCGCCAGGGACCGGAACATACTTGTCTAGCATCTTTGCGCAGATGCCGGTCTCCCTCTGATCGACTCCAGCGCGTCGTCCAGTGTACCTGACCGGGTCGTTTGGGCTCTCGCTCGTATCGAGCGTCGGGCGAGGTGCAAAGGGTCGCGGTCGCAACGCTCAGTAGCAAAATTCGTAGGGCTCGTGCCAGCAGGATGCGCAGAGATTGCCGTGATCACGGTCGACGTGGAGGGTTTCAGGCCCCTGTAAATTACAGTTGAAAGCGTGATCGACGCCGAGGTCAGAGGGGGCGGGTAATGACGGACGGGCGCGATGGACGGAGTGTCGAAGGGAGCGCGCGACACTCGAGCAGCACGAGGGAGTGGTGAAGGGGCGAACCGTCCTTGGCTTTCCGTGGAGCGAGCGAGCGGGAGGAGGTTGGAGGGCTGGCTGGTTGTTGCGGCTCCTCCAAGAGTGACTGAACGACTTCCAAGTTTGTAGGGATGGAAGTTGAGTTGTGTGCTTCTGCTAGGCGGCCCCTCGCTCCGCCTATTTTTAGCGGGACTCCGCCCCTGCAGCAGCCAGACCTGAGTAGCTGAAAAGCCCGCTGACTGCGCCCAGTAATTAAGGTCGGTGCCGGATGGATGCTGGGGAGGTACCGGCTTGAGATACGAAGGGAAGATCTCGATTTTACCCCTTTTCCACCTGCCCCTCGGCAGCCGTGATTTCTGGCCGCGCACGCAGTGGGGCGCTCACCATCGTCGGATTGCGCGGTCAACATCATCACAAGTGTGCTCACGCCCGTATTGCACCCGAAGAAAAACAAAAGGAAGAGGGTGAGGAGGGGTGCCTTGTATCTGCTACAATAATGCTATATGCTTAGGGTTGGTTAACATCCACAGTTATCCTCCAAACCCGAGGGAGTATGACCCATCCCCACCATGCCGAACCTTCCATTTTCCCCAGACGCCATTCCCCGCTCGTGGATCCTCAGTCTTTGCGTGCCCGCTATGCCATCAAAGGGAAGGAAATCGAAACTGTTCTAAGGTAAATCCGCCATACACTGCAAACATTGGTGCCAGCGCGTGAATTTGGAATGGATCGGGGGTATTAAAGAGCTTTGGAAGGGGATGATAAAAGTGAAGAAGGGGCCAAGGCGAGCATACCTATGGACCTACCTTAGAGGGGCGTTAGTAAATTGTGTATTAGTGTCTTTATGGGATGGGCGAGGGCAATCCAGGGGGCTTCAGAAGAATCTAGCCCCAGCGATGGACGCGTCTACCGAGGCGTTCGAATGGAGGCGAGGCCAATGGCGAAGTGCCAGAGAAGGTAAACAAGTGTGAAGGTATAGCAGTTCTGGATCGAGGCTTAATTTTCAAGCCAAGGTTGATGAGGGACGCAAGGCAGTAACATCATGATTTGCGGCGTTTCGCCTCTGCCGACCTCATTAGTGGACTCTCGTTGAAACTTTTGAAGAGATACACACCTTTACTCCTCATATTCATGCCTTCATCCAGGTTTGCATCTTCTCGCTGTCTCTTACCCGAGCTATCAATTTGCACAGGGTCTTTCTCACTAGACAAGAATTCTTGGATCTCAGGCGTAACTGGATCATCATTGTCGTCGTAGTCAATTTCATCCCCAGAAACCTCGTCCGCTCCGGCAGAGGCTTCAAGGGTCTTGTCACTTGTGCCATTCTCTGAGGACACCGTATTGCCGACTGCACGGCTATGATCATGCTCGTCTTCTAAGGGTTTCTCCGGTGAGCCCTCAAGTCCTAAATCTTCATCAGAAAGTTTTAGAAGATCTTGGCTGTCAGCATCATGACCTTCGTCGTATCCGATGTCGTCCTCCGGGTCTTCGGGATCGCGCTCGGAATCTTGGCTCTTTTCGTTGCTTTTGAGGCCGTTTTGAGTCTCAACCAATTGATTATTACCTTCATGTTCCCAAGCCTCGATTGCAGATTCCTCGGCCACGTCTTCGTGGAATTCACTCTCAAGGTAGTAGGACTCCTCATTATGTTCTTCATACTCAACGCCCGGTTCTTCTTGGCCATTATCGTCGACATCGGAAGGCTCCACATGTGCGATGACAGACTGCTCGGGTAGACTATCCTTAGTTGAAACCGGTACCGAGTCAAGACTAAACTCTTCTTCACTGACGACCACATTATGTTTCGTGTGCTTTTCTGGTTGCTCTGCCTCTTCGTCTGAATAATCAATCAGATCCTCCTCATACTTATTAATACCGTTCCCGCCAACAGTTTGAGAAGACTCATCCTCTGGTAGTAGCACTGTGGTTAATTCGTTGCTTCGCTTCGTCGTGGACTTATCAGATGGACTGCCAACGGGATTGGGCGACTTTAAGTCCGTGTCCGGAACCAAAGTTTGAGAGATTTCAGAATTATCTTGCACATCTTCGTGTTCTTTGTCAACCTCTCTTCGGTCAAGTTCTTCTGTCTTCGCATCGTCTCCGTGCTTATTCCCAGTCATTTCAAGTGATGCTCCAGGGCTGTTACTGTGTTCGGCCAAAGAAACTAGCTCAGACAAACCCTTACCCTCTGTAAATCCTGCCGCAAGATTCGCAAGTCGTTTTGCAAAGTTCGGTCTAACACCAAGTTGGACGCAGAAAGGCTGTGGCGAGTCTACGCCATCATTCCGAAGCAATCCTTCATATAAATTGAGAATCTGTCGCAGAGTAACATCTTGGATCAGCGTAGACGTCTGTGGAGAAACCTTCAGTATAGTGCTCAAAGAGTAATAGGTAGAGAGACTAACTTCCTCAACTTCGATACCCATATCCCCAATTGACAAGCAAAGCTCATCCTCGTTTGCCAGATCATCATGAATGACGTTGCGAATAGCTTTCAAGAAATCGGAAATCGGATTGTTGAGAATTGACGTATCTGAGAGGAAAAAAGAGTCGGGGTCGTCTAATTCAGATGTCGAGAATAGGGCATACTCAGTTTCTTGATATAAAACTAAAATCTCAGGAATTGGAAGTGTTTGCAAACCGTCCGTCGGATATGACACCCCTGGCTCGGAATGCAATCCCTCTTCATACTCATGCGATGCAACAGTATCCAACTGGTCTCGGGTGACTATATGTTCTTGAGACTCATCAGCCGACTTTGGGAGAGTGTTCAAAGGACTTGTCGGGTGTTCGCTAAGTTGAGGGCTTTTAGGACTGCGACTATGAGCGGAAGGAGGCGGAGAGTGTATATTGACAGCTGGCACTGTCACAGCCTCAGCTTGTATGTCTGCAGCATTTCCCGTAACTGTACTATCTTCGTCCTCGTGAGTAGCTGGATCGTCATAACTTTGGAGATCAAGATTATTGTTGGCAGTGTAACCATTAGGAGCGTCTTTGTGGCCACTTGCAACTGCTGTCTCTGTTACGGAAGCTGCTTGGACATGACCCGCATCTAGAGCGTCGTAATGCTCTTGGTAAGTGGTAGGACTGTTGGCTGCCATAGAGGTTATGATACCAGTCTCCTCAACCATGTTTTTATTGCTCTTATCCTGAACAAGATCTGGAGCGATCTCGTTCGCGTAATAAGTCTCGTTATCCCCTTCCTCATCGACCATTAGATCATCGTTTCCAGGAGTCGGGGAGGCCTGAAACAGAAATTCTTCGTCAGCAGTCTGGTGTGGAAGCGCATCTTCCAAGATGTAGTCTTCGTCCCCATGGCCAGTTGTAAGGTCGATATCTATGTCGATATCCTCGTCGCGAATATTATGACCATACTCGGAAGATATCTCCATACTATCATCCATCATTGTGAGGGAGATTACCATCACCCTAGCGGGCGAGGCAATCGTCAAAGGGTTGAAAAGATGAGGTACGAGTATTGCACGCCAGGGGAAGCTGTCAAAGATGCCGTCAATCGACCAGATCACAACGGCCTGGTAGATCGAGCTTTGGTGGCTCAGCAATGAGGCTTCGCGAAGTGGCAGCACAAGAGAGATAGCCTGCTTATAGGATCATGGGACCGGAAGCTTTTGTGCAGGGCGAATAAAGGAATGTCAAAGGGACATCGAGATGTGGTAGGCGTGGCGAAAGGTTAGGGCGCGCTGAATATGGGTGGTAGCATGGCCAGAGAGATATGGGATTGTCAATAAGAAATCCAACACAACAGTAGCATCGCAGAGATATCGTCAGAGGATGCTGTCGCGTTGCGCAATAGGGGTTTGATGCCTGAGAAATAAATTGTGTCAATATGTTTGCATGGACGTCCTTGGAGAGCTGCGTTAGGTATCTCGGTTGCTTTAGCAGGCGCTGTCGTCTACCGTAGCTCCTAATCCATTGATACCTCCAACCACACAACTTGTCCATGGCCAATTTCAAGATTCCAAGGACGTCGTAATCCACCACATCTACCTTCAAGAAGACCAGAGTCAATCACAAACATGGTGCGCTATTTATTCTCAGCTTTGCCCTCCATGCAGAACTGACTGTCCTCCAGGTCGTCTTAGCAGCTTCGATATGCACGCGGGGGGGGAAAGCTGTCCTTTCCAGGCAGTTTCGTGAAATGCAGCGCTCGAGGATTGAAGCCCTTCTAGCATCATTCCCAAAGCTAGCAGACTCTGGGACACAGCATACAACAGTGGAGCAGGACAATGTACGATTTGTGTACCAGCCGCTGGATGAGCTGTACATGGTTCTCATCACTAACAAACAATCCAACATTCTCCAAGATATTGACTCCCTACACCTATTCGCCCAGGTTGTCACAAGTACTTGCAGGACCCTAGATGAAAGAGAGATTTTGAAGAACGCCTACGAACTCCTCAGCGCCTTTGACGAAATTGTCACCCTTGGCTACCGGGAAAATCTGACAATCAGCCAAATCAAGACGTTCTTAGAGATGGAGAGTCACGAGGAGAGAATACAAGAAATCATTTCCAGGGTAACAGGGTCCCTTTCTCGAGATATACTTAGAAACTAATACTCCTTAGAATAAAGAACTGGAGGCTACGGAGGAGCGCAAAAGGAAGGCCAAGCAGCTGGAGATGCAGCGTAAGGAAGTGGCCAGGAGCGGAAGAAGTGGCGTGCCTCGGACACCAGTCTATCCTACCTATACCCCGCCAACCCGCAGCACTGTTGCAGATACCTATGATTCATATGAAGCAGAGAAGAATAAGACATATAAGTACGCTGCATCTTTCTTGCTCTGCAGATCCTCTATTAACTATTTCACAGAGCGATTGCCCCGAAAGGGAAAGGTATGCAGTTGGGCAAGAAGTCCAAGACTACAGACATGTTCGAGCGTGTTAGAGGAGACCTAGGTCCAGAGGGTGAAGAGGCGCCTCTGGCGCCACTTGTGCCGAGTCATCTTGCAGCAAGTGCCGATCCTACACATACACAAGGGCCTAGACAGTCCTCCTCACAAGACCGCGACGCTATCCATGTGACGATTTCTGAGACTATCAACGCCAAGTTGTCAAGAGAAGGATCTGTCAACTCTCTAGAGGTTAAGGGTGACTTACAACTACGCATCTCAGACCCCTCCTTAACCAAGGTCAAGTTAGATCTTGTGGCAAACGCAAGCCATGGCGTTCAATTCCGAACACACCCTAATGTTGATAGGGGGCTCTTCAATAGTTCCAAAGCTATTCAAATGAGCAATGTCACAAAAGGATTTCCAGTCAATAATTCCGTGGGAGTCTTGAAGTGGCGGGCGACACCAAAGGCGGACGATTCTAGTGTTGTTCCAATAACTTTTACCGTGTGGGTGAATAAGGGATCAGATGATACCCATAACGTTACGGTTGAGTACGAACTCACGGGAGGCGACCACTTGAAGGACGTGACGGTCACCATCCCTTTCGCCACCAACGAGCCCGCAGTATCCAGCTTCGATGCAACGTACGAAGTATCTGGAGACAGCCTTGAATGGACTATTGGCCTGGTTGACGAAGCGAATGCCACTGGGTCTTTCGAGTTTGAAGCACATGCGGAAGATGAAAATGAGTTCTTCCCAATGCAGATCAAGTTTGGCAAGACTAAGCCTTTCATTGACGTTGATGTAAGCCATTCTGTTTCAAATCACGATTTGCTCTGACATAGAAAATTAGGTAAATGACGTGACAATCCTCGAATTAAACGAAGCTGTTACTTTCTCGAAAGAGGTCAAGTCAATTGCAGATTCATATTTCATTGACTGAATTGTATGAGCAAAGGCCGGCTGTAGATGGATATGTGGAATTGACGAAGATTTGGCGGAATAGACGGGAATTCGCCTGCTTAGTTTGCTGTAGTGCTGTGGCCACAATAAAAGAAAACGTAGATCTCAATGGAGAAATATGAATCACGATATACTTGCAGCAGCCATCTTCGCAGTCATGCATATACAGGCACATTAAAAAACAGTTATTGTTCTTGGGTGCCATCTACGCTGATGACTTCCTTCGCTTAGTGTCCCAAGTGAAAAGCGCGTATCGCGTCGCTTCTCGACGGGACATACCCGCAACCTAACCTCTCCATCAGATATTCATGATGAGAACTATCAGCGATAGACAAATTTTGAACAATCCACCAGATGCGTAGTTAAACTTGGTGACTGGACGCAACATGGAGAATCCGGCAATCCTCGAACTATTGAGTGAGAAGACTCTGCACCAAAAGATAGATCCTCAACTCATAGCATACAACCCGTCCATGGAATTGTTAGCTCTTGGTAGCTCTGATCAACAAGTTGTGATATATCGTCTCAATGGCCAGCGGATATATGGGTCTGCATCAAAAACCGGTAACTCGCGAGTAGATGGTTTTTGCTGGAAACCTAACGGTATGCCGGCATCAACGCTGATAATAACGAAGCTAATACCAGATAGGTCAACTCTTTGCCATCGCCTGGAGTGATGGATCTGTGCGGTTACTTGGCCCAGAGACCAATAAAACTGTGCATCAATTCTCAACTGGCAGCAACACGACGGGCATCACGTGTATGGCGTGGGTATGCAACCGTACAAGTAGAAGTGCAAGATCGCCGACGTCAAAGAATCCCCTGGAAACTCTGGAGGAGCTTTTATTCGACGGCAATGTTTTGCCCAAATCCAAACTTGCTTTGGATTTGCCCCGGGATCTTTCTCAGATCGACATAGAACGGAGTTTGCCAAAACTGAGTGTCCTCGCCCCAGGAAGCACATCGTAAGTAGTGTCCTGCTTCTTTATTCAAAGACTAACAACGGACAGAGAAGAAGTGTTTAGCACAAGAGCGTCTTTAAATATGCTCTTTCGCCCCTTTGATCCAAGCGATAATGACTCTCTGGATGTCATGGTTGTTGGAACAAAGGATGGCGATATCCATCTCAGCATATACGACTCTTTCGTCATCGGATCATTTAGGTCTCCCTTCACTTTTGGAACTCTTCCGTTATACCTCGATCGTCATGCTTCTCATGAGGCATATTCAACTCATGCTTTGCTCATGAAATCGTCCGCCTCGGAAGGCAAGATATATTTTATTCCGATGGACCTTCGCTTTATATCAGCCTCGAGTGACTTCTTATCCATACTTTCATCTAGGTCAACAGCTCTACACAATCTATTGAGATACATCCGTCACGTTCAGACCCTTATGGCGTCCGAGTGGAAAGGGACACAGGAACTGCCTGCTAGATTCCTTGGGAACATAAACGAAACTCTTACTGAGACCTCAAATCGCGACATTGTACAAGCACTGTACCATTCTGTGGCAACAGGTCACACATTTCCTGCAGTACGTGACTGGTTAGTTGATGAATTAACAGAAAGGGTAAGGCATATATCTCTTTGGCCGACGATTTCACGCTGAATGCTGTAGGGGCACAAACGATGGGATAAAGCAGTAACTAATGGGCTAGAAAATATTAAGCGACTTGTTCATGAGAATATGCTGCCAGCCTTAGAGCGGTGCTCTGTCATCCTGAGTCGGTTTGCGGGTATTGCCAAATTCCAGGGCTCCAATGATAGCATCGGCTTCTCTAGCCATCAAATCAGCCTTATAATGGACACAGTTGCATGCCTTAATCTTGTCTGTTCTAAGATTTTGATCCAGACTGTTGATGAACTTGATCTATTTGCATCTTTCTCAACCTGGCTGCGTTATGAGATAGATAGACTCGTTTCCGATTCAACGTCATCCTCCACAAGCGATGAAGCAGCTGAGAAAGAGGGATCTATCGATCACAGTAAGGTTCTAAACTATATTCAGACAACTATGACTACGAAACCATTGGCAGTTTACTTCGGTCCTATATCCGATGTCGAGAGTAGCGACTGGGTTCACGAAGAGCAAGGCTTCCCTATGTTCAATTTACTTCATGAACAGCTTCAAAAACAGGAGCGGGGTCTTCCGTACATGAAACACCTTCCCCGAGTTGACTTCCTTTGTGATATTCTAACTCAGCAGGCTACCACAATATTTAGCCAAATAGCTGAGGCAGAAAAGCGCAACGTACTACTCGGCCAGGTACAAGAACTTGGCAATATTGAGAGTGGTGGAGTATGTGATATGAAAATGAGTCCCAAAGTATGTATGATTCGAGAAATCTCATATATATCTAGACTAATCCGTATATCTAGGATCATTCTTCTCTCCATGTTCATATTGCCCTCTTGCCAAAAGGCCACACAGCCAAAGGTATGATGTGGCCGGATTAAGCTTTTTCCATTACATTTGACTGAAGTCGTACCAGTTCAACTAATTCGGATTACATTGGCTATTGAAAATGGGATCAGCACTCTGCAAAGTATAGATTCATGCGCCATAGAACTAGGCGATGGTCGAATTAAAGATGTGAAGTTTGCAGATAGCTATACATTGCTCGTATTATGGGAGTCGAATGGTGAGTTTTACTCTACCGCTAGTGCAATATGGCACATATATCTAACGAAGTATAAGAGTTAACAAGTCTCCTGTGTATCCCGTACAAGGGTGACCTTGTAGAGAGTATCACAACAAACAACACCTTACGATATGCTCCATATACACCAGCAGTGCCTCCTAAATGCAGCGTGTTTAGCAACGAAGACGTCCTAGAGCGATTTTCAGGGTACCCAATTAATGGGGCTGGATCTTTCGTGCCAGAGACGATGGAAGTTCGATGGCAGGGTGGCCAGCCAGGAGACAGTATGTCAAAACGGTTAGTTATTTTTGGCACTGACCGGATGCAATACAAAGTGTTCAGATTAGCTGTTCCGCGTCCGAGCATGAGAGAAACAGCTGATAAAGACGTTCCAATGTCCTGAACTCCCAACACATGAGAGCAAAATAGTTCATTATTTTGTATTGCCATAGATGGGATGGAGACGGCGAGATTGCCGTTATAGAGAGAGCAAGAGGAAAACGTGAAGTAGTTTACATAACAGTACTGCAAGACGGATACGTGTAACATGAAGGTATGCTATATACAAGGTTGACTGCCGTTTTGATGGTCGCCGTTCCTTCTCTGTGCGTCTACTTACTTTACATTATTATAGATTAAAAGAACTCGGAGAATCACCTCTGGCTTTATAATTGTGTCTTTAGAAGTCGCAAATGATCAGCTCTCTAAGCCCTTACCCTCCTCCTGCACATTCCCGCCCTTACGTGGCATTCGCTTCCACGCTTCCATAGGCGTAAAGTACGCTCAGTCAGTTGCCCTTGGCTTTGCTTCATCTTAGTTAAAGGGAATTCACAATTTGTAGCTAGTTTAGACTATTATATCACCGAAATTGACGCACATAAAAATCTGACAAGAGTCGAGAGAATTGAGAGTCTTGCAAGTCCTGAGCAGCCTATCCAATAGAGATCGTACCAACCTGAAGTTTCTTGTAGTCCTAATGTTCTTGCGGATTCTGACAGGACGAGTTCTATTTAAACAAGTAGCAGTCTCTGCGGCCGTGGTTAACAAGTTCTATATCGAGCAGATCTAAGTGGTATCTACCGCGAAACGCTCATTGAAAAGAAATTGGTTGTCGCGTCTTTCGTGCCGTTTGTGTTTATCACGGCATCGATGCCATATTGTAATCAGCCTTGGAACATTAAGGCTGGGAATGCTTTGGTCCGTCCAAAGCAATACAGAAGACGAAAAATAATTTAGTTCGACGGGTCAAAGATTCTCCGCATCCACCACACATAATTCCAAGAAAGCATCCAATTTTCGAATCTCCTCTGCGTCTCTACCTTCTTGGATAACGCGGTTAATAGCTCCGTTATCGAAAGCAATTCCATACCATAGAAGCACTCCAAGGTCCCTGGCAAGTTTTACTGCCCTCATAACAGGAGCCTGGAGCAGCTCTGGCACCTGTTTCTTCAACTCATTCCAAAATATACTTCGTAGGTTAGTTGCGTGGAAATGATACCGGAATCCGCTAGCCGTCGGCCCCCCTAGAATCTCTTCGAGGCCATAGAGGCATATGCCAAACGGCAGTCGCTCAGCTTCCGCCCAGTCCACAAGACCACAGAGTTGGCCTGACGAGGGCTCTACTATAATATTCCCAGGAAGTATATCTCCATGCGTCAATACCCAAGGCAGCGCTTCGATTAGCGTCATTTGACTGAGAGTTTGCTCCGCCACGGGCCGGAATCGAGCCGGTAATTCGGCGCTGAGAGACTCTAATCGTGAGGTGATGGAGCTGCCGACTATTCCCAAAGGTATGCTTGTGATGCTTCCAAGGTACCACGATCTGGATACAAATGAAGCAAAGTCAACACAAAGTCTCGCTTGATATTCCACTCCGTCCGCCATGGTCGAGATCTCTCGAATGTGCTTCAACGAAACACCTGGAATTTTATTCATGCAATACACAAGTAAGCCAGACTTTGGAAGAGTTGCAATATGTCTAGTATCCGGAGCGAATGAGCCGTAGACTTCTCGTGCTGCCTCAACTATTTGGATATCAAGACGATAGTTACCAGGCCGGAACTGGACAACGTCGTCATCACCGACAAAAACAGTCAAAGAGCAGTAGCCTTGGCATGGGGCTATCAGCCATGATTTGCCAGGATAAAGACCATCGATGAAGCTGCAACAGTCGAGTCGATCCTGCAGCGTTAGTCCAGAGCGGATGAAGAAATCATCGACGGAAGACTCGAATGAGGGCAGGTCTGGCAAGGGGGCTACTACATCGCTTGAAGGGACCGCCATGCTCGAGATTCATGAATCAACCGATGATCAATACCCTGCTCGGCAGCTATGCAAATATGTCGCAGCATGACAAACTCGTAGCGCCATAAAACATATAGAAGGTGTAAATCTACAAGCTCTGAGACGGATATGCAGTGAGGAGAGAGCGTGATGGTTATGCCCGATGGGAGGGGAGGTGGGGGGGGATCCAATAGAAGTGAGCCATGAGGCGCCAGCTGCCGAGATCACTGGGCACCCATCACAATGGCACAGCTTTATACTGTACAGTAGCCAAAAAACTTCCCACGGAAAGGATGAAATCTATCTTTTTGTATCTTTGCTACGCTTACTATTTGATAGGGACTGGGTTAGATATGTGGATCCTAGTCTCAAGTCACTAGCCATTAAGCAGTCTGTAACCTATACATTTGGCAAGTTAGCTTCTAGGAAACAAAACATGACACTCTGGTTAATGCATCCATCTATGCTTTATCCCATCTCGTTCTATTGGATTTAATATATGCCGGGTATTATTCTATACCTCACGATTTGGCAGTACTTCTTCCAGTCCTCTCCATACTTACGGATGCACTTCTCCTCATCCCGCATTTCACGATGGACAAGCAAAACGCCAAAATAGACGATGTAGAAGTAGGTGAAGATCATTCCCCATCCCTTGGCGGTACCAGGCACAACCTGTGTGTAGTTTCCCGGCCCGCCGTACACAATGGAGTCGGCTTGACCAGGTGCTGGCGTCAGAGTACTCCGTTGAACAAGGAAGCCTGCGATGCCCGTTGGGAGACAATAAGCCCATGCCATGATCCAGTCGCCGAGATAGTTGATGTGCCTTGCGGTACCCCACCATCCGGAAATAATTAGTTTGGAGCCCGACTTCGTCTCCAGGTATTTGAGGTGAGCCACTCTAGGGTCGTTTGGATTGGTTCTGAAACGGTTCTTCTCATTGTTTGCACCCCGGAAGATGTAGTATCCCGTTCCAAGAACTAACAAAACTCCAGTGGTGCCTAACAGCCCAAGAGAAAGAGGATACATGGATAGGTACCGGACTTGGACGGAGTAGATAAACGGCACCCATGCTATATCTCCGAATGAAAGCATGAGGCCGAAACCGTCAGTGGTGATATCCATTGTGGTGAGGATGGCAGATTCCATCCAGTACGAGTCAAGGACGTAGAGAGCCTGAAAACTGGTGATAAGGGCAATGCTGTCTGTGATATAGCCGTATGTCCTATACTGCCTTGCCATGGAGGCAAAGTTGATAAGCATCCAACCCAGTAAACCTGGGCGGAGCTCGCAGAATGATTTAATATCGATTTCACCGATGAGAGGTATGGTTACTTGAGGATTAAGCTCGCGACCAATGAACCAATCGTACAACATGTTCCCTGTATGGCCTCCAGCTGCCAGCTCGCGTTTCTCGGAGTTCCCTGGTTTTACACTGAAACTGCGAACGTAGACAAAAGTTGCAAGAGCGTATGATATAATAATGTTTGCCGTAAGGATCTGAAGGTAATTGTCATATATGAAGGTCCAGATTGGGAAGTCAGCCCCCTGGGCAATCGTACCAGCTAGACAGATTCCGAGTGTGAACATAGTAGAAGACCAAGCTATCCCTCGTCAGCATTGGAAATATCGTCAGGGAGCCTGAATCCTACTGTTCATCTTGTATTTTAGTCTTCCCCCGGTTACAAGCTGGGTGCCTTCAACTTCTTCGCCTGGCAGGACCTTATAGAGTACCAAGGAAAGCAGGTAGTAGCCCAATACTTTCAAAGAAACATCCCAGCTACCCAATCCCAATATTCCATCTGATGGCCAGCCGATTTCTTGCTTCAGTTTTTCAATTGACAAAGTCGAAGGGGTGAGGGTGGACGGGACGGGGCAACCAGAGATTTCGTTGCAGAAGAAGACCGGAAGGTAACAAAGAATTGGGAGGCCAAAAGATATCGCGAATGCTCCGAGGCTAGAGATCATTAGTTAATGGTAGGTAGATAGTCAATGGCAATCTACTCACGGTCCACCAAACTCATAGCCATGCCCTTTGACAACTTTGGCGGCACCTTTCGTAGGTCCAGGTGCCATGGTGAAGAGCTGGGAATGCTTAATTCGGGTGATCAGTACAGGACTCGACAGAGAGTGTGTATTTAAATAATGCCGCCAATGTACTTACAAAGGAGTAGAAGTGAAAGATTCTGAATTCGCGGAACGCGAGTCGTTCTAGGTAGGCTGGCTACCCGAATTTAAAACCGCTAATTTTGTTAAAGAGTAATCGATCCCTGGCGCCACATTGCTTTGTCTTATGTAGTCTATATACACAAGATTGGCTGCTGCCTATAACTTTCTAGAAAAGAGAATGGAGGAACTTATTTGTGGAATAGAGCCCACCGCGTGCCGAGCACCTTATTATATCAATTTTGTACCAACCCACGCGCCAAGAACGTACGATTCATCCGCATCAATACCCGGCACGGCACTGACGCAGATCCGGACCTTGGTGCCTCAGGTACGAATACTCCTATTCCACTTCTGGACAGTTCTCGACTCTCTCAATACATTGCTGCCTCCGATCCTTCATCACGGAGTCTTAAACGTTCATACTTCATAGCGCCTCCAGGCGCTCATTCTATCTGTTTTCACCACGAAGACCATCATGCATCTGTCATCACTTCCAAATGCAGCCCTCCTGTTAATATTTGCGCTGACGGTTGTGAGCGCCGACGACAAAACGAAACCTCACGCCGATCCGTGTACAATTGCCTCCTCAAGCGGCGCCTTCTTTGATCTCGGATCACTGGCAGTGCTGCCAGTCGAAGAGGGAAAGAAGCCCACGAAGACCCAGAAGACAGAGAGTTGGCATGCGAAGGGATACGACTATCCAGCTAATTTTACTCTTAATGTCTGCGCTCCGGTCATAGAAAAACTCGATAAAGTTCAGGGAGTGGACGAGGACCTCTGGAAGGATGTAGGCGCCTACTATGCGGTTGGATCAAAGCAGTTCTCATTAGGGTAAGCTGATCTTGCGTCATGCTCAAAGGCCCGATATTAACTTAACCGGATTAGACAACAGTCCTCAAACCTGACTATCCGTGGCAGGAGGCTGATACTTCAGTATATAAATGGCTCACCATGTGGTGAATCGTCAAATTCGAAACGTGCAGCGCTCTGGAGTGACGACGATGAGGAAGACGAGGATGATGATTATGATGACGAGAAAAAGCATAAGGATACAAAAAGTATCCGCCGCAAGTCGGCGACCATATCCTTTCATTGCGACAAAGATCCACTGGCCACCGGCGCAGTTGCCTCGTATGTCAGCGTTGACCCAGACGAGTGTGCTTATTTCTTCGAGGTCCTATCCCCGGCAGCCTGTGGTGGCGCCGCACCTGCGAAGGAAGGGCTAGGCCCAGCATCCGTCTTCGCCATTATTGGCGCTATTGCAATTCTTGTATATTTTCTCGGTGGTGTGGTTTACCAACGGAATGTAGCCCATGCTCGAGGCTGGAGACAGCTGCCTAACTTTACGATGTGGGCAGGTATTTGGGGTTTTATAACGGTAAGCCGGCAAGGCTTTCATAAACGATCTACACAAATGTGAATTTGCTGTAGACCAATTTGGACTGTACTGTTCTCTGCAGATACATTCGTCCGACTGGGGAACTAGGTTATCCCAGAAGAGGACTATAGTCTCCTGGCGGTTCATTGCTGCTTGAACGGTATGGTCAGGATCTGCATCTGTCACCCCTCTCACAAGACCGTTGACATTTATTGTTCAATCTGGTATATTTTACGAAGATATATATCGACTTGCTGACAGCACAACTTACAGGATTTTGTCATTATTGGCACATCTTCTTGTGCTAGACTTCTCCCAGGACGGAGAGGATATAGTGCACTCTCTGTTTCAGCTAACGGAAACTCAAGTGGGAGAGGAAGATACCGACCCGATGATGAGAACCGACTAATTGACCAGCTCGATGAGGAATGGGATGATTAGATGTAAAGCGAGGGACGTGTAAATTTGAATCGGCGTTTCGGGTAGGCATCAGTACCCTGGCTGGTATTAAACAGCATTGGCGGGAATATAAGAGGCCTTGAGAACCAGTAAAGATAGAATGTATGATTGTATTTCAGCGTATGTAGTATCCGCGTGTGCATGGAATTAATTACTCCCGTGGAGAACTTACAGCTTACCACTCACTTATTCTGATCCGGGAGCTAATATAGTATTGGTTGAACGTCGTAATACGCTACCAGGCTCATGAGTTACTGGCCACATTTGGTGTAATTATCTTTGACATTCATCTACAGTATCTAGTTATGGAAATCTTTTCCTCACTTGGCCAGACAAAAAGGGCTCGTGTAACTGTGCGGTCTCAAGTAATAGCGCTCTTAAAGTTTCGTGTGATAGGAAGCTTCCAAACTTCAACTATCTGCAGATTCGCCTCTTGGAGAAAGAGGGGTTTATCTCATTAATATGTTTGCTGCGGGTATAAATTCCATGCTCCTTATAACACACTACCGTGACCTCCAAATAGCCCCAGCAGCAGGCTTACTTTGGTCGTCTTCCATAATGTCATCATTCATGTCTTTGATCCATTCCACTTCCATACGCATGGCATCCTGCTCGATTTGCCCCATCACAGTTAGTTCCTTTAGCATCCCTTCAACTAAGCTGCCGCATCCTTCCATAACGGTTGCTAAGCTTGAGCTGCCACCAGGCGACCTAAGGTCTCTTAACTGGCACTGCCACGACTCTAATTTTCTCCCCAGGATCAGGCAGTCGTTCTTCCAGCTTGCGTCCAACTCTTCTATGAAGAGGATTTCCTCATCTTCATCGTCATGATCTCGGGACCTGGCTTCCATTATATACTGGCATTTACCAAGCCACCTCTCGAATTTCTTCACCGTCCGGGCGTATTTCCCTCCCGATTCACCCAGGTTCCAGACCCCATTCACCACCTCGTCGAGTATCTGGATCTTTTCTTCCAGTCCCCACCCAGGTGCCCCCAGACCTTGCCAATTTTGAAACGCAGCAGCGTTCACCTTACCCATCTCCTCAACTTCGAGCCCAATTAATGCCTCATTCCTGTCGACAACAGATTGGAAGCGATCGCCTAGTTTTCTTTTCGCACTGGCCCTCCATTCTCTGTCCACAAGTGCTGCACCCTTATGTAGGAGGTGAAGCTGCAACAACTCATTTTGTAGCTTGGATATCTCAGCAGATATGGCAATGTTAGAAGGCAATTTACTTGGCGATGGCGGGGCGAGGTAGGCAGCTAGATTCGGTTTAGGCGCCGGGTTCTTGGCGGGAGAAAAGTGCTGCTGCAGAGCAGAGAAAGGCTTCTTGATTTGAGGCTCGGCCAATGTTGGTCGCGAGGTTGCCTCTTCGGCGGACCCTCGAGTAGGTGGTCGTAGTGCAGAGCCTGCGGTTGAGACAGTTGACGAGGATTTCGCACGCGTATGGCTGGGCACACGAGGCGCGGTGGATGCAACGCTGGCTGAAGGATTGCGGAGATGCCGTGAAGTAGTAAGTGGTGGTCTGGATCGATCTTGCTTGACGGGTTCTGAACTCTGGCTGCTACTTGATTGCCGCGTGGAGAATGCTCTTTGGGGCCCACCAGTCGTAGGCCTGCCTATGTTGGCTCGTGCCGAAGGAGGCCGTATCGAGGCATTGCTAACAATACTGCTTGCAGCACTAGGTGGCCTCGTAGATGTGGATGTGATATTTCGAGCGGGGGGCCGGATTGGTAGTCGGCTGGGAGACTGACTGTTTTTATCTCTGGGTCGTGGCTCTGGCAGCTTCACATTGTTCTCGTCGGGGTCCTGGGTAGATTCACGCGTATTTCTAGTGCCAGCATCTGAAGGTTTACGCAGAGAGCGCGATCGCGAAGGCACAGTCGCCATATCTTCATAGCCGTGGTGGGTGAAATGTCGGTACGGTATTGACATGACCTGATGTTTGCTTGCGCTGCAAACTGGGCATGCAGGGTTCAGGGTTCAGGGTTCAACCGAGGAGGCGTTTCAACGACATTCAAGAAGCTTGGGGGGGGCTAATATTATCCAACCCCCTTTTCATAATTTCACAACTTCACACTCACAGCCCCGACCAATTCCGTCTCTTATTCATCGCGTGTCTCTACGCAAATCGGAGCCCACAATGCTTCCAGAAACGGCATTTCCCTTCTCCATGGGTGGAATTCGCGTCGTAACCCCAGCATTGGTCCACTGTGGCTGCTGAGGCGCGTGTGAAGATGAAATTGAGATTCTCTCTAATGCCATCATACTGCCCCGCTTTGAGGATCTCCCTTGTCCCCTGGAATCGAGAACTGAGTGTCGTGTGGCAAATCCCTTTAAAGCATGAATAGACAAGGTGGGCTGTGCTGCTCAACTCGTATCGTGCAGTCACCTCAGTCTTTCCTTCCCGTGTGGGTCTCCCTACGTATACGAAGGAGCATGTTTTCTTCTGCTGCTCCTCTGTACGGTAGTAACGCAGAGGTTTATCGAGATTGCGGTTGCAGGGAACAGAAAGAAAGTTGGCGGCGTGGAAATGGCGCATAAATTTCCACGCGTTCGCGTCAGCAGGGTATCGACTTGGGTGTAAGGCTGAAATTGGTCGTCGTTTCAGTTGCTCCGGGGCTAGGCAGAATGCCCGATAATAAGTGTTTCCTTATAGCTCGAGCTTGTCAGCGGTTTCTCAGTGGGTCATAGCATTTCTAACAGTTATTTTGCGCCATTTTCCCCAGTAAGATTCGGATGAAGCCTATATTTCCTAACGCGTCTTGTCGACGTCTATCAACGCCTTCAACACCTTCAACGCCCAAGAGTCACGGCACAAGCAGACAGGTTGCCGAGTTCTGATATGATAGCCTCGGGTTTATAGTCGCCCTGAGAGTGTTGAAAGCTGAAAATGGCGTCGACTGAACCAATTCCGCGTCGGCCGGTTCTACCTCCAAAAAGCCCTACCAGAGCTGGCTCGGTGAAGTCGGCCTCCTCATCTATCTACTCGGACTCACCCGGCTTCGCTCGAAGTTTGTCCAACAGCAGCCGAGGGACAAAGGACTCACTCAGCGGTATCGATTCGGAAGCAGGTTCGGCGCCGCCAGTACCACCTAAAGCCCCAAGACCACAACTACCTCAAGCGCCCAAAAATGGACAAGAGGATCCTGTATCAAAATTCCAAGCCTCTCCGCCACGGGGACCGGAAATTTGGAGACGGCGGTCCGTGAAGAGCGACAGGAGCCTCTCGATTACAGACCTCAAGTTGGTGGAGAGTAATGGTGCTACGGTCCATTCCCCTCAGAAGCCACTACCGCAATCCACACTGCCTACCGCTCCTACCCAGATTCCTCGAAGCTTACCAGGTCGAAAGCCGGTGCCTCTACGCCCTGCACCTCCACAACCTGGCTTGATGGGAAGCAAGTCCTCCAAATTGATAAATAAAGATAAGGGCATGTTAGAGGATTCACGCAGTGATGAGACATCGGCACAATCTCAGCCTCCTGTCCCAAGACTGGGAACGCCCGTCCATCTGAAAGCAGAAGAGGAGCAGCCTTTAGCCGGTCAATTATTATCACCTCTGCCCCTAGATCAACATTCCAACCCAACAACCCCGGCTATCCCTCCTAAGTCAGAATCGCGCAGGGACAACGCTTCAACCCTTGGCGGCGTGATAAACAAGCCAAACTTCCTCTCGACAAACTCGAGAGAGCAGAGCGAAGCTCTCACAATCGCCTCTGACCCAGCAGTGAAGCGGTCACCACAACCCCGGCAACCTTTCACTGCCCGTATACTCACTACACGGCTCTCGCCATCATCCGCCTCAGAGCTGGCTTCACCTCTTACCATCCCTGGCTCAAACTCATCCCCTCTCCGGTCACCAGCGTCTGCAGGGGCCATCCTACCTGGACCAGAGCTAGGCGTCGTACACTTCGAGTGCTATCAGTCGCACAGGCAGATGCGGAATTCGAAAAACACCGTGTGTCCGGTAGCGTGCATGGTATGTCAAAAGAAGGACAAGGAGATACGTTTCAGATGTACGTGGTGCTGCTTGAGCACCTGTGCATCCTGTATGCATGCTTTATCTTCATCCCCTGGGAAAGACCTTAGGTCGTGTTTAAAGAAAGTAGGGAAATAAGCTTCTAGGTCGGTTATTAGGGAATGGGACGATAGACGGCTGGCGTTTCTGGAGGGCAGATTGCGTTATAACATAGCTTATGATGGCTCATGAGTGATGAGGGGCGGGTTCTTCTGCTATGCTCAGGCAGAGCCTGTGTCAATAGGGTGTATATACAGGAAGCTGTCAGTGGGAAAGTAACGTCGAATCCTATACGTGTACAGAATCATGATAAATTGGGTATCTCTGATTGTAACTGGAAAGCACCGAAATTACATGTGGGGGGTAACCGTTAAATCGCTCTCACTCAAAATTGCAGTGCTACCCTCAGAAACAGCTGATAGGAAGTAAAAGAGGTCTAAATGAACGGGAACCGACAGATATCCGGTAATGACATGAGCACAGTTCTATTATTGTGCCATCTACGCTTACTCTGCCACTGTCTTGAAGTGAGGTCTGAGCAGGAATGATCATGGAATTCTAGATCTCATGAAATGCTAGCTGCTGGGCTTCTGCCCGAAGATATCAAATACGCTGGAGAGATTTCCTCTCTTTTAAGAACACTGCTGTCAGTACTAGCTCTAACACAGCTGTAGCAATGAAAGTCCAAAGTCTCCCTCCGTGAGCCATCTATATCATTGACATCACAGGCTGCCTCTCCTTGGAAACGCCACTCCTTCGACAGCAGGGCTGTCGGTAAACCACGTGCATCTGTCACCAGCCATCTCATTCACCAGTGCACAAGGTAAACCATTCCCCTCTTCGAAGATCTTCTTCATGATATCCTTCTTCCCGCCTCCCGTAGCCACAAACGCTATCCTGAGGCCCGCAGTGACGACAGGTAGAGACAGCGTGATTCTCGTAGGTGGCGGCTTCGGCGAATCTTCAATAGGCAGAACCCAACCACTCGTCTCTCGCAACAAAGGATGGCCGGGGAACAAGCTGCACGTATGCCCGTCCGGTCCGCAGCCCAGCAGCAGGAGGTCGAAGAGGGGTAGCTTGACGCTGTCCCGTGCAGCAAAGCTCTGGACCAGCAGCTTCTCATACTGGTCTGCCAGCTCCTGCGCGTCGTCTAGGAAGTTGACATCGATTGGGTAGACGGTCGGCTTGCCCGCGTCAGTGGGGATCTTGTCGAGGAGCTCGTCTTTCAAGAGGCGATAGTTGGAGTCCTCGTGGTCGAGGGGCACGGCTCGCTCATCGGCGAAGAAGACTTCCCACTTGTCAAACCTGATTGTGTCTTCGGGGGAGGTCGGCGGGGCCAGCAGCGCCTTCGCCAGCGTCTTGGGCAAGGAGCCGCCCGAGATGGCGACTTTGAAGACGTCGTGCCGGTTAAGCGCCATCGTCTGACATTGGACAATGTAGGTCCGCAAGTTCGTCGCGAGAATGTCGACCGTAGAGAACACGAACAGATTGGGCGGTCTACTTCCCATGGTAGCGTTGGGGGGAAACGACGCTCTCGACTGGACCTAAGGCAGGCGGGATCCTATGTATCTGCGACGATAATAAATGGAGGGTTAGGGGGGTCGGACGAGATTGCGATTTAGGGATTTGGGTCTCCTCTCTGTGCAGAGATAGCAGACAGGTCCAAGGTGGGGAGGAGCGAAAAGCAAAGTTGATGAGGTAAGGTTGGCACTGGCCCTCTGAGGGATAGAAACAGCACAGAGACAGAGACAGGATGAGAAAGAGAAGAAGTGGAATGGGATGGGGATGGGATGAGATGGGATGGCGAAAGGCGAGATTTAACTTACCGGAGCACAGAGGAGGAGGTACGTAGCCTTGGATCAAGGAGCGCGGTGGCAGCGGCCAGGAAAGCACGGAATGACGGTCGGTGGCATGGTTTCGCGTTCTCGGCCACCCGCCAGCATAATACCGACCGAGGGGACCCGACGGGCACAGTTCAGTTCATGCACAGTACTGTACATCTGAGCGATGGCATGATTACATCCTTCGCCGCTCAGGATCATGGCTGCTCCACTTGAGGCTCTCCTCTACCTGTGTGATGCGAGATATAGAAGGAGTCCTTCAGGTCAGGTAAAGTTCCTTTCAGCTTGCATATAGAGGGGTACTTTACATCACGTGACGCCGATGTCATCGTCTCCCCCTCCCCCCTTTTTAGACAGCTTCCAATCATTTCCTGCGTCAGTCCATCCGCCCTGTTTCGAGAGGGTATGGATTATGGCTTGGGCAGAGGGCCTCGATGTTAGGTTATATCGATTATAGACTGTCTAGAAGATGTAGATATGCAAGTATAAAAAATATATACACAAGATGCGTGTATATAAACAGCTGCTGCGGGGTATATGCCAGTGTTGGTACAAAAGAACCACAACTCTTCGGGATTCTGTCGGCGTATTCGTGGCTGCGAATTCAATATTTATGGTTTCCTCCAACTCTGCCGCTACGCCTTCATTCCTCACTAGCAACTCAACTTTTCAAAGGGGTAAGCAACAATGCGGGTGTAGAGATGACCCAATCATTTCTGAACAATGTGATGCCGTTGACGCTGTCGTTCTCATGGTGCAGGCTCGGCATGGGGTGATACGACTTTCCGCGAGTCCACGGTGGTCTTGCTCCGGGGCTGCGACGTGTATGTTCCGGCTGCATCAAAACCTGCGGAATATAATACGGGATAGGTTAACTCAAGATCCGTACTGAACAACTCGGATTCTGCGTCCGGTAATATTATTTCTCGGAGATCACTCGCGGTCTCTGTGATATTGCCGGTTCCAATCCAATCGGGATAAATGTGGCTCCGACTTCCCTTCCTGAGCCGCACGTAAGCTGCCTGGTTCTTGACATATTATTCACACGCCGAGCCTGACAGATCTAGGAACTACATCCTATAGTCTTCCGGGAATTTTGATTCCAAAACTCGCTAGATGCATCGCTCCGTTCATCCCCAGATTCTTCTCCGCCATCCTTCCCCACACTTGGAGCCAAAACGTTAAGCGACCCATTTCACCTATTCGGGGGCGCCTTCTGAAGCTTTACCTTTCCGTGGACTTGGCTGAACTCAAACCAGTGTAAATCTAGCACGACGGGGCCATGGAGTTGTTCCCCAGTCTAGGAATATCCGGGGTTGGCAACTGGAGGCGCTCAAGTGAGCACATGGCCAGATGTAGTATTCCGAAGGCACGACTTCGTGGAATCACCTTTAAGCATATGAATTGACTTATGCAAATGAGCGCCATTTTATATGTCCTGCAGTCCTCGTTTTATCGTCAGGAATCGATCCACTGAGCACATCTTCCAATACTCTATCAAAAACTCAGAAAACAGCATGAACGATCCTACTGTAGTTAATGACGCGGACAAAGCGCAGGGCTCTGAGGTCGAGCAGTTTGACCTTGCTCGGGAAACAGAGCTAGCACATATCGCCAACTTCCAAGAGCACGAGCTTGGTATATATAAGTCACTAGTTCATTATCCTTGGGCATCAGCTTGGTGCGTCTATGCCGCTTGGTGCATTATATTGGTCAGTTTCGACGTGCAAGCTTCCGGCAGTGTTGTGGGCATTCCCGAGTTTCGCAAGGACTTTGGGTATCGGTTCAATGGCAACTATGTCCTTCCGGCCAGCTGGCAGTCTGCCTTTGGTGGAGCGCCAATTGGAACGTACGTATTACGGCCCCTACTCTTGTGCGATTGTCACTGATTTGTTGCAGGGCAATAATCGCCTCCCTCGTCTCTGCAGAGCTCGCCGATCGGGTTGGTCGAAAGAAGATCCTTATGGGTGCCTTGGTCATATCTTTTGCAGCTGTCACTATAGAATTTGTCGCTACGACCAACACAGTCTTCTTTGTGGGTAAGTTCCTGAATGGATTCATGGTTGGTACAATCGCAACGGTAATGATTAGCTATATCGGAGAAGTAAGTCCGAGTTCATCCTTTTCTTCGAATTTACTGACTGTTAATTAGATATCCCCATTGGCGTTACGAGGTATTTTTACCTGCTGCGTCGGTATCTCATACGGCATCGGGCCACTGGTGGCCTTCATTGTTATCAACTCCACAGGGCAGACAGACTCCCGCTGGGCATATCGTGCTGTCTTTTGCTCACAATTTGGCTTCGCAGCCGTCGCTACTGTCCTTGTTCCCTTTATGCCCGAGTAAGTAAAACCGATCTTTATAAGATGAATGTTAGTTTGCATATATAACGCCCTGTCTCTTCTCTAGATCCCCATGGTGGCTCGTTTCTAAGGGACGGAAAGAAGCTGCATTGAAGAACCTCCACAAGCTTGGTCACACTGGCGAGGAAGGCCGGATGAAACTGGCACTTATCGAGCTCACACTCCAAGAGGTTCTCAACGAGACTGAGGGTGTGACATATATGGAATGCCTACGAAAATCCAACTTGCGTCGAACTATAGTCAGCATCATGCCTCTGCTTATTCAAAGCTTCTCTGGAATCGCCTTCGTCGCTGGCTATTTCACCTACTATCTCGAGCTAGCGGGCTATGACACATCTTTAAGCTATAGAATCCAAATTGCACAGCCTGTCCTTTCAATTTTGGGAAATCTCATGGCTGCGGCTTCGGTCGACTACGTCGGGAGACGAAACGTAACTTTCTATGGCCTCATCATTCTAACAATCTTCCTCTTGATAACTGGAGGGTTGGGATTAGGACATACCCAGCCCGAGATAAAAGGAACCGTTGCATTTATCTTGATCTATAGCTGGTGGTACAACGTGGCTATCGGTTCTACTGCATTCTCTTTACTCTCCGAGGTATCTACCTCCCGCCTCCGCGTCAAGACTGTCGCCATAGGATATGCGCTCCAGAGTAGTGTCAATCTTATGTGGCAATTTGTTATACCTTACATGTTCAATCCCGATCATGCAAACCTGGGAGCCAAGATCGCCTTCATCTTTGGCGGACTATGCTTCTTGTGCATCATCTACCTATGGTTCTGTCAGCCCGAGACTGCTGGACGATCGTACCAGGAGTTGGATGAGATGTTTGCAAAAGCAATTCCAGCTAGGAAGTTCAAGACGTACAGGACTGATGCGCAGATTCAAAACGAGGCTACTCTTCAAGGTATAAAGACAGCGTGAAAATAGTCGGGACTAGATAAAGTTGGGGTACTAGGATAAATTGAAATATCTTCTTGATCCCTGAGAATAAGCTACAGGTGACTTTTTATATGCCCTTCTAAACAGATATATCGCAACTAATTAGCTTTCTAAGGAAATATCATGCCGTCAATGCCTAGCATTTTTCTTCAACTTTTTATTAGTGGGCTGAATCACCACTCTACGATAACTCGTCAAGGGTGTGCTACCGCTGTCTTGGACCTCGAGAATCAGGTGAAGAGGAGAACCACGCTCAAGAGGAGTTTTCTCTCTGAATAATATACACGAATGATCTGCTGGGGGAATCGAGACTTGCACTACAGAGCCTTGAGAATTAAGCGCCTGTATTTTAAGATCCGCGACCTCGGTAGTGTGGTAGGTCTGTACAGCACTTGGCTCACGATACTGATACCATTTGAAAAACAACTCGTCACCATCAGGATCATGAGTGGCAGATGCATCAAATGTGATGACCGAATTGGCTTCGGCCTCCATGTGAATAGGTCTGATTCCGCGGTCTTCGTTGATGGAGATTACTGGATGATGGTTCGCCTTCGCAAATTCGGGTGATAAGGTCCACTGCATGCGAGCAGCGAAATCATTCTGAAAGGCGTTCCTCCATCGCCAAATCGTTGCCCGATTGGAAGTATGCTTCTTGCCATCAACTCCGGTAACTTCATCTGCAGCATCTGCGTGGTGGCCTCGGGGAAGTCCGTGGTCGCTCACGTTGATTGGAAGGTATCGGCCTCCCCAAGAACCATAGGAGGGTTCCTCTGGTACGCCGAGGCCGTTTTGAATCAAGTACAGAAATGTTGGTGTGTCGCCCTCCACAATAAACATAAAATCGGGGTATGCTGCGCCCAGTGGGCCTATTTGTATGTGCTCTTTGATCCAATTGTGGGTCACTTTCGAGCCATCTGGTCCACCCTCTTCCCCTGGCAACTGGCCAGAAATCCCCCCCCATGCCGCGGACGAATATTGATTCCAACCATGAACAGAGCAGATATAGAAGATATCGGGCCACTGTTGTCGGATCCAAGCACCAGTGTCATCCTGGTCGGAAATGGTGTAAACACGCAGCTTTGACCGCAGTTGGGCCGCATCTGAACGATCTCGTATCTTATACAGGACTTGGGCAAGAACATTGGAGCCGCCCCATACCAAAACCCAGAGTGGGCTATCATCAGGGTATAGCAGGCGCTCCAACAGCAGCTTGCCTCCGTCGCTAAGTGGGATATCATCTCCCACGACGGCCATCCCATATAGCTAGGCGCATCTGTCAGTCTCTGAACCCAATTTGGCAATCTCACTTGCTTACTGGTGGTCCGGATCGCACAACACTTCTAATTGACTGAGCGGACGGGTAGGGAGAATCTGGATGGACATGGGCATTGAGATTATGCACAACGGCTTCGTAGGCATCGATGATTTCGTGCAGACTTTCCGGGGCAACCTTATCCCTAAGCCAGGTAGAAGTCGTAGCAACCACGCCCTCTGTGCTGAACTGATTAGAATAGGTCAAGTACCGACAGAAAGATTCGGCATCATCGGGCTCGTTGGTGATGTCAGTTAAGATGAAGACCCTGGGTTTGGAATCGAACGAAATGAGAGCCGCAGTCGGAAGAAGAGACATGATTGCGAGTTCAATTCAGTTTACCAGCAACTGCCGTTCGAATTCTCCGGGCGGAACCAGATACTTAGGGAAGAGGCTGTTTCATAAAAATATAGAATAATGTTGAGTACCTGGAGGTGGTGCTAAGTTCGAGACTGAATAGGCAATGTTAGGCGTCTCCCAAAAGAGCATCTCTAGCCACGAACCATCATTCAGTTCCGATTCAAGACCCGTTCAAGCAGCTGCCGGAAATAACTCAATCATTCCACTGAGCTGGGTTGTGTTAAGGGTGGGATATATGCTCGCCGAAAGGTGAAGCGTTTCGTCCCTGCATTCAGAGATTTAATCTAAAATGGCTTCATTCTCACCGTCTTGGAATGAAATAATAGGACTTTGACAGATCCTCAGCAGCTTCTCGTATGGCCCCAATATTATGCTCAGACGTTGCGGTTGCGCCGGGGAGCATCTAGCACAGAATGGCCTGCACATTTTGGGGGGGGAGTAGCCGAAGATTAGGCGGGGTAATTTGCAGCGTGTATTGCTCTGGTCATGTTCGGGTTATGTATTGCAGTCTTACCGTCTCTCAAATGACATACCTACACTGGACTATTCTCGCGAGGACCAGGGAGAATGTATAATGTCTCGATCTAGTCGGTTCTTCTCCATATTCATGTCACCAGTTCAACTTACGGCAGTGTTTCGTGCTCTTTCTCGTCTTACACGGGATCCCAACTCCTACTGGCTCAAAGTCGGGGCCAATATTATCGTCTCAACGACTAAATGGATTGCCCGGCAATAGATATCTTTACAACATCTTCATCGCGGCCGATCATGGAGATGACTGGCTTCACAGAAATACAACTGATGGTCCGATAATCGATCTCAATTGGCTAGCAAAAGGATACGGGATTCCGCCTGGATTCCCTGTTAGGCTCTGTCAATGTGCCAGCAGCTATTCGAGATGATATGTAACGGCGTTAGGCTCTTACCCCGGACTTAATAACGTCACTGGAATGAATCAAGATGAAGAATACGAATCCATTGCAGTAGGAACCACATGGAGGACATCTATAGGTGAGGTCCAGAGGGGACTGCTATATGCATACACAACTGCATAAGGAAAGACTATTTACCTCATGAATTGCATGTTTCCGAGAATATCTTTGACTCCACATTCTTGTGCGGCGTCTTCGAGTGTAGCTAAGCCTACAGCAGCTGCTAGTCATATTCTAATTAACGTTTGCATAGACCTGAGTTCGCTCAGGGCCAATTAGAGCAGTTGGGGGAAGCGAAACCGGCCGACGTAAGTAAGTGCACTTTCTGTTTACTGTGAATAGCAAACATCTAAGGAGAGTGACTTGGGTCGATTCTAATTTGTCGCATGAGAGCTGACTGAATTATCGGGGCATATGTTTATTCTCTGTAACTTGAACCACGTCCTAGAAAATAAACTTCTCTTTCTCTCTGGCCTCGTTGCCTGCCCTTATAAACAAGAAACATGATTGGATAATGGAGCTTTGCTTTACGCCGAGTTGCCTATTAGGATCAAGTATCCGCGAGCGGGGAGCTTTTAATTGTGCTAGAAAATAGATGTAGAAACCTTATCGTCCTACATCGCCGTGCATTTTGTAGCGTTAACCTGTTCCTTACAAAAATATTTACCTCCGGTGGCTACCAGCACCGGCCCAGAAGGAATAGATGGCCTGACCGGGTGGTAATTTACGTGATTATACTCAGGCACTTGTTAAATCTAGTCACATCGTGGTCGTGCAAGGACAGGCCGGGACGGCGTTAGAATCCAGGACTCCTAGCGAGCTTCATATATGCATGTCTGCTGTGGGATATCTTTCCAGCCCACTACCTGGACTCCTAGGAACGCCGCCATGCACAGAGATCAACTACGCGCCTATTTGATCACACAATAATTTGTAACGCTTCAGTCCGCTACTGCCAAGTCTGCGCGACTTCGTATAGATTTCGCCAATTCTTCCATAGAATGACTCTCGTCTTGAATTTCTCTCAACGCCTTCTCAGCCTTAGTGCATCGTTCACGGAGATGCCGTATCTCGCTTTTAAGGCTCTCCACAGACTCCTGTGAAGTTTCCAAGGTGTTGGGTATCTGTTCATCAAGGGGAGACTGGTCTGCGCGTTCGATTTTTAGGGGCCCTGCTGAATGTGGGGGTGATTTCCCTGTACCCATATCCATCTCTTCCGTAACCCGTGTGGTATGTGCGATCTCTGCAGAAATTATTTCCCCATCGCCACTACTGCTCTCTCTGCCTTCAGCACTTAGTGCCACGATCTTCCTCTCCATCTCCTCTTTTATCCGGTTCCAGGCTCTCGTCTCATCCGCCCTCAACTCCTCCAGCCGACTGGCTTTGTTAACAATCTCAATATATTGTGCACCTTCTTGGACTGCCGCCTGCCGAAATTCATCTCTGCTCCGAGACAGTTCCTCCACATCTCGTTCCAAGTCCATAACCTGGGATTGAAGTCGCAGCTTCTCTTCTGTGAGACTGATGATCTCGTTATCTGACACAGCGTGCTTCTTCTCTAAAGTGCTTGCTCGGGTTTGAGACCGCGAGAAAGCTGCAAGAAGCTTGTCGTGTTCGCCCTGCAGCGAAGACAGCGCCATCTTCTGAAGCGATACTTCATGCTGAAGAGCAGCTGCATGTTCTCGAAGAGCAGCCTCTGACGCTCGGGGTGCAGCAAGGGGAGGTAGATAATTGTCAATGGTATGGTTGACGCTCAAAGGCGTGGGCAAATTGACACCTTGCGAACTTGTTGCAGGCGAAGGGGCAGATGGGGAAGGGAAGTTGAGGGACGTTGGCGACGGGAAGGATCGGCCTGGCGGCGAGGGCAGCTGGCGATTTGGTGCCGGAGGAGGATTCATGCTAGATAGTCTTGGGCCCTGGCTATCGGAGGAGCGCAGAGCTGGCCGATAGGTATGTTGGGGCCTTACCGGTGGTAATTCATCCCCTGCTAAGCCTATCGCTGAGATTCCCCGTCTCCTCTGGAAAGTGAAATCGGAATCAGACCCCGGGTCGGCAACTTCTTCTCTCGTCCTGGCGAAACCCACCCCATCGTCATTATGGCGGCGTTTCATATTGTTCGCTGGACCATCTTGAAGACCTGTGCCAAGGGTGGAATCCTGCGAAGTGCGCGACGAAATATTCCTTACAAAATCATCCGCCAGCTGATTAGCATGACTAATACTTCCGAAGATCCAGTCCAGCGTCTGTTTGAGGCCAAACTGCGCTATTGGAGGGAAGTCAACAGACGCAAGGCTAGGCATATCGCATCCCTTATACAAATCCATGATCAGCAACAATGCCAAGCCAATCGCGGCAGAAAGCATAAAGTCCGATTTACTCACTCGAGTGATACTACGCTCCTCGGATGGAATTCCTGAACGTAGCGTTTCCGCCAGCTGAGTAAGCCCAGCTGCAGCAGCCTGCGTCACCCAGGCTAGGTCAGGATTCTTCTTGCAAGTCTCGCAAGTCTCGGCGTTTTGGTTCATTGCCCGTTCCTGTTCTCTCGGTCCCCTGCACCTATGACACAAGTCGCGACTTTCTTGGGCGTGTGGAGGTCCATCCGCCTTGTCTGACAAGATTCCAGGCGACTCCAGACGACGTTGGAGCTGCCCCGACACGAAGTCTAAAGTTGGAACCTGATCAGTAATGCTATTCACTGCTTAGATTTTCGGCGGGTAACTTGCCGTGTGGCCGACGAGTGGGGGCTTTGCCATTGGCATATATATTCTGTCGGCCAAAGGGGTTGTAATCAAGCCCCTCAATTTTCGGCCTCTCCGTGTCAGGTTCTCTAGATTCTGCTCCGTACCAACTCATAGAAATTGGCCCGTATTCTGTACCTCGAGGTACCGAAAGCTTTCGGGATGGGGCAGCATCGATGGGTGGTAGCACTGGCGCAATTCTAGAACCTGTGGGGCCTGGTAGCACGGTAGCATCTCCATCCCAAGGGCGCTTGTTGTTTGTTCGACGTGATTGGGACTCATCCCTTTCTCGAGCATCCATTACCAGAGAACCAGGCCCAACTGCTTAATTTGGGATGCATCAAAAGCCCATGTATGCGGCCAGGATCGGTGCGCTACTGTCCAGCTGAGAGGAGACGACAGAGACGACAATGGCGAAGCGGCTTCTGCGAGATTGAGAAAGCAGTGAGTAGATGCCTATCCATGATTGAGAAGAATAAATCTTAAGCTAGCACGAGATGTCGACCTCTGCTGACATACCTTCTTCGGTCCATGAACATGGGGAGGAGTCCGGGACGTGTTGAGGTGATCGGTGCTGTACCGCGCAGTCGATTGAGCAATGGACACCGAGCACATCGGCACACAGCTCTTCTGCCTTCTGCGCCCTGCCCTCTGCAAAAGCTGTACAGGCTGGATTACATACTTGTCGGACGATTCGGTCCAACTCCAACTCATGGCTCGTTAGGAGCGATTACTAACGTTCAAGGCTGGCTCCACGCGCGCAAGTCGGCAACATTGGATCGGGCCTTACCTTACCTCAGGCATGCAGTCAGGATGCTGAGTAAGACTCGTACTTTCCACAACAGGCATAGCCCACTTCCAAGTTGGGTCCCCAGCCGCCGCCAGTGGCCAGCTGGGGAGAGGGCTGGGAAGGGTGGGAATGTGGATGCTCCGGGCACAGCTGGGGATTCTGTAATAAAATGGTACCCTTGGAACGCGGGCGATGCAAGCGCGGGTCAAGTGCCGCTGTTGATGCCGAATGCGAAGAGCGTTGTGATCACATGACATATGCATCCAACTTACCTCGTGTTCTTGCCTGGTGAATCGTGAATGCACGGTGGTGCTTACTAATGATTACAACCAGGTAGATGACATTCAGAACACAGGAGCTTCATTCTCGTCCCAGACGCACCACCATGCCGCTCTTCACCGATACTTTCAATATGGCCCTTCCTGTGACAGAGACGGTGGCTGATTGTGCTGATTTGGCGAGAACCGTTCTCCCATACGTTTCTCAATTATACGACCTCCCGCAGCAGGTACTGCAGTCCTACAATGATCCCGCAGAGCTTCAGAAAATATACCTGAGCACCAATCCTCTTGTGACCGCATTCGCTTTCTCGCTCTTCGTGTCCCCCATTTTCCTCCTGATCTCGGAGATCAATCGGAACTACTCACAGGTCGACAGGCTCTGGAGTATTCTGCCTACCATCTACAATGCTCATTATGTTTTGTATGCCCATTTGACTGGCCTGCCGACTCAGCGCCTTGACAATCTGCTAGCTGTTAGTGTTGTATGGAGTGTTAGTATTACTACCAATGTTTTTGAGAATACAACTAATGAAATCCCAGCTGAGATTAACCTTTAATTACTGGCGAAGAGGGGGCTACTCCATTGGATCTGAGGACTATAGATGGTAGGACAGTGCCCTTCTAGTTGCGAGACGTGCTAACGGATTCAGGGAGATTCTTCGAAAGCGATTAAGCCCAGGCTTGCTCTTTTTATTCAACGTCACCTTCATATCCTTCTTGCAAAATGTGCTCCTATTCCTCATTACAACGCCTGCGTATGTCATGGTCCTCGCATCCCGAATCAACGACACCATGGCCATGTCCGACATCTTATTCGCGAGGTCACTAATGGTTTTAATTCTAATTGAGTTTTTTGCAGATCAGCAGCAGTGGGGTGAGTATAAAATATCAATGTGATACCACAAGCATCATAAATCTAACCACTTCACTCTAGACTTCCAAACCGCAAAGAAAGCTTATCAAAAGACGGCCAAAGTTCCAGCGCGATTAGCGCAGGAGGATCTTGACCGAGGATTTGTGGTGACTGGCTTGTGGTCGTGGTGTCGCCACCCGAATTTCGCCGCTGAGCAGGCGATATGGATCCTAATCTACCAATGGGGTTGCTGGACTACCGAGACCATGTACAATTGGACGCTCCTTGGCGCCTTATCCTATATCTTCTTATTTCAAGGCTCGACGTGGCTGACGGAGCTCACCACCGCAGCCAAGTATCCTGAGTACAAGGAGTATCAGCAAAGGGTGGCCAAGTTCATACCCAGGCTTAGCACGAGCTTGCCTGGCGATTTTAGTGATAAGAAGGCTCCAGTGAAGGCGGAGAAGACGGAGAAGGCAGAGACGAAGCTGTCAAAAGAGACAAAAGGGAAACGGAGCCGTAAATAATGGTATATGTTATGCCCAGACTTTTACTGCATAGGATTGCAGCTCTGGAATACTGAAGACAATATCCCCTTCTCCTAGACCTGGATCTCTAAGGAATAGGAGTCTAAACTCCAGTACTAATGCGTATTAAGCAATTATTAAGCAATTAGTGCGACCAGGCGGCTCGTGTGGAGAGTGCAAACCAACCCAAATTGAATACCAAATATGCAGATTAAACCCTCTGGCTTGCAAAATCCAAGACCTCGCAGTCGTCTTCGAAAAACCCATCTTCGTCAGCAGCACCGGCAATACTGTCTCCGCGAACGCTCTTTCGCATCCTCGTGGTAACCACAATCTGCTCCAGGTTACCGCTAAAGTCCTCCACCTTCATGACCCGCTCAATTGCTGTCTGTTGAGGTGCTACGTGATCAGATGGCACGTAAAATGAGTCTTCGTTTGGTTGAACAGGTCCCACATTTAGCCTTGTAGATTTGATCTTACCACCGAAAGACCACGGCGTTTTCGACCCTACAGATGACTTTGGAGTTGATTCACTTGACGGTTCAGTTGGGATTAGGAGAGCAGACACTGACGGTGATGGAACTAGGGGCTCATCACAAGAGTAGACATGGAGGTTAACTCGTCGATCGGTGTGAAAAGGTTGGTATGGTGCATTGGACTCAATCTCAGCTTGCGGTATTGACGACTCTGCACCACGAGATCGAGATATTGAGTCATTTCGCGCCTTGAATTGGGGATGAGGGGAGCCTAGATCTTTTTCCGGATCTAGCCTATGATCGGCAGCCGTTGTTGTAGTTTTGAAGTCTGGAAGAGGCGGGAGCCGGAATTCAACATACTTAGCGCCTTTAGATGCCTTCTGCTTGTCTGCAGGACGATCGGCACGCCTACTTCTGACGGTATACGCTCCAACGATGCCGCTGGCGAGAACAAGAACCAAATCGTTGCGCTTTCCATTTAGAAGTCTTACACAAGCCCTGCTTGGCGTAGCTGTACCTCGAGGTAAATGGAGTTTAGGGCTGCCGGATTTTCGCATCTCGTTCATTCTTCCAGTTGCGGCACCAACCGATCTGCTGATCCCGGCAGCAAGCGCTTGAGTTCCATGTCCTGCTTGAGATGTCACAGTAGCCGCTGATATACTTGAGATACCAGCACTGCTACGACGCCTTCGAGTGACGAGGGGCCGTGCCGCCGTCCATAGGGAATTGACAGCACTTGAAGCCACGCCTGCAGCAGAGAGTGCTGCGCCAGCAGCATCATCGTCGGGCCTGCGACTGGGAAGCCTCTGGCGTAGAGGTGGCCATGTGAAGGCACTAGCCGGAAGATCGAGAATATGGACAGTGCCAGGTTCCGTGACCATTGCGGCGCGTTCACCATGTGGAGAGGTCCATACAACATCCACAATTCTAGCAATTGTCATCCGCGAGAATTGCGCTATTTGTCTAACATGTGGACTATGACTTCCATTACCTAGCGTAACTCCTCTGAGGAATGAAGATTTCGTGTATTGAATGCGCATGAGATCCCAAACAAACTGGACATCGCCCTTACTACTTGCTGTGAAAAGAGCAAGTCCGTTGGGAGCGAAGGAGAGGAAGCTACACCCATGTGGGACTTTGAACGTAGCCAGAGGATGTGGCGATGCCCCAGTGGAGGAAGTGTGACGAGACAGGTTATCCAGGTCAAGGACGGATATCAGTCCAGGATCCTTACTGATCACGGGCGTTTGATTCGTTACCCCGTGAGTTGGAGGAAATTGGTGAGCAATGCTTGGCTGAGCCGAGTATGGTATAGTTTCATGCGCAGTTTGTTGCGATGATGGTTTGTTCCAGTAATTATTCCAGGCCTGCACACCCTGCTTTCCAAGGTAAGCTGCGCCTTTAATAACCTCTTGGGTCGCTGCTTGGGCAAATTGCTTCACCATGCTTTCACCCCCAGGTATTTCAGCCATGCAGTTCACTGGCGGCAGCTGAGGCGGAGCTTGTCCATTCAGGCCAGGTATTCTTTCAGACGGAGAAACACCATAGATGGTCCCTCGGAGAGATACTTGCGACGAAGGGCTAGAAGGGCAGTATGCTAGCCAGCGGCCATTCAAAGAGAGGATCGACGGCCGATACTGCTGTCTTGCTGATGACGGGTCTGCATGACGCCAGTCAACATCTCCTTGAAGACCGTTGGGATCAACTGTGAGCCCATGTTGTACTGTAGTCCATACCTTTCCGATGCATCTGAATGCAGCCAGCGAAGGACGCGAGGGTTTCTCTTGACGGAATACCCAAGTCTCTCCTGTGGTGCCAGAGGCAATGGCGAGATAACGACCATCAGCGCGGATGGAGAGGGATCCAACTGGAGCCGGTGGTCTGAATAATGGGCTTGTAGGCGGGCTCGCAGCATGTGATTTTGGTAGAGACAGCAGTGTAGTAACGTGTTGCTTGGTTTCTAGTGAGTAGACTTCCACAGTGGTCTGATATTCGGCGGCCGTGTCATTTTCAAGGCCTGGCACAGAATGGTCTCTTGCTGTGTCCCGTGTAACATCAGGTGGAGCTGCCGAGGTTCCTTCATTTGAAATATCACTAGATGACCAGGCCGGGCCGTGAACAACAACAGCCATAAGCGGGGGAGAGTGGTTTTGACAGCCTTGTGAGAGAATTTTGGCATTGTATACTCCGCCACGAAGTCCACCAATCGCTGATATCTTGCTCAGACCTCTCTTGCCTACAGCATAGACGTCAAGACCCCGATCATACCCAATTAGGACGACGTTACTGGCTCCCTTTGGAGAATCTTCAGAGTGCACTGGCCAACTATCGAAGCCGCAGTAATATCCACTATCTCCGGGAACATGACCTGGCGTAGGGTGCGATAGTAAGAGGCTCGCATCGGGCGCGCCAAAGAAGTGTGCTTGGGCTTGGTGAGGGAGTGGGGGTTGTGGCCCATACCGAGAGTATTGCGAGAACATCGAGCTTCGACGAGCAGCATAAGATGAGATCTGAGCGTTGAAATCTTCCGTACTGCGTGGGTAATTACCATCTAAATGATAGCTTATAGGTCGCTGGCGGTTTATGGGGGGTGATGTTGATGTTGGTAGGCTGCCTGGTGGGGATATGCCTCTTTTCTCTCTCGTGGTCCAGCCAAACTGGACAAGCTTATCCTCATAAGAAGACGGTTGAGTGTCTGAGGAATCATCAACAGGGACTAAATTGTTTTTGGAGCTGGAAAACGCCTCGGGATTCTTTGCCCACTCGTTTGTTGTTTGGGAGAAGGGTTGAGTCAGCGCTGCTGAGGATAAAGCGTCCAGCAAAGGTGATGCTACTGGGTTTCCGTTTGATGTAGAACCAGCTGGAATGAGCTCTGCTGTCTGAAGCTGAGAGGATATGTTCGAGGGCTTATTGTTCCTGTTACCACCCTTTACCGTCTGGTCTCGTAATGAAGTGAAGAGTCAGAAGGCCTACTTACGACATCTTTGAGGTATTCTTTGTCACCGCCGCCAGGACCCCGCCATCGCCGCTATCTTTAGCTGTCCCATTCTTTCTCCCGAACTTTGTTGGAATCTGAACTCCAGCTGATGACGCCTTTGAAGTCAACTTATGAGGTTGGGTGGTGCTGCTCGCCGTGTTACTGCTGTCTTTCTCCGATGAAGGGGGCATTCAAATGGTAAATCAAGCGTCTCCTGGAAATGCGGAATCTTGGCAGGGCGTCTGGAACGGGTATCAGACGAAGCACCGCGCTGTAGGAGCAAGCCGCGATCAGCTGTGTTCAGGTCTCTTATAATGTCCCGCCAGCTGCTTGGCGGCTCTTGTCTGAGGGAGAGGGCGGGACGCTGGGGGGGAGAGTTGCACCGTACGTGTCGCTCGCGTGTGCTTGCGGCTGTGGAGGTGAAGATCGTAGGGCAAGTGTCGTCCGAGTGTGGTTTTGGGGTCGGGGGATGTTATGTAGCTCGCTGGGTAGAAGCGGTTAAGTGTAGGAGGTGATGATGATGGCGGGGCAGCTGGGTGCTCTGCGCAAGCGGCAGGCGGCGACATTAGCGTGTCCGCTGACTTCAGGGACCGCCATGATAGGTGGTTGTGCCTCCGTCACGTCTTGAGGACAACAGACACCCCGAAGGTGAGAAGATCTGGCGGCTGGTTACCTGAGGGAAGGTGAGATAGGAGGCAGCATTACCCCATATTATCTGGCATATAGGTAGATAGTCACACGTGAAGAGACAACTTGGGTACACGCGCTTGGATTTCTACGCTCTGGAATTGCAGTTGTTGCATGGGCCTTGTGACAATCCCTTTGGCACAAGAAGGCCAACCATCTCCCTGGATACCCGCGCCATATTTTCGACCACGATGCTTCTTCACAGTTGCTCAAACTATAATTAATAGAGCGGTATGATACATGTTCCCCTACCACCATGCGACTCCTACCAACCACCACCATTTATGCTTTCTTCTTACCAGCCGCCTTTGCCTTAGCTGCACGTTTTCGATTGCTTCGGATCATAACCACACTCAAGAAGGATCCCACGATGGCCGAACCCAGGAGGATTAGAATGACGGGAATGCGAATGGCCCAGACGCGGGGAGGGAAGACATTCTGGAGCGGGTGATCTGAGTCCACAAAGGGCTGCAGGGTGTTTATTAGCACGCATTATCGATTTTCAAGAAAACGAGGGGTTCTGTACCATAAGAAGTGTCCAGATGGTGTAGTAAAGGAAGACAACAGAAGCAGCGATTAGCATGCTAAGTCCAACGAGCTTGTCGAGCTGGGCACAAGGTGTCAGGAGTACGGCTTCATGAAGGATATTTGACTTGTTAGCGAGTAAAGGACACTTACCATTGTTACAAATCAAATTGAAAGGAGAGGAATGAGCTAGTATGGAATACCTAAACAATGGAGACTGCTTTGAAGAGGGCTTCGTCTGGGGCAATAATCTTCAATCTCCCTGTCGCGAAAAGAGCCATCTGGCTAATTGATACCTTGATTTTAAGGACTGAACATGTTTTTCTTAGCGCGTCACCTCCAGTCACGAATTTCTTGCTATGCCTCACCTGAAGCGAACTTCTATCATCGACCGCAAGAACCCGATTCTTAAGAACAGCGCGAAATCCTCCGATGCCAAGGTGCTACGCCCTTGAGAGTACTGTGGCGATCCCTTGTCGCCGTTGAAGGCATCGGGTGGGGTCAGTTTTCTGGTGTCACATACGTCTGAAAGGCTGAGCTTTGAACTCTAGATATTGGATCGATACTTGAGAAGGCTCAGTGGGAGACATTATGGAGGCTGAGACATCAAGGCCATCGGTCCCAGACCCCATAAGGCGACCTCCCATTGAGACTGTCAGATCGTCCTCCCACGAGCGAAATGAGAACGTCACCAGTAGCAGACAACCGGCCGCGGGCAGTCGAGAGGTTGCAGTGGGGACGAAGACGGAGCAGGATAAACAGGCAGCGGCAAAGGCTGAATACGAAAAGTTACTGAACATGCGATCTGGTGGCACGTATATACCTCCCGCACGACTTCGGGCACTCCAATCTCAGATTACCGACAAGACCAGCAAAGAATATCAACGCATGGCTTGGGAAGCTTTGAAAAAGTCAATAAATGGTCTCATCAACAAGGTTAACGTCTCGAATATCAAGCATATTGTTCCGGAGCTGTTTGGAGAGAACTTGGTCAGAGGCCGAGGACTATTTTGCAGAAGTATCATGAAAGCGCAGGCAGCCAGTTTACCTTTCACACCGATATACGCAGCTATGGTTGCTATTGTGAACACAAAGCTCCCTAGAGTTGGAGAGCTCCTTCTCAAGCGCCTTATAATGCAGTTCAAGAAGGGCTTCAAGCGCAATGACAAGGCTGTCTGCCTCTCTGCTACTACATTTATCGCGCATTTATGCAACCAGCAAGTAGCGAATGAAGTAGTCGCAGCACAGATGCTATTGCTACTTCTCAACAAGCCAACAGACGATAGCGTTGAGATAGCTGTCGGCTTGACAAGAGAGGTTGGGCAACATCTTGAGGAAATGAGTGGTCCTATTGCTCTTGCTGTCTTTGACCAGTTTCGAAATATCCTGCATGAGGCAGATATTGATAAGAGAGTACAATACATGATCGAAGTCCTTTTCCAAGTTCGCAAAGATAAGTATAAGGATAATCCCGCCATCAGAGAGGAGCTTGATCTCGTGGAGGAAGAAGATCAAATCACACATAATATTGCTTTGGATGACGAGATTGATGTAGAAGATGGATTGAATATCTTCAAGTTTGATCCGAATTGGGAAGAGAACGAAGAAAAATATAGGCGTGTGAAGGCGGAGATCTTAGGGGAAGTAAGTGGTGATGAAGATGACGAAGAGTACGAGAGCGGTGATGACAGTGAGGAAGATGACGAGGAAAAGGAAGAGAAGGCTATGGATATCAAGGATCAAACCAATGCGGATCTCGTCAACCTTCGACGAACGATATACCTGACTATTATGTCCAGCATAGATCCCGAGGAGTGTTGCCATAAGCTGATGAAGGTCAACCTCCCTCCAGGTCAAGAGCCAGAACTTCCGTCAATGATCATTGAGTGCTGTTCGCAGGAGAAGACATATTCTAAATTCTATGGCCTAATTGGGGAGCGATTCGCCCGCATAAACCGCCTCTGGACAGATCAGTTCGAACAATCATTTACTAAATACTATGACACTATCCATCGCTACGAAACTAACCGCCTTCGAAACATCGCTCGGTTTTTTGGCCATTTACTCAGCTCTGATGCGATCGGCTGGCACGTGCTGTCCATTGTGCATCTCAACGAGGAAGAGACGACTTCTAGTAGCCGTATCTTTATAAAGATTCTGTTCGAGGATCTGGCAGAAGCAATGGGCATGAGGAAATTGCAAGATCGTCTCAAAGACAATGTGCTACGGCCATATTTCGAAGGTCTATTCCCACAAGACAATCCTCGAAACATCAGGTTTTCAATCAACTACTTCACGAGTATTAAGATGGGTTCTTTAACGGAAGAGATGCGCGAACACCTCCAGAATATGCCTAAGCCAGCCCTGCCTGCTCCGCCTGCGGCAGTTGATGATTCCGGATCTGAATCTGGCAGTTCGGTCTCGAGTTATTCGTCATACACTGGATCTTCGTACTCGCGTTCTCGTTCGCCATCTCGAAGTCGAGACGCGGTCCGGAGACGATCCAGATCACGAACACCACCACGTAACAGCAAACTCAGAGATGAGGGAAGAGGCAGAAGCATATCTAGATCTGTATCGCGATCTGTCTCTGTCTCTGTGTCTAGGTCTAGGTCTAGATCCGTTAGACCACCACGTCGCAGCACACAGAGACAGTCGATCTCAGCCTCACCTCCTCGACGAGAGCGCCGGCAGCCCAGCAATTCAGCATCTCCACCGCCAAGGGAGACGAGGCGAGGGGGCAGCTATTCGGCATCGCCTCCACGAAGACGGGGAAGATCTCCTAGTGGTTCGCGGTCGCCACCTCGGAAGCGACCAGCGCGCCGTAATACCTCGTCTGTGAGGGGGAGCGTTTCGAGATCTCCTCGACGAGCTGCTAGGAGGGACAACTATTCCGCCTCTCCCCCACCTAGAAGGCGCAGAGGCGAGAGTTATTCAAGGTCCCCCCCACGCCGGTGGGTTGGTAGAGGATCGGACTCTCCCCCGATTAAGAGGAGACGGGATTATAGCGACTCCAGATCTCCGCCACCGAAGCGCGGCAGGAGATATAGCTGAGAGATAGATGGATAACGCCACCAATTTGTACAATTCTTCCGGGGGGGTTGTTGGTGGAATGAGAAGCATGGCAGGTGTATGAGTTAGCCGCTAAATCGAAGTAATCTATATCCTTCAACGACCATAAGGTGACCGTCGTGAGGCTTGTTCGCATAGGGAGTGTCAGAATTGATGTTATGGCCGAATGGTCATCACGTGGCTAGGGGCGAGACGCAGAGCGCAGCTGAGACGCTGGTGCGATACACTAGCCACGACGACTCCTAGATTATGGGAGTGGGACTCTGATAAAAAGAGAGTGATCCTCTCTAAGGGTTCTGTATGAAATAGTCTGTCCGTCTTTGGAATTGATTCTCTGCCCTAGGACACGGGAGTTGTCCTAGGAGCTTATATGATACTACTGCCCGTATTACACCTGTGATTCCCTGCCTTTGCGCCAGCCTCTGTGAGGCACCCTTACACTTATACCGCCAGCCCTTATGTATGCATTCCTTAAGTCTACGCTATAATTAATGCTGCTTAATGTTAAGTTTATAATATTTCATTTAAGCCTTATAAAGCTAGTTATAGATAGGGTTTGAAGTAAGTAAAACTAGTATCTAGTATTGCTCTTATAAGATTCTTAAAGCCCTACTAAGATGCTAGGACCTCTTTTAAAGACACTAATAAGCAAGAGAGCCTGATTTACATCGTTGTTATAGCTATTGATTTGCAGTTTAGAATGTAATGTTCTCGGTAATAGCAATTGCTCTAATATTCTCTCTCCCTCATGTCTATCATTATAAGCTTAAAAACATGCTAATCTTTTAATTGTATTAGCTCCGTAGGCTCTAATAGGTCTTGGGGGAGTACTAGAGTGCAATGTAGAACGCGTTAAGGGTGCTATTGTTGAGTGTATTGAGAGCTGTTTATTCTGCGATTCTGGTATTTCAGTGTTTTCGGCTAAAATGCACCTATGCCATCAATTCCGACACCCCCTGGTGATTCGGTGATTATTTACCTTGCGCATAACTTCACGGTAACATAAATTTTCAGGCTCATCTCTGTGAAGAAGTTAGAAATTGCAACAGGGGAAACAGAGGGACCCTATGGTCAGAAATACTATTTAATAAACTATCCTCACTGATTTGGAATTTTCGACTCTGAAATTTAGAGAGTGCCGTTTCCTGATGCGCCAAGTTGGTTGCTGGAAGAATCGCACCAATCTTTGATACTGCGTTTGATGCCTTCCTCCAACGCGTCTACAGTTACATCAGCTCCTCGAGATGATGGATGTGCGGAAGAGATTTTGAAATCATGCCTGGCAAGATACTGTGCGTGGCCGAGAAGCCTTCAATTGCCAAGGCTGTAGCAGGTCACCTCTCCGGTGGGCAATACCAGACCGTAAGTTGAGAATCAGAAGTTTATATACATGCTATGTTCCTCAACTGAGGCATGCATCTAGGCCAATACAGGCAGCACCTACATCAAAAATTACTCGTTTACCTTCGACTTTGGTCCGCCATGGGGCAATTGCAACGCGGTAATGACCTGCGTGAGTGGGCATTTGACCAAGCTAGACTTCGGGCCGGAGTTTAATGATTGGAACTATCCACCCCCTGAAAAGCTCTTCGACGGTCCCGTTCATGTTACTATTGATGAGGTTTGTCTTCTTACTGGTGGTTGGTCTATTCCTAATCATATTTCCAGGATAATAAAGCCGTGTCTACGAATATTGAACGCCTGGCAAGAGGATCCAGAGCCCTCTTTATCTGGACCGATTGTGACCGCGAAGGAGAGTATATTGGCAGTGAGGTAAGGCAGGAGGCTCTAAAGGGCAATAACCGGCTTGAGATCAAGAGAGCGAGATTCAGTAATATTGAGCGAGCGTAAGTCCATCCTTCCGTCTTAAAGGCTCTCACTCACCTTATACAGACATGTCATTCGGGCGGCAAAACACCCAATCGATCTCGATGAGCGACAGGTGGATGCCGTTGCTGTTCGCATTGAGCTCGATTTGCGGATTGGGTATGCCTTCACGCGATTTCAGACTACAACTCTCCGAGCGCTGGGTGGCCCCCTCGGCGACGCCACAATCAGCTATGGTCAGCCTTCCATTCGTATTTGTATATGGAACAATACAGTGCTAATTCAACCATAGGGTCCTGCCAATTCCCTACTCTTGGATTCGTCGTAGATCGTTACTTTAGGGTGAAAAGCTTTGTACCGGAGCCTTTCTGGGGAATCAGGGTCACACATAAGAGAGACGACATTAATGTAGTCTTCACCTGGGCACGAAACCGCCTCTTCGATCGCGCAACAGTTATAATCCTATTCGAGAGATGCATTGCTGCAAAGACTGCACGAGTGACCAAGGTACAGGAGAAGCCTACGAGTAAATGGAAGCCACTTCCCTTGACTACTGTCGAGCTGCAGAAGGTAGCTAGCCGGTTGCTTCGAATGACCAGCCAACAAGCGATGACCATTGCCGAGAGTCTGTATAACAAGGGTTTCATCAGTTATCCTCGCACGGAAACGGACAGGTTTGACAAAGGCATGAACTTGATGGCCCTGGTGGAGAAGCAGACCCAAGACAATCGGTGGGGAGCATTCGCTCAGAATCTAGTCAACGGGGCATTTAAGCAACCTCGGGAGGGGAGACACGACGACAAGGCACACCCGCCCATCCATCCTATAGCATATTGCGCCCCTACAGGGCTGAGACCAGAAGAGGGACGATTGTACGAATTTATCACGCGGCGGTTCCTGGCTTGCTGCTCTGAGGACGCCAAAGGTCAAGCCACGGACATCGAGCTCGAGTATGGAGACGAAATCTTCCACACACGTGGAGTGATCGTATTGGAACGAAACTACCTCAACGTTTATCCATATGAGAACTGGACCAATAGCACCATGCTGCCCAACTTCATGCTGGGCGAAAGGTTAGAGCCGACAGAGGCCATGATCACCGATGGGCAGACGTGCGCCCCGGGCTACTTGACTGAACCAGACCTGATTGCCTTGATGGATGCCAATGGGATCGGCACGGATGCCACGATGGCGGAGCACATCGCCAAGGTCAAGGGCCGCAACTACGTCTTTACACGACCCAGGGCAGGAGGAGGAGGAGGTCGGAGCCGAGGGTTTAACGATGGTGAGGGAGAAGGAGCAGAAGCTCCCACTGGACGCGAGGCTAGAGGGGGTCGAGGGGGCCGGCGAGGAGGGGCGGGGGGTGGTCGTGGCAGTGAGGGCGGGACGGGTGGCGTGGAGGAATTCATCCCGTCGACGCTGGGAGTCGCGCTGGTAGAGGGTTACGACCGGATGGGCCTGGAGACGAGCCTCAGCAAGCCTTTCCTGCGCAAGGAGCTGGAGCAGCGACTTAAGGCCATCTGTGAGGGGCGGGTGTCACGAGGGGAGGTGATGCGAGAGAGCGTGCGGCAGTACAAGAGCGTCTTCCTCGAGTCGAAAGAGAGGGTCGAGTTGCTCAAGGCGGTACGTCAATTGTCCCTCTGTCTATTTCTATTTTGTTATGTTTCTTGGCCCGGCCACCGGGTGTGCGGCACTGTGAACTGACTACCTTTGTGCATGTGTGTAGTCGTGTCGACGATACGTGCTCAATGGTGGAGCTGGGGCGTGACTAACTTACGACTGCGTTGCTATAAAAAGTACGTACCTAGGATATGTACTGTGATGTGTAGAACGTATCTTCCCTTGATCCGGCTCTACCCGTGGGATGTTGCGCGATAATTCCACGGACGGCATCAGGCCATCACGATTGGAGAGGGGGGAATATCAGGAGACAGGCAGAAAATACGGTGGAGAAAGGAAGCGGTAGCAAATCGAATTAATCAATTGGCATGGCATCCAGCGATCTTTCAAATCAATCAATCAACCCATCCATCAATGAACGGGCAGGGCGATGTCAGTGCAGGGCGACCATAGAGTCAGTCGCCTTCCAATCGGGCAGACACAGCGAGACAACGTGGGAGCAGCGTGGGGTTGACACTTTGTCTTGGGTAGAGGCTGCCGTATGCTGGGAAAAGCACCAGCGCCAGGAAAGCATGGAACGGCGTCGACGTCAACCGAATTGGAGGCGATCAAGGCGGGGCTGGAAGGGGCATGGAAAATGTCTCTGGGATGATGGAGTTCTTTCGCGGCCACATCATCGAGTAAAGATCAGGCATTGATGATGGGATGGGGTGATCAGGTCTCGAGAAAGGGGGGGGGGAGGCCGGGACCTGAGCAATACCCGTGGATGCATGGAAGGAGCTGAGAAGGGTCTCGTACTCTGAGGTAGCGTGCGGTGCTCACTGGATGGCCATGTGCAGGATCCTATGTACCGTGCGATGCGGATGTACCTAGGCTGCGTGGTGTCTTACTGTGCTGGGCGACGAGGAGGCCATGCTCCGATGTAGGTGGTCGTCGTGGTCGTCGTGACGGGAGCGAGAGCGAGTCAGAGGCCGCGAGAGTATATCACAAGATAAGCTGCCCGGGCCGCAACCTCTCGCGCCTTCTCTCTCCTTCTCCAGCAACATCAACAATACCATATCCACCACACAACAAGACCACTGGAAACTGAAGCGCCACTAACCTTCCTCTACTGCTTTGCCACTTCCTCGTCATTCGTCTCTGTCGTCATTTTCAAAAATACCTAATTTGTCCATCGCCCTTCTCTCCGGCCTTTATCGCGCCCTCGCCTTTTGCTCTCCCGTCTTTCTCTATCGGCTCCCAAGGCGTTTCCATCGACGTCTCTCTCTGAACGCGCATCCACCATCGCCGCCTCTTCCTCCTTGATCTTCTCACCGTGGCTCTCGGCTCCCTCCTCGCCCGCGCCCACCTGATTCATTTCGTTGCTGTGTCGCGCCCGGAAAAGCACTGTCGCAACGTTTCTCTCGCATAGTCGAAGTGAGTCAGCTCTACAAACACACATGCCGCCACCGCAGCGCCATATCCCATCGTCGCGCTCTGAATCTCTTGTTGCTAACCGCATCTCGTGTGTCGATAGGGAAACGTCCGATCGCATCTCTCCTGCAATCATGGCTGCCATGGCTCCCACCGCCCGCGACATCCCCATGCACTTTGGCCGAGACAGCTTCGCTGCTGTAGCGGCCAGGAGCGTCCCCGTCACGAAGGCCCATCATCCTCTCCCGACTCCTCCCAACTCTATATCGCCATCTCTCCCACCGCACGGTCTCAAAGCCTACGAGACGCGCGCGGCGGCCGCCCAAGTCGCCCTGGAACATGTCGATTCTGACCTTGACCTCCACGACGGGCCCGACGGCAGCGGCCATGATGGCGAGGGCGGACACGATGATCTCGGCTCTCCGGGGTTGGAGATGGCGGGGAGCATCACGCCTACCCTTCTGGCGAAGCACCATTTGCCAGCGATCCTCCTGGCTCACGGCCCCTTGGCCATTCGCCACATCACCGGCTACCTGACCACCTCCGTCCCAGGCTTCGCCTCGATCCCGCCGGCGAAGGCACGGAGGCTCGTGGTTGGCGCCCTGGAAGGCCGAGGCAGCGGAGGAGAGGGGGCTGGGTTGAAGGGCGATGTGAAGTTCGAGAAGGTTGGATGGGGACGGTGGGACGCGAAGCAGCTGAAAGGCGGCTCCGCTGCGAAAGGCAGGCACGCGCAGCAGTCACCACCACCGAGCGTGCCATCCTCGTACTCGGCGGGGATGCCCATCGCGAAGACCAGCCGCTTCTCCTTTGATAGGACGCGACTGAACGCGCCCGTCTCCAGCTGGGCTGGCGACTCGGTCGTCTCGCGCGACGACATAGATACGATGATGCTCGAACACGAGGCTGACAAGATGTCTTTCGACGGCGAAGCGTCTTGCTCCTCGTCAGAGGCGCCGCCGGAGGATGACATCATGGGCGACGACCCAGAAGACGTGACGGACGACGAGGATTGGGCAGCGGTGGGTGCGGCAGCCCTGCGCGCCGCCTCTTACTCTGCCTCCGGACCCAACCGGAACTTCCTCGCCTCCCACGTCTATTCTGGGGGCTCCCACCGCGGTGGCGGGCCCTCTCTCGCCTTGGCGAAGTCGGTGCCTCTGCGGACGGCACCGCAGCCCAACAACATTGATTTCTCTTGCCTCGGCATGGCCTCTGATTCTCAGGAACGGGAGGCCGTCGAGGCCCTTTTGCGACTTGGTTCTGTATAATGCATACACGGCGTTAAATGGGTGGGTGCATAAATGGCGGCGGTAATGGAATGTTAGCGTCCCGATCTGCCGGCGCGCATCGATCGACTGGAATTTTTAGCACGCTCGGATCTTCTGTTCTGAAGGATTGGTTCTGGGGAATTCGGCCGTGGTCTTCAACAATCAGACATGGATCGACGGGCACGGCGTTTTGTTATATTCTTCTTGTCAACATGGGATTGCTCCCTTGAGCCTGTGCCAAGTCTCGTGCGCTCGGTTGCACCCTTTTTATATCCTGCACATATATTTTACTTTCAACATTCAACACCACTCCACTTGCCCTGGGCCGGGACGGAACTCGGGGAATTTACGAAGATGACTTCTTACTAACGAATGTCGTTGGATGGGGTGGCACGGTACCTACGACGTGGAACTCACGTCTCACAACTCACGGCGTTATTACGCGTGTGTATATTTAATCAGCTTTTGGAAGGGAGGTGGTGGTAAAATATGGACGTGCAATAATCGTCCTAACGCAAATACGAAATGGATGGGGCAGAGATTTTTTTTGGGTGGTTTAGCTAGGGAAGCGGATTTGTTTTGAGGGCTTAATTGCTACTTGAGACTGATAATGCATCGACCTGGTTCTGCTCCTATGACGCCTCTCATGTTCTTGTGACCTCGTGGTGACCCGATATCCCATATCTATCCCGCATTGTTGCAAGCAGATCTTTTATATGATCTTGATAGCTATCTTAACGCCATTTCCACTCCTGAACGAGACATGTACATCTTTAGCCCATATAAGGCATCTCCCTCTATTTTACGCCCGCTCCCCAACAATAACAGGCCATCCATCCTACTCCTTCGCACGACTGGGCAAGCCCGTCTGCAATCTCATAGAGTAGAACTGTAAAATTCGGATTAGCCCACGTTCATACGTGACGGGAAAAGAAAATAGAATCCACCAACCTCAGCGGCCTCTTCCTCCCCCACCTCACTCGCCGGCGCCGTCTCCCTATCAATCAAGCCCAACCTCCTCTCCCTCATAATCCGAAACCAGAGATCTTTTCTGCCCTCGCCCAATTCCCCCTTTAGCAATCTTCCCTTCAAATCCCTGATATACTCATTATACACGCCCGGCTCCTCGAACTCAATCATCTGCTCCCGTAACACAGATAAGTTCTCCAACGCTTGTTCGTAGAATTGGTCGCCTAGACTGCGCGTTATAAGTTCGTGGATCACAGATCCCATCTGTGTGGCCGCGGGGGAGATGAGAGAGGGTGAATCGGCTGCTGCGAGGAGCTGTTTGAAGGTCGGGATTGTGTTGACGGTGGTGAGTTTGAACTTTTTGGGGTGTGTGAGGAGCGATTCAACGTCCAATCCGGAGAGTGGTTTGGGCGGTGATGCGCGGCTGCGTTTGCCTTTTGTTTTGGGCGGGACTGGGGGTGGTGGATTAGTGTTGGGGTAAGGGATAAGGGGAATATGGGGATGGGGAGTACCTTTCTTGACGTCGGCGGCGTCGATGAGATTCTGGAGTGCCGGGCCGGATTGGGAGATGAGTTCGGGGGGAGGGACGGAGTATTTTATGAGGACTTCTGCGGGAGGTGTTACGGCTTCGTTGGGCTGCACGCCGCGTCTCCGGATGGCTTGGCTGATTCTGTGTACAACAGGGGAGTAGGTGTCTTCGATGGGCATGTACTCTGTTGGATTGCTAGCAGGAGTTAGTGGCAACATTATAGTAGCAGTGAAGAAGCCTATACTCATCATCATCTCTTCCAAACTTGGATATGTCCATGTTGTTGACGAAGTTGCTCATGGCATCTTCCAATTCGTCGCTAGGTAGATATCTATGCTTTGTGAGGGTGGCCCCAGATGTCGTAATGACCCTATCCAAAGGGGGAAATCTGTACACGCGGACGTCTTCGGCGAAGGGAAGCGGTATGTCAATCAACGCTTCCAGGTCGGGTTCGATTGACGGGGCGAGGAGCAACAATTGAGGATCCTTTCCATCTTTTACGACGATTCTGGCCACAGCATATGAGTCCAGCTCGTGGAGAGCGTGTATGAAGGATGACAATGCCATTACGGCTTTAGGATTCGTTCTCTGCGCAATAGTGATACCGCTCTCTCCCAGATTGAGGAACTTCTCGTACTGATGAACGTTAGCACGAAATACTATTGCACGAGGCGATATCAGGCATACCTTGTCATTAGGAATAAAACCAACTATCTCAAAGCTACTAAAGGTCTCCAGCTTTGTGACATTCTCCTCGGCCTCACTGATGGGTATGGCGGTCCGCCCATACTCGTACCCTTTTGCTAACTCCTCGCGGTCAACGTCCTTCTTCCCCCCAGGAGCACTTGGATCATTGATTTTGTATGCTCTCGCATTCTTGACCGCAGACAGATCTTCTGGCATCTCAGCGGCATCTCGAGTTGCTTGCTGACTCCCTGGCTGCTGGACTACAAAGCTGCTAGCAGAGACGGGCTTCGCAGCTTTGACCCGGAAATATCGGTCGACGTCAATACGAAAAGCTGTCTCGGGGTATCTTATTGCATCACCAAGGCTGAGCTGCCCTTTGAAAGTAGAATAGGGCCTGAAGGTCTTTACGCGAGGGATTGAGAGGTCGGCGATAGCTTCTTCGACAGTCCCAAATATTCCCTTAGAGCACTTGTCGGCTAAGGCTTTGAGGATTTTTTCATTTCTCTCCTGGTGTTATATGAGCTCGGAGTATATTTTCAAAGGTTCTCTGGACTCACTTTGACGGAGGACTTGTCTTTCTCGATAAATCCATATTCGGCATCATCAAAATCAATACCACTTGAGCGAGTTTAGCAAAGACCAATATCTGTATTGTATCTCGGCAAGACATACACTATCACCAGCTCTATGTCCAACTCATTGATCCTTGCTGCAATGGGATCGATATCATCGTCCTCAAGAACGCCTTGGCCGTCCGTGAGGAGAATAATCTTCCGAGCAAACTTTCCAGGTTTTCCGGTCTTTAGAGTTGTGAACTTTTCTATCAACTGGATTCCAACAACGATTGCGGATACGGCATCCCCAGTATCAGTATCACTGGGCTGGATCCTATGTTGTAAGTCTTTAAGATGAGACATTTCCATCGGGCCAAGAGGCTTCATGACGGATATGTTAGAGTATGCGTCAGGATCACTCTCAGCTAGCTCGTTTTCAGTAGCATCTGTACGAAACCCAATAACCCCAACGCCTGCCGTCGTCCTATTGGCAATCATCGTCTCGGCAATCTTGTCCCAGATATATCTCATCCCAAAGTCGAGATCATTCTCGACCCTACCATTGTGACATTCTCCTGTGGAGGACCCCTGGTCCACAATGTAGACCGTAGCTTCTTTGCTGGCCATGCTCTCTTGTCCCTGCAGAGAATCTAGACAGATTTGAAGTGTGAACTTGCCTACGGATGTTGGTTGACGCGGTATGAGGTCAGGCAGACGCGCGCAGAAACACCCTGTCAGGTGACCTCGGCAATCGACTTTCCATGGACTGCTCATATCAAGTCCTCGATTTGTTATCAACACTCTCTTCTCATCTCTAAACCAAGTCCTTCAAATAGCATCTCGGCGAACATCTTAATTCGTTTATCCTTTGTTGTGCTGCGTATCCTCTTTCACAATGCCAGACCTTTCATTCTTGATAACTCCCGCTCCATACCATGTCCTTGCGTATGTACGCTCGAAACTTTGCTCTCACAGAAGCTGATGCAATCCAAGGTATGGGACATTATTGGGAACCGAATTCTTTCAGGTACGTATTGGTAAATTGTTTTAAAATTAGGTTTCTCCTATTGACTGACTCCTGCAGAGCTTTATTGGAGGAGTAGTAGCCTTCAAGACTCTTCCGCGACCGCAATTTTCGAGCTTGCAGCAAAGGATATTCCCCATATATTTTGGCATCCAGACAGGAGTTCCGGTATTCCTGGCTCTGACATATCCAGGCGCCGGCTCGACACCGTCAGGAATCTTTGGGGCTCTTGCCGAGGGAAATCGATGGAGTGTCTTAGCACCTCTAGCCCTAATGTTTGCAACGGGCTTCGCGAATTTGGCATTCCTTAGGCCGGCAACTGCAAGGATAATGAAGGAGCGGAAACTTCAAGGTACATATTATCAACTATCGCAGAGATAAATGTGCAAACTAATACCCTTGTTTCTAGAAACGAAGGATGGGAAGAGGTCCTACGATCCTCCTCCACACTCGAGAGAGATGGTGAAATTGAATAGAGTAAGTGAATTATGACAAGAATTTGCCTTTGATCTACTAACTTCCATAGGCGTTTGGTAGGGTACACGGTATATCTTCTTTGGTGAACCTCACATCCCTCATTGGCACAATGTGGTATGGCATTGCTCTTTCCGAGAGACTTTAATAACTGGCTGTAAATAAGTGGAGAAGACCTCACAGTTATTCAATAGGATACCCAGGGCTGCTTATAATATGATGGTTCAACATCCTGTATTGATACTGCTGTGTATGCCACCATCTTAAATCGACATGCATTGTACGAAAGTACCCAAGGCCATTTTTCAGGTCAATTTTGCCACATAACCCATAATCGCGAATTCCTAAGACGGTTAAATGATACATATATGTATAATCACTGTATATTAGATTAGTATTATAAGCACCTAGGTTGTAGAATAGAAGCCAGATCGTGAGCAGTGTTTGTTGGCGGGGTGCTCGAGGTTAGTTCTTTGCCCCACGCGGATAAAAGTTCATGCGCTCCCCAGCTTTTCTCATCCCGCCTGAAACTTCATGCGGTTGATCATTGACTTATGGGCATATGAAGTTAAAATTGTCTTCACATGGATATCCGCTGTTATACTAAAGCGAGGTGACTACAGGACGAACGCTAGAGCTCCGTCATACATGCTATGTCGCTCTATCATGAGGCAGCTGACGTTTTGACGGCGCCTACTAATGCAGGTGGCAGCTTGAAAGCTCGAGTATATAATAAGAAGGATCTCAAATCGCCACCGGCACAAGTATACGCCTTGGCGATAGAAACCTGCAAATGGAGTCCAGTATTGAAGGAAGTTATTGAAAATGCCGACATATTGCGCCTGGAGCGGAAGGTATATGGACTGTTCTTTACGTTGGAAAGCATACTGATATGCTTTTAGTTGTCGCCAATTCTCTCCCTTTTACTAGTCCACGACTTCCTATTAGCCAAACGCGGCATTGCACTCCCAGCGACGCATGGCCTTAGGACAGCGATCGAGCGTCACAAAGGCAGACTGCAAGCAGAGTTGACAAAGGCAAGGATCCGAAGAAAACTGAGCTCTATTGAGTCTTTGAAAGCCCACATTGAATCTGGGCAAGAGAATCCAGCTGATACCTCTGAGGCCCCATATCCTCGATGGGTAAGAATCAATACACTAAAGACCTCGTTGGAAGATCAACTCGACACGACATTTGCAGAGTGCGAGCGTGGAATAACTATCGATGGGGTTCGGCAGCGAGATTCGAAGCAGATATATATCGATGTTCATATACCCAACTTGATCGCCGTTTCGCCATGTGTCGATGTCCAGAGTAGTGCGGCCTATAAGTCCGGAGCTATCATATTCCAAGACAAAGCGTCATGCTTTCCAGCTTACCTCCTTGATCCATTACCAGAAGATGGCGATGTTATTGACTCATGTTCTGCGCCTGGCAACAAAACTACGCATATTGCCGCCATCATCCTCTCTCATAGCTCTGAGCCTGGAGAGTGTAACCAAAAGATCCATGCTTTTGAGAAAAATAAAGGTCGGGCAAAAACGCTAGAAAAGATGATCAATCTAGCGGGGTCAGATACATGGACCACACTCCACCAAGGCCAGGACTTTTTGAAAGCATCTCCAAATTCACCTACGTTTAAAGACGTTGGAGCTCTGCTGTTGGATCCAAGTTGTTCCGGGAGTGGCATCATTGGGAGGGATGAGATGCCACCACTACATCTCCCGGACCTCGAATCTGGTGGGGCTTCAGCATCCAAAGGCCCAAAGAAAGGAGCAAAAACACCTGAGAAGAGTAAAGAGAGACTGAAGCGAAAAAGGGAGGAGGATGAAGATCTCGTTATGGTCGATGATGACGGAATCGTTACTTCAGTTAATACGGGGGATGAACTTGAATCCAGACTTGCAGCCCTCTCTGCCTTTCAGCTCCAGCTACTCCTTCACGCCTTCAAATTCCCCGCCGCACGTAAGATTACCTATTCCACTTGCTCTGTACACTCTGAGGAGAATGAATCCGTGGTTCAGCGCGCCCTCGCCTCAGATATAGCAAAACAACATGGCTGGCGGATCCTCAGACGCGACGAGCAAGTAAGAGGGTTGCGAGAGTGGCCCATCCGTGGATCAAAAGTGGCTTGCGGGGAGAATACTATGCTCGCGGAAGCATGCATTAGAGCTAACAAGGGCGATGAACATGCGACAATGGGGTTTTTCTTAGCAGGATTTGTTCGTGATCGAGCGCCTGTCACTGAGGATATGGAAGCTCAATTTCTACGTGATGAACGAGGGCACCTAGTGCGAGATTTGCTTGGATTTCCAGTACGTGTGCAGCACGATAGGATTGAACAGGAAGTGAGTGAAGAGGAGTGGAATGGATTCTCTGACGATGAGGATCCGGCAGATCAAACATGAGTCCAGAAGATTGATTGGTGAAAGCATTCGTTACATGGCCCACAGCCGTTGACCTGAATCTCTGAATGGCGTCCCTATCTGGCCTGGGCATAATTTAGAGACGGCAGCGTGCATGTGTTTCACCCTGCGTCAGTCCACAATAAACGGGCGAGAGCTTAGACTGCGAGGTTTCCGCAATACAGACCAGGTACCGGGTCCATGACCTAGAATCCTGTTAAATAGTTGGATCACTGTTTCGCAGAAATTTCCTCACTGCGGGATTTATGATGGGCACGTTTCAATCACCTACCCTGCATATTAAAGAACACGCAAGAATAAATTCCTGTTGGTGTTTGGAATACAAGTTTGGTGCATCGCCGATAAATCTAGGTATCCGTGGTCGGCACCTCGTACTTGGCACGAAAGTTCTCACTGCATGTCATTGACGTCAGATACCAGCGATGCTGAGACCGACACAGCCACTGGCATCTGACGCAGCGCGACGGAGCGACTGTGAGTCTACGTAGCGTCATACGGACAGTAATTACTCCTTAGCTGCCTCTTTAGAAAGTTCTAGTCGTATGGAGCCTTTCTCGCCTAGCAGTCCCGTATACGGTAGATATGGACCAGAATATGGACACCTATTCGGCAGCGCGCATTGTAGTCCACTCCAGGTACACGAACTCTCATCCCATAGAACAGCATTGTAAATCGCATTCGGATTTCCAGCCTCTAGGTTCATGCACCTGATCAGTCAGGTCTATGCGATTTCGCGCTAATCGTAGTCGATTTCGAGAGCATTACATATCACGGATGATCTGCCGTTTGGAAACCAGGTCGGGCCCCGAGCTGAGATGTCTGAGCCATTACTTATTCTCAGTCAGACCAGACGGATCCCGCGTATTACATCCGCCACTGGATCTGAGCAGAGAGCAGTGAGGAAGTTTCTTTTCTGAAGAGTCCCTATCCTCATCAGCGAGCCGGATACCTTCTTGAACCATCCATCATGTGCTGGCAATACCGTCTCGAGCCGAGCAGGGCGGCACGGGAGCGGGGAAGGAGGTCAAGGATAGAGGGAAGGCCGAAGTTCACTGTTTCGCACAGGATAATATACAGCACGTCGAGGCTCTGAGCAACCGATATGCAGAAGCGGACCTCGTGCCTGAGAACCGTGTACTTTGTAGATAGCAGCCGAAGACCCCGGACATTGCTCATTGGCCTCCACAATTGAAGTATCGATGATAGATGATCAATTGCCCAGCTAGGGAGGTAAATATAGCCCTTATTACAGATAAAACGCCTCGATCAGGGCTTGCATGATTGTGCTCCTTCCGCCCTACATAAAATATTTTTTACTTTAAAGCAGCCGGCCAGACTGCAGGCCGCGCTCTCCTCCTGCATTAGCTGCAGTCGAGCTGCTCGACTGGCCAGACATTGAAATTCGCCGATCGCTTCGGCATCGTAGCAGGTTCATTGGCTGCAGCTGCGTTGCCTTTCGTACCTGGACGGTCCATCCTGTGCCTCGCCCTCTCTGGATCGAGCGGGGGGGGGATCGGCCATCCCTCGCATGGGACCGTATGGCAACTACAGTCACGGTTAGTCCGACTTGCTCTTTGCAGTGCGGATAGGGTACTGTACCTCAGGGTCTAGGTGGGAGTGCTGCTGTACCATCGAGATGAGCGCACAGGGGAAGGTAGAAAGAGGATGGTCGTAGCGTAAGCGCCCGGGAAGGGGTTTTGCTCGCCTTCTCCCTACCCGCGGCCTGCTCTCGTCATCCGCCCCATTCCCCCCATCTGGGCGCCTTTGGTTGCGTTGTACCTGGGCGAGGGCCGTGGCGACTGGGCCTGGCGGCAAGGTTTGATTGTGAACTGCCTTCGACCTTGGCAGTGGAGGAGAGGGAATATTTCTGTCATCGGGGCTGGCACTTGATCTCACGCCGGAATAATTTGTTGGGAGGAGTGGGAAAAGGAACCCGTACGCGCAATTGACGGATCAGGCAATTCGCCACAGCTCGACTACTTCTGTCGTTGGCACGAGTCGCAATAACTCTCTCCTTTTCTCCAGGCGTTCATTCTGGGTGTCTGGTGATGCCTCCATTGGCCGCTGGGCAAATCACGAGGGGCGCCCGATGCGGACTAGCGCCGCGTATTCTGTCCGGCTGATTTCAGAAAAAGTACGCAAATACGCTGCGAATTACGGATAGAATCATGTATGAGGGGCTGCCTGATATACGGGGCCCGCAGGCTGACGAGGGACGAGAGCAACAGAAGAACAATTAAAATAATACCGGATTCTCTCCTGGCCTTCCTCTCTCCTCCCGCCGTCTCTCTCCGGCCTTGCGCGTATAATTACTCCTATCACAACTCCAATTTCGAGCGCGCTGGGATTCGTGAGTGTGGCCGCCGCCCAACCAGGATCCCGCTCTTCCCTTGCTGCTGGCTGTTGCTCCGCCTGGATGGCAAGATCCAATACCTGCCAGCCGCGGCCGTCTTAGGTAACCCTCCTCCAACATTCTTTTTCCCTCCCTCCGCTGTCTGCCCGACTGGCAACTCACACTCACTCCTCCTCCTCCGTCGGCCACCTCCCACCACGTTCCTTTTTGCACCACCACCGCCCACTGCTCCCAGCTTCGCCCGCTCAATTGAGGCCCCAGAACTCCAGGCTTTTGCTGCTGCTTGGCTGCCTCTCGTCGCCCTCGCACCCCACAGTCTCCGCATCGTTCTCGCTCCCTCTGCGGATTTCTAAACCCCCGCGCGTCTCAGCCATCCTTCCACCCCCCCCCAGGTCGTTCCAGCCAGCCAGCCCGAGGATTGCGTGTATTATTCCCTCAGCTCCCCCGTGCAGCCTGCGACAGTAATTGATGCGTGCTGGGCCGGCTCTCTGCCTGACCTCCCAGCGTTTATAACCATTTTCGGCTGTCGACAATTCCTCGCGTTTCCACCACCAACGAACAATTCCACCCAGACGCCGTCGCGTGTTGATGCATGTGTCCTGGGTAGAAATATCTTCCGACATCTCTACCCTCGGCCCTCATATTGTTGCTTTGCTGAGCTTCGAGGATTGAGGGCCGTGTCGTGAAATATTTTTGGAAAAAAATAATCCCCGATCATGGCTTCTTCCAAGGTAGGATTCCGCGTGGGCGATTCCTCTGCTGAGGCTGACGACCGACACCTACAGGATATCCCTCATACCTCTCGCCCCCTCAGTCAACATCGTTTGTCGTCGTCCGTACACTCGGGCTCCGTACCTCGACAATCTCACGCCCGGAACCACTCTCACTCGGTGTCGTCAGGGTCTCTAATCCCAAATCACAGAGTGACTCGCAGAAAGAGTGTGACTTCGAATACCGTCAGTAATGTTGCGGCAATGGTCGCAGCCGTCAGGGAAGCCGGAGATGCTTCTCTCGGTATGCCCATCTCTGCTCGGAGGAATACAATGTCGAAAGCTGGTAGGCCGGGTGTTGGTAGCCTCCCTTCACCCCCCGCGAGCCTTCCAGGCCACAGAATAAGCATGGCCGCGAGCGGAAAGTCGGACCGGAACGAGAGTGCCATTGACGACCAGAATGATGAAGAGATGGATGACGACGACGAGGTTGGATTTAAGCAAGCGCGTACGAGACGGGCCAGCGAAGGCCAGCACCTCGTGAAGGACGCCAAGAAATCTAACGCCGGCGACCTCAAGTGCGAGAAGTGTGGAAAGGGATACAAGCACAGCAGCTGCTTGTCAAAGCATTTGTTCGTGCCCACCCTCCTTCCTACCTGCTCCATCTGGGCTCCGCGCTTCCATGTTGGATGAATATTTGTTAACTGTGACTGCAGATGGGAACACACACCCGAATGGTCCTTCACGTCGAAATTACTAATCTCGAAGCACCAGCAAGTTCAGCTCCTGGAAGCGGCTTCAGTCCTTGTGACTATGAATCAGGATGCCGCCACTCCTCCAGATTCGGCTAAGGACTTCCAAAGCGATCAGGATTCTGCGTCGCCAGCCGCCTCCGGATTCTCCGAGCAACGCGATGGCGAGAGTTCTGCTGATACCACGCCTCCACCACAAGGAGACATGTTCAACACATACAACAGTGGTTCCTATACGGGTCGGCACAAGAGGTATAGCAGTGGACACAGCTTCTCTCGTTCCTACCAATCAGCGCCATCTGGAGGCGCGCAATACCCGGGAAGTGTTCCTAACACATCTGGCTTCGGTCATTATCGTGATCACAGCCATGAGCTCCGACCTCTGTCATCGGGTATCAGCCGCAACCAAGAAGACGAAGGCTTGGCAGCTGCCGTCGAACTTCTCTCCTGCAGTTTTGGAAGCACTGGCACCCCGAGAAGCATACCTGTCACCCTGCCCGAGGATGCTCCGCCCGTTCCCCATATTCCCGCTCAGTACTTAGGCCAGAGTTCCTTCTCTGGCAGTACATTGACGCCAATTCACCACCCTCGACAGACCGAGAGCTACACTCGTCACCAGGTCCACATGGGCGGAGACAAGATGGAAGAGAGCGAGGGCAGTGCCGCAGACGACGAAGAATACGACCAGGTCTCCCGTGGCCGCAGCGATGAGGACGATGACGGCGTCTTTGGCCGCATGGAGGAGTAAGATCCCCAAGGCGGAATACACCATATGTTTTCATTTGTAATGATGTACACATGTGGCAAGCACTTGTCTCCGCACCCGACTGTCAGCACCGAAGAGTGGGCTTGGGCAAAATGTCCATGAGGTTAAAGTGATGGTCGTTCTTGAGCGTCGAGCTAACGCCACGAGCATTGAGGTATTCTTTGGGAGGAATGGGCATGTCATGTAATATGACTCGTGTCATGTATGAATGCGTTGATGAATAAATGCCTTTTCTTACCAGGGAAACCCGTTTCACGTATCTTGCACAATGTAATAGTCGTAGGTTCCCGATTTTGTCCCGAAAACCACACCGCATCATCCCGTAGGCAGGGTTAATGAGCATTCAGGAGTACGGCCACTTCGAGAGCTGTGGGTGCAAATATAGTGCCCATGCGACATGTTTGGCATTTTGTAGGCTCCTTTTCAGCGTGTGAGATATATTAAGGTGTAGAGGTCATGCCCTTGGGTTTCGAGAGACTCGAGCTTGGGGATTTGGAGGGATTGTCAGAACGACGTCACCGCACTTGACACTGGAACCCCTCACTCATCAACTACCGGCGGTCACACACAATCTGAACAGCTCTCATAAGTCGGGCTACTTTTAACTCATAATACAGTACTACGCGGTTAAAACGGAATGAATATTTGGCCAGAGATATCTCTATAATTGTTGGGAGCAGCATAATTAGGTACACGGAGTACTTCGCATGTAATTGTGGACGCTTCTGATACAGTGCCAAGATCTGGATGACGATTTAAGTGCAGAGGTTGTAGAGATCTAAGTATTGCTTATAGATAAATATGGAAGTGGATGGTAAAACCACAGGAAGCTCTTGGTATGGCGTGATGCAACATATGGAGGTAAATATAGTTACTGGCTCGAGATAGTAGAAAGCAGAATCGGGTGTTCCAGCCTCACGTTGCATCATAAACAAACTTGTAAACAAAGTGCTGCACCCACTGACATCAGGCCTGCCTGATAGCTACAAGACCCATTTCCTTCTCACTCTTTCACCTACTCCACGCACAAAACGTCAATAATGCCAGTACACGAAGCCAAAAATGCCGATCAGGCAGTTACCATCTCGCAACAAGAGGTTTTCTCCTCCTCAAGGCTTCCGCCCGCCATCAGATTCCCACTGCTCGTGTTGCTGAGTTTAACTCTTTCTTCACTTTCATATACCCTCGCAGCTAGATACACGGCTGAGGAGCTGGCCAGCGTGTCAAGGAAGCTGGACCAGTGGTGGGAGGTGGCCGCGTTGGTTGGGTGGAGGATGTGAGTCCCGCTCTTGAGATATTAGCTTGGGATGCAAATGCTGATTGAACAATGCAGATTTCAGCTCGGTTTGGGCTGGTTTGGGGATTATGATAGCTATGACCTTGCTTCACTGAGCCTGCTGTCGCATGGACCGACGGTAGGGGATGCTCTATGTGTGCAGCTGGGCCTATTTGCTGAGTATACAGCTTTATCTTCTAGGTAGCTTTTACAACATCCGGACGACGACGACGATCTCCTGCCTCCTCATCAATATCCTCACGACTTACATCCCATTCCGACTGCTTCGCCCTCTCTCCCCAGCGCACGCGGCCGCGGCATCGACCTCTGGAAATTCGGCTGCCCTTGCGAACAAGGACATCGTGACGGACTACACGATTCAAGCGTCGACGACCTTCCTCTCGGCGTCGATATACAGCGTGGTACTCTATGCTGCCTATGTCACTTACCTACCTACATACCTCGTCACGTACTTCTCAGAACTACCTTCCGTCGCCGCCGCTCATAGTGCCACACCCATCACCCTCCTCCCCTTAACCCTCCTGCTCGGTCTGGCGTCGAAGACTTTCATCTTCACCCCAGCTGTCGCAGCCGCGCCAACCAAGGCTAGAGCGGAGCCTTTCAACCCCGTGACTGCCACGCTGAACGAAACCTTCTGGCACAACATCTGGGGTTTCGGCGCACGCACCAAGATAGTGATCAAACGTACACTGGCCGCCGCACTGGTAAGTGGGATTAACACCTTTGCGCTCACGCTTGTCACGGTCCGAGGCGTGCAGCCAACGGGCGCCGTCGCGTATGCTCTCGTCTGGGTTGTCAGTGCGGGGATCACGGGCACAGTGTTAGGGTTTGTCGGCGCGGTTTGAGGGGTTGTGTTCGGGATGGGCTTGGGGCGGCAGGCGCATGGGTAAATTCGGCGAGAGGGGATTCGATTACTTCGGAACGGGCTTGGAGTTTGAGGGGGAAGTAAGCCAAGCGCTGCTTTGATTTGATATTTCCTGTTCTCTGATACCGAATAGGACCAGTCAGATACATTCCTGGGCACGTATCAGCGGCTGGCGGCTACAGCTATACAAAGATTATAGGTACCCAGCAACGATGGCTCCCACAGGCTTTGGGCCAAAGGTGAATGACTACCACATGAAGTCATGTCCACACTTAGAGCGCTCGGTATATAGAAGCTGATCTCGAAAGGAGCGAAGAGGATCGTTGCCCGACGTGGTTACGGCTCGAGGCGTCAAAGGAGGCACGACGTAGCAAAGTAACACGCCCGTTGAAACGGGCTCTAAATCGGGAAGGAGAGTCTGGTGACCCGCAGCGCTGGAATATAATGCATATCATTTTACCATCTAATCTCATTCTATACCTCCCATAAACAAACACAGGGTACACGCCTATCACCCCGCCAAGAACAACCTCTTGTCGCGCTCCAGACTGCGCAGTCTGCTCATGAACCTGCTCCCTCAACCATGGCGACCGACGCGTCCAGAAGGTAAGTCCCCCTTTACTGCCCAGGTGTTGTTTTGTTTCTCAGCCTTCACCTTTCCCCTCTACGCGCCTCCCAGTTGCTCTGGCTGCCAAATACCCGGAGATAAGCCGGTCGGCAACGCAAGGCGAGAGGCGCGTCTGCCATGTTTCTAGACTCCCATTCCAATATTTCTCCCGACCACACCAGCTACCCCCATTGCATACCTACGCCCACCGCATCAACTGACCCTCGCGTGTGCAGGTGGCTGGATGGCAGCGGCATCCTGAGCTGTCGCATCAAGATCCCCCAGTCGCAGTCGGAAAGCACCAGGAGAACGGAAGAGAGCAGCAGCGGCAACCTCCCTCCTGCATCGGCCCCAGGGGACAGTATGAACGTCGACCTCGAGACTACGAGCCCCCGTCGCAAAGACAAGATCGCCGAGGCAATCCAGTCAATGGCACATCTCAACAACAACATGGAGACCCTGGCCCTACCGACGGATCCCGATGCGCAGGCCACCGTCACTGATTTCCTCGACTTCACCGAATACCTCCCATCCGACAACATCCGATCTCTCACCCTCATCGGGAACCTCGATCCAACATATCTCAAGTCATCTGCAGCCGTTCACTCGCTCACCAAGAAGTATGGAGGCGATTTCGGAGCCTCCCCTGAGGGCGAGAACCTGGACCCGGTGGCCCTCAGAGCCCGGCTGTCACAGGACCGCAGTGAGGCTCTCAATGCCCGTACATTAGCCTATGCAGAAGCATGTCGCATGGCGGACAATGTCGAGCGCCATTACAACCGAGCCAAGAACATACTGGCGAAGCTGCAAGCCATGGCGGAGGCCTATCCACCCACACGAGAGCCATCCCCAGAAGCGAAACGAAAATCGCCGGTCACAGCTCGCGCCCCGAAGATTACTCTACGCGTTGATGGCCGCAGCGGTTCAACTGACCAATCCGGACAGAAGGTACGGAAGCGCCGCGCGCCCAGAATTACCGTGCCTGGAGAAGTCCTCGCGCCTTACGAGCTCGACTACGAATCCTACGGCTCTGAGTCTGACTGGGAATCAGACAATGAGCTTCTCACACCAGGCAGAACCCCAGCCAGATCTATTGGGAACAATGGTAGCCGCATTAAGCTAAAGATTATCAAGGGTCCCAAGAACAGAATCCCCAAGCCTCCACGGCCGCCGGGAGTCATGGGCACCAATGTGCACAGCTCTGTTGCTGGTATCTCGACTAGTAATGCATTGGCCAAACTCCAGCCTCCGCCGGAGAACGCCGTGAAGGGCAGCGAGGATGCTCCATGGCTGCAGCTGACGGAATGGGAGCTTGGAATGCTCAGGAAGAGAATGAAGAAGAACGCTGTGTGGAGTCCGAGCGATACCATGATTGCGCGAGAGTTGAAGCAACTCGGCCGTGGCATCGAAGCATATCGTGCAGCCAAGAGCGAGGTAGAGGCTAAAGGCGAGACTTTTGACCAACCTGTACCACCCCAGCTTCTTGGCCAGACTGTGATGTCGGATGGTGCCATCAGTGTGGAGGCTCTAAACAACGACCAGGATGTCCAGCTCAGCAATCGTGGTATGAAGCTGAACGAGGCCAAGAAATTGAAAAAAGAGAACCAAGCCAAGGAGGCAGCCAAGCTTGCGGCAGAGGAGGCTGAAGAATCTGCGCGGAAGGTAGCTGAGGCTGCCAAGGCTATGAAGGCTCTGTTCGGCAAACCTGGGTCGAAGGATGCGAAGAAGGCAGCTGCTGCTGCCGCTGCCGCCGCCGCCGCCGCTGCTGAGGCGAAGACTCCGACGAAGTCGCCCAGCAAGCAATCTGCCAAAAAGCGGAAGAGAGACGCGGACACCGAGAATTCGGAAAATTCGCCTGAGGCAGAAATTCCCTCAGGACCACCAGCAGTGGCAGAGCTACCAGAGAGACCACAGCAGAAGAGATCTAAGACAGAAACCCCTGTTCCTGCTCCTAACCCTATCGCAGCCAAGGATATGAAGCAGGAGGAGGCTGCTGTTATCGAAGAAGGTGCAGCGGCTTTGAAGAAGACATCCACACCAATCCTGCCCCCTGGGAGAGAGCTTAGAAAGGAGACCACTAAGAAGACTGAAAAGTCGACAACTGCCAGCACGCGTCCTAGGCGATCCTCGGTGTCCGCAAAGACGCCAACTCCAGCACCTGAGCCTAAGCGGCCAGGATCTTCTCGTGACAAGGCTGACAGCCATGAACCTATACCTTCAACAGCAGCAACCACTGATCGTCCGCGGCGCGCCAGTACTGCACGAAATACCCCCGCACCTGAATCCCGTCAGATTAGCAAGAGAGCCAAGCGACCAGCTCCTGGTGTGGTCACTGCAAACCATGAAGGATCTGCTGCCGTCAGTGTTGGCAAGAGGAGTGCGGCAACTCGCAAGAAAGCCTCAGCTAAAAAAGATAAGAAAGATGGCCGCGAGGGAAGCGCCCCTGAGATCTACGACGAGATTGATGACGAAGGAAATGTCATTGATCCCGACGAGCCTCGATACTGCTTGTGCAATCGCGTGAGCTTTGGCACGATGATTGCATGCGAGAACAATGACGTAAGTATATTTCTCTCCTCCTTCCGCTATCTAGCTAACTCCGAAGCAACAGTGCGAAACGGAATGGTTCCATCTTGAGTGTGTTAACCTCACAGAGGTTCCACCGAGGACTACCAAGTGGTACTGTCCCGATTGTCGTATCAAACTTAAGATTGGCGAGAAAGGGGAGATCAATGCGAGAGGCAAGAAGAAATGATCGTTTATGAATCTTGCTTGGTAAATGGAGGGAAGTGCTTTTCGTTGGAGGCTCAAAAGTGTACGGTATAAGTTTTGTACAAATAGGTGGGTATTCAAACTGGTTATAAGGAGTTGCCATCGAATGACATCACATAGACTGAAGGAGTTTATTTGAAGCATTGCATAGGAGTTCCTAGGCTCAGCGATAGCACACTTCTTGGGAGTGGAAGCGCCAGTCTACATCGAAAATTAGGGTTTCAAACTTTACCCTACGTTGAGACCGAGTTGCAGGACACTCGATGTAAAGTCAAAATACATTAAAATAGTTTTCTCGAAGGCTCAAATTGTTTCGTATGTTCAGTTAATACGATACTCTCAATGTATATAATCCAGGGAGCATTGGAATTCACATCATAGCTAACGAACGGAGCGGACACACAAAATACTTCATATATTCATCATTTTGGTATTTTGGAGTAGGCAAATAATCAAGGACTTATCCCCATTTTCGTGCAATCATCGTAGCCGTACGCGGACCCAGGAGAGAAGAGCAGGTAGGGTACTAACGACCCATTTCCAAACACAAGTCAACTTATTCATCCGTCAAGCCTTCCACTATCATTCGTATCCCACCCAGCTTAAAACGCCCACGCATGCATGTATATCAAACGACGGGAAAACAGAACACAAACTAAGAAGAAAATAAGGATCAAAGTCAGCTTTCCAGCAACAAAACTTTAGAGGTTAGTCATCAGCTCTCAGGACAGGATACAAGCTCTGGCCGTGAGTCTGCGCGGGCTGTGTCTGCCTGTGCTCAGCGGTACCAGACATTGCGACATCGCCATCATCTTCGTACTCCTTCCTCTCAAGCCTCTCGCCGATGAGTCTCCGCAAGGCCTCGATCACGCGAATGTTCTCTACCCACTCCTCCTCGCGCCGATCAACCTCCTCAGTGCGGGTCGTGGCGCTATCGCCGCTCTCAGAGCTATCACTGCCAAGTGAGCTGATACTGGTGAGCGACGGATAGGCATTGGAGGCGGAGGAGCGGACAACGGCCTCAGGGTGCTCTTTTGTGGGAGTTGGAGTCGAGGGATACTCGTCTGCGCGGGAGGAGGAGTCCGGGTAAGCGCTGCGCTGCAGCATACCGCCTGAGTAGCGTCTGCGGAAGTCGTTCTCGAAATTAGTCCCAAGGGTGGAAGCCGGGGCGGCATTGGAGTGAGGAGAGTAGCCGTTTGCGTCGGCCGGCAGGCTTGGGTAAGGCGCGGAGGTGGAGCTGTGGCCAGGGGTTGGGGACAGACCATGCTGCGAAGAGGTGGGGGAGTGGCCGGAAGTGTAGGAGACGGAGCTTGAGGCCGGAGTCAAGGCCGGTGTGCCGGATGCGTTCGATTGGGACGAGTGGGTGGCTCTCATGGGGGCGGTGCTGTGGGCAGATGAGACCTGGGATGCCATGTGGCCGAGGCTTTGGAGGTTGTGGGGAGGGGAATGGCTCTGGCGGTAGGTATCAGCAGTGTGTGTGTAATGGGCACCAGGCTGCTGGACGCCAGCAGCTGCCGCTGAATTTGAGCTCTCATAGACCGTGGATTGGACCTGCTCCAAGAACTGATCGATGTTGAGAAGGTCGTTCTTGGTTCTCAGGTTGGGCATTGGCGGGAGAGCGTATTGATGTTGAGCAATGGGGCCAGCGCTTCCTCCGTGGCCGTTGGCTGAGACCATTGCCGGGCCGGTTGGTATGTAGTCGGAGAGTCCGCCTCCCTGGAAGGGAATGCCTTGGAGAAGGGTCAAACGGCTCCCCACTTCGGCGTACGAGGTAGGGTCAATCTGACGACGTTTGGCATCGCCAAAGAAGTCGTTCAAAGCGTCGTAGCGCTTTCGATTGTCGTAACCATTCTGGCCAAGGTCGGCTCCTTGATAATAAACAGGTCCATAGTTGCTGGGTTGCTGAGGGGTGTAGTAGCCAGTGGGCGCATGGTGGTGAGGATTGGCATAGCCTGCTGGAGGACCGCTATGGTGCATGTGGCTTTGGTGATCATAGTAGCCAGTGGCTGTAGCTGCGACGTTTGAAAGGTCAGCAATCACTACTCCCTGCAGTCAGATATGGGCTTACAAGGAGAAAGCTCCACTGCAATGTTCAACTTACTTTTGGGTGGCGGATGTCTGTACCCTGAGTTCGGGTTGGAGGGGTGGCCCGGAGGGGACACGAGGACGGAGTCATCAGCATGAGTCTGATGAGTTGTTATCAGCCAAAGAGATTGTGTGAGGAGGGCCATTGGAGGTCTACCTTGACATGCTTCTTCAAGTCCTGCGGCCGCTTGAAGGCCTTGCCGCAAAAGCCACACTTGTGAGGTTTGAGCGGGACGTGAACCCGAACGTGGGAGGTGATGTGGTCACGTTTGACCGTGCTGGTGTTACATCCCTCCCAGCCACAGACGAGGTTCAGGTTATTAGTGCTCTTTCGTCCGATATGTCTTTCACAGAGATGCTCCTGCAGAGAATTAATGACCTTTGTGACTTTCTCGCCCAAAATGTATAGGACTTACAAAGAGGCTCTCAGCAGAGTCAGCTCGCTCACCACACTGCTTCCACTTGCATAGTAGAGTGTCCTCAGCGCTGGCACCCGAAGGCAGCGTGGCGGTGGAAGCATTGGTAATAGTAGACTGGGCATCGCCAGCTCGAGGAGCGGCAGTATCATGCTGGCTGTTCTGTGCAGACATGACGAGATCGTATTAGGGAGGCGGTGAGGGGGGAGCCAGGCACGGGATGGAAAAATGTAAGGCCGGGTGTCGGATAAATCTCGGGAGAAAGTGGGTGGGGGGGAAAGAGAAGTTTATATATCTTCTCCTCTGAAAGCTGTAGGGAGAAATTCTGCGCAAGAACTATAGGGAGGGAGCGTATCTGCCACAGGCCACTCGGGAGAGAAACTGGATAATAATATAGTGAACCTTCCGGCGAATCCCCAAACCCGAAGGCGAGGGCCTCTGGCCTCTTGTAGGGAGTGCCAAGACTTTCCGCGCATGCCAAGAGTCTTGGCACAACGCGGGACGCCGGAGGAACAACCAATGGGGGAATTTATCGCCACTCGGGGGCCCTCTATCCTCTTTTCGCCGGTGCTGGTTCCGCAGGGGTGTCTCCATCCGCATTATGTGTGTGGATTTATCCCATCTTAGCCAAGGCCGGGGAGACTTGGCCCAGATGCTCCGCCAGAATGCCCAGACCGCGGACTCTCGCCCTCTCTGTGGTAGTTGGTGCTTATCCTGAGAACAGGGGCACAGCATACTCGTATGTCTCCTCCCTCGTACCAACTTAAATGACGTGCTAATAGTACACGTGATAGGTCTGTGATCAACCTGGACCTCGACCCTAGTGGGTTGGCTGAGTCAAGGGCAACAAGGCGCAGAGTATACGGAGAGCATACTCCTGGAGCTTTGCCTCTCTGCCCGATGACTCTATGGCCGCGGCCGTTCTCTTCTGGGGCTCAGTGTTTGCAGACAGTGCGAGTATATAGGTAGGGAGATGTTAGGAAGGTAGGCTCCGTAATTCGTTTCGCGCTCTTCTGCTGTTAAATTTATCAACGACTGTAAAGACCCGAGAAGTTTCGTGCAAATGGCGGGATCCAACGCCTCTCAAAGCACCTCGGTGCAGTCTGATGGCTCCAAGTTGGACAAACATCTCGAGGAGGTTTACAATATGCCACCGTCTCAGTGGTGGGACAGCGTAAGACAGGCGTTCATGCAACTACAAAATCTCTCCCGCTCCAGATCTGGTGTTGCGGTGGACCACGATATTGACCAGCCTGCTGATGAGTACGCCATCAGCGCCAGATTGGCGAGGGCTGCGTCGCTGCCCGCAATCGTTCTCCTACCTTCAGGAAATCATGCTCTCGGGCTTACGGCCACCAATGAAGCCCTTCAATGCGTGGCTTTCGGAACGGCTGGGCGTAAGATATTTGTCGAGCTACTTTGGGAAGCAATTGCACAGGCCCAGAATAATGGGACGGCCAAAGTAGTTGTACACGAAGTTTTACAAGGAGAAATACCCCAAATCACACTTCGTGTTGAATCCCATTTGTTCGAGCTGAGATACCTCCAGTGCGAGCCATTAGTCCGAACGTGTGTCTAATACGGCCTTATCTTTGATAATTGCTAACACTGCAGCAGCTACCCTAACATACTTGATGCCCCAGTTTCATTTCTAGAGGACCGCAACAGCTGCAGCGTAGCCCTCCAACAAGAAGTGGCAAAACTACAGCAAGGACATAGGCTCGACGAGAAATTTAATACCAATCCCGACTATCGGAGAGCCTACTACTATAAAAGGGCTTGGGCAATAGCCTGGGGCCTTTTCGATAGTGATAAGGATGCTCAGCATGTCTTTGAACTGTGCGATAATACGTCCCTTGATTGTAACGAAGACTTCTCTTCTATCATTTCCAGATTTGTCGAGCTATGGGGACTTCATTATCCCCAAGCACTCAAATATCGATCAAATCACTGGCATCAATTGCTCTCCCAAATCGAAGTCGAACCGCTGCACAGAAAACTGGATTATCCTTACTATCTCCAAGTCACGATGCTATATGCTGGACCATCAGGTTTGATGGGAGGCGAGTGGCTATCAATGGTGGAACGTAGACTAGAGTGGCTTAAAACTAGTAAGCATATTGCGAGAAGCATTAGTCTCCAGAAACTAATATTTTAGATCTTAATGCACTTGTTCTCGCTCCTAGGCAAGCTTCTGGATCAGGTCAACGATTCCGCATCTGGCCACAGCGCCTTGTACGCCGTCATGCGACTTCTGGCGATGGAGTGTATGAAGGGTGCTTCCTTCTTGGCCTTGATATTGAAAAGTCTCTTCTCTCTGCTGTGATGCAAGTTGCCGAACGATGGAAGCTTGGCATTACCGATGATGACCTTACCTCTAAAAGCCAGTGCTTTCTGGATGTCATAATAATCCATGACAAGTCGGAACTAGAGAAGTTGGATCTTAAGACTTGCACTAGGAATTGGCCGCGACCAATAATGAAGTCAGAAGAAGGGTCAAGGGAATTGCACTCACTAAAGCTGTCAAATCGAGAAAAGAGGGAGTTGTCTAAGGAGCAGAAGAGTCACGGGGACACACCAGCGGAGGTATCTAAGTCAACCAACAAACTTCGACCTGCATCGGACGTCCTTAATCGACTTCGATATGGAGGCGAATATGATATTGACGAGTTCGTGGTCGGGTATAAGGATCGCCATTCTTCAAGACTGATGGAAAAGCCAGCACTGCAGTGGGCCAGAGACACCACGGATGATGAGTTTATTCCAGAGCATAGGATCGAGTATTTCAAGAGATATAACCAACAGGGAGAAGAGGAAATATTCTGGGACAAGAGCGCAAGACTAGATAAAATATTCCAGCATCGTGGCGGTGGCTAGGATCTACTAGTTTCTTGAACCTGACGATAAGATTTATTTTGAGACCAACTTCTGTTATCCAAGATTAGCCTGTAGCAATGAAGGTTACTATCCATCATCATACTAGGATAATCATATTCTGCGTATCTCTCGGCTTTTGCATACCACTCCCCGTATATTATTAATTCCCGCTGTCAAAGCATCCAACCGTCACACCCCAAGGAAATCATCACGTCTTGAGTATCGTTAGTATAACAACAAGGACTAAAAATCTTTAAAAGATTAGCTTCGTAATCACAATGCCTCACTCATACACTTCCGAGTATCCCGCCAACGTCCCGGTTGAAGCTGGGATAAAGACGTTTTTCGAGGCCTTCTACCAACGATCAGACATAGCAGGAGAACATGAGAAATACGCAGACTTCTTCACAAATAGCGCTACTGTATTCGTAGGTAGCAGGAATGCGGTTGGCAGAGAAGGTGATATATCCATTCCTCTTATCACTCCAGTACCTATTTGTGGTGGTGCAGAATAAGCATACTGAATGCTAGGTAGAGATTCTCCAACTCAGGGAGGACATGTGGAAGACGGTGGCAATACGATTGCACACGCCGCTGAAGATTTTTCCTTTTGGAACTGGAGCGGATGAGATTATGCTTTATGGGATTGTGGATTACACCTTCAAAGACAAGCGGGAGGCGTCTGTACGGTTCCTTACTTTTAAGGATGGTGGTACCAGAGCTGACAATGGAACAGTTGGAATGGGCCGCGAGAGCGAAGCTAGTGAAAGAGGGGGATATTTGGAAGATGGACTTTTATCGGGTATATATGGTAGGTGACGTTAGTCCCTGGAATATCCTGCAGTTTGAGATAACCGTGCATAGGATACGGCTACAGCGAGGTGAAGATATCTGTTTTTTTATCGGCAGTATGTCTACCTGGTGGATATAGCCAGTCGGGTATTCTACCATAACTCAGTGCAGAAATCCCAAACTCCTCATTTTGCAGAAACCCATGAAACGCCAATACCCCTCAATCAACGTAGCTGGTCGTCAAAAGCTCATGCCTACCATCCTCTGCTCAGTCCATATCCATCTCATCCTCCACGCTTCCGTCAACCAATAACTTCCTCCTTTGCTGCATTTTTCCAAACACTTTCGTCTTTTCCCTCTGCAGTGGTACTTCCTCGACCTCCTCGTCCGCCTCCTCTAGGGCCTTCCTCTCGCTCGCTCTCATCTTCGGTAGCAGGTGCTCGTTCTCCGCGACTAGCTTCCTGTTCGCCTCCCGCTCGCGCTCTTTGTTGCCCGCCATACGCTTCTTGTAGAATACACGCTCGCGCTTCTGCCGGATCTCGCTGACCCGCTCCATCGCCTTGAGTGTCTTTTCCACGAGCTCGCGATTATACCGCACAGGTATGTTGCGCCGTGCCGCAAAGGTTAGTGTGCTGTCGACGACCATCTCTTTGCCTGCAGATTTGCGGAATGCTTTTGTCCACTTAAGCTTGCGGGGATTTCTCTTCATCTTGAACTGTGAGGGGTAGACGTTAGCAACCGTCTTTAAATGGAGGAGTGCAGATTAATTCACGGATTTATGGCACTTGCTGCGACAGAATCGAAATGCCCTTGCATCGTTGCGAATGAAAGTGATCCCCTTGCTAGGGTAGCAGGGCTGCGAACAGAAATAGCACGTCTCAATGCGCATCTTGGCGGTGTTGTTCTCCAAATGTACTTTTTGTTTCTCGCTTTCGATAACTAAAATTTTGTGGTCTATTCGCTTAGTCACTGCGATAAACTGACGGCGCTAAACTGTATCCGTGTTTGTCGACTGGCTTTGAAATTCTGCGGGTGGTATCGGGAACAACCAAACATTGCCATTTTGACTATCACCTTGAACTATCATAATCAAGTTACTCTATCTGCGGACTGGATTTGTTGCAGATACCGAGGCATAGCTGGGGCATCATTCTGGACCACAATGGCCTCTCTGATCCAAATTGGCGTGGGCGTAGCTGCGGCGGCCTTTCTCGTACGTTCATAAAACCCTCTTCACTCGCCCCAGGATGACAAGCTGACTTCATTACACAGGGCAGAGCAGGATTGGTCGCGTTGCGAAGATATAGGGGTGAAGCGGTTGGCGCATTAGGGAAGGCATTTTATAAAGGGGGCTTCGAGCCTAAGATGAACCGCAGAGAAGCCGCTCTCATTCTGCAACTGAAGTACGTTATCTTGAATACCTCACGCGATTACCGGTTTAACGTAGCACTTGTAGCGAACGCCAAATTACGAAGGAAAGGATCCGGAAAAACCACCGGACATTGATGATGTTGAATCATCCCGATCGTGGTGGCAGTCCCTACTTGGCAACGAAGGTCAATGAGGCCAAAGAGTTTCTGGAGAGAAATGGCTGAAAGTCCGCACAGCGATGAGGCTCAGCATCTTGTATATCTTGTGTATATTGTGTGTATTGCATAGCATCAGCGGTGGCGTTTAAGGGCAACATCCTTCAAGCCAAAATGGCCGATCTCTTCTCTGAATTAGTTGATTCTAATCAAAGTCACAAGTTATCATAAGCTTGCTATAGTGTGTTGGATTGTCTTCGTACAGTTACTACAGCTCGAGAATGGGGCTTGAAACCACAAACTTCTCAGGCGTATGGTTTGCTCGCATATACGAGTGAATAGCACAGGGCTCTAGCTTTAAGCAAGAAGTGTTAGGTGTTGGTCTTGCAGTAGTGAAGTTCACTCCCATCTTTATTTCACCAGTCAGGCGTACTTTTTCCAGCTTCGGTTAAAGTCGTATCCTCAGCTGTGAGCTGCCCTGTCTTCCAGGTTATATCCTCAATCATGGGTTCATAACTCGGTGTTATTGCATTAGCCCAATCTTTTTCGCTCTGTGGCTGTTGAAGGTGTTCCAAATATTCCCTGACATTCGACTGGGCATCAGTGGCATCCACTGGGCTTTTTGCCTCATAGATACCTACTCCATCGCTGTTATCTCCAGAGAACCAGCCCTCTTCGATGTCCCATGCTTTGGTGGTAGTTACTTGATCTAGTGGCCTATCAACAGTTAGTACAGGATGTGATATAATGTTAATATCAGATTTACTCGGGAGCGTAGTTGTATTTTCCTTCTTCTCTGTTATCGGTTTGATTTGGGTCCGTCAAAGATCGGATCGCAATACCGATCATAGCTTGAAGGGTATAAACAGCATCATTACCCCCATTGTGCAGGTTCCAGGCAATGATGCCCAATTCGGAGAGGATTGTAGCCAAATTTCGAGGGTTACTTTCCTTTTTGAAGGAACGCCACATCAAGGACGTATCTGCCATGTCTATGAGAGTTGAGAGTGTCCGGACGTCATAGCCAACAGTTTTGAGGAATCTGATATCCGATTGTACATCATGGCCAACAAGGACGATATTCCGCTTCTTGCCTTCGTTGAAGCAAGCATCTAATCCTGGCTTGGAGAATGGAGGCTTAAAGCAGGTCGAAACCACATGTGGAGCGTCTTTTAAGTTAATAAATTCACTCTCACTATTACATAGTCAGTTAGTGCAGCGAAACTCGTCTCAACCAAGATTGACCGTACCCAAACTCGAATCTATCCGCGCACCCGTAGACAAATTCAGTATTATTTAGGTGCTTGTACTCATTGATTCGGAAGTGCCGGGCTCGAATCATTTGCCACCAGTTAACTCCCCCGTCACCTGAGTTCAAAGATTCGAGGTCCTTTGTATCAAGCGTTGCAATGCCAATCTCAGTGATCTGGCGAGTGTTTCTCTCGTACGCCTCGACATCGACACAAACAAAAACGACGGACTCCTCTTGGTGATGTGGTACTGGCTTTTCTGTATCAAAAGCCTTTGGTGGTGGGAGATTTGTCATGGCGTCTCTGAAGGCTTCATCATATTCCTCCCATTGGAGATTTTTCTTCTGGAGTCTGGCCCTAATCTCCTCTGCGTGCTGCGCCAAGCTCGGTGGACGAATACCCAAGTATGTTTGTACCCTTTTAATGGACTGTCTAGAAGATTCCTCTTGAGCCGCACGCTCAACTTTCTTTTTCTCTTGCTTCGCCGTTTTCTTCACCTTTTGAGTTTTCATAATTGCATCGACTTTGGCCTTAAACGCAGCGATGGATTTCTGTGAAGGCATTTTCATCACACTAGACTCTCTTTCCGGCTTGAATGTGCCTATATGGGTTCCAATTAGCAGATATAAGCCACAACGTATAGAAGGGGACTTCTGATAAATTATATATTGAGTACACGTAAATGTACCTTCTAGATAATGCATGAATTATAAGCACCAAGAGTGTACGTACTGGGGGGAATATTTGCATGCAGCTTATCAGCAGTGTCTCTGTTGGTCGCACGTCCCAGGTAACGTGGTCGCGGTGTTCCTTCGTTCGGGAAAGTAGCTCGGAATCCATCATTATTAGTTGCGCTGGAAGGGATTCTAAGTTGTACACCTAGTTCCCGATTGACTGTCTTAAGCAAGCTTTCAAACTGATTTGTTGGAACCAGTATTAATGGTGATTGATTAATGTCCTGCGAAAGGCGATTTAGGTAAAAGCTGGTGACATGTTAAAAAGTGCCCAAAACAAGCCAAAATATCTAAAATAAGAAGGGCATAATGGAAGTAAATGTGGTGCATAGCGCGAAACATACAAATCCCAAGTGTTATTATAGACCTTTCCCTGATCAAAGAAATGTCGAGAAACCTGTATTGTCAGCCTGGCGAGTCTGATTAGAGTAACTGTCTGGTATGCTTACAAGCTGGCGGTTGGCATTTCCAATATAGTAGTAGGGGTATTTCTTGACTGCCTGCCAAGAGACAAAAATCTCGGGCTCAGGAGCCACCTCGCCTTTCTGAAGGTGATACGCTTTGGAGTCATTCAAGGACTTGCCTAGACATACTTAGAACCGGTATAAAAAATGGATTTGTGATGTATGCCATACCATACACTGTACCAGAGTTATCGTATGCCCGAGATGATTCAGCTACGATACTCTTATTTAGAGGAATCTCTGGCTCTTCCTCTTCCTCCGAGTCAGTTCCCTCGTAGATATGGCGAGCCTTGACATTGTAGCCCCACGTGTCAGAAGCAGGTATGACTCCCGGGTCGCCAATCAAAGCCTCCAGCTTATTGTCTTTATCCATTTTTGGTGTGCAAGGATGTCTGTGAATTAGAGTGGGAGGTGTGGGCTGAACGTGCTTTGAAATGTTGTTTGTTTACAAGACGTAAGAAAGCCTATTTTCGTTTTGCTTTCCACACGTCACCATGTTCACTTGAAAATATGACACACAGGGTATATCGTGAATTAAGTGGAAATGCTGAAGTAATGTTACAAACTGAGGCAACTCATTCAGTATGAGACCTTGCTAACTAAAATGTCAATCGATGAGAATGTTACCCCTAGCTCGTCGTCAGGTTCACTCAATACTAAGCGAAGGAATCTGCGACCCAGGAAAGTAGCGTGGCTGGGATACAACTATAAATGGGATCAAGTGTACGTGATTTATGTATATAAGTATCTAGATCTGTATAAAGTCCCACAGCCTAAGAAAGCGTGATAATACCGAGACTCAAAACCTGTTCTTCCAAAAAGTCTACTACTGCTTCACCACCCTTTGCAGCATTAAGACCAGATTGAATTGCTATGGTTTTGATTCCTGGAATGAGGACCCGAGCAATCTGCAGAATCTCTTCTTGCCGTGAAGCAGTCCATTGACTGGAGCATACCTGATGCGAGATTAGAATATTAGTGATTTACTGTTTGAAGAGGAGGAGAATACAAGTAGTTATGGCGGAGCAACTAAGGAAGTAAGCTGCGTTGTGACTCAGATATATATCTATATCGTGGAAGCCGATTAACAAATGGGGGTTTTCAGATTGGTTGGAAACCCTCCGTATTTGCTACGTGTATCAAGTTATGCTTCTCTTGGACTCTCTGCGATATGTGAGATATTTAACTTCAACCTCCATTGTTTGTCATACCTCAATGAGAATGGCAACAAGTTCTTTCGCTCGTTGTGGTGTAATATTAACCGATACCAGGTGGATTGGCTCTACTGACGAAGGCATATTGAACACTCGAGAGTCAAATCCGCTTTGTGTTTAAGTACCAAGTAAGGCGATTCGAGCCAAAGAGGCATTCTTCCGAATCTTATATACTGACTGGTGCGGAGCCACCGGGCACGAAACAGTTAAAATGCATGTATACCATATGTCCGAGAAATAGGCTCAAAAAAATCCAGGTAGGGGATCCTTATGTCCAGTGATTACATTAGTTGACTCTCTTGACAGTTATTCTGTGGTTAACCCAATGCCTACGCCACTTAAATCGGACTTAACAGCAACGGCGGCATTGGAATGTAGCCTATCAGTTAGCTTGAGATTTTATAACTAACATGACTTTCGATTTATAAATTTGCTCCGGCTGTTTCCTAGCCCTCAAGGTTGTCTCGCAAACGACAGCTCGAGGGCACGGCACTAGCAGAGTGTCCAGTGCTTCTGCATATCAGCTAGATCCCGCGGTTCTTGGGCATCGGTTTGCCATTGATCCATCAACCCATGAGCTGCCTCATATCTTCAGGCGGCCATCTGACTTGTGCAAAGCTTAAACACCTCTTAATACTCTGCAGGAACTTTCTTGTGATCTCATCTCCCATGACATGACCTTTGTCGCTCTCGTGCAGCTTCTCCCGCGCACTACGCTCGTGGATACCAACCATAGTGACTCCAATAGGCCAGGCTGCTTTGCCGATACTCAGTCGTAGATAGCCATCATTTGCATCCACGTAACGGCGTTCTTGCGCGGCTTTAACAATCTCCACAATAGGTTCAAGAATACCATCTTCGACATCACCCTTTTCAAACTTTCGAAATAACTAAGAGGAGTTAGATTAGAATGACCAGAGTAGTTGCGCGACTCACAGGTGTCAAATTCTCCCTGCTTTGAACCATGGCGTTATATGCAGACTTGCTCGCGAATGTGTCTCTCTTCTCCTTATCTAGCGCGTATTCCCATTCCCTCAGAACCATTGTGAAGTATGAAGCAAGTTGCCTAAATAGATATTTCTTTCCTTCTTCGTCGTTGGGAATGGTATCGACTTTCATATCCTTCTCGTCCACCAGCTCAAGAGACGTCGGGATAGGGCCGTCTGTCATGACAACGCCCAATTTCCTAAATCGCCTGAGTCTTTGCTTGTGACTCTCTCCAAAAAGTGTACTTGGTTCCCCCATAGCCCTCAGTTTCTCGATCAGCTCGTCATCCTCAATATCATCTGCCTCTAGAACCTCCTCACTCTTCTCCTTCACTAGCTCGGGCAGTCCTAACCTCTTCCGTCTAATTCTCTCTTCCTCTGCTTCCCGCTCTTCTCTCCGTAATCTCGACTCCTCCGCAAGCTTCTGGCGCTTCTCTTCGCGGGCTCGATTAGCCTCTGCCTCTTCTTCCTGTCTCTTTCGTTTCTGGGCCAGCTTTGCTTCTCTCTCTTCCTGGAGAGCTTTTTGTTCGGCAAGGTATTTAGCCTCTCGCTCAGCTTCAATTTCAGCGCGGTTCTTATATTTCGCTGAAGGCTCATCGGCGGATGCCTTGGGTTTAGCCTTGGCTATCTCTTTGGACATAAGGGACGCGAAATCCATAACTGCGACTTGGTCCTCGTAGCTCTACACCTGTATAATCAAAAGGGAACGTGCAAGAGATAGTTTCGAATATTGCTCGTTCTTGTAATATCGTTCCAACTCCGTATTGGTAATGCGCCTTGCTGTCCCTGCCGTTTCGGCGTTTTACAAGAATCTATGTCGAACCCTCGTGGGTCTGATGGTTATCAAGCGGCCCGATACAACCTCCGAGAGATAGGTGTACCACCGTATAGGATTCGTGCTGTGAAGAGCCAAGAGTGCTGCGAATTTCGTGGAGTCGTGGAGTGCGCACAGAGGAATGCGTTGCGAGGATTGTCTTGAAAGCTCTTTTCCCGAATCGCGCTTGGAACTTGGTCCATCCTTAGGAACATCATATCACCACCCCACACCACAAAGCATGCTCCTACAAACCCGCCGTCCCTAAATAAGACATTGCGCAGCCATGGCCTCTACACCTGGCAAAGTCGACCGCCAGACGACTACGCCCTTTTACCTTAAGCTCTTCTACAAATCCGGAGGCTTTCATCGGTAAGGTCAACTCTCAGCCTTGTGAGCCCAGCTGCAAGGACTACCCCCCTCTCAAGACACGCGCTAACACTCTCCAGCGTGGACGAATTTTACTCCTCAGAAGAACTCCCGCCTCACCTACAGATCTACACCTGGCACACGGCGACGTTGCGCGAGCTGTCGCATCTCCTAACCACGGCGATTCCAGATTTGTTGCCCGACCCAGCAATCGGCACACGCCTCGCTTTCCGTCTCATATTCCCCGACACCCGGAACCCTGGCCCGGCTTCGGGACCCGGGAGATATGTAACGAAGGATCTGGGCAGTGTGGTGATTGGCGACAGCGGTCCAGGAATTTATCCAGACGACGAAGAGGCTGCGATTGTGGCGGGAGGACAGATGGCCGGGCCGCTCGGTGGTGAGCCAGAGAAGACACTACAGGATGCGAGGTTTGTCATTGGCGACTATGTTTCTTGTGCTATCTTGCCAGCTCTAGCAAATGGAGAGATCGCGCCGCCTCCTGGCGGTTCAAGTAGGGGAGGGTATGGCGCGGGAAGAGGTGATTTTGGTCGGCTTGGACCTACGGGACCGCGGGAGAATGGATATGGCTATAGAGGCGGTAGGGGAGGCCCTAGGGGTGGCGGATTCGGACCACCTATTGGGGCTGGAGTGCCGAGTGGTGAATGGAGAAGAGGGGAGCGGGTACCTGAAGGGCCTGCAGGGCCTGCAGGTAGAGGTCGTGGCTATTCAGGAGGTTACTGGGGAGGAGGCAGAGGAAGGTATTGAGACGGGCGATACAAATATCTCTCTTATCTGGGCTACGTGGGTTATGGCGTTCAGCAGGTAGTTGCATCAAACCAAAAGTTATACAGAACTGCGTTTGTCCGTGATGCATGATAGGAACATCTTTTCAGTGGCATTCCAATTGCCATTCAAGCCACCAGCTTTATGCCAGAAATCGACTCTGTATAGATAACGAAACTCGCATAAAAAGTTTATAATGGTCTTGATTTTTTAACTTCCATGTCCGGATATGTACAAACCAACCGCCTTCTATACCGCCACTCGAAGCTAAAACTCGACAATCGTGTCACCTCTCCTCTTTCCACGCATATCCCACAGTGCCTAGATACTAGTCAGCCCAACAATCATAAATAATCTCTGAACAAACCCACATCTGTCTTGTATCCTAAATATCCGACGACGAATGGGATGGCCACCATGTAGACAAACCCGACTGTCGCCGTCTTTCTGTTCCAACGGAAATACTTGTGGCGGTTGATGTACATGTCTATGCCAAGTTAGAAACCCATTGTCGAGAACGAGCGTGCGTGTGAAAGAGAACGCATACTGTTGTACTTGATCAACGCCGGATCCATTGCGAGGGCTGTGTCAAGAGCGTCAGTAATGGGGCAATTAATTGACCGAGCCAAGACACGTACGAGTTTTGTGGTGGCCCGCCATGATGACGATGTTGGCGCTCACCGTTATATCTCTGGTGATGGTGGTGGTTCGTCTGTCGTCGCCAAGCTCTTGAGGCTCGGATTCGCTAGTGCGCGGAAGCAAGATGATCCGAACTACGAAACCCCAGAAGAAAACTGGGTGATCGGCGTGGGGCAAATAGATGCCGAGGCTTATCGTGCACATGTAGATATAGAGTATAGATATTGAGTATAAATGAAAGATGGTCCGTCCTGTACGAGAGTATATGTGAGGAGAATCCTAATTGCAATTGCTGAGAGAAAGTTATCTCTGAGTATCAATCAACCATGGCTGCCACGACCGAAAAGCCTACCATCAAGCTCTACTGGTACGTCATTCCATAGCAATGATGAGCTGAAGATCTAACACATCCCAGGCTCGAGCAATCCCGCTCACAGCGCATCCTATGGCTTTTAGAAGAATTGAAACTTTCCTACGAGCTGGAGATCTTTCATCGGAATCCTCAATCGCACTTTGCGCCTCCGGAACTCAAGAAGGTCCATGCGCTGGGCAAGTCCCCCGTCCTCAGCGTCAAGCACCCTGAATCCACTGAGCCTGTGATTGTTGCCGAAAGTGCATTTATTGTTGAATACCTCTTAGACCATTTTGGGCAAGAGAGCACTCTCCTGCCGAAGAGATATAAGGAGGGCCAGGAGGGCAAGGTTGGCGGAGAGACGGAGCAGTGGATGCGGTTTAGATATTTCATGCACTATGCCGAGGGTAGCTTGATGCCGTTCATGACAGTTGCTCTCGTAGCCCTCCGTGAGCTCATTTCTATCTTATCTACATGTTTTCAAGGCACTAACTTCTGTCTAGAAATCAAGAACGCACCGCTCCCGTTCTTCCTCAAGCCCATTACCGCCATCGTCTCTGGCAAGATCTTTAATACCTTTCTGAACCCGAACTTTAAGTCGCACTTCGAGTTCCTCGAAGAAAGGCTCAATTCCTGCCCCGAGGGTGGCAAGTACCTCTGTGGCCAGCACCTCACAGGTGCGGATATCATGCTCAGCTTTCCATTGATTGCTGGCAAGGAGAGATCCGGCTTGACGGCGGGGACATACCCCAAGCTGTTTGCTTATGTTAACAGGTTAGAGGAAGAGCCTGGTTATAAGGCCGCTGTGAATAAGATCACTGAGATCGATGGGAAGTTCGAGGTCATGTTCGAGACATAAATGGAGAGCTCATGTAATGTATTTTTTTTTGAGGGGGGCGCGGGGGCGGGCGAATATAGCGGCGCTGTAGAGGCAACCAAGATGTATTTTTGCACACTCACACCGTTTCATCCGCTTCGCTGTTAGACCACGGAAGTACAAAACAGAGTGACAGCAACGAGTAGATCAATCAGACCTATTTGTTTCTTTAAAAGGGAGGGGAGAGACTTAAGTGTTTCTCAATATTTAAGCGCTCTTTCTATTTCCCTTTCAGCAGTTCACATCACTTGGAATAATGGACCCTGGTGACATTTGCTCACCTATTCAGGACATGTCATACACTTCGTATTCGTCACTTATCTAGAAATGTAAACCTCATGTGTGTTAGGTGCCGTTCACATACCAGCCAGCCAATGTCGAACAAAAATCGAGCAAATGCCTCTCTTAATATATACAGCGGGCGTCGATCACAGCTAAAAAACTGCACAGCCCAGTGCCATCTCTAACACCCAAGCCACACAGGTCTTATGCCCTCCATCCCCTCGTAGCCGTTGTGGTCTGCCTCTCCGTCCCTGTAGCTGGCTTGACCCTAACCTTCCACCCCCACATCTCCTTCCAATCCAGCTCCGCGATAGCCGCGTCCCTCTGCTCACCGTCCGCCAGCTCCACGAAGCAGTAGCACCGATTGCCCTCCTCGCTCTTCGGCTCCCGTGGTTGCAGCAGCTTGCTAACGGTGTGCACCTCGTACTTCCCAAAAAGCTCCTTTATCCCCGCCTCCGTAGCCATAGGCCCGTCGAACTCAGGCAGCCCGCTGACGTATACGCGCCGTCGCTCGCCAAGCTTTGCCGGTGTGCCAGTGGCGCGATTGACCTTCAGGCGCCAGCCCCAACGTTCTAGATCGTTGAGGGCGACGATGGCAGCCTCGACATCGGACGCGGAGACCAGGTCAACAAAGCAGTAGTAGTGATTTCCCTTCTCATCCCTCTTCGACTCGTGCGGCGAGATCAGGTTGCCGATCACGTCGACCTTGATGTCCTCGTTGTCGAAGAGCTCCTGAATCTTGGCGCTCTGGTCTGCGTTGTTCTGGAACCTGGGGAGGCCACCAATATAGAGTCGACGGCCCTCTGCGACCGCCTTATGCAGCTGATCGGGTGAATCGAGACGGCGCCAGCGGTCGAATCCAGAGCCGTCAGTATTTGGCTTAGTAGGTGATCCGGAGACATCGTACTTGTTGAATCGTCCACTACCGTTGGTGGATTTGACTCCTGGCTTTACCTTGAGGGGTCGTCGAAGAAAGTCCTTTCCATCATACTCCACCATTGCCTGCTCTGCCAACTCCTTTGTCTTGAAATCGACGAAGCAGTATGAGGGATTCCTTCCCGTCATGGGATCGACAGACATGTTGATCGCTTCAACGCCTATCTCAAGAGCCGCAAACATCGACTCGATATCCTTCACCGTTGCCTCGTACGGCAGATTTCCAACATACACTCGCCGCCCCTCCTCCACTGCTTGCTCCGCCTGTTGGGTGCTCAATGGCTGTTGCATCGAATCACGTGACTGTTCTTTGAGGGATGAGCTTTTGTCAGCCCATCTTTGCTCGTAACCTCCGCTTCTGCTGCTACGGAAGTCACGGCGCTGGATATCGCGCTTGGGAGTGTTGTCTCTGGCTGGAACCTCGGAGGGGTCGCGTTTGATGCGCCAGTTGCTGGAGTCCATATTGGGTCTTCCAAAGTAAGAATGCCTTGAGTTTTGTGGCGCTCGAAGTTTTTAGAAGAGCTGTGAAATCACCCAACTGGTGGAGATTCAAATTGGTGGTGACTGTGGTGTTAGCCAACCGTTTTTGTCTTGGAGAGTTTGCAAATTGAAAAGAATAATTTGATGCACGTGACGACTATTTTACGCGACAAGTTTTAGCTCCTGAGATGGGGAGCATTGACCTCTTGTACGTACCTAGAGAGTAAGAGGAGATCTTTCTCCAATGGCATGAGGCCTCAGAACTCCTTAGATATCTAAGGATGGGTATCTATTGTCATGTATATAGTCTAAATTCTTAACTCTCTAGTATCGTAAGGCCATATTCTCTGCGAAAGGTATCCAGGAATTCAAAATTGCCACCCGACCCGTGTGCGCCTCAGGGAGATATCTCATCTGGTAATCCAAGCCCAACTCCCCTCGCTCTCACCTTCAATACCGCCTCAATAGCTTTCCCTACCGCATTCAAATCTCCCAATAAAGTCACGTGTCCCCTATCGCTCTTCACCCGTCCACCATAGGCAATCTTGTAGCCACCTGGGAGCATGGCCTCTTTCGCCAAGACCACTCCATCACCACTCGCAAATGCGAGATTGTCATATGAATCAGAACATGGAATGCCTTCCCTCCCCTCAACCTTGGCCCCGCAGCATGTGGGAATAGATTTGCCATAGATAACACTGAGAGGCGGGTACCTGTTGAGCTCCTCCAGCGAGGTCCGGAAGTGGAGCTCTTGCTTGAACTTTTTGGTTTCAGCAAGTGTGCGTCGGAGATAGGCAATTGCTTTATCGCGTGGAATGGTGACAGTAGTGGAGATTGAGTTGTTAGTGCTCTGGCCTTTGCTGACGGGGCTCGAATTCCGTCCGATTAACGGCGCAGATGGTCGGTCAGGTCCATGCTCTCCATCTCGGACAAAATTGGATGTGAGGCCTGTCTTTAAGGGATGCTGTGGATCTTGGCTTTCCTCGTCAGCCGAAAAGGACAAGGGTGTCGACGGGTATGGCGAGACGGTGCTGGAGATAGATTTTCTACCAGGTAAAGATAGATTGAGCAATGTGCCAGACCTATTGAGGAGACCGCCGAGGCCGCTAGACGGAGATGATCGAGGAGGAAGAGGAGGATCTGTACAAGGAGAGAAGCGATATTTGATCCAGTCATCGACATTGAAGAAGTCAACAGGGTATCTCTCCCTCGTATTTATATCAACAAAGCAATAGCCATCTTCTGGAAGGAGGACGAAGCTGGTACGGAGGGTGAAGTTCACCTGCGCTGTCAAGACCCTCGAGCTTAGGAGGACGGCATCTCCATTCCTAAGAGGACCAAGGATATTGACACAGGACTGAGGAACCCCGGCATACACGACTCCCGAGAATAACTCTGGTTCTTGATTGACAACATGACGGGTAATGAGACCGCCAAGGCTATGAGCAATGACCAGAGCGCCTCTATTCAAACCAGCACCCGGTTGGTTCGACGGGAGGCTTGCGATAAAGGCACGCAATCTCTTGCTTAAGAGGTGCGGGCTCAGTCGCCAATCGTAGCCGTAGTCCCAAACTCGTAGTTTGCCATTCCGCGCATTCTCACACTCACTGAGCCGCTTAATAAGGCGCCTGGATATGTCAACAGGACCAATATTCTGCAGCATTCCGGATGCATATATAGATTCGTGCATCCTCTCCTCGTCCTCTGGCTCTAAGCCAACCTCCAGATCCACCTTCCGAATGTTCAGGCCGACCTTCACAGGGACCCAAACTTGTCGATTGGTCTTGGTCGAACGCAGAACCGAACCTCGATAACCACCCATAATCACAACATCACCAGTCAATGATTCTAAGACCCGATCTAGAGGGTGCGAGTGGGGGGATTCAGAGATAAGTCGGGCAGATTCCGGAAGAACCTCCTGTCTGGAGGCGGCCAAACTAGTGATTCCTGGTAGGGCAGTAGGGTTTGGCACCGTCGAGGCCCTCTTTTTAATCCCAGTACTTGGCAAGATATCTGAGAGCACATCAGCATCGGAGATCCACCTGATAGGAACGCCGGTAGAGTTCAAAAAGTTCCGGTTGAAGCTGAAGCTAGGCATACTTGGCATACTGGGCATCTGTGGCAATTTAAAATTGGCCCGATCATACAACGAGTCTCTAATGGCCTTTACTCGTGAATTTACCTGCTCATGCTGATTTGCAAAACGCGAATCATCTCCAAGGGACGAGGCCCGGCTCAAGGTGTGGTAGAGAAGATTGTCATCCGAGGTGCTATGGCGGAGAACAGCTGCGTTGGGCGCTTCCGTTGGCCTTGCAGAGAGGGAAGGTTCGACCGCCGTAGTTAGAGCAGAGTGTGAGCGGGTGTGGCCTGATTCTTTGGGTATGGTTAAGGTCCTCTGGAAAGTCGTTGATGAAGCGAAAAGATTTCCAACATTTGTTATAGATGGCAAGTTCTTGGGCAGCAGTTTCCTCAGCGCATCGGCGCCACCAGAGAGTGACCTCTTCCTATCCAACCCACTGAAGACTCCGTGCAAAGATGATTGTGGGGGATCCGACGGTTTGCTAACTCGAGGGATCCCGCCAGGAGGCATTGACATCCTGACAGCCGGTTGGCCCGGAAAGAAATTGGCTCGTTCTTCTGGCATCGGAGGAGGTGTAGTCGTCACTCTTTGTCCACCTTCAGCAGGCAATTCTTCCAAAAGAGGCGATTCCAGGGCCTTCCCGATATACCGATCTCCATCCTCCAGCGCGTTCCGCTTCTCGACCGCTGGAGTGCTGGGCGACTTCAGACGCGTCGCGACATGGCTCATTGAGAGTCCAATGAGTGATTCAGCGTCCTCGTCCGTCATGTTGTTGCGTCCAGAAGCTATCTCGTCTGCCTCGTCGGACGCATCTTCAGACATCTCGGGTGAGTGGGGAGTGACAATAGATAACTGCATCTTGTCGCGAGGACTGTCGGATGGCGCCCCAGCCTGGGAAGCTGCCAGGCTCATCCTACTTCCATTCACTGCCATTTTGAACGTGGTTATCTACCAGTTGGGAGGTCAATTGGGTGTTAAAGCCATGTAGTGACGTAAATCGAACTGCCGTGAGATAAAGCGACTGGCGGCTGTAAGCGGAAAGCACGGGTTGGGTGGCGATGAGCTCCGGAGCGTGGGAAGCGTCAGCAGCTAGAAGGAACTGCCTTCAGCCACGTCCTAATTAAGTCGTCGGCGGTCTGCATTGCGCTGTTCGAATGCAAACATTCCGCAGACTTCCACTGGGAAGCCGACTCAGCTCGGGGCCTGATTGGTTTTTCTCAGGCATCGAGGCTTTGACGTCAAAAGGAGCGAGAGCGAGGTCGCAAAGGAGTGGGCCAGCATGGCTGAAGCGTGGCACGCAGTCAGCAGCAGTTTGTGGGAAGTTTTCCGTAGAGAGAATCTTTATCAGCACTATAAAAAGGAGATTTATGAAGGTTAGAAGAAGAGAGACAGGATATAGTAGAGAAGACGCATGGAACACCACTTAACGACACCAATCGCACTGCGACTGAGACATGCTGCAATAAATGTGGGGAACCAATGTTGCTGACACAACTATGCGAGAGTCGAGGACAGGAATTAGAGGTATGATTGCTTTCTAGAAGCTTGTACGTCCTTGACGGCCGGGCACAGTGCGAAGCTCTTTTACATGCAACGTCGAGAGAAGAGGAACGCCTCATCAATGCGCACACGCTGGGAATACCTCGATGCGAAATGAGATGAGATGGAACCGGGCCATACTCTCGCTCGGACTACGGGACGAAGCAACAAGCAACAGGCAACGGGTAACGAGGTGCTTCCCCAGGAAAAGTTAAGCTTTGCGGTCTGGCATCTATAGCCTGTTTCACTGTTTGATGTTATGCGGGCCACCCCGGCAGCGGAAGACGCAGGAGTTACAGATAAAGGAGCTTCAACGGCAGGGCATACGGCCTTCCGGTCGGCGAGGTCTAGGAATAGAACGGCGATCACAAGACACGGTAGCCAAGGGCGGACGAAGAGGTAAAAGTTAATGGAACTGAATTGGAGGCTTCTCAAAGCTAGCTACTAATAGGGTAAGAGGATCAAAATCATTTGATTATAGCGAGGCAAATGTGATGATACACGACTCCGACCCAGAAATACGCAAAGAGCAAGCCCAAGCTATGCCAGAATTAAGGTGCGCGCAACAAAAACGACCGGGACCATAGAGTCCGAAAAGACACGTCTAAATTTTCACCGTCGATCCGCCCCATGCCGCGAGGGCGATAGCCATTACCACTCCAGAACCAGCGACCGGCCAGACATCAGACCCCTTAGATGAGGAGGGCAGCGGCAGCAGCGACGGCAGCCAAGCCGAGAGAGGCCTGGAGACCAGAGGCAGCGCCGGTGAGGGGAGCTGGGGTGGCGGTGTAGGATGGTGCGGTGCCGTTAGTGGGGTAAGAGACAGCACCGGTGGAAGCAACCGTGGTGGGGATAACGGTGTAGGTGGAGTAGATGACCGTTGGGATGCCTAAGATCGGGGGTTAGTTCTGATAGATTCCGGTAAACCGGCCAGATATCTGCGCTACTTACAGGTGCTAATGGTGATGGTGGACAGAGAGTAGGCGGGAGCGCTGGTCTCAGAGCCAGCTGGGTAAGAAGCTGGGTAAGAGGCGGGAGCACTGGTCTCAGAGCCAGCTGGGTAGGAAGCTGGGTAAACGGGGGTGCTGACTGGGTAGGTTGGGGCAGCGGCGGACGAGGTGTTGTAGTAGACCGGGGCGCTGGTGGCAGAGATCACCGGGTAAGAGGTGGTGCTGACGACGGTGCTGCGGGCAGGGCAGTTGGTGACCGTGGGAGCGCAGGAGGTGATTGTGTACTCCTCAGTGGTGTAGACGGTGTACTCGGCGGTGGCGACGGCCAGGAGGGAAGCGGCAACGACGGAGAAACGCATCTTGACTGATTTCCTTTAACTTGGGGGTTTGGGAAATAGAGTGAGTTTGTTTAAGGCTGGGAGAGCGGGTTCAGCGAGTTGGATGTTCTGTAAAAGAATGGACGACCGAGGTCAGAGCTGGATTGAAACGAGTGAATCTGGGCTGGAGAGAAAGAGAAGAAAGAGAAGAAGGGAGGAAGGGACGGCGGGCGAGGGATATAAGGGCCGGGAGTGGAGGAGTGGAGATTAATCTTAATTTCTCGTTGTTCTTCCAGCCTGGAGCGAAAGGGGGGAAGGGACGCAGGTAAACAAGGTGCCCCTGACGGCGGGTCCCGATGGGGTTTAGCCGCAAGAGCCCTCAGAGGAAATTCTGTCCTCGTAATTTCTCGTCGCGCTGGATCCACGACCAAAGAAGCCACTACAGATCCCCATCTCGCACTTCACCCCCCAGCGGGCGCGCTGCTCTTGACCAATCGCCCTGTGACGGCCCCTGTGCGGCCCCAGGGCCCTGGACCTCGGCGCGACGAGTGTGAGGAGCTGGCGGGTTCTGTGGCAACAATCTAATGCAGGCACCACGCAGGCACGTCCCTGGGCGACTTGGCAGCGCCGGCCACTCAGCGTATGCGCTGACCAAAGCAGGAAAGGGAGGAGTTGCGGTACGGCCGAGCCGGCCAGCGTCGACGAACAAGACCGAGGACGACTCAAGCCCTGAACGAAGGTAGGGAGCGAAGGGCAAAGATGGGCATTTGTGTGCACCCCCCGTCTCATCGCTGCCAGGAGGTTATTTTCGGCCTCACTCCCTCTCGTATTAGACTCTACCGAGGGTAGTTCGCGCGCCCCCGACGAACCTGTCAGCACGATGAGCACGGATTTCAATAGTCCATCCTCATCTCCCTCGGGCTCGTTCTCCGGCCCAGATGCTCCTCGACCCCGGGGTCGCTCCTGGCCGCATTTCGCTGCTGAAATTACCATCGCAACTTATATAACCATCCCGTATGGCCGGCGAGGAGATGTCATAAACACGACTGACCGTGGGAAACCACTGACCGGTCCGAGAGCGGGCCTGGGCTCTGCACTCCTCGTCCCGTCTCCTCCACGCATGACCCTACAATTTATACTACGATCATTCAGGTAGGTGTGTCGCTCGCGCGACACGCCCTCATTAACGTAACTCTCATGCTCTGGGAGAGCGCTCTCATCACCGCCACGCTCTATGCTCGGTAGCGAGGCGCCGTGTTGGAGGTAGCAGCAGTAACATAGTCTTTGTACTCTCTAGATGGGAAAATCTTCAAGCTGAAACATGTAGAAGAACCGCATGTAACGATACTAATTCTTAGACCAGATCCTACAAAGGAAGGCCGAAAGCGGGATTATAATCACCTAGCCCATTCTCGAACCCTTTTATTGGAAAGCTCGTAACTTATGCTTGAGCTTTTATGCAAATACCCACGTGACCGCCTTTCCAGCCCCTAACATATCGCTTAACCTGTCTGGGATCTGGACCGGTTGGAATTGAGAAGGATTTCGGTTAATATTTATTTAAATAAGAAGTTTGGGACAACGTTTAAATGCCTTGGTGGCGTAGTGGTAGCGCGTTGCACTTGTATGTCTCCAACAAATGCAAAGATTCCTCGGTTCAATTCCGAGTCAAGGCACATGATATCCTTTTTAATATTTTTTTTTAGATGATATCTAGCGACAGTTTTCAAATTTGGGGTTTAAAAGGGTACCGTTTCACACGTGATTACGTGACTGTTGCAGGCTTGATTAAGTTAACGTACTTGACAAGCGAGATGCGCATGTATGTGAGCTGCGCAGTGCCATTTTGCCTCAAAATCATGAAAAACTATCCCCCATTATATCAACAACAATAATACATATAAACCTTAAACTCAAGATTTAAAACTTTTTAGCCACCTCTAATTATTATAAGACAAGCCGTCAGGCTCTAAACTCCTATATATATCTAAATATAAAATTTAAGGGCTAAAAAGAGGTAGTTTTAAGATATTTTAGGTTTAGAATAAAATAAGAGATTATTATCGCTTACAAATTAAACCAACTATTTCTCAAGTATATAAGTAATAAGTAGTGTTATTGTTGATATAATAGGGAACAGGTTTTTTTTTAATTTGCGGCAAAATGACACTGCGCAGCTCACATACATGCGCAGCTCGCTTGTCAAGTACGTTACAACAACTTATCAAGACTACATATTTCTCACAATTTGGTAGCAATCCACCTCAAACCAATCATCGATTGGCATACACACAGCACGACTACACGGACAGCAATACACAATATCAAAATCCTAATCCTACTACGTGCCTAACATAGTTGGTGGCGCGGGTGCCAATGGTGCGCGCCAATCATACAGTGAGGACTCTGGTCGAACCGATCAACCCCAGCAGCAACGCAACATGAGCGGTCAACGCGGCCCTGCTCCTTACGATGGCCCAGCTAGCCAGACTTCAGGGTGATCAGACTCGCCAGAATCCCTTTCCCTCTGGGCCAGGATACGACCCGGCCAAGCCAGCTACGGCAAAGCCATCAATTATCACCAATACTCGCGTCGAGTTACCCATCGCGGCTTATGCCTTGGACACCAATGTGGATTCTTCAAGTCTCCCCCGACGTGCTGGAACCAGGACCGCAGGAAAATCAGTACAGATTCGAGTGACCAATTCAAGGTCACCCAGTGGCCAACAAAAGACGTTTATCAGTACGATGTCCTTATCGGTGGAGGCGATGAAAAACGCGGTAAAATCCTCAAAGTTTGGAACTCCAAACCCCTGCAAGGCAAGCTTCGTGCTCTTACCGGTGGCATGCCTTGGCTCTGGGACGGTAATAAAATTGCTTGGACTTCTTATAACGTTCCAGAGCAGCGTTTTCTTGTCAATCTCGATGCGGAACAAGGACGTCAGCCTCGAGCAAGTAGTCCTGACGAAGTCTTCTGTATTATACGCCCTACAAAGTCCCTTAGAATGGCTTGTCTTAGCGTATACTTGAATATTCAAATGCAATTTGACAACTCGGTCCTGGAGAACGTTAACTTCTTGGATCATCTTATGCGCATAGGCCCTTCCCAGACACTCTTGTCCTGCAAGCGATTGTTCTTCGCCCGCGGCCAACAGCGTCGCTCTCTAGACAAATGCATCGATGCAATGCGCGGGGTTTATACTTCGATCCGCCTGTGCAGTCCAAAGTCATCTGTCGGAGGCCCAGCAACTGGCTTGGCGCTCAATGTTGATGTTGCAAATGGCACATTCTAGGCTGCAAAAGATCTCCATCAAGCTGCCTGTAACTTGTGCAAGTCGAGGAACTGCAGGCCATCGTATCAGGTCTTCCAAAATCTGCTGCGACCAACTAGAGACAGGAATAAGTATGTCAGAAGATTTTAAGGGGCTTCATAAATTGACAAAACTTTAAGTTTTGGGTTAAGCATAGAGGCAAAGCTGAAAGCGAGAAAGAGTACACTATCCTGAAGTTTACTTTCAGCAACGACAAACACTTTTTTGACAAAGGCGTGCACTCTAGAAACTACATCTTTAAGATAACGGACACAAGCACTAACCCTCCTACAGAGAGAGATATCTGTATACAATTATTTCAGGCACAAGTACAATATCCGCCTTGAGTTCCTATTTCTTGCTCCAGTACAAACCTCCCGTGCAGGTGTTTTCCCTATAGAAGTATGCATGACCAAGCCTAATCAGAAATACGTATAAGCTCGACTGTGAACAGACGTAGGGTGTAGCAAGTGGGCCTTGGGAGAGCCGAAACCTCGCAATGAAGCTGGACCAATGTCTTAAAGGTAAAGCTGAGTTATGGTACACCAACCAGATTTCAGTCGCGACGCGCGCGGGAGTCAAGACTGGCATTGACAACGACCTAAATAAGCTCGAAAAAAAGAGAGAATTTGCAGCACGCCCACGAGGACTTTTCAGGCGCTGGGAAAAGGGAGGAGCGTGGGCGGATTCCATATTTCAACGCTAAGAGCTGCATTATATCAAGCCTATGATCTTTGATAAGATGCGGATGGCAATTATTAATGTTAAAGGTATCAGTTGAGGTACAGGCCGGATATACACTCGAGTAGGCCAAAGTTCGGAATGATGCTATTAGATATGGTATTGCAAGGATCTTGAACTTTCATAAATTTTATCTGGGTTACAATCGGTAATTGGGCAAGGTTAGCAAGAAGTCATGTCGGTTCCTAACGTGTTCGTTAAGTCCTAAAACACTATCGAATTCCCGTCCGCGGCCTTGCGTGCATTTAAAATTTGGAGACCTTCAATTCAGACGTTTTGCACTCCTTACAACGCCCTCGTTACATATTTCTTCGTGCTAAGCAACGCAACGTTTATCACTAATGTATATTGGCAGCCCTGCGTCTTTAAACACTTAAATAACTACGGAGTTGGTGGATTCCTTGAATTTCCAGTGTAGGAATGAAGACTAGGACCATCGTTCCACGCCGTTTTTTTAGCTTCAACTAATTCCATGCTTTTACAAATTTGCTATAGCAAACAATATTTATGCGAGAATAAGTGGAAATGAAACTCTCAAAGCTCTTAGAAGTAACATTATCACGGACTTCAAACATCTCCTCAATGGCAATATCTTCGCCAATCGTTTCTTTATGGTAATGTTGAATAGACGTATCCGTAATCCCTAGCTGTGCTTGGAGGCATTCAAATTCGAGCTTATCGACAGCCACGTCATCTAGTTCTTCTTCATCTAGCAAATTAGATACGGACCAGAGTGCGGGAATAGCCTTGGGGATTGCTGGCAACAATAAATAGAGAAATATAACGAAGAGTTTCATCACGTGTCGTGAATAGCAGGTCTAAATATTTGTGTCATCGCAGAGCCTGGAGCTGCAGTGAAACCGGAAAGGGTTGGACGTTGTAGAAGGCAAGGAGCAAAGGTAAGAAAGAGAGACAAGTTCACTTGTCATTCTAACCTATATATATGAGATTGTGAATAGGAACAACCCCTAATCCTAATCGTTGTATGGCCGCTTTAGGCCACTTTGGCTGTAATAGCAATATATGGTACCTGTACCTTAACTTTAACATATCTAAACTATTCAAGCGCGGGTTACCAAAACCGTGCCTATGCTTCAATATTACGTCGTTAATCTCAAATGTGGGTACTTCTCCCTCCCTCTGGCCACTATAAGGAGCAGAGTGGAAAGGCGATCTTAGTAAGAGGGGAAAGAGGTAGATGTAACCCAGAGGCGTAGAGCTTCATATGCGTCAGACGCTCTTATAAACAATGGCATTGTCTCTTATTCGCTCTTCGCCTCGTCAGAGCCCGCGGTACCACCGGCCAAGCCTTGTAGAATTTCTTCTCCTGTAAAGTAGGTAATATAAGCCGGAAGGACAAGCCAGGCGCCACTGAATTATGTTAGATAGGAGGCTAATCTAAAGATAATTGGCTTACTTGAGAACAACCCAAAGGAGAATAAGCTGGGGTGGGTTATGGCCGATGTTCGAAAACCCAGAGAAGTATTCATTAGCCCCTATATCTTATTAGTTACGGAGGATGGTACGCGCGTAGACGTGTTTAACAAAGAGCGCAAACTTACAATACAGAATAGTCTTGCTCAGAGTCATCACGGCCGCCGTGAACACCAACAAGGTCGCCAACGCGCCTGTCTTCCCGTCGACATACCGCTGGGCGAGAAATCCCCCGGTTGTCGCTTTTGCGCCTCGTCTAACAGTTGCTTTCCGGCCATGCGTGAAGACAAGATAGAGGTAATAGACATACATAAGCGATTCGATGATGTTCAGAAAGCCCTGCGCGGAAGTGAAACCATTGCGTTCATTGTACGCCTTCCAACCGTAGACGTAGTCCATCTCGACATATAGCTCGTAAGGGACAAACAGAGGCCATTGCAGCTTGCCACCGGGCATGCTATGCGGTCGCAACAGCACGTACCCGCAGTCCCACGCGACGAGGGGGAGGGAGACGAGGAGCCATACGATGGCGAGGGTCGGCGGCGCATGCGCCCATTTTCCTTTGCGCGCACGCGACGGAGTCGACGATTTGGAGGGGCTGGATGACTTAGATGGAGTGAGATCAGGCTCTGGGAAGGCTTTGGGATGGCCGCGCGTAGAGACCATGGTTGGATGTCTTGAGAGATAGGAATTGTATGTATGTGACAGGTTGATCTGGGGAGGTGTCACAGCTCTGAAGCAGTTGCAGGGAGATTGCGCCGAGGTGGCCCATCCCCACGCCCGGACATGGAAGCTCAGCATCTAACGTCATAGGCAAGCAAGGCCGACAGATCAGTGCCCGCGTACCAAGAATTTCCGCCTCCGTTCGACACACTTCGCCATCTGTCCTCCACATCAGCTTGTTGCCTGCATGTTCGGGACTCGGACTGCCTCATGTTATAGACCTTTAGATCCTTCCCCTTTGCGTCCAGAGTCATGGATTCGGGGTCCGCGACACGTCGACGTTCGCAAAATCTGCCACCCGAGTCAACGCCCTCAATCTCGACCACGACGACTTCAACTCCTGTAAAGATGTCATCGCGGAGACAGCCATTTCTTCCAACGTCTCTCGAAACCGTCCTCCTCGCCATCTTTCCTGCGACGCTCGTAGCGGGCTCCCTGTTCGCCCTCCTCGATCCGTCTGCGCGGGCCGCTCCGTACAATGCGGCAACTCAGTCGCATGTTGCGAGTACGGCGCCATCATATTTTGCGAAAAAGAGCAATATATTTAACTTATACTTTGTTAAGCAAGGATGGGCGTGGATTACTGTCAGCTACTTCTTCTTCCTTTTCACACATCCCTCAGCCGGCCCTCCAGCTACACTCGCCGTTACACCTCGCCGGGTCAGAGGGGCGCTGCGGTGGGCAATGGTCACAATATGGTGGATCTTCGTCACGCAGTGGTTCTTCGGCCCTCCTATAATCGACCGGGGATTCTTGCTCACAGGGGGTCAATGTGAGCTGGTCGAACAAGCGCGGACTGGGAAAGTAGAGATGGGCAATACCAAGCAGTTTCTCACCGGCGTTGCATGTAAGGCGGTTGGTGGGAAGTGGAGTGGCGGGCATGATATCAGTGGGCATGTCTTCCTGCTGGTTTTAGGAAGCATGTTTCTGTTGCAGGAAGTAGTACATGTCACATTGCGATCGCCGGCCAGACGAGATGAGAGAACAGTTTTCATGCATGACGGAGCCATCAAAAGTGCAGATGTTGAGATTCAACCTTCGAGCGGAGTGGTGATTGAAGGGCCCATGTGGACACTAGGTGCGAAGATAGTACTGGGGGTGGTGGGATTGAGCTTGTACATGCTATTAATGACAGCGGCATATTTCCACACATGGTTTGAGAAGGTGAGTTGTTGATATTAGTATTTTTTAAGTTCACACTAATATTGTATCCAGTTTACAGGATTAATTGTAGCTCTCAGTGGCATATTCGTTGTGTACTTCCTACCGCGGATACTTCCAGCAGTCAGAAGTATTACCGGAATGCCAGGAGTGTAGGTGCCATATAAAAGTCGTCAATAAGTAGTTTACTCGATATACTAGCATCGAAGGATACAAATAACGTAGAAGTGATGATAATTCGAATTCAAATACTTATTGATTGGAGCTGCATCTACCAAGTACCGGTTAAATCCTATGCAATAACTTGACGTGCAGAGTACTTGTCACAATAAAAAGGAATCTGAGATGTGGAACGTATTGGACGCTAATGTATCAAACATAGGGTACCACAAGACCTCACAAGAGAATAACCACCCGTAAGCATGGATAACCGAAGACAAAGAACACCGTATTAAACTTGAAACGGAGCTACAGAGGTCAACAAGCGCAACCCTCTTTTGATGCATTATCTCTTGGACCAGTCAAGCTCACTCTTGACTGATCTTCTGATCTTGAAGCATTTGCCTGCGTAGATCCCGGTCCTCTAGTGCCTTTTAAAGATGTCTCTGGAATCGCATTCGCAATGGCTGTGAAGACTTCTGTCACATTCGTTCCAAGTTTGGCACTTGTCTCGAAAAAGAGCAAGCCTTCTTCCTCCGCATATTCCTTGGCTTCAGCCGTCGATATCTTCCTCGCATCACCATCATCACCTTCAGCGGCATCAGCATCTCCGTCTTCGCCTGAAGTATTAGTGGAATCCCCTGCTTCGTTTGTCAAGTCGAGCTTGTTGCCTACTAGCGCTATGACAATACCCGGCGAAGCCTGTCTTTGCAGCTCTGCTACCCAATGTTTCGCTTTGACAAGTGACGTAGGTTTAGTGAGATCGTACACAACCAAGGCGGATTGCGCATTGCGATAGTACATGGGTGCAAGAGATGCGAAACGTTCCTGTCCTGCAGTATCCCAGATCTCGAATTTGATTGTTCTTGTCGGAAGGTTGCATTTTTGAGTAAGGAAAGCAGCTACAGTTAATGGATTAGCATAATTGTAGATTCTTCGGCTGCTTCGCTAGCTCTTACCACCAATAGTTGGCTCCTTATTCTCTTGGAAGTCGTTATTCACGAATCGCAGGACGAGGGACGACTGCAATCAGATCAGTAAACTGCGCCGATCTGACAAGTATATGCCTATTCTACCTTCCCAACAGCAGCTTCACCGAGAAGAACGAGCTTCACGCTCGAACTTGGCCTTGGCGCTGCTGCCTCTGCCATACTGCTTCGGAGGGCCGGTCGGTGTTACGCGTCAGGACAGAGCGCTTCGAATATCGAGAGGCTATAAAGCGCAGTCAACTATCGCCAAGCAAGGACAAATGTCGCTCGGAGTAAGGTCGCAGAAGAAAGACCTGGGTATCAAGATTCAAAATCAGAAGGTGGCAGGTAGTCGGACAAATCTGGGATCGCTGAAGGCAGTAAGTTCCGGGTATGACGAAGTACCTAGCTAATCAAGCTAACTGTTACTGGCTTAGCCTCATTCGGCCAATCGGTCGCAGATTCTACCCTACAAATAATTTTCCAGTTTATCAAGCCAGCCTTTTGAACTATCACCAAACTCAAGAAGAGTGCCATAATGTCTAAAAGAAAAGCAGACACGTTGAGCCAGTCTCCACTGGCAAGTGAAAGCAAAAAGGCAAAACACAGCCAAGATGCGCTTCCTCCCAAGTCAAATTTGCTCTACGATAGCGATTCTGCAAGCAGCAGCGATGAATCTGGTGGGGGGGCCAAATTGGAGGAGCCTGGATTCAAGATTAACGAAGAGTATGCAAAACGATTTGAGCATAATAAGAAAAGAGCAGAATTGCACAGGTGTTAGTTAATCGCCGCTTTACTTATTTTACATACTAATACGTTCTGCAGTAGAAGAAAAATATCAAAAGGGCTCGAAGCCTACAAGCGGCGAATATGGAGATAAATACGACGAAGACTCAGAGTCCTCTAGCGATGAAGATGAAGATGACGATGGGTTTCTAGCTACTGAAGCTCTGGATGCTGAGATTTCAGCAACCCTTCAAGCAATTCGATCCAAAGATCCTCGGGTCTATGATGAGAAAGTCACATTTTATACCCCAATGGAAGAAGATGCCGATGGCAATATCGCGGACACGCGAAATCAAAAACCAATGTTCTTGAGGGATTATCATCGCGAAAATCTCTTGAAAGGTGACGTCGGCGCGGAGGACGATGAGGGAATGGCCCCGAGAACTTACGCACAAGAACAGGAGGACTTGAAGAAATCAATTGTTAAAGAGATGCATGCAGCAGCTGGTGATGACTCGGATTCAGCCAACTCGGATGGCAATGGAGACTTTCTCGTTCTGAGAACAAAGCCAAAATTATCCGATGAAGTTGTCCATTCTAAGGAGGAAAAGTTTACAGTTGATGTCGGTATTGCAGATAAAGATCCAGAGATGTTTCTCTCTAATTTTATGGCCGCCCGTGCATGGGTGCCTACAGAAAAATCCCGGTTCCAACCGCTGGAGTCAGACAACGATGAGGAAGATGAAAGAGCAGAAAGTTTTGAGGCAGCATATAATTTGAGATTTGAAGATCCAAAGGGCAGTAATGAGGTATTAAAGTCTTATGCAAGAGATATCATTGCTGCAAAATCAGTACGCCGAGAAGATCCAAATAGCCGGAAGAAGCAGAGGGACCTCGAGAGGCAGAGAAAGGAGGATGAGAAGACACAAAGAGAGGTAGAGAGGGCCCGGTTGAGGCGATTGAAGATCGAAGAAATGGAGGGTAAACTTCAGAAGATAAAACGAGCTGCAGGAATTAGAGGGAGAACTCTCGAAGACGAGGTGTGGGCTAGATTCCTGGACGAAGGCTGGGACGATGACAAGTGGGAGGCGGAGATGAAGAAGCAATTCGGAGATGACTACTATGCTGAGGAGGATCTTGCATGGGAAGACGAAGATGCTGAATTGGAAGGGGACAAAGGCGAAAACAAAAGAAAGATAAAAAAGCCAAAGTGGGATGATGATATTGACATCACGGACCTCGTTCCAGAATTTGAAGAGGAGAAGGCACGGAAAGACCTAGCTTTCACCTTGTCCGACTCAGAGGAAGCGGAGACAGAAGATGTCTCAAGATCCAGCAAGGATAAACGGCAAGATAAGCAGGCAAAGAAGAAGGCCGCACGGCTGGAGAGAAAGAAGATTGAAGAGCTTGTGGACAGCCATCTGGATACTGATCTTCCCCTGAACTCAAAGAAATCAGCAGGATTCCGTTACCGCGAAACCTCTCCAGTCTCATTTGGCCTTACTGCTAAAGACATTCTCATGGCGCCTGATACAGCTTTGAACCAGTTCGCGGGCCTCAAGAAAATGGCATCATTCCGCGACGCTGAGAAGAAACGCAAGGATAAGAAAAATCTTGGGAAAAAGGCTAGATTAAGGCAATGGAGAAGGGAGACGTTTGGTAAAGAAGATGAGCCAGAGTTTGCAACGGGGGATAATATTGCCTCCAAGGAAGAGAGCGAGCAGAGTGTAAATATTGTAGAAGGCAAAAAGAAGAAGAGGAGGTCGAGGAAGAACAAGGGCAAAGCTGCTACAGGTGTGGGATCGGCGTAGAATAGATTATTAATTATATCACGATAGTCATCGTGAGTTGCTACAGAAAAGCCTCACCTGTGCTCTCTTATGCTAGCTGCCACGAAGGGCCAATGACAATCCCTTGGCAAACCCCGTTTGATAGTTTAATGGCATATTCACCACGCAAAGGAGGGGGGGAGGCGGGGGGGAGACTAAATACAGTAATTGCCCTTGGTATCATTATAAGAATACGGCGCTATTCATACAGCAGACTACCCACAACTCCTTTCCATGCATATTTCAAAGACTAATACGCCTCATGACCATAATGAAGGAGCCATAGAAACCTCCTATCCACCTCCCATTCCTTGATTCATCCCATAATTAGCAGCTGCAGCTCTCATTGCACTTAGAGGATCTGTCTCCTGCCCCATCTCTGGCGGCTCCATATTGAACGGTATCATCCAGGCGCTGCTGGGTTCCGGTACGAATCCAGCCATTCCACCCATCGGAATGTCCCAAGCATTCGTGCCATCAAGCAAACCCTGAGAAGGATCCATGCCACCATACGCTCCGAACACTAGTTGGCGGTCAAGTTGTGGGAGTATACCTTGCTGTTGTGCAGGTAAGAACATATCGTGGCCAAAATAAGGCTGATTATACATCGACACGGGTGTTGGGGGGCTCATTTGGTTGTAATTTGGTGGGATTTGTTCAGTGTTGGGTATCTGGATTGGAGGCACAGCGGCCATACCAGGCATGTTTGTATTAACCGGTTCAGATTGATCTTGCTGTTGAGGGGAACTCTTTTTTGCTTTGCGCTTGGGGGCCTTCGCGGGCTGTTGAGCACGGGGCTGTGGTGGTGAGAGGCTATTGAAGAATTCTTCAACCGTGTGATAGTCAGATTTCTGCTCCAGAACGGCATCCTCGCCTTTCTCTACCTTGACCGTTGCGGCAGGATCCTCGAATTCTGTCTGTGAGACACCATGGGGGTATCGATCAAACCAGTCTCCATATTGGAAGATTGCTGAAGGTTGCTTGATCCCAGCGGAGCCCTGCCTTGAGGCATCGGCGTACATTCTGTATTGGTCTTTCAGGTTTTCAGACATATAGTGGAACATTCCCCAATATTTCTTCATCTTCGACAGATATTTGATATTTGTTGCCAAGTTCTTCTTCGATGTTGCCTCCATAGCTGTATTTTTGGAGAAAACACCAAACACATGGACGGTACTGGATAGGAAAGCGCAATAGCCAGTGAATGGCGCCGTAACGAAGCAAGACTCGACATCTCGCAATAGTACCGATATCCTATTTGCCGCTTCAAATGCCTTTGCTCCGGCTTTAGTGACAAAATCTTTTGGAGCATCCTTAGGAGTTCGGCCGGAAGTATGCCCAGGAACTGCGAATCGGTTCATAAATAGAATGTTTTGCTCTATGGAAATGTGAAGGAAGAGAAATTGGTTAGCCAAGCCTTCGGATTCGTGTGAATGGAAGTTTTCGCGGCTGTACTTGAGAGAGTCAGGCAGTGTTGAACTGAAATTTTCGGTTTGTTTCATGAGAGCAGCATATCCAGAATTGGGATGCCACATCGGGTGTGCGTCGTCCTCCTTGCCTCCCAGATTCAAGTAATTGATTATGCGACCCCATAAGGCTATTGCTCGGATCATATAGGCAGCGACTCCCATATTTTCTCTTGGGTTAGAGAGCTCCCCGGCTGTAGGCGAAATAGGCTGTAAGACCATGCCACTTAGATTCTCTGTTGGACCAGGTATGTCTAGCTGAAAATACTTCTCTTTGATCGGCAATGGAATTTTCATCTGATCTTGATTGATGAACGTCGGCCTGTCAGTTCCAGACGAATTTAGCCGATCCATGAGGAAGCAAGCCCACATGGTTCTTCGTCGAATCTCGCGGTCAATAAAACTGAGTGGTGTGCAATCATTGCGCTTCTGGGGGTCATGGTCCAGATCCTTGTGCAACTGCAAGGCAAATGCCATGCGAATTGCCTGTCCACCAAACGCCCAGCTCCTCCCACCTTGACAGGTCCCAAATTCATGCAGTCCGAGGATGAGGAGACATGTCAATATTGTTATATTTGGCCACTCGTACCGCCTTGTAACGATATTTCGAGCCTCGGACGCCCACTCTTCGCCTCTCAAGAATGCGGGTGTTCCGCTGATTTTTGGATGAGATGAGAACCGCGCCGATATGGCACAAACTGCTAGAATCAAAACTGGAGGCAGGGTGCCAGCCCTTTTCTATGTTAATCCTAACTTCCTCCAGGAAATAGAAACGAGCATTTACTTACTTTAATTTTCTCATGAAGCTCGGCTTATGCAACAGATGATATGTTTGCCCATATACGTTTTCGAAAAATACCTCAGATAGATGCTCCTGAATATCCCTAGAAGGAAGTTTATCAGCACCTTCGGTCAATAGCTCGCTCTCCTGCGTTTCTTGCGCTACCAAAGGGACGGGCTTGGAGGAATTGTCGGTGTTTGAAGTAGGAGCTGGCTTTGCCCAGTTATCGAGATCCACAGTGGCAAATGCCTCATCCGCACCTCGCTTCCTGTTCGTTGGATTGCGGACAGGCGCCGACCCTGGGATTCCTGGCTTCACAGCTGCCCTTACTATCGGTATAGCACTCTCCTGCTCCTGCTTAGGTACTATCTTGATGATGCGTTCTTCCATCCTCTTCAACCGTTTATCCAGCATCGCCATATAATCCGTGCGAGGGGCAGCTTTGCGCGTAGTCACCTTATATACGCATGGTATTCGAGATCGTAGACAATGTTTGCAGGCAGGTTTTTCACCCGAGCATCGAATCTTCTTTCTTCGACACGCAATACACGCAAGAGGTAATCTTTTCCGCTCCTTTCCAGCTTTGGTCTTCAACTCACTCCATGGAGGAGTCGGGTCGTTCTTCTCCTCTTTCGAACGAGCTCCCAGATCAGTACCATCAACAGGTGCAGCATTATTTAGTCCAAATTCCTCGTCGTAACCGCCTTGTAGAACTCCGACATTTCGATTGCTAGTTGGGCTAGCTTCTTCGGAGCCTTCGCTCACGCTAGTATTTCTTATTTGCCCTTCTGTTGCAGCGGTTGTATAGCTTTGTTGGGATGCCACCGGCAAGGAGGTTATTGATTGTCGATGTTCGGAGGGTTGGTCCTGCACACTAAGATTATATGGATCCGACTCATTCTCAAGCCCTTGTTCCGCAACGTTGTGATATGAAAACGAGAAGTTTGAAAACTGCGGGTTACTCATGGTGTCGAGGGGCGGTGGGGAAGTATGGATGAGGCCAGGATTCTGAGCCTGCTGGCTCTCTATCATGAATTGCCCTACGTCGAGATTTTCGGGATTTGTGGGTGTCGTCGTGGTCGCATCGCCGCCTACCCCTTGAAAGCTCGAGGCTCTGCGCGCCTGGAAGTTCATCGGCTGCTGGCCCGAAGACATCTTGTAGGACCGCCGGAAGGCTCCCACCTGTGTGCGGTGGAGCCAGAGGTCTGTCTAGGTGCGCTTTGGTCGGGTATGCACGGCGGCGACATCTACCATCGATGGCTCAGACTCATAGCTCTGAGCGATTGAAGCATCTAAGATAGGTCCATACACAGGAGGTAATTCGAGAGGAAGTCCGCGCCAATCTTCGACGTGTCTTGGGTGTCGTGTGGGAACGAGGAGGGGAATCGCAGAGGGCTGTTCGAGGTACTGTAGTAGCAAGGTAGGGCCGGCAGGAATGCGATGATGGTGCCGACGGACGTCGAAAAGGGCGGAAGGCAGAGGGCAGAGGTTGCTGGAAGAGAGAAGAGCCCAAGGCGAGCTCAATATCAACACGCTGGGCCTACTGGAGCTGCATCGCAGTCCGTGCTTGTGCTGGAGAGTACCGTGGTAGGAGCAGGGTAGTTGAGGCTGGTACGCGAGGAAAAGTGGGTGATGACCATTCTGCGGGTGAGATCCTGGGGTCATGGCTGGCGGAGGGGTTCTGTCCATCCATCCAGTCGAACCGCACCATTACCACGCCTTGTGGACGCGGCAAGAGGCCACTCATTGGACGCCATAGACTGGGTTCGAGCGACTCTCTGTCTACGAAGGCATCTGGGCACTGTCAATAAACAGCCTCGGTGATATGGTCCAGCGCTGCACGGCGAATCAGGAGATCGACAATACCGGGGATCGTCAACGGCTTTCTAGGCCCAGTCCCACAAATCGTAACACTGGTCACAATGCTCCGAACATCGTCTGCTCTGTACGATTTGAAACCTGGCGGCAATGCTCACACGAGATGCCGTGCGATCTTCTAGAAGGTAGTACGCCTCCTACCAGCGAGTTAGTGCCTTGCCTCGCCCTGGTCATCACTCTGCGGTCTCAGCATCACGGAAATCCCCCTTGACGGCCGAGTCCCAAGCACGGGATCAAGTCGTCGATGCCACGGAGATGTCTTCCTATTGCAGGCTAATCGTGGGGTGCTTGCAAACGGGTCAATAAATGAGCACCTCGTGCGTGTCAGACTCAAAGGTGTAACCTACCGCGCAACTGGGTTTTGCACAATCGCAGGGATCATGCATGTGTTTTTCTGCCCTTACTGTGGCGGTCACAAGTACAAGATTGACACCAGCCGATTGGGCAGTGCGCAGGTATTGAGACAGGCAGGTGGCTGGTACGAGAAATATGAAGTACCCTTCCGATAGAAGGATTTCAAGGCCCATCGGGGACCCATTCAGACGCAAGGGTTTCTCTTGCCGATCTGCCAGAGGAGATAAGCGTTCTCTTCAGTTCCCTAAAACAGCCAACTATTGGTCTTGGTTGGAGCCCCAGCCCATGCTTATAGAAACACAAGGCAAAGTCGCCTAACTATTGGATAAATCGCCATGCGCTCGAGGTTTAAGGCAGTCAATGTGGTCCGGCACTCGTCGGTACTTGCATGGCTGCCATGCGACTCTCTGCGAAGATGGCTGTGTAGCCAGAAGGGCGTGGATTTTGCGCCGCCTCACTAGTCCTGCTGAGGCACGTCTGAGAGAACAGCGGCTACAGGAAGCAATCATAACCGACGGAGAGAGAAACCTGTAAATACTAATATAACCAACTTAAGTTAATCTGGGAGAATACTATGGCTACCATGAATGGTGCGTAGTGAAAAGAACCCGCAACCTTGGACCCTTGTGTCGACCAACCTCGTACTTTGATAAGGCAAAGGGTCACAATGCGTGCGGCAGAGTTGAACTTCAATATCCACCTCCAGCCCGGGCATAGACCGGTAAGGCAGAATATCTGATATTATTTGATTGACGACTTAGATCGAGAAACCAACGCAATTGATGCTATATTTTTGACTGGCCATTGTAAAATGAAGAATGCCATTGTCCCTGTTTGGTATACCACTGCTTGTATATACTACCAACCCGCCTTGAGTAGAGATAATTGGCATGAACGTCCTGGCCACATAACATGGTGAAAGGCACAACACTGACAAACTCCTATATCCAATATATGCCATCAAACATGCGCAGGACAAGGTGTTCAAAATGAGAATGGACGTTTCATGCCTCAGGCACCGACCCAATGGGGCTCATGAGGCGACGCGCATACAACTAGTCGTGCTCAAGTTTGACACCATAAATAGCAACCACAAGTCGCCATGATATCGAACATTCGTCGTTGATCTTTATTTCTCCTCAGATCGGGGTCGGGATGGCTGAATCGGCTGCACAACCCGTCATACCGCAGGCCGGCAGGACATTAAATCTGATTCCGGTTGGGTAGGTTCCCCAATCACTCTTCCGTCCTGCAAGACACTGTCATCATGACTTCCATGAGCACACTTAGGATGGCGAAAACCGATAGCTAATTCTATGTAAACAGCCTGAAGGAAGCCGCTCTTGATTCCCCGACTTTCCGCGCGACCGCCGTGCACTTTTCGGACCAGGTGGAGATCATTGAGAAGTGGCTCGACGCATATACCAAATCTGTTTCCAAGCTAGATCACGATGTCCTGGCAATTGAAGAGACCTTTAATTCCTTTCTCCTGCGTTCTGTCCCACCCGCGAATGTCTCGGAGGCCGTTTTGGATCATGACTATACACTATTGGCAATGAAACGGTTTGGGGAAACATCCAGAGAATGGTGGTCGCAGGTTATCTCTATGATGAAAAAGATGGAGATAAATGTCGTTGAACCAATCAAGGCATTTATGACTGGAGAGTTAGTTCTAACCCTACATTGCGTCTAATTTTTGCTCTTGCTGACGTTGCTACTAAGATTGCGGAATTTCAAGGACGCACGAAGATACCTTGAGCAATCCCAGAAGACTTTCGATGCCACGTTGGCAAGATATGTCGGGCAGTCAAAAACCAAAGAGCTGTCTTCCCTGAGAGAAGATGCGTTCCAGGTTCATGAAACTCGAAAGGCATATCTCAAAGCGTCCTTGGACTTCTGTTTGCTGGCGCCTCAACTCCGATATACAATAGACAGGCTCCTTGTTCGAGTCTGCTCGGATCAATGGCGGGAAATGAGGCGCGCCCGAGAGGTTAGCGGCGTAAACCTCGCGAAATGGGGAGGTGATATGGACCGTGTGCGAGGTTGGAGCAAAGAAATGGAAGCCGGTGAGCGTGTATTCAGGCGCGAACTTCAGCTTGCCAGAAGGGAGATCGCAGAGACCGCTTCGCAGGCTTCCATGCCATCTCGAGAGTTAGAGGACTACAATCTGTCTACGGTGGCCTTTCTTGGCTCCAAAGGCCCCTCAAATGTCAATATCAAGTCCCAGGGAAAAGAAGGCGAGAAACAAGGATGGTTGTTCATGAGGACGATATCCGGAAAACCTGCAAGGACTGTGTGGGTTCGTCGCTGGTTCTATGTCAAGAATGGGATATTTGGCTGGCTCGTGCAAGGAGTGTATTCTGGTGGGGTCGAAGAAAGCGAAAAGACTGGGGTGCTGCTATGTAACGTGAAGCCTGCAGTACAAGAAGAGCGACGATTCTGCTTTGAGGTTAAGACCAAGAACCAGACGACGCTAGTACAGGCTGAAACACAAGGTCAGCTCATGGAATGGCTGGGTGCGTTTGAAGTTGCGAAGAAGAAGGCGTTGGAGGCCAGCACCAGTGATGATTCTCCTCATCCTGGAGGCATTGATCCCGCCTTTGCGATAACGCCTCCTTCTGTTCCTGAATTTGCTGTCAAATCTGTCGACGGTCATATTGTCCACGGAGCCGATGACCTTGCTACTGGAAGCAATGACAAGTCCGGAACCTTACCTGTTCCCGGGTCGGAGGCCGGCAATCTACCTCCTCGCGCTAGCGTTGATGTGCCTCGCAGGACTGGTACTACAAGAGAAGAAGGTGAGAGTAGTAGAGACCACGCGGCCAGAATCATGCAGAAACTGGATCTTCGAAAACCTTCAATCGCTCCATCAGAAGGGCTGTCTGCGGGATCGCCCGCGTCTGCCGGTGGCATTGCCAGTTTGATATCTGCCAGCCATAACATCTTGCCCGTGCATTCAACGCCATCAATCATGCAAGCTGGCTGGACCAGTTTAAAACCGCAGACACTGCAATTGCCGACTATAGAGTCACATACAAACACTCTAGCTCCTTCCACGCTCGCGAATCCACCAGCACCGACGAACCTGAGCAAGACCGCTGTCATAGTCAGTGGTGAACGTGGTATAGGCATCGGCCGAAGTGATGCAACTGGTGGTATGCCAAGTGGAATCATGGCAAACATGTGGGGCTCCAGTAACTGGGGTTATATCAATCACCTACGGAACGGGGAGATCAAGTCCTCCGGTGCTACAACTCAATCTAGCCCGCCAAGCCCGACATTACAATCTATTCAATCCCCTCTTATGGGAGGGGCCGACGAATTCCGCAAGCTGGACTCAGGATCTTCGGATTCTGTAAATCCCACCATCAACGTATCTCCTGATCCGGTGATTAAATTAGCCTCCTTATCTACAACACACCGCAAAACATTCAGCGTCGACACAGATGCTTCTCGCCTGCAGAGCCAGCTTACCGCCCCTAAGCCGGAAGTATTTCCCAGCAATTATCCACTGGAATTGAAGACCCAAGAGGCGCAGTTCCGGATGCTCTTCCCAAACGTCTCGCGGTCCGACAAATTGCTACTTGTATTTCGTGCAACTTGGAACCCCAGCGAGCAACAAGAATTCCCGGGTAGAGTCTACGTAACTCGGAATGATATATACTTCTACAGTCACCACCTAGGACTTGTCTTGACATCTGGAGTGAGCATGCATGCTATTACGGAAGTGACTGCTGCTCCGGGTGACGACTGCGACTTTATATTCCTTCACTTACGGGATGATTTCTCGAAGGAAGGTTTCACTCGAGTAACAATCAAGACTTTTTTGGAACCGCTGCGATTGCTTCACTCAAGGCTAGACTTTTTGATAGATATATCCCAGTCAGAAAAGGTTATGAGTCTAGAAGACATCATGACCTCATTGATTGATTTGGAAACTCAGGAGCCTTCGAGAACCCCAAGCACCGAAAGCTGGGAGGATGTCTCCGTCAATACCCCAATCGACACAGTTGTTGGGCTTGGGCGGGTTCGCAAGGATCGTGATGTGAAAGCAGCGCTGTACGTCGATAGAGGATTGCAGCTCGGGAAGAAGAAGAAGGAGATTACAAAATTTCACCTTCCATCTACTCCAGTGGAGTATGAACCACAGGGTATGCAACGAAAAGTTGTCGAGCGAGAATTCGAAGTCAGCCCTAAGGCATTGTTCCATGTTATGTTCGGTGACAAGAGCGCCGTGTTTCAACTTTTATATAACGAACGACGAGCTCAGCGAATCTCACAAGGGCCATGGACTCCAGTGGAGGGTGGACATATGCGGCGCGATTTCGATTTCCAGATTGATTATCTGGATATCTTTGGTCGATCTCGTCAAGCAAACGTGGTTGATTCTCAAATCATTGACGTGATGAACGACCACATCTGTTATGTTATTACTGATAAGAAGACCCCATGGCACCTGCCCCATCACAAAGATTTCATGCTGGTATCCAAGATTGTTATTACTCACGTTGCAAAATCGAAATGCAAGTTGACTATCTACACCAAAATAGAATGGTCGAAGCAACATATCTCGAAAAGTCTTATTGAACGACAAGCGTTGGATGATTGTGGGCTTGACGCACTAGATCTGGCGGATGTCATAGCGGATCAAGTGCGTAAACTTGGACCGCAGAGCCGGACGAAGAAAGCAATTCATATCTTTGGCTATATAGGCCAGCAGAAGTCAGTTGCCCTATTCCCCGGTGCTCAGTCAGGCCTATCAAAGCGTCCACAGATCAAACAACGCACCCTCACACATATGTTGTTCGAGACCCTTCGCTCTTTTGGAGAGAGTGCTATTTCGTCCTTGATGATGTGGGCTTTTGCTGGTATCCGATCACTATGGAAGATCATGAGCGCCCATAGTGTTATACTCTCCATGCTTCTTCTGAGCATGTTTATGAATGCCATCTTCACCTCAAGGGATACTTCCGACTGGTGGGCTGAGCGCAGCGCTGCAAGATTCATGAATAGGATCGGCGTCGGGCCCAATACTATGATGAGCAAGGCCATCTACCTAAAAGACCTTGACGAAGCCTTGACTGCCTTACCAGATGAATTGCTAGGCGAGTCCGGCAGCAAGTGGTAAGCATTCCCTACCTTGGACTTCGGCCATACATACTTACTCTTCACTCTTCACTAGTCATGCGCACTTCATAGAGATAGCTAATGCTACGGATATGAATGCGCCTTATGAGGTTGCTGGGGCTTCCCTTTTGGAGACAGCGACACGGTCAACAGCCAAACGCCTGAGACGAACACGCCAACACCTGGGATCATATCGCCACAACTTAGTTGTTGCAATGCGTGTGGTTAACAGTGTTGAGAAAGAAATGCTCCAGGCGGAATGGGAGAACTGGCTTCTTGACGAAAACAGTAGGTGCAGGCAGGTAGAGGCGATGCTGCGAGACAATCATACGAATATCGTGCAGGGTCGAAGTAGCAGACTGTCCGATTCCCAGAAGGTCCTTTCCACCCATCACCGGGAGAGTCAGGGCAGGTTGGATGAACTCCGGGAATGGCAGGCAGAATACTGCAACAGCTGTAAATTGGAGCAGGAAAAGCTATTTGAGGGTCAAGAATACCTTAATTTTGGATGATACTTGTACAGATGTATTATACTGTATGAAAATATGAAACCCAAGCGTTATGGGTAGTGTTGGCTAGCTTTGTTTTCGCCAATATGGCTGTATTTATAGTGCTTGTACTGGTAGAATCGAGCCATGCAAAGCTTTACGTCAATTTCATTCTCTCCTAGACGTGCTCAGCTTCTTTAAACACCTAAATTTTCCGCCATGACTGAAATAGAATGGTACGTAGGTATGTCTGAACGAAAATGAATAGATTTACGACTCGCTCGGTAAATATGGATGCCACTTTTAAGTCACATTTCACCCCTACTATTACCCAAGGAGGGAACTCTACCCCAAATATGTTTAGAGAATAAAAGAAAATTCAGTCAATACAAAAAGCGACCTGCCGGCCCGCCCGGGTTGCCAAAGGCGTTGCGCGTGGCAAGTATTCCAGCGGTCGTGCAGGGTAACGAGGCGGTAAGGGCTTCTATTGAGGTACAGTAAGACCACACTGTAGACATGCACAATCCTGTCCAAGCATCTTTAAAAATTCTCGTCGTCTGGGTCAATGCCGGAGTTGTCATGTGTATGCACGCTCTCTATTTCTTGTCTCTCTACCCTCCAAAGAGATGAAGGACGAATAGGGATATATCAAAAGAGCCGCGACGCGGTAAGGGTCCAGAAACTGGCGAGGATTCCGCGACTACGTCACCTGCAGGCGGCTTATCTGATCGCGAACGATGAAACCAACCCGACTACCCGGAGAAGGATTGGCACCGCTTCCCTCCAGGCTCGAGACAAATCCTGTGGCTTAGGATTCTGATGCATCTTCTAACAATGGCTCCTCATGCTGACTGAATTTGCCACTCTTTATCCAACATTCTCGTACAACTAGCGGGGAATAATCCGTTCTTCCTCCATGCCGTCCTGGCTTACAAGTCGGGCGATATTCGTAACATTGGGGAGGATCATACGGCCCTTGCATCGAATGGCTGCCCTCTGTTGTGCCACAGCCCCGTAATCTCAATACAAGACAGCATTGCAACCTCCAGGTGCGCAAGCAAGCGACATGTCGGTCCTGCAAGCAGCCCTCGAGACACTCGGCCCCGCAGACTTCTCGGCTGTCTCATTAGATAACCTCAAACCCTTACTCTCGAGTGCTTTCGACAATGGGCAACTAATCGTTGACTCTGTTCCCGGCTCGACTTCATCCAGCAATTCCATTTTGCCGCAGCGGCAGACAAACACGAGCAACACTTCGCCGTCAGGCGCATCATCAGGGTCCGAAACTTCGGGCCCATCGGCACGTTCCTTGCCTCTTCAGTCAAATTCCCAGGGCCTGCAAAGGGAGTGGAAGCCAGTGAAACTAAATCCAAAGGATAATCCTCTTGGAATAAGTGTTTATAAGCTCGGCGCGAAAGACGGCAAGGGATCGTGGTTTGCAAGGAGAAGTATCCATGAAGGGTTGGAATTTGAAAAATGGAAGAAAGGACTGGAGAGAGAGTTTTGTGAGACAATGAAAGACCATGGTAGACCAGGCCAAGGAAATATTAGAGGTATCGGCGCCGAGAAGAGGGTCGAGTATAGGCGTGTTACGGGGATTGGGAAGATAGAAGGTAAGTAGAGGCCGATGAAGCTCAGATGTAACTTGTTAACATATCCAGTCTATCTATTGTCCGCTCAGTTTCCCGGACCAACCGCTCCAAGAGATTTTGTCACAATGTTTCTTACCTCAGATCAACTTCCTCAGGATGTACCTGACGAAGATGGGCCGCTCAGACATTTTATGGTAATATCCCGGCCTTGTGTGCACAAAGACACGGCCCCTCGAGACGGTTATGTGAGGGGACAGTATGAATCCGTTGAGTATATTAGGGAGATTCCAATGAAAAAACCGCGCCTTATATCTGCATCCACGACAGATCTTAAGGATGTGATCGACACGGGCCGAAACTCTTCACTTAGTAAAGCCATGTTACGCAGCTCTATAAAGAATCGCCCTCGAGAAGCGAGCAAGAGTGATGATTCGGACGACGAAAGAGCGGCATCTGACAGTGACCTGTCGCCCCGTAGCCGCAGAAGGACCGCCGGCAACCCTGTGGAGTGGATCATGATTACACGGAGCGATCCTGGAGGCAGTGTGCCACGGTTCATGGTCGAACGGGGGACACCTAACGGCATCGTAACAGATGCAAGTAAATTTCTTGACTGGGCCAACTCTAAGAACATCAATGATTTTGATACTGATGAAGAAACACCAAGCGAAGAAGTGGACGAAAAGGACATGGGAATAAACAGGCATATGACTCAGGACGACAATGAAAAATATCTGGGCAATTTTCATGCACACAACCGCACAGACTCATTTGGAGAGCCTTCTGCTGACTTAACCACTCGAAAGTCCCAAGAACTGACTTCAGACAATGCAAGTGGGCTATCCGGGATAGTCCCAGAGGCTCAAGATGGGCCTATTCCTATGCATATACCAGCAATCACTTCAAAGCAGACTTCTGCATATACGGATGAAGAGACAAATTTCGGCTATAATAAGTCGCCATTGCGCCACTCTAAATCATCTATTAGCAGCCTCTCATCAGACCTCAGCTTTGCCTCAGCGCTGGAAGTCAATGAAGGGGAAGTTTATAGCAATGCCACTTCAACTGTGACTACACAAGCGAAGGGGAGTGTAGAAGCAAAGACCCATGAGCTAAAACAACTAAATAAGCTGGATAGGAAAAAAAGAAAGTTAGACGAAAAGTTAAACAAGGCTCGAGAAAAGGAAGCGAACAAGAGAAATGAAGACAGTAGCAGGGATGAAGAAGCATTGCGCAAAGCAGAAGAGAAACATAAAAAAGAGATCGAGAGGCTAGAGCGAAAGAAGCAAAAGGAGTTACGAAAAGCCGAGGAGAAAAGGCGGAAGACCAGTGAGAAGGATGATAAGGCTCGAATATTAAAGGAACTAGAGGATGCCAGAGTTGAGGCCAATTTACTAAGGACGGAGAGAGAAAGCTTGAAGATCCAAGTAGCGGACCTGCAGGCGGCGAATAAGGCGCTTGTTGACAATGACGGACACTAGGAATATCTAAAAGGAGAATTATATTCCTTTTGGTATGGATCAATATTCATGGTTGGGAAGGTTGGCATGAGAACTTTACAGCTTGTCAAACTCCGTTCCTTTCTTAGATGTCTCGGCGTACACTCCTTACTCTCAGACTATACTTTAAACAAATTAAAGGATATCTGGGGGAAGTCTTGTTTGGTTACACATTGAGTCATGTCGGTCCAAAGGAAAGCTTAAAGTGCGAGATGCACCATGATAGAGAATCCCGCTCTATAAGCGATCCCGGTGTTGTTTACAGCTGCCTCCCAGGCTTATGGAGGAGAGGCAGGACGGAAGGATGATTTCCGGTTATACAAGGCGGAGTTTGTCGTACGTGAAAATCATCCCGTGCCTGTGATATAAATGGGGATTGACGCTGCTCCTTACCTCATTTGGCAGTTTCAAGTGTGACCATCTAAGCCATTACGGATTTTTATCTTGACCTCATCCTTCCATCTCCTTCTTCCTATGACTTCAGTTAATTTCGAATGCCCTAAGTATCAGCGATGTCGGTTTCCTCATCCGGATTTGCGGTTCGCAGCAACGGGTCATGCCAAGCCAATGAGGTTGACTGCGGGGAGACGGTCGCACCCTACCACGCCTGTTGCCCTGCAAAATCATTCTGCCCCCAACAATATAACGTTGATGTAAGTTCCAATTGTTTGGGGTTCAACGCCCTGAAAGATATGCTAATCCCGCCTCCTAGTGCTGTCCTTCGGCTGAGAACTGTACCAGTACTCTCTTAGAGAATCCGCAGTGCGCGAACGAAACTTGGGATCTGTACGACAATGGCGGGTACTTCTGCTGTAAGAAGGGATTCACCGGATATGCTGCAGAAGGGAGCGATGGGTGTGCCGAGCCAGGATATACTTTTATGAGCGGCCAGGTCCTGCTCCCTATCATTAGCAGCGGCCAAGGTAACTCTTTTAGCCTCGCCCTGCAGTAAAGTTAGAGCTGACACATGCCATGGCAGTGAGGACGTCGTCGGCCTCCATTACCAGAACTCTCCCAACTTCAACTTCCACTACGGTAACCACAACACCTACGACAACTTCAGAAACCCATTCAAAGGCAAACACTGGACCCGTTGTTGGTGGCATTGTCGGTGGAGTCGGGGGTGCCTTTCTCATAACCGCGGTAGCCTGGATATGGTGGAGGCAGAGAAGCTCAGCAAAGAAGCGCATTGATGAACAAATCTCACAACAAGGAGTGAATCTTGAAAAGGATAGCAGAGCAGTCCTGCCTAGGGGCGAATTGGAAGGCTATTACGCTCCGAATGAAGTAAGTGGGGCGACAGCACCAGGACAACTAGCGGCCCACCACGGAGTTAGTGAGCTGGAAGGGTGATGAAATTATCAAAACGGCACTACCAAGGACAGTGTACGTTTTCCTGTCCTGTATACTGCTCCCGGAAATATTGTTGCAAAGGCATCAAATGGGAAGAAGGTTCGGTTTATGGATCAAAGTGGCCCATTCGCTAAACTCTTCGAATATGCATCATCACCACCACCACCATCTTCCATTTACGTCTCTATGTCTCTATTCTCTGTTTTATGTCTGTACATATGTAGGCCCGGTAGGTATCTATACCTGGTCGAATCGAGATCTAGCCCAGTGGTCGCTTTAACTCCTGTATCGAACTTTTGTGGCTTGAACTTGCGGCCAGGACTGGACAGGACGTTCCCGATGTACTGTACTAGATGTCTTGGCTGTTTGGCTCCCCCGCAATGGAATGAAATACCGAGGCGTACAGATGTCTTAGACAAGCATCCTCCCTTTCACTTCACTTCCACATGATTTCTTCTTCTAGCTGCCCAGAAAGTGTTTTCCGCGATAGGCAATCACAAGCCCAACCTTTAACCAGAGCGGAGCACGAGCTTAATGCCCGCGCTATCATTGCCTGAATAGGCAATTTTTATACCAGAAAAGGATTAGCGATATCTTTCTTCGCCTCGAGTGCATCGGCTGATTCTCGGATAGATCTCACGGGACCAAAGCCTCTTGGGTTGTTCCTCTTCGATATAAACTGTGACCCCTCTATCTCCTCTTTTCTCTCATGGCTGTCTTCACGATATCTTCAGTCTCTTCCCTTTGACAGGCTTACAAGATTGTTAGCATCGCACTGCTGCAATGTTGCTCACCAATTTTGTTTTCGTCTCTTGTACATTTATCTCGCCAGTCTTATCCTTAGTGGCCGAACCAGACTTTGCTGCGGAAGCGGCTCGAATCAGGAACCTCCAAGGTGCCTCCGTCGCTGCGCGCGATGCTGTTCCAGCAGGATATGTAGCTGCACCCTATTACCCTACGCCGCCAGGCGGATGGGTCTCCAACTGGACCGAGTCGTACGCAAAGGCCCAGAAAGTAGTCCAGAATATGACTCTGGTAGAAAAAGTCAACCTGACAACTGGGACTGGATATCTAATGGGCCCCTGTGTGGGCAACACTGGCTCGGCCCTGCGTTTTGGAATCCCTAACCTCTGCCTGCAAGATTCTGCGTTGGGAGTAGCAAGGACGGATAACAATACTGCCTTTCCCGCTGGCATTTCCACAGGAGCTACATTTAATAAAGCACTGATGTATGCTCGGGGACTGGCAATTGGAGCAGAAGCTCGAGGGAAAGGGGTAAACGTGCAGCTTGGACCAACTGTAGGACCTCTTGGTCGCAAACCTAGAGGAGGGAGAAACTGGGAGGGCTTTGGAGCCGATCCGGTACTTCAAGCACATGGGGGTGCCTTGACAGTCAAGGGAATACAAGAGAACGGCGTAATTGCCACAGTCAAACATTTCGTCGGCAATGAGCAGGAGGAGTATCGCATGGATATTATTCCGCACGGATTAATGAAAGCCATCTCATCAAACATTGATGATCGGACTCTTCATGAACTCTACGCTTGGCCATTTGCCGAGGCTATCAGGGCGGGAGTCGGAGCAGTCATGGCCAGTTATAACGATGTGAATGGTAGCGATAACTCTCAAAACAGCATGCTCCTCAATGGTATCCTGAAAGATGAGATGGGGTTCCAGGGGCTGGTTATGTCGGACTGGTTTGGGCAGATTGGAGGCGTTAGTTCAGCTCTAGCCGGGTTGGACATGGCAATGCCAGGCGGTAAGAGCCTCCGTTCATTAAATTACTTCCCAATACAAATAGCTCCAATTGGAGTAAGTATAGCTTGCTCTCCAGCCAAGTCGTCAAAAAGGGGCAAGTTGCTCATGGAGCGTGCGCTTTTCGGCACAGTGGCCCCCATCTTCTGATCCGCCTGCGTAATTTCTAACATCCACTACATCTAGATGGGGATATTCCACTTCTCGGCCTAGCATACTGGGCCTACGAACTCTCAACTAGTATCCTCAACGGTACAGTCCCTCTGTCTCGCTTGAACGATATGGTTACTCGAATTGTAGCTACTTGGTTTCAGTTAGGGCAGGATCAAGATTACCCACTGCCAAACTTCTCGTCGAATACCGCTGATGCTTCCGGACCCTGTGAGACTTCTACCTCTTGAACTGCTTGTGCTTCGTTAACGTAAATAATAGGCTATCCTGGAGCACTATTCTCACCAACCTGTGTCACAAATGAGTATGTGAATGTGCAAGCCGATCATGCCATAGTCGTCCGCAACATTTCTAGGGAAGCAATCACTCTGTTGAAGAATGATGATAGCACGCTCCCGCTGTCTGTCAATACAGTCTTGAAGATATTTGGCCAGGATGCTCAAAACAATCCAGATGGGATAAATTCCTGCACTGACAAGGCCTGTGATACTGGTGTGCTAGGAATGGGTTGGGGAAGTGGTAAGATAAATCACTAGCTGTTGGATGACTTATACTTATTCATGCTTTCAGGAACTGCAAATTACCCATATCTTGATGCCCCAATTGATGCTATCAAACGCAAGGTCACGAATGTTACGTATTATTCTAGCGACACATTTCCTTCCGGCCTCACTGCGAAACCTGGGGATGTTGCGATGGTATTCATCAACAGTGACTCCGGAGAGAATCAAGATACCGTTGAAGGTAATTATGGTGATCGATCTGCGAGTGGACTCTATACTTGGCATAATGGTGATGCTCTTGTTCAGGCCGCTGCTGCAACGTATGACACTGTGATCGTGGTTGTTCACACCGTAGGACCAATCCTCGTTGAGAACTGGATAGAACTCCCGGCAGTGAAAGCCGTTGTCTTTGCCCACTTACCAGGGCAAGAAGCTGGAGACTCGTTGACAGATATCATCTTTGGTGATTATTCTCCCAGTGGGCATCTTCCGTATTCCATTCCGGTTGCTGAAGATGACTATCCATCTTCAGTCAGCCTGGTCGGTTTCGAGCTATTCCAAGTTCAGGACACTTTCTCCGAGGGATTGTATATCGATTATCGTTATCTAAACAAGCATAACATCTCTGCCCGATATCCATTTGGTTATGGATTGTCATATACGAGCTTCACAAGAACGAGCGCCACTATAACTGCTGCGACACCATTATCGTCTGTCCCCCCTGCCAGGGCTCCCAAAGGATCAACGCCAGTATACAGTAGTGCAATTCCGCCTGCTGCTGAAGCAGCTTGGCCAGCAGGATTCGACGCTATTTGGAGGTATCTGTACGCGTATCTCGACTCCCCAGCTGAGATATCCTCATCTGGACAGTTTGACTATCCCACCGGATATCAGACAATTCCCCAACCCGATCCGCCAGCTGGGGGGGACCAAGGCGGGAATCCAGCCCTGTGGGATGTCGTGTTCACCATTAGCGTGAAAGTGACGAATACTGGGAAAGTAGCAGGGAAAGACGTGGCGATGGTCTTCGTGGAGTACCCGAGTGATAACCCTTGGGACACTCCAATCATACAGCTTAGGGCTTTCGAGAAGACAAACACACTTGCACCTGGAGAGAGCGAGGTTTTGACTTTGGAAATAACCAGGAAGGATCTCAGCATTTGGGACGTGGTCTCCCAGAACTGGATCATTCCAGTGAGCAGCACAGCTCCATTTCTCTTCTGGATTGGCGATAGCTCTGCCAATCTGACCTTGGCCTGTGACAGCCTCAAACGGACATGCACCAATGGCAGAGTCCCACCTGTTTAATTATAGTGAATATACACCCCGCGATCTAATAGATTCTCAATATTCCCTTACCTGAAACAGGGAGTACCAAAAGTGTTCGCCAACCTCGTATTCAAATCCATCATCCAACGTAGGTAAGCAATTCCTCAATACAGATTAATGTGACAGCAAGATTGCTGTTCCCGTTCAGTCGATGCGAATAGCCCCTTAATCAGGAAAACAGGGAACAGTTTCCCACTGTCTTCCTTCGGAGTGGTTCCCAGTTCTTGATTATCAGGGATGAGACAGGGGACTCGCAGCCCTACCAGCATACGCGATTCATGGAAGGAGCCCCAGATTACGGTCCGATAGAGCGCGAGATAGTAAGGTAGTATCGTGGAATGTTCGTCCAAAGCTTCCATGGCAGGGCAGCTCTGTCAAAGCGTCGCAGGATCGGCCAACTTCTGTGCAACGGAGGCACTACAAGGTTACCGTTGCACTGGCGCCTGCGCCCCAGGAGCCGACACGTAAAACGTCCAGGCGTATACAATGTTCACGGAACTACGTGGAACACGAAGGATCGTTTGATAATGGGTTTGGATTTTAATTACTCTTTAACTACTAGAATAATCGCCGCCAGGACGAGGAGCGAACCCAGCATCCCATGCCTTAGCTGCACAGCAGGTTTAGGCGCTCTCACACACTCTTCACTAGTCGAGAAGATATAATAACCAAGTGTGTGGGAATATAGTGAGATGAGCTACAGCTCTTTGCTCCAGACCCCACCCCCCCCTCAAACCCCCATTTTCCCAGAATCTATCGATTCCCGGCTCGCAGGATTATCCCGATTCGAAAAGTTGGTAGGAAGAGGACGGAATGGGCAGCCGGACCACCGGGCGAGGTCGACTGTAACACCGGTGCCGCAGTCGCGCAGCGAAGTGGCATTGTGTCGTCTGTTGTTGTACCTTCGAGGTGTCTGTCGTCGTCAACATGTCTAGCATGTTCTCCTGGGGATCTGCAAGCAGACCTCAGGCCGGTATATACCCGTCATCTCATCATGATCCATGCGCCAAAAATCTATCCAAAGCGAAAGAGACGTCAAGCCATCAATCGGCCGAGAGATCATGGGGCATTATATAGACGTGATAGATCGTAAAAGGCATATCCGCAAGACAAACGAAACAGGCAACGATCGAGTGTTAAGAAAACAATATATCCTGCCGCGCCGAGACCTGCATTGCTGCGTGTTTCCCTGTCTCTAGGTACTCTCTTTGTAATAGCCAGAAAATGCTCAAAAAATACCCGCCCGGTCCTGCCACATGCGATTGAAAAGAAAACCGAGCTAGCGGCAGAGGGGACTGATACCCGAAAAGCAGAACTCGCTGTGCTGATAAGACAAACGACAAAGGAAATGGTATCCATTATTATGTAAAAGAAGAAGGAAATTGAGGCGGCTGTAGTCAATGTGTTCCCGAAATATCGCTCAATCGCTGATGTGTCGATGCAAAAAACGCCGCCAGGTATGCTCCGCAAAACGCATCAAAATGCCGCTAAAGTTCGCTCCGAGCTGCTTTCAAACACAAGTCATCTACACGTGGTGGTGTATCAGGCCCAGGGTATGGTCGATGGTGCCCGAGCTAGGACCCAGAATATGATAGAGTGTAATTCATGAGAGCGCCGGGCTTTGGTTGTCACATCGTCGTTGCATACTCTTGGTACTTATCCCAGCCAAACCCTCCATAGCCAACGCTGACGCCGCATTGCGACTGGGCCAGCATGCTTGGAAGAGGGAGCGATGGGATAGATGCGCTAACTTGAGGTGCGCTGAAAAACAACTCCGCTGTCGTGAATGGAAGGCTGTAGGATGGTGTCGGCGACGGGAGCTGGGAGTCGGTCAAAGCCATGTTGGCCCACAACGAGTTTGAATCGGTGGAAGTAGTGGTGGTTGGACTCGAGGGTATAGGTCTCCACGCATCTACCGGAGCAGAGACAGAAGATGAAATACTTGGCTGCGACCACCATTCTGCCCCCGCTGGGGAGCTGGGTAACAGCGGCGGTGGCCGGACGACATCGACGATCCGTGGCGGCGGGGGCAGCAAAGGAAGGAACAAGCCTAAGATGCTGTTCTTGACTTCCTCGCTCTTCCCACACAGCAGCTCTCCCATACCATCCTCTTCCAATCCTTCGAGAGCGGAGACATGGGTTCCGAAGACAAACTTGTTTATGGCCTGGATGAATTCTTCGTGGAGCTTCTTGACCTGCACCTCCTTCTCCGACCAGTTGTACGTATTGGCGGAGATGTCCACGCAGTGAACGTCCTTGTGGTATTCTATGAGAGACTCTATGGAATCTGGCGTGAGCTTGAAAGCGACTTCATTTCGCAGGACCATATCCACGTGAACAATGTAGGCCTCGATATGGATGAGCTGGTAGTTGAAGAGGGCTTCCACCAGGGGATTTGAATCTTTCCGTAATTCCGATTCCGGGGCCTTGGGCAGCATGAGCGAGGTGAGAGTCCAGATGGCGGTGGGCGAAGATAAGGTCTCGGTCAAGCATCGCTGGTGCTGGGCGACGCTGTTGAGCGGGCGCTTCACGCGGTTCACCCGCTTCAGCGTTGCGGTTAACCATGGCTCCACCCTGGAGCTCAAGACCACATTCACAGAGGAGGCGCGAGGCGCGAAAGCGGCCGCCGACGCTGGTAATAACTGTGGAGGCATGGACAGGTTTTTGGGGTGGACGACGGGACCAGCGCGGAGAGATGGGAGCGAGAGATACGAGGCGGCGATTTGCGGGACCTGGGGGAACAAAGACGGGAGAAGACAAATAGAAAGGTAAAGAAGAAACGAATAGTAGGAAGATTCGTCGGCGGTCCCAAGACAAGGGAATTAGTTTGCGCGCCTTAGACAAAGAGAGAGAAAGGGACGGACGAATCGTCGTGGAGAAGAGAGAGGTGAGAAAGGGCTCACTTGACGAGCGAGATGGTGGGGTGTTATAGTCAGATGGAGGTCGACTTTCTTTCGGGCCGCCCGTCAGTCGCATGGAAAATCCATCAGCCTGGCGCGCACAAAGCAGGAAAACCGGAAGGGGGGAAACGCCTCTCTCTTGCGCGCTTCCGCTAGAAGGCACAGAAGGCTGCTTCGCTTTCTCTTTCCGACAGCTGCAGCAGCGTGTGCGCGGTGGTCCCACGACAGGACCGACGTTGCTAGGCTGGGCTGTGCTCCAAGCATGCATGACTACCAGGTACCGCCGTAGCTGAAAGCTGCAGATGCGCTTAGCACCGCTATAGTCGTGTTCGGAGTACCGTGGTACTGGACTGGGCTGGCAAGAGGCAAAAAAGGGCCCCTTCACCGGCCGGTGGGACAAGGCCGCTGGTCGCTGCATTGCGTGGTGGGTGGCGTTCGTACTCAACCCGGAGGTCCCCTTCCCAAGGTGGACACACTCACCTCCTCCTCGCCCACGCCACGGAGCCAGAGGGACATACGTAGCGACCGCCTGCTGTGAGATGATGCTCTCATGATACTGCACCCGCGTCTTTTCCCAACCCCGTCCCAAACCAGGACCGCGATGACTTGCATCATTCATGGCACTGCGCAACGCAACGCAACGCAACGTCACGCAGGGTTCTGCTGAGAGGCCGCCGCTTCCCTGGCCGCCGCGGCGAGGATCCTCTCCTCCTCGGCCTCTGCCTGGAGGTCCCTCTGCCGCTATCTTCGCCCGCATGTGGTCGCGCGTCGACGAAGATTGGACTCTCGTTAATTCTCACATGCGCAGGGCCAGAACAAAGGCTCCTGCATGAATAGCTTCCCCCTTTTCTTCGGATGCCAATCTGGACTGAGACCAACCGGGACGGTCCTCGAGCCTGGAGCCCGCGGCGGCGAGCAGCCTGCGCAGAGAAAAGGTTGGGGGAGCTGGTGCGAGAGGGGAGGTTGGGAGCGATTGCTGGCCTGTCGATGGCATCTGCGCTGCTGACTAGAGGGTGGCTGGGATGTTCACAACGCACTTCTGGCTCTCGATTCGCTGTCGCCTTCCTCGACGGTCTCTGAGGGCGAGGGCTGCTGGGGTTCGTGATTCGCTGTTGCGCACTCCACACAAGGCCCGGATCCGGTCGGTGGAGCCCTCTGTCTGAATCAGATAGGAGCAGCGCAATATCAGAAAAAGGAGCGTAATACCACGCCGGAATAATGAGCAATATTGCAGCAGCTTCGAATGTTCCTGAGTCGGGCGGCCATGGCGCTGGAGACAAGGCAGCGAGATGCCGGGCGAGGCTGCGGCAGATGCGATTCGGGGGACCCGAAGATGCGCGCCTAGGACCTGAGGCAGGAAGGCTTCAGGCACGAGATATATTTAGTACCCGGGTACAGAACAAGTCGACGTCGTGTGCGAAGTACATACGGCTCTATGCACAATTACAGCATCCTTTCTGCCTGCGCCAACTCGCTGCGTAGGCATAACAAACTCACGCAGAGGCCCGGCTGGGGTCCTGCCACGGCAGAGACCTCTATCCAGTCACTCCCCGCATTGCGCGGACGGGTTGCCGTATGGAGGATCTTCAGAGTACGTCGTATGTACGGCCGCAGCGTCAGGTCGCCAAGTGGTCAGGTCAGCACCCAGCTTCGTACTATGGTCCCCGTTCCCGTTTGCCACCGGACGCTGTGTGGAGAGGCTTCGCCCGTCGAAACCCCGAAGGCGACCAAGCAAAGACCTTGTCCTGAACAGGTGACACGGAGCAGGTGATTCCATCTGGCGCGCCTGAATGGCGCATAATGTCTCCTTGGCCCGCCTTTCATCGGCTCCTGCAAACGAGCGTCTGCGCTGCGAGACTTCCTCCGGCGATCACTACGAGGCCGCATGGCCCTTGGGGGGAAAGCTGATGAGAGTCATCCGGCCGTTACGAGCGCGATGCATGAAGCCGGATGCCTCAATTAGTTTCTGTCGGAAATGCTCTGGTCCACAATGCGATGACTTGATACGGGTTGACGACCTTGCGCCTATCGGAGGGGCGGCGCTGCAGCAAGCGCCCAGTGGTGAGCGGTTCGAAACATGATCTGCTCTCGATGTTTGGAAGTAATCATAATGACAGAACCACGGCCAAGGGACCCCCCATGCGAACATGTTCTGGAACCCCTCAAAATCTACAAGCCCACCCACCCCCTTTAATGTCCGTGCTCACGGCAGTGGAATACGCGCTTCCCATCATTTCGGGGAGGGGGGGGGGGGTTGACAGGGTACCATTAAGGGGCTGCTACTGGGAAGTTCCCGTTATCAGAATATGCATGGCTGGCCGCCTCCTCAATATTGAGATAGTCCCGTCTTGCAATGGCATAGGTCAAGCATCTTGTTCAACTGTCCAGTCTCTGCTGAAGATTGGAGTTACTGGCCTTCGTTGATCGACTTTGATGTAAATCAATGTCTCGGATAACAAAGGTAAGGAAAGTGGCGGGATAGCATGATATTCATAACAGGCACTCTTATGCTGCCAACTTCCAAATCCCGCATACTAAGTGCCAATTCTGTTCGTCATTGCATGCGGTTGGAGATCACTCAATTTCCACCTTTCACTTCTGTGCCCGCTTCTATTTCTTTTGCTTATCCTTCTCGTTCGTATAGTTCCACATCAAACTCGAATGAGGGAACGAGATCGATGCATAATAGAACCCGTAAGAACTGGGTCTCGCTGACTCCGCTCCAAAGCCAACGCTTCATAAGATGGGACATGACTGGTTTCACTGGTCAACTGTCCTCAGGCTTATCTCGCCGTGTCAAGCTACGGCGTCCACTACTCTAATGGAAGAATGCACAGGTAAAGGGGTCAAAGTTCATTTATGATTAAAGTATGCTCCAGTTTATATGCACCATACATAGCCATTGGTATAAGGGTATGATATCTTTTAGATAGCTCTTCCGCGTTAATCACCAGACACGTAGCCTGCAGTCTCCTACCATAGTCCCCGATAGAGTATAGTAGAAGTTCCTTTCTCCAAGAATATCTTGCTTGCGCAGCTGTGCCACAAATCACCCCTAATTCTTTAGATAACCTTCTTGTACGCATGCTCAGGTTTGTGGGTAGTCTCATAGTCAACATGCACATACGCCCTCTCGATATCCGGCAAGCTCTCCAACTTGCTCTGCAACTCTTCTGCCACATCATGCGTCTCCCTGAGTGTAGCTGTTGCGTCCATGACCACGTCCACCTCTGCGATCAAACGGGGCCCGGAATGGTACACTCTGACTGTATCGATGCCCTCGATGAGGGGGGAGTGTATGAGACAGACATATGTGATAAGCTGTTGTGTTTCCACAGAAGCTGTAATGCCAACGAGGAGAAGGAATTCGTTGAACGCGGTACGCAGCCAGATGACTGAGATCAAGCAGGAGATGATGATAGCGCCCATGGGGTCAATCCACCACTGGAGCTTGGATCCCCCAACTGAGGTGAGAATACCAAAGCCATTAATCAATAGATCGTTGCGATGGTCCTGCCAAAGAATGTTGATTTGGGAGTACTTGTCTTTCAGCGCCCAGCAGTAGAAAAGAAGGAAGAGTTTAGTAGTGAATGCCACCGCAACGGCGATGACCGATGGAAGATGGAATGAGTTTGTCCCATTAAGATTTCCCTCAACGAGTTCTCGAATCGAAAACGCAATGAGGACGACGGAGACGGCCGACATCAGGAAACAGAAGACGATGTTCCCAACAGTTTCGAGACGTGCCTTGCCAGAAGGAAAACGGCTGGGGTCAACATGCTTCACTGCTCGATTTGTGACGATCAGAGTAACGTTCGACATTGGATCAAAGATCGCATCCGCCATAGTCGTGAACAGCGAGAGTGAGCCAGAGGATACAGCCCCATAAATCTGGAGCGCGGCGAGCATTACATTCGCCGCAAATGAACCATACACGGCGATCTGGAATTTAAGTTGGTCCTCTCCTGCCTCTTGCCTTGCCTCCGCACGATGATCCTCTACCGGCTTGAGCATACGGCTAATCTTCTCATTCTGCGTCTCATAGAATTTTTGTATCTTCCGCGACTTGTATGCCTCCTTATTGAATTTTATCGGCCCGCAGCCATCTCGTCTCCGGGAGGTGTTGGCTGCAATAAGATCAAGCTCCCTCTTATCCTTAAAAGCCGAGGATAGTTTGTACGGATCTGTTTCCTGCGAGTATCTCGACGGCCTCTGATCTTCAAGATCCCCCATACCGTGTGCGAGTCTTGATATTGGGTCGCTATCTTCGGGGCCCGGGATAACAGGTTCGACTGCTGTACTGGTGCCAGGCGCCGTGGAGGGTGGTTTGGATTGCCTGGGGGTACTAGATCTCGAAAACTCTGATCCATTAGGGTGTAAATGGAACGGATGAGGGTGCATTGTGATGGTGTTGCTCAGGTCCAGCGGGTGAGACATGGTGGAACGACCGGCCGTAATGACCGAATGAAACAAGCCAAGCACAAACAGATAGGAAATAAGAGAGAAGAAGGTCTTGGGGGATTTGAAATGCCCCAGGCGCTACGAATATGGTGGGATGGTTGTGCCAGGAGGTTGTTGATTTACCTTTGCGAAGACGAGATCGCCGGGCAGTCGATCCGCCATCGCTTCACGTGGGCGGCGGTTGCCATCTGCCTGATCACAGTGCCAAGAGCGACATTCTTTGAGCCTGCAAAGAATCTAGTCACTGAAACTGTCTTTGGAGCGTTTATGATCCTTTGGAGGTTGAACAGCGCATGTCGAATCTCGACCATGACAGAGAGAACGACAAAGTGAGATGCATGACGATATTAAAATGTATGGGGTTGTGTCGGCCGACTTTTCCCGAGACTACTACCGCGAGTTAAATCCCTTGCGACGGAGCTGGTAATCTGATTGATAGCCCTTATGACCTAAGTCATTGGAGTGAGAGTTTCTGAGAATACCCTATTTCATCTCCCAAGAATATAGGTGCTATATAGGTAGAATTTAACTCCATTAATTAATGAGAATACGTCTGATGGACGCTTAGCAACCTCACACACAGTTCTCCACCAGAACGCCAGTAGCTAGTGAATGATAATGAAAGCAGCGAGATGATACAGCCAGATAAATATTAAACGAGCACAATTCTGATGCCGGTGAAGATTGGGATCCGCTATGCAAGCAAACGCAGCGAGATGCTCGCCCACTGATGCAAGGGATAAGGAAAGTATTGTACAGGATATGCCAGCAGCAATCTTTACTAGTTAAGTCTCTAGCACATCTTTCTCCTCCTCAGATGGTGGCGCGGGGGTCTCTTGCGCTAGGACAGCCTCTTCCTTCTCCCATGCAGCTGAGGGTCCCTTATAACTTGGTTCCTCCATGGATTGAATGGGTGCTGGCTCTACAGCCTTTCCACCCAGCTCCTCAACGGATTGAGTGGGTGCTGGCTCTGCAGCCTTTCCACTTGTTGGTGGGTGCTGTGCTGTGTAAGTAGGAGAGGTAATCTGTTCAGACCCAAAGAGCAATGGCCTCAGCGGAATCTGTCGTGGAGGTTCGATGTCCTGCCCCAATTTTGTGGCCAGTACCTCCGACTGACGCCGGGCGAGTTGTTCTAATTGAACGGAGGGGTCCTTTTCGTAGTTAGAACAATACCGTCGAGAAGACCTTAAAAAACTCACCCAATCCTCTTGGGAAGGAACCCCTTCAGCTCCTGGTAGCTCACCCTTCTCGTCTCTCTCTTCGCCCCAGAAACTAGGCCTTCTTATTGGGGCCGGTGTTACCGGTAAGCTCGGCCTTTCAAGCTCTGTTGGGAAATCAGTGAGCTTCGTGCCTTGTATCTGCGTAGTACTAGGCTCATTCGGCGCCTGTTGTACCGTTGAACTGGTCCCGTGCAATACTTGGACGTTGCCTCTGCGATTCTTTTTCAAATTCCCAATATACCGCTCAATTTCCGGAATGTCATCCCAGGCGTTTGCGTGTGGAAACGCACGCCAGGGTTCCATAGGCGTGGGGTTGACAGTAGCAGTGGTTATCTCTGGCGACTTTTCATCCTCATTTTCTGGTCGTGCACTGACGACAACGTCTTTTAAGGATTCATCTAGCTCTTCTAGCTTATCTTCCGGAAATACCCTCGTAGCTTTGGGAGCGTCTTTCTCCCAAGGAAAGATTGGGGTTGGCTTTTGATATGTAGGTGTCTTAGGCACCTCGTAATACATGTCTTTGGGGGGGTCCGGATAACGCTCTGGGGCTTTGAAAGGAGTCGGATCGAAAGACATGTCGTAATGCGTCGCAGGAAAATTTTGAGCTTCCGGCTTAGAATCTACAGGTGGCGGGGCTCTGCTGCAGTTAGTTACTTGCTATCTGGAGATGGCTACACAGTTACTGACCTGCTGGCATCCCAAGCGGAGTACTGATGCTCCGCTTCTGTCTGAGGCTGGGATTGAGACTCGGATTGAGACTCGAATCGAGGCTCTGGTTCTCTTTCGGCAACCTCTTGCACTGGCGGGTCATGTATTTCCGTTACCTTCGATAGTTCAGGAGCTTCGTGTAAAGGTTGCTCTATTGTTGGACGCATGGGCAACGCTTGGCTTATGGTCTGCTCAGCTTCGGTTGTTTCAGGGCTTGAGATTATTATGTCTACTGGTTTGAACTCTCCTTTCACATGGTATTGGACTAATGGCGGAATGGGCTCGGCAGGGGGCTCGGCAGACTACCTAGAGATTAGCAAAATGTCGCATGGTGGTGTGGGTTACATGCCGATTCTCTGTAATGTCGATCATAGACTGCCCACCACCTTCCAACCATCTCGTCGTACGGAGTGAAGCTCTTGTGAGCTTCTCTTCCCTGAGTCCATGGCTTACTCGGGCCTATAAAATGCCCCATGCTAATACTTGACTGGAAATGTCGATATGCCGGGAGATATTGATAGTGAGCGGACGGCGTCACGTTGTATGTGAAGCTTAGGCGATTATATGTCGGCCTGAAGTACATATTCAGGAGCCCCTGGTCTGCACCATCGAAAGATATTCCCCTCTGCGCCATGCCGAGCAATGCATAATAGTCGCCCATATTCGGATTAAGGACCATGAGGCCAGTATTGAAAATATCGGGCCACCCTATATCCGGAGCCGCTGAGAAGGCGTGCGGCAAATCGAACAGTTCATCTGGGGCGCGTATGGCAACCATGTCAGCATCCACATATACTATCCTCCGAAACTGCAACTGTCTCCATAGAGTGATCTTGGTGAATGTCGAATGCAGATCAGGGCGGTCCATCAAGTGTAGGTTGGCCGGGGTGTCGTTCACAATCCGTTCAACGGGAATAATGTAGTCGAAGAGCTTCTACCAAGTATTAGAGCATGCAGCGGTGCGGTGCACAAGTCTTTCAAGGCTCTACCTTTAGCTCGGCCAATGCATCCGTCGAAACGCCATCTGCAGTATAGAGCACTGCCAGTTTCCGAGTGGTGCCCGTATCGCGAAGGGAATGCGCCAGGACCAAAGCACCTGTGCCAGAGCTCTCGTCAGCACCATTTCCTCCTATTTGAGGTGCAAACTTGCCTGGAAGATAAAAATCATTCAAGAGCAGCTACGGAGAGAAAGTCAGCAACGTTGTGAGTCCCCAGCGCTGCTACAACCACGAGAGCTCACCGTCGCGTAGACATCTTCTCTTGAAGAAGCCATTGCCGCAATTGATGGAAACAGCAGATTGCCCTTCGAGCCGTCCCGAAACCAGCGATCGCACCTCAAATGCACGCCAGCAGCGGTGAGGAGCACAAGCGGTTATTGTTGCGTCGGGAGGAATGGGCCAGATCCTTGGGGTTTCCATGGGCGACGGGGGAGCCGCGAAGGGGGCAGGTACGGAGCAGCACCGGCCGGAAATGCTGCGACGCCACTATGCACTTTGCATATAAAATAAATGAAAAGGGAGCTGCAGGCGCAATAAGAACATACACATATGAGTTGGAGAGGGGCCACAACGCAAAGGCCCTGAGGGATGTTTGGGAGATATTAAGGTCGACCGACGTGCCTGGGCAGGACGGGACAATATGGGGTCCCCGCCGCTAAGTGAAGCTCTGTGAACATCATTTCTGCGTTGGTGACGTCCTCATAGGATGACCCCTCAGTCCGCCCCTACAACATTCGTAACTCTTCAACCACCTGCCTGTGCTCCAACCCAGGATACGAGCATTGCGCATAGTGCTTCTGCAAGTCCGAGCTGCAGCTACGGCCCCAACTTTGTCTTGTGATTGACTGCCACGGCTGTGTGCAACAGAGCAACAGGAGGGGCAAAGGTACGTACCTTGTCGCCTGTCACCAGATCACGAACGTTGCCCGCCAGCATTCGTGCCGGCCAATATCATCACTGCAAGAAATGGGCCTAAGGAATAAGGATTCTGAGCCTGTACGTGACGGCATACTTTATACCAGCCGGCCCGAGAAAGACCAGCTCCTCATCGACCGAGTCAAGGCCATGAGCATCGAACCCTCCGTCCCACGCACCATCGGGACTAAGGGCCTATTTCCACTGATGGAATTGCCAGCCGAGCTTCGTCTAGAAGTATGTTGTACCCTGTGATCGAGGGGAGCCTGTCAACCAGCAACTGAAATGCGTCTAATATTCCGTAGATATACCACCACCTCCTTGTCGTCCCTGTGCCGATTAACATTGAGACCGTGGACAATAAATATTTTAACTCGAGTTGGCGTTCTCGTCGCCCGTCAGTAGCTATCCTTCAGACCTGCAAGGACATTAATGAAGAGGGCATTCCTATTCTCTATGCCAATAATACATTCGTCATCTGTCTGGGTGTGTCCCCTTAAATATATTTTATCCCTCTTCTCCTCAACTCAAGCAGCTCTTACCAACGCCCCTAATCACAGCTATTAACTATCGCCTAAAAATTGTTCCCGGGCCGTCGTCGTGCCTAGCCAGCTCGCTCTTCGTGCGCGGCCTTCGCTGGTCCACCATCTCCCTGCTAAGCAGAATTTACTTCATCAACGATAGCAGCTATAAGCCCGATGATGCCAGCGCACAGCGCCTATTGCCACCCCGACCGGCCTTCACTTGTACCGGTGCAGACATCTTGGCGCGTTTCCAGGAACTGGATTTTAAATACTCGCCGTTGGGCCCTAATGAGTATATGGCCTTAAGTATTTCGAACTGGGTATCGATTAATGTCATGAGGGAAATGTTGACTGCATGTCACAGAGCGCTCAGGCAGATACGAGAGGCGGGCATGGAATTGAATGGCGATGATCCAGTCTCATAGTCGAAGAGCAGTTGGGGAGTGGATTGTTAGTGGGCTGAGAATGTTGACCATAACCGTAAATACATGAAATTATCTCTCCGTTAAGCTTGAGGGGCGTTCAAATGCATTGACAGGGGAGGATGAAAGTAGGTATGATGAGTGATGTATTGGGATATGCCACCGAGCAGAAATACGCGATATCATTAGAAGTTTGTATAAGTGTGCCAAGAGAATTCTTAACATTAGGCTCCCCAACTACCATCTAGTTACAATCAGATACTTAATCTCATAGACAGGTAGCTGTACCATGTTAGATAGTAATCAACTTTACTTTTGAACAACTCAATCATGAAGACTTCTACTCAATTTGAATGACAGGTACTGTACATAACGGACAACTCCACCATGATATTCAACAGGGCAACGCCTATTTAAAACGCCGAGCATGCAATGTGACATAATTACGCTCCGTGAGAGATCAATCCGCGTCATCAATAGTATCCTCCACTGTAGCAGCTCTCGTCTTCCCAGTCTCTCTCCTCAAAGCCGCCGAATCCTGCTCTGTGTCTTGTCTCGCTATAGAACTGGATATTCCTGCATTCATTGGAGCAGTGCTCGTTGAATTGTTCAGCCCGTGCTGTAGACTCTCACGTTCGCTGGTAGCGTCTGTGGTCTGGCGTAAATTTGAGAATAGTTGCGACGATCCCCAATCTGGTAGCGCTTGCGGGTCTGATCCGTTCGGCACTGTCGGTGTGTTGGCTGTCAGAATGCGATTTGGGAGAGTGGGAGGAAGAACAGGTAAGTCAGGGGGTCTAGGCGGATCGGCGCTAGTGGACGAAGGGGTGTGGATAGCATTTGCATCGGATGAATTGGAGGATGATGCCTGAGAGATAGCCTCGACATTTGTTCTCAGACTATGGTTACGTGGAAGGGAAGATGTGTGTGGTGCCCAATTGGTGTTATGCTGCGTGGAAGCAGGTGTAGGAACTGGTCTTGCAGTAGGTATAGAGTTCATTCCTGGTTGTCCAGTTCCAGGGCCATTTAACCTCTGTAACGGAAGCAGTGACCAACCTTCCGGGATGGTTACTCCCGGTGGAAGGTCTGCACTTCCAGCTGGAATGGGTAGTGTATCTCCACGCGCCCCATGGCGCTGTAAGTGTGAGACGTTAGACGGCGGTGCATGCCACGGGCCTGTCACTCCAACCTGTGCTTGCATATTTGTCGCCAGTGGATCTGCAGCGCCGGCCTGCAAACTACGAAGTCGCATTAGCTCGGCTTGCAAGAGTCGCACTAATTGAAGTTCCTGGTCCATTACTTGAAGGCCGCGAATCTCTGTCATGATATGCTGCTCAATTTGTTGAAGTCGGTCTTGAACAGAAGCCTGGTTAGACGTATTAGCGTGTCGATGAGCCTGCGTCTGACGAGCCTGTTGGCGTCGACCCAAGCCCAGTTCTAGACCGTACACTCTGGCTGCATTGTCCTCAGCAGGTTGATCTCGGCCGATGGCCGCAAGATCTTGAATATTTGCTTGGCCAAACCCAAGCCTGAACGGTCCTAAGTTAAGTATACGCATCCGACGCCTAGCGGCTGCTTCAGCTGGGCCTGGTTCTGGTCCAGCACCCTCTGGCTGATCTCCGGCTGGTGGTTGAGCACCGTGGGGAGCCTGGTTTGCATTATTTGTTGCATTTCGTGTTGCTTGGGCATTCTCTACTACAGGTCTTCGGCATGTTGGGCAGACCTGTTGTCGCTCGAGCCAACTCTTGAGACACCCAAGGTGGAGAATATGCCCACAAGGCAATTTCTTCGGCCTTGATCTTTCATTGACAATAGCGGAAGGTCGAGCAGGTCGGACTTGTGCGGCTTCTCCTGGGGCTGCAGGAGCTTCTGGTGGGTTTGTGACGGACCAAGGTCTCATCTGCTCCCGGCAAATGATACATGTATCCTCTCTTTCGATATCTTCCACAGTAGCATCTCCATACCTCTTGTTCATGTCCTGTGTTGCTCGACGGTAACGAAGGAATGCCGTGAGTCGTTTAAGGAATGATCTTGTCGTCATGAATAAATCTCGCATTATATGGATTGGAATGCCGTAGAACAGAAGGAGGATGAAGAAGAAGGTCAAGTAGATACTCAGCTTCGCAAAATCTGCATACGTTAGCTAGGTTCACACAAAAAAATTGGTGCTACTGACCTGTAATGAGGTCAAGGGTTAATATCCATTGACCTTTTGTCTCCCAACCGGGCACCTCAATATCCATCTCCTCAACATCGTCTTCAGAGGGTAGAGGTTCTTGAGATTGAGTATCATGTTCTTCACCGCTTGCCGCAGCTTCTTCCCTTTGTCTTATCATCTCAGCTCTCTCTTCCCTGAGTTCTCTGCGCCGCTCGGCCAATCTCTCCTTCGTCTGCTGCTTGACGACCCTTGCTTCGTGCAACGAGAGGAGATATCGGATAGCGGTTGAGACTGACGAAGTTGTCAATATGGTGAATTCGAAGAGAAACATAACCATCATATTTGGCCGCGCCTGCTGTATGACAGTGCTAATGGTATAGGACATCATCCAAATGTCGTAGAGGACGGATATGGTAAGAGAGACGGAAAGGCGGAAATGGAATAGTCGTGGGTTCGGTGGGGGTTGTTGTTCCAAGATCTCTACTCTTCCATCACCAATCCACCCCCAGACTTTCCCAGTTATAAGGGCTACAAACATCACCAAGAACCATGGGCCAACTTCTTCTCTAAAGATAGTCATGGCCAAACAAGTCTCGGTGACTGCAAACCATCCCTTCTCATATAGCTGCTCGATTTCTATGGGGCGGAGCTGCCCATAGCAGAGCCGCTGCAGGCCATACATAAGACTGCTATAGATGATGAGGATCAAGTTGATGAGAACCTGAGTGCATTAGCATTGCCACCAAGTCATCCATCCACTAAGATACGTACCATCAAACACAGATTGCTCTGCTGCAGATAAACGCATGCCGAGTAGAAATTCGCCCGCTGATTGAAAGCAGAAGCGACCACGCCAGCTGCCAGAACCGTAGAGACCTACAATCGTCAACTGCGAAACACAGAGCTATGAGATTAATAAAACACTTACTCCAGCGTACCACACGAGCCGACCCATCTTATCAGGGGACTATTTCAGCATAGGCACAGGTGCAGAATATCCTTGTAGGTGGTAGAGCGCTGTGCGCACATATTTGGGGTTGGAAGTGAGGAATGTTGTGACAAATGCGATGGAGAGGGCCGTTTGAAGTTAACACGAAGCTCAAAGACTAGCGACGGTTATCGAGCGTTAGCTCCACGTCGGGTATTCGATGTCAACACCTCCGAGTGGGGTACCGATAAATGTACAACACGGCACCTGAGGTTTCGGTTTCTGCATCTACCATTTAACGGTGAAGAATATCGTAAGGTACACAGCACGTAGGATTGCAAATATTTTTGAATGCAGCGTTCTTTCAAGAGAAGCTGTCGACCTTCGCGTTAATTCACCCCGCATCCGTTGGGCATCAAATGTTGGTCACCAAAATCCAAACCGACAGCTTTTAGAACGAGGCAGGCATCAAATGTTGACAGCAGATATGTAGAGAGCTGGCCAAAAATTTGCGTCCTGTGAGCTGTCGTTACCGGTATGTCCGTCTTGTTCACAAAGCTCGTTTCGATACGTACACCTCTATTGGGAAATCAACTCGGGAGGGGCTTGAAGGAAATTTACAATATTTGCTATTGGCATACACTTACTACCACCACAAGGAGATACTGATAATGGACGCTGAGAGGCAATCTTGTCGCAAAATGGTCTTACTTATCGAAGCAAATTGTGCTCAATATCTCTCCCCTATCATTGTTCGAAGAAGTCTAAAGAGCCTTGAACGATGGTGCAGTTTGGCCTGCCTATATGACTGGGCGAAAGCCATGCCACTACTTGAATAGATTGCAGCAATTTAAGAGATGAAGGGGGAATAGTACTTTGGCAAGCGACGATTCATACCAAACCTCACAGTCGAGGCTTAGAGCTTAAAGGCCGTGGATGAAAGTAAGATTACACTCTTGATCGAAATAAACTACAGAAACTGAAATAGGAATGTACATATACTTCGCACGAGTGATCTATTAAGGAATTTTAATTATGGGCCATATATTGTTATTATCGACGGGGTATTTTCCATCGAGACCCAGGTCCTCTCGTGCTGTCAGTATCCCATGGACAGGCCCCCCCTTAAAATTACACTTTTTCGTGTCAGATATTGCTTATACCGTCTCAATTTCCCGCGCATGGACAATGCTTATCTAATATTACACTCAGAGGTCGAGAGCAACACGAACTGGAGAACTTTCTTTTGTTGCCCAATATTGGACACCGTGAACGCATTAATCTCCTCGCGCCATTTTCTAACTTCCCGGGTCTGAGCGCGAGTCCGCGGAATCACGCGGAAGCGGTCGTACGGTTTAGTTGTGAGCCTGCAATGTCCCTTCAAATGGCAATATGGCAGGGTTAGCACCCATGACACCACAGCATTCATCGAGGACTCCCTAGCAAATCGAGGAGTATCCCGAAGTCTGCGGGTTCTACTCTCTCTTGAGAGAGATGGTGTGCGAAGCCTTCGAGGTCGACAGGGCTTTGCTGGTCCGTCCGACCTTCAACTGCATGAAGTGGCTATTTCCGTCGAGAACCCCCGAGTACCGTGTCCTACAATCGGATTCGCGTATTAAATCCCTTCTTGGAAAAAAGATGGCGCATCGCCGACGGTGGATCATGAGCTATGATTGGTCTGGGAAGGTTATTTTTGGCACACATCGGCGAACACGAGAAGTCGATCACGGGCTCCCACGTGGCTCTCCCAAGGAGCGAGCACAGGACCACATCTGCCGCAGGTCAGTTTCCTACTATTGGGCAATTTTGGGCGCGTTCGGTGAGGTTGTTCGTAGCACAGACTGTCCCAAGAGCACCCGCCGCCGCAGCGTCGGGTTCTAACGCCGATCCTATTCGAACGCTCGGAGGTCCACAGTAACACAAGAGAACGGGATGGGTGCTTGGCTGTAGCAGATTGAGACAGTACAGAGTTATTTCGTTGCTATGAAGGTCCAATTGGCTCAATTTACGATTGAAAGCTAGAGCCTTATGAGAGAGCCTCAAAACTTAGTGGGCGGGATACTAGAAACTAGGGCCTGGAGATTACGACTAACATGCCCCAGGGGATAACAGGAGGCCCTTGGTCGAAGATCTCCAACAGTTATCACGCTTATATGGCGCTAAGACAGAACAACATCTGGGAAATCGAGGACTCGGTCTCTAGTTGGATGGCCTTACGATGAGACAATATGGAACGAGGAACATCGCATGCCGATCGATTTTATCACCGACTGTCAAACGTTGGATGACCGCTTCTCACGACGTCACACGTATCAACACAACGTTACTTTTTAGTGCGGACCCCTACGCATTATCTCACTCCTGGTGTGGCGTCTTGACAGAAAGCGGAAAAGATAGATCACATTGCCCACTAGCATCATTCAATTCATATCGCTCGCCCGCTCTATTGGACGTGCCGTAACGTATACCGAATCTGGAAGTGCAAGAGTGTGTAGGCGCCTCGTCGTGCCAAAAAGTGAGATTAGAGTTTTGAATGCTAGCAACCGAGATTGGAGTACAATGGTTGTGCCGGGGCCCAGTGTCTCTTCGGTTCGTGCGATTCGCACACGTTACGGTGGTCCGTGGAGAGGCTTGACAGGCTTGTGGATCAGGGTCAGAGCTTCAGAAATTTCATGCCAGGTTGGCGAGGATGACCGTTAGTTGCGATCGTCGATGTAGTTCAGGCAGAACAACCCTTTGGAAGCTAGACCGTTACAGTAATTACCGACCCAGGCAGTCAGACAGTGAGACCGGACGAGGGATGAGGGTTTAGGTGCAACCCCAAACTACCCCATAGAAGCTGAGGCATACTTCTAGATTGTAACTGCTGCTGCAGTGCGCTGGCAGCTCACTGCATGTTACAGAATACTACGTCGATGGAGCGAATGCTCACTGTCACTCGTCGTCGCCTTATCGGCTCTGCAGTCAGCACCGGGTACCAATGGTGAACCCTGGCCCCTTCCCGGCCCCCAATATCATCATCTCACGTCCCGTATACCAGACTCTGCATTCTGACTGGCTGATGTACGGGAGAGACGGACGTAGACCAATAGACGCCGTCCCAACCCCTCCCCGAGCACCGATGGGGGGAAGCACCAAGGCGGCCAACCCGAGATCAACGAATTGCTCTTGCCCTCTAGGCTTCTGGGCTAGCGCACTTCCCAACCCGCTTAACCTGCGTAGGTACGGAGTAAAAGGAGGTCGCTAAGCCCTATGATGAGATGTTTTCCAGGGGCAGGGCGACCGGGTCCTGTAGACGGGGGGCTGTGCCACCTGCCCTACTTGCCTTCCTCCTCCGTGTGGGAATGATGACACTCGATTTGGGTTCTGACAGCAGCCAGGTCGTCATGGTGGTCTTCTGCTCCTTTCGGTGAGGTCTGGCACCTTTCCGCCAGTTCCGGGGCCAGGCATCGTCGAGTGCGGTGCAGACGACGGCATCTCTCGCAAAGAGGCGGAGCATACAGTCGATCACGGGCATGGGCAAATGACAATGCTGCTGCGAGAGCCAAATACTGTATCTGGGTCATCGGGCGTGGGAGACGTACCGCGTGCCTGCGGGCGTTGACTTACTCGCCTCGGTCATGTTCTGGCCAGACCGTGCTAAAATGGTAGTCGACTGTGCTCCGTAGGGCAGAAGAGGGACGGTACGGTAGGTGCCAGGAATAAAACCCTCGCAGGACCCGGCCAGGGACATGCCCGCCAATCAACCGGATAGCCAAGGTCACAAGGCTGAGCCCCTGAGGCAATTCCGATGGTCAGCAGGAGATGATGGCCACTGCTCCCGCCGTCCCGCACGCGAGAACGGGGAACGAGCGAGCGAGCGCCAGACAGGCAGCGAGAGGGCGGTGGAGGGAAAGGGGAAAAGGCCGACTGGGGAGGGGGGGCCAGGGCCAGCGATGGGGATCGTCCTGCACTGCAGTTCCCGCAAGGCAGCGAGATCCTGGGCCTCTGTGCGAGGGTGGCATGGGCACCAGATGCGGTCCCCAAGATGCGGTCCCCAAGATGTCCCGTGCCCGGCCACTGACGCCTTTCTCGAGCCCAGAGTCGTCGGGTACATGGTCCGTCCCGCAATGGGCTCTGCTGGCAGCCCCATGGCTGGACCTCGACTCTCGCAGTCCAGGGAATTGTGAGACCCGCGCCTGGGGGGGGGGAATACTCGGGAGTAAATTCGATGACTGCATGTCGCGACTCCAACCTCGGTGGGAGGGGGGGAAGGGGCCGCAAATTAACAGTTCCCCGTGGGTCTTCGTACCTCGTCCAGAGAGCACGATGCGAGGCTGTCGGCGACGACCGAGATGGGACCCACGATGCGTGGCCGAGGTGGGGAGCAGATGCAGATGCAGATGCGGGCCAGGCAGTCGCTGTGGTGGTGGAGAAGGAGGTGGAGGAGAGAAAATACGCAGCCACCGACCGATGTGTTCATCAAGTTCCCCATCCGAGAATGACAGACTTCCCCGTTTGGATTGGGGGGGGGGGAAGAGAGAGAAAGCCGCAACTGGGCGACGATCGTAGTGTCTGGCATCCTTAGGCAGCCACAGCACAGCCTCTCGTCTTCCCCGTTCGGCGCAGTGGCTGCAGTGTGTGCCCACCGCCTAGACTGTGGCTGGAGATGATCTTCTCGTACCTCGAGCCAATCAGCGGGCGCGCTACCAGACTGAGCCACAGCCCGCCGTCCTCGACCCTGGGCCTCCTCGAATAGCAGCGAGCGAAGGGAAAGCCTCCAGCGGGAGAGCAGACGGGCCCGACTCCAGCACCCACCGACATCGACACTGACACTGGAACCTCTCGCAAGACACGCCCCAAGACGGGACCAAGCACCGAACGGCCCCATGGGCCTCCTGGAACGAGGGGAATATGCATCGCTGCACACCGCAATCGTTTATTTTTATCCCACGCTGCCCTCTACAGCGCATATCCGTCGGCCTGGGTACAGGATCGCGTGCAGGTCCACGGGAGAGGGGAACAACCCTCCTCCAAGAGCCATGGCGAAAACCGGACGCCTCGTATGGAGCCCGGTACGAAGGATGCTCCTACGATGCCCATAACTCTAAACTCCTTTCGCGCCAGGCCCGCCGACCGCGATGGCTCTTTCCGGGAGGCGATCTGCACGCGACGAGCCTGTTCTTGACCTTGCTGCCTGTCGCTGCTGTGTGGTGCTCCGTAGAAGTAGCAGCAGCGCGTCCTGGTTGGCGGGCGTGCGAGCAGCAAGTCGTCCGGTGCGGGAGTGGGCGAGTGAGTGCCAGGTCGCAGCAGCAGCCGTGCTCCAGTTGTCGGTGAAGGCAGGCCAAGGGCCTTCGTCGTGGCACCACCACCATGCCCTCGACCAGGGGGTGGGCCAGAGGGCTTAGGCTGTCGGTCCTGGTCCTGGCAACGAATCTCTGTCGACTAGGCCAACCCGGTCAGTGATCTCTCCTAATCCTGGCTGGGCCCCCAATATCGGCTCGGGGGGGAGCAGCTTCAATACAAGTAGCCTCGATATCCACGCTGACCGCATTCCGTTTGGGTCGACAGGTCTCTTCTCCTCCTCCTCCACCGCCCCCCTCCTCGTCCTCCTCTTCCTTCGTTTGAAGAAAGAATTCCCCTTTGACATTTCGTCGAACATCTTCCTCTGTCCAGGGGTTACCCTCCAACCCTACGGTGCCTGGCCTTGCTCTGTCGTCGATATTTTCGGGACCAACCATCACGTCGGCACAGCACTTCAGACCCGCAACCCTCCTCAGATATAAAAATCTGCAATATCGCGGCCCGAGCCTGCGATCGACCAATTCTCCCATCTATCCCCTTCCCAAATTGGGCAGCGTAGCCAACCCGGACCGTCTCTAGGGCCGAAGGTACAGACCTGCTCCTTTCCGGTCGAATTCCCCATCGGCGGTTACTGACGTACACACAACGCAGTCGGTGATCGCGACCGCTTCAAACCAACCCACCCCTAGCTTGCCGCCGTCCCTTTGAAGACCTCCAGAATGGTCTCAGTTGCGGATAACTCGTATCATATGCTCTCGCGCCATATGGGCAGCAGCGAGGAAGCAGACTTCACTCTCTACTCGGACCCGTCTCAGGCCGTCTTCCTCCAGCAGCCCTATCTCAACGTTTCCAACTTCGAACTTGACAATAATAATCTATACAACTTTGCCCGGCCCCAGGCGCAGGCAAACGTCCCATTCACGGCCGCCCCGGGGTTCAGTTCCAACACAGTCTACGGTGACACAGACGCTTCAGCCTCTTCCTATACTCTTGAGTCGCCAGAGATGCGGGCCGCCGCTTCGTCCAACTACTCGACTGCGTCCGGTCAATCAACGACATCCTCGACCATGGGCTCTCCACCCTCAGTGCAAGGCCATATGGCCTCAGTCCCAGAATGGGCGACGCCCAACCTCGGGCCCAACAACCCAAGCATCGTCAGGTTTGACGGCTTCGGCCACAATGGGAACGAGTACAACTTCCCTCCCTCAGGTATGGAAGAGTTTGCTTTAGAATTCGATCCTGCCAAACCAGACGGCTTTGTTGGTGAGTGTAAAATTATCTCTAGAGTTGCATGTAGCGGTCAGCCTTGCGCGACCCCATCAAACCCAAAGTCTCTTTCTTTGTCGACTGTTGTCTCATCACTAGCACCGATGAGCGGGTCTACTGGCCACATACCCAGTCCATCTCCTTCGATGTCTATCCTCTCGTCTACACCTCCCTTGAGTGCTAGGTCGCAGGGATCCCGTGATGACTACTTTCCATCTCCTCTTGTTTCCACTTTGCCACACTCTCCTATATCATTCCGTCGCCCATCCCAAACATTCAAGAGACCTTTCGCCTCATCGAGCGCCGCAGGCCGGGCTCAAGATATTCAATCATCTCCAAGATCTGGTGTATCTCAATCATCTTTCACTTCGGAATCACCTTCTTCTCCTTTCTTCTCTCAATCTAGTGGCAGCTTTGTACTTCCGCTTGAATCATCTTGTTGGTTTCCTCTGTCAACCAGCGCCGTCTCTCGGCCACACGCGAAGGGAATGCCGTGCTAACTTTCATACACTAGATCCTTCTATCCTCCACCCACAATACTCAGGTCGCCCCTCGTCGGCAACTCAGTCCAGCGAGGTGTATCAGGCCCCACCATACCCGGAGTCGCCTGCTATGTCACACATATCCCCACTGTCAAGGAGCCCAAGGCCTGCCAGACAGGGTAGCCAGTCACCCTACCTGAATTCGCACTACACCGCATATCCCTATCCACCTCCCCGACGACAGTCTATCCAGTCGTACAGTAGCCAAGACAACTTCAGCAGCGAAGAATCCAGAGAGAAGGGCCGCTGCACGTATCCCGATTGCGGAAAGGTCTTCAAAGACCTGAAAGCGCACATGCTCACGCATCAGAATGAGCGCCCTGAGAAGTGTCCTATCCAAACATGCGAATACCACATCAAGGGCTTCGCACGAAAGTACGACAAAAATCGCCACACCTTGACTCATTACAAAGGAACAATGGTCTGTGGGTTCTGTCCGGGATCTGGATCGTCGCACGAGAAATCCTTCAATCGCGCGGACGTCTTTAAGCGTCACCTGACTTCGGTCCACGCGGTAGAGCAGACGCCTCCCAACAGCCGAAAGAAGGCTGCCACGAACAATGGTGGAAGAAGCATGCCAGGCTACACCTCCGAGACCAGTGGCAAGTGCTCCACCTGCTCAGCAACCTTCAGTAGCGCCCAGGACTTCTACGAGCATCTTGACGACTGTGTCCTCCGCATCGTTCAACAAGAGGAGCCTTCGGAAGCGGTCAATGCCGCTCGCCTGGCTGAGGTTGAGCAGGACGCAGATGTACATGAAACGCTTCGCAACAATGCCCTGCCCACGACTACCACAAAGGTCTACTTCGGTGAGGAAGAAGAGGAGGATGATGACATGGATGACGATAATGATGATGATTTCTCTCTCACTACCAAGCTGCCTCGCAAAACTCGAAATAGTCGCGTCACCAACGGTGGGATACAGAAGTCTCGGGGCCTCACACACTCCAAGGGCGGCGTGATGACAGTGGTCGCAAAGGGCCGCAAGCGGCGCAAGGACTACCCACTGTCTTGGGGATGCTCTACTGCGCAAATGAAGATGAAGAAGCGGGTCCTCTGCGTCTTCGATGGGCCACGACGCCTCTGGAAAGATGACATGATGATTGACACGAGCGGTGGCGAGACCCGCGTGTCACTTCCAGATGGCAAGAGCTATGTTACCGACTTGGATGTCATGACTGTGCGCCGTGCCGACGCGTTCCACAATGCCACAGATGATGAGAAGGGAACATGGATCGCGGACGACCTGACTGGCATGGACGTAGAGAAGATGCTGGAGGTCAAGAGCGAGCCATGAACTACGAGTTATGTGTTATGAAGATACCATTTTAATCGGCGCTTGGGAACACGGATTTAACGGACGATACCACTTTACCTCTCCAATCAGAGAATTGGATGATCCAAAGGAAGGGTTTCTTTTCATATTTCTTATTCGTCATCACCATCATGCATGGCACTGCATCAGCTAGGTTTCGGGGGAAAATTAGAGCTTCATTTCTGCCATTCTTCCAATCATTCGGCCGCTGGCCGGTCCGCTTCTGTCTCCGATGAGCATTGATAAAGGGAGGAGATGTGTTATTAGTAAAGTAATTGCTAAATATATGCTTGCAAAACCTAATACTTGTTCTATATTGTGTGACTTGAGACCTGCATCAGCAAGAGACTCCGACTGTGCTATCCTACGGACTGCTCGGTGCATGGGGGGTTTGTCGTTGAGCGACCCTGCAAGGCTACACTAACCAAGCTTTACGCGATGTCGATAAGGCTGATGCGAGGGAAATACTTTTCATCAGCCGCCTGACGCACTGGGCATGTGAGTTACTCCAAGCAGCCCGCAGAAGCCACGATGCTGACCGACCGGATCCGCCTTACTGGCGGCTCTTCCGACGAGCCGGAAGATATTCTCTCCTCGTGCTTGGGCGTGATTTTCCCGGACGACATCACGCACCACCACGGCGACAGGGATAACGGGGTCATCTACCTTTCCCCTACCTTTGGCCCGCTGGAGCTCTCCCTGGCAGATCCTCAGGCCGAGGGCCACCGGCGACTGTTTAGCCACTTCTTGTGGAACGCGAGCCTGCAGCTCGCGGAGTTTATCGAGGACGGGAGCGTGAGCGGCTGCAAGTGGGACGTAAGGGGCCAGCGGGTGCTGGAGTTCGGCGCAGGCACGGGACTCGCCGGCCTCTTAGCTGCGCTGAATGGCGCGAGGAAGGTCGTCTTGAGTGATTATCCTGCCCCGGAGGTGCTGGAGAACTTGCGAGCGAATGTACAGAGGAATGTGGCGGGGCGGGACAAGGACCAAGTGGCCGAGTTAACGGTGCAAGGCCATGAGTGGGGGGAGCTTGATGATTACTTCTCTAAAAATGAGAAGGGAGCGTTTGGGAGGATATTAGTAGCGGACTGTTTGTGGATGCCGTGGCAGCACGAGAATCTCCTGCGGAGCATAAGTTGGTTTCTGACCCAGAATGGACGGGCGTGGGTCATAGCTGGGTTCCATACGGGCAGGGAGAAGATGCGAGGGTTCTTTGCGGAGGAAACGGTCAAGGCGGCCGGGCTTGAGGTTGAGAGGATATGGGAGAGGAATGCTGAAGGGTTGGAGAGGGCGTGGGTTACAGACCGAGGCGTTGAGGACGTTACACAAAGGAAGAGATGGTTGGTCATTGCTATTCTGAAGCGCAGGTGAACGACATATTATTCTCGTCCTCTACAACAAGAACATGTTCCGTGCGGTTTCAATGAGAGAATGAGTATAGCATGCGAGTCATGTTATCTATCTTCTCTATGAGCAATTCTGCCAACGCAGAGATCTCTAGACCTCAGTCGGGATGCTAACTAGCCACCACGCGTCTGCTGCACATGTGGATACCATTTGGGCTTCCAAGGTCTCAATGTCCTCTATGTCCTCTGAGACCAGCCGTTGAATAAACGTCTTGCAATTGTATGCATAGTCTTTCGAAAAGTGCGACCAATTCTGTGGGCAGCACTTGCAAACACCACATGAACTGTCACAATAGTTTTGTCGCTTCACTGATCCCTAGATACAATAGCAAGTTTATTCCACGTCAACGACGCATCTTACTTCGTCATCCATCCACTCATTATGTCTGATTACTTCAATAATTCTCGTCCACGAGTCCTCGCCAATCATCTCTATTAGACCAACTGGAGTCATGACTTTGACAGCGCTGATCGTTCGCCCATCACCATCCAGGACGCTATTGATATGTTGGATTAGGCTCGCATAAGAAGGACAGGTGACCGGGGTCAAGGTAAACCTAGGCATAATTCGATAGCGACCTTGCATTAAGCTCACGTGGTATTTGGGTCCTTCACATTCGGATGCCTTCTTTGCAAGAACAGACTTCATGCCGATCCTTGGTGGGGTTGATGCATCCAGTTGGCTTTGTGAGGCAGGTGATCCAATGTCATAGTGGTGGTATTGATTGAGTTTTGGGTCAATTTGCAAAGCGGAAGGAGCATCCAGTGGGCCATTGGGGTGGGGAATATCAGCGGTTGGTGTTGCAGAGCCTTTATCTTGCTCGCCTTTAGCTTGTTTTGCTGCAGCCTGGTTCTTCCTGGTCTCCACCGCATATCTCCGTTGCCTCTCGTTTGTTACCATGCGGCGCATCAGTGGTGTTACGAGCGAGATGATTCTGATACAGTTAGCGTGCCAATTTTTAGAGAAGGGAGGAATGCTCAGAGAGTGTTCTTAAGACTTACTTGTTCTTCATCTGTGGCCATCTCAGCTTTCTGACTTCAGCTCCAGCTGCGTTCTCTCCAAAGCATCGCTCGCCCCAACCTTCATCCTCCAAGAAGCATCTCACGCATTCAAATAGCTTCAACTTGATCATATCTGTGTCGCCACGAGATTTAGTCCCGACGCTCTGGCTTCTTTCAGGATGGTTTCCGTCCAGCATATAGGCTTTAGCGGCTGCTTGTAGTTGAAGAAATTGCTCGGGTGTGACCTCTAAGGATGTAAAGATCTTGGACATGGGGGCTCCTAAACAGAAGTTAGCGACGTTACACTCATCTCAGGATATGAACTTACTTGTGTACTTCTTTGACGCCGTAGAGGGTCTCCGGAATAAGGCAGCGGCTGAGTGAACTCCTGCAGCTCTTGCATCGGCGCCTGCAAGGGGTGTGTACTGGTTCTCGAGTGCGATCATTGTAGCTTCGTCATTATCCTCTGGTCCCCATATCTCACGCTCTCGGGCCAACTGCTCTGCATCATCCTCTGGGCTTAAACGCCTTGGAGCTTTGTTTGTTACCCACCCAAATGTCTCTTCATCAAGTTCGGTTTGCGTGCGGTTTCTCCGAACATCTGAGCTGGGAAGACCTTGAGAGTGGATAAGTTGCTCCGGAGCTGGAGATTGGCTTGCATTCCCCCTCTCTTGATCATGCTCATCTTGCGCAGCCTCTTGACCAGTAGCGGTCGCTGCAGCTTGTAGCAAGCTGGCAAATTGATCGTTAGACCCAGTTGTATTGGCTTCGTTGCTAGATGGCACATGGTCGAAGGCTGCCAGGCTTTCCAGTAGAGCAGCCGGGTCATCTAGATTTTGGAAACTGTTGGAGAGACCTGACGGTGTATGAGCATTTGAGGGTGCGAAGATCGATTCGGGCAACTCTACCATTGGGATGTCCACCAGATCCCATCTCATGGAAGCCATACAGGCCACCATCATCGCTGGATCCATTTCTCGCGATGTCTCGGAGGGCGGCAGCTTGGTCGGATGGGAAGTCAGGATGGCGGCTGTGGGGATTTCTGTCGGAGGCAGCAGCCATCATACCGTTCGTGCTTGATGTGTTTGCATTCCCTTGAGCAAACATGCTGCATGGGGTCGTTAGGTTGACTTCAAGAAGTACTAATTCGACGGCTGTTTCACAGAGCGTGAAGTTCGCTTGGAGGGTGTGCATTTATATTATTGATATTTCATGTCCAGGCTTAACTTCGGCATCGGCGGGTGGGCTGCGTAAGTCCTCCAGGGCATCCCGAGACTTTCTCACCCGCCTACTTACCTGCTACTTCCAACTCCACCAGAAAGACTTGTATGCTATATCAGATGGGAAATTCTGTCTCACTGTCACCATCATGACATCCGTGGAAGCCGCTGCGGCGGCCCCAGTCGGCTCGGAGATATTCTTCGTCGTATCTCTTCTAATAATAAGTGCCGGTGTCCTCCTCCTCGAACGGTTCTATCTTCCATTGCGGACGACACCGGCATACCTCCTAGTCCCAATATTCTTTGCGCTTGGACTGCCTGCGAGCATCATCCTTCTTGTTCCTATAGATCTTGCTTCTAGCTCTGGAGATCACGATGTGGATGGGAGAGGCATATGGCTTCCTCGGCGGCTGCTGTTGGTTTCATGGCGTATATCATACTGGCTTACCTTTGCTTTGACTTGGTATTTCTGTCCATGTGGCACGTAATACTAGTATGAAACCTAACCGTGTCTTAGGTTTATACTTCCCATTCTTGCAGAATACGCCGATGCAGGATATCGAGAACCGAAAAGTCGTCTGATGTTCTCTCTGCGCGCAAATCTGCAGTATCATGCGATTGTATTCGGAGCCGGAATCATAGCAGGCATATATATTTTTATAACATCTGGGGTATCACTGGAATCCCTGGAATCCACGGTAATGGCCCTTGCGTACAGCTGGGGCTTAGTGCTTGCCATCTATCTAATGGGTCACGGACTCGTCGCAATACCTAGGCGGCTTTTTAGGAATGCAAGTGTGAGTGGGAGATTAAAACGAATCCAGACGCATGCTGCAAAAGTTCACGAAAAGATGGAAGATGCGATCATGAAACTCGAGGACTTGGAAGCTCAAGTTGAGGAGCTATCTCGACGAAATACTGGTTCTGCGAAAGACTTTAAAGACTGGATTGAGGAACTAACTGATGATCTGCATCTCCCAGAGTCACAGCCTCGCACGCTAACTCGACGTTTGTCAGAGCCTCAAGTCCAGCTGCCAGCGGTGATAACAGAGAAATATTTGGCAGATCTTAGCCGTCAGGTCACGAGAGCCAGACACAATCGTGCCCGATACGTTGACGAATGGGACCGCCTTCTATACGATGCCGTTGCGACTCAAGCCATTCTTGACTCCTCTGCGTCGAAGCGGATTGAAATTGGCCAGACATCTCCATATGCCTCATTTTTGGAACGCTTTACCATCCTCACTCCTTACACTCGATACCTTTATAAATACTACCTCTTTCCGTACACGCGAATCCTTCTTGGAAGCTTCCTATCGCTGGCATCGATGTGCATCGTTTGGTCTGAGCTTGTCAAGACGGTGAACCCGATATTCTCAATCATTTCAGTTACGGTCATCCATCATGCGGAGAACGATCGTGGGCAGATTGGAATAGCTGGCCAAGTTATCGCGGCCTGCTGGATCTTGTACATGTGCGCAGCAGCTCTCAGTTCGCTGACCGAGGTCAAAGTATGGCGAGGAAGAGCACTTGTAAGGAGGAACACACACGGCGAAAGCGCAATGTGGTATGCCATGCAAGTGGCAAAGCTTTCTGTGCCTCTGGCCTTCAACTTTTTGACATTTTTTCCGGAACACATCACCAAGCCAACTGTATTCGACGACTTCATTGGAAGGCACATCAAAGCCACGGCGGCTGGTGAGTGGTTCGACCTCCTATTCCCTGTCTTCATCTTGGTTCCAGTGTGTGCGACCCTATTTAATCTGTACGGTAAAATCAAAGGCTGGTTTGGATTCGGCGGGGTCATTGACGACGAGGAAGAGGGTGAAGATGCTAGCTATGGGACTGGATCCTGGCGTGAAGGGAGAGGCTTGATCGAAAGAGAGCTGCAGGGCCATTCGTCTCTGAGCCGACTTGGGAATGCTCAGGCACCTGGCCGTTCTCACGTTCCAAATAACCCTCACAATCGGACAGCTCCAAGAATGACTGTGCCTCCGGTTGAGCGCACACGCTCGCCGCTTCCAACATCTGTACCTACGCGTAGGGAAGCTCAGCAGCCACCAGAGGTAGAGCCGGAGGACGAAGGCTTCTTCGATTCCTTCAGTCATCGGGTGAGAAATACCATAGAAACGGCCCAGACTCCAAAGTGGTTTAAAAACGTTGGTGAGGGCTTTAAGCGGCCTAAGTGGATGGGCGGAGGAGATCCCTCTAACTCCAGCGGAGGAGGGAGCAATATCACGAGCTGGTTTGCTGGTCGACAGCAGGACGGTAGGGTACGATTGTAACGAGGGTTTTAGTATAGGCTGGAGACCGTATAGATTTAATTTTAATGATGGACAGGATGCTTCTAGACCGAAGTGACTATCTACCCCGGCTCATATTCTGCAGATCTTTCACGAGTTTCCCCTTTTTTCCACACGCGCTTTGTATACGAAGGATAAGCAGAACCCCAGCCTGGCTACTCCCCACTATATTTGTTGGTGTTTCTAGCGGTGAGCCAATCGCCAACCGTGCGATTCGACCTTTTTTACCAGCCTCACAATTCCTTACCGAGTCCTGCGGCCCGCCTTCTAGAGCACGGGCACGAGCCGTGACTTCTCCCCCCACATTATATACTGCATGTCTCCTCGGCCTGTATCTCTTTCTATCTTCACTTTTCACTCCTCTCATCTGCAGATCGTTGGATACGGCAGCATCATTATCCAGCAATCTCCTCGAGCATTTCCTTGGTGTTGTCTGTTTCCGCATAGCATGCATCTCTGCCGAAAGGCGGTGGGGCATTACCATGGACGATTATATGTTCCAGACCAACGTTGATCGTTGCAAACAAGTCGAGGAGGTTACGCACTATCTTGAGATCTTTCAGTACTCTGTAAGTGAGCAGCAGCAAAAGGGCGTCCACATGTCACTAACACATGCAAGGACCCGGAATTCAATTCGGTGGAAGAGTATCCACTAACTCCGGATGAGTTCGAGAATTTCCTTCATCGCAGGGTATGACCCGGCGAGCGCAATGTGGCGGCGCAAACCTACTGACCTGTGACCAAGGGTGCTTTTGCTCCTCCCAAACTTCCTGAGGGAGTTGTCCAGTTGGCGTGTGTTCGATTGATGTTAGTCTGCCGGAATTTGAAAAGCCAATCATCTGACCCTAGACAGCCTCCAACTTAACGCGAAGCATCCCGAAACTTTTAGCCACCATGTCATTAGTCTCAAGCCCAGTCACTATAAGTCTATGGTGACTGCGATGAACTTACCATTTCGAGGCATTGAGAGCACAAGCTGTGTCGGCCCGTTCTTCTGGTGCGCATACGACCAAGACGACGAGAATCCTCACCTTCGTATGTCGGGTCGTTCATAGTGGATTCTTTCTAAGCTGACCCAAGTTTCAGAAATCATCAATCGGAAGAGTGATGTGCGCAAAAAAGGCTACACTCGCGGATGGGAGCTCATGCTGTCCCACGATGTGAACAATGGCATCACAAATGGATACGCCAAAGGAACACCCAGCTCAGATATGGTGGAATGCATCAAGCATCTTAAAGCCTGCGTATTGCAAATTGGCCATCCATTACTTCTCCCCATTATCATATTCAGTCATGACGTGAGTTTCAAGACGGACATTAAACAACGCGATGCACGTGACTGGCTACGACGTCTCGAACATGCTGTGAGCATGCGAAGTGAGATCGAAGAAAAGGAAGGATATGTCTCAGAGGGCGTAGTTGATCTGGATGCCATCAATAGGGATCTTGTTGAGTGTCACTCTCAAGTCCTATGGAAGAGACCGAAAGCCTACCTGGAGATCCTGACGGAGATTGAGAAGTGTCTGCATCGGTTCATTGATAAACTGCCGGATAAAAGGAGGAGCCCTGAAGTGAGGAAGCTACATGCTAGCCTGGAGTCGCGGTTGGAATTCTATAGAGTCAAACTACAGGGGATAGAGAGTTATGCGTATACGACTTTGAAAAGACTTGACATCCAACGGAGCGCTGTAAGTACCCGGCATCACCCTAGGAAAGTTAATATCCTGAAATATACTGACATTTGGTATAGCTGTATAACATCATAGCCCAAAAAGAAAGTAAGCTCAACTTCCAAATGGCGGGGGAACAACGGAAACTAGCCCATGCAAGCAAACGGGATTCTTCAGCGATGAAAACTATATCATTCCTTGGCGCCTTCTTCCTTCCTGGGGCATACATGGCATCAGTCTTCTCCATGACGTTTTTCAACTTCCAAAATAGCGGCCCTGTTCTTTCTCCGAAGTTTTGGGTATACTGGGTGATCACGGTTCCCTTGACTATGGGTATCGTTGCCTTCTGGTACGTCTATGAGAAGAGAAGGGAGGCGAGATTTGACAAGGAAGACGCCGACTTGGAGAAGGGAAGCGAGGATATGGAGAAAAATATAATGGCCACAATGAGGCGGAGGACCATGAGCAAGGCAAGCACCTGGAATGCAAAGAAAGGCGATTGAAGAAAGCCCGGTCGTTGATAAGGGGCATGACACAGCACCTGGCGCAATAACGATTATGACTTATGACTTCGCTTCTTGACGGTCTCACGAATAAGATGTATAAAGGTTACATACTAGCGGTTTATACCTAACATAATTTACCCTATTTCAACACTGTTCGATTGTTTGTCGCCGCTTGTGGTTGCCCTCACAGACTCCCTAGACGCCTGACCTGACCACAAACCCACCAATTCTAAGCGGTGTGAGCTCTAGAGAGCTTAATAGTTTTTTTTTGGTTTTACTCATCGTCGCCACGCCCTTTTCCATCAGTGCTGGCCCCTCCAGCAATGTTCCCCACAAACTCTTGGTACTTAAATACCTCCCCTCTCTTGCCCATGCCACTGGCATTCTTGCTAAATGCTCTCCTTCCTGTGAATCCATTCATAACTCTGTCAACATCTCTTTCCGATAGTGTTTTCTCCCCAGGATCAGGAGACGTATGTAGCAACGCATCTCGTAGCTCTGCAAGGTCGACCTGCCCACTATCATCCTCATCGAAGGCGGAAAAGGCATTTACCAACTCGGACGAGGGCGAGAGCGAAGAGAGAAGCGAGGCAAGAGAATTTAGGTAAGCAGGGAGAGCAACGGTCTGTGGTGTTGAGGGTGGAAAGAAAGGCGTTACATCAGAAGGATTGGACGGCAGTCCTGATTAACATTAGAATAATCCCGAAAACGCGAAGTTGCCCACGCACCTAATTGTGCCAACATATCAGCAACATCGTCTCTGCCAACTTGGCCATCGCTATCTCTATCCAGAAGCTGGAACCCATCTCTAAGCTCCCGAACCTGTGTGGGCTGTAACTTCGACAGCGCACTATTGTCTCCTGCGCTTCGAGCATTAGTGGGCATATTTCCACGACTCGGGCTTGCATTCGCGCCTCGAGTAGGTGACGGCTCCCTTTGTCTGGCTACAGGTGTGAGTCCCCGAGGGGTCCATGTTTCCACCTCTTCGGTTGGGATTGAGGCAGTAACTAATCGTGAAGGGGTCGTTGCTGTGGCCATTGTTTTGGTTGGCGAGGGGGTAGGCGTCGTCTGTCTCAACGGCGATGGCGACATTGGAGATTCGGGGCGACGAAAAGGAGATGCACGAGGAGAGCCATAGGACAGCGGCGAAGGCTTGTAGGAGGCAGCCATTTTCGCAATTCGTAGTTGAGGTAGTGTTAGGGACAGTGTCGAGGAAGCTGCGACTAGAGCAACAGGCTCAGGCCTAGCCGGCGGTCCTTCTCTTAGGGTGGGAACAGTACTTGCAAGAACTCACCGGCAAGTAGCCAATCTGCATGAATAGGTTCTCAAATATGTGGTCGTGGCTGAAAGGAATCGTCGAGAGGCTGATTGCTGTGATAGATTGACGATGGAGGACAAAGTAAACAAACACTGCAGCACGAGGCTTCGCTTCAGCCGGGTGGTCGCTGTGCTGTGATTGGCGGGATTAACACGAGGCCCCGACACTTATCGATCGATAGATCTCAGGGGTAAAATCTCCCAGCGGCAATGGCATCGACGCCCTTGACAGCAGCTCGTCCGCCTCACAACCCCGATCCTCACCATCTGTAGATACAGTTTTGTCCGTCTACCATGGCTCCCTCCTTTTCTTGACGCGGGAACCTTCCAACGCTCTTGTGGCCGTGTGTATGCAGGGGGCAGGCCTCGCTCGGGCTTCTTCGTCCCATGCTCCGAAACCCTCGCCCTGTACATAGCGGGCTATTTTGTTGCAGATCCAAAGAGCAAAGTGCTTTAGTTGCTGTGCGGCAAAATGGCGAGCAGTCTCACTAGCCTTCCAATATACCACAAGACTAAGGCTACCAAGATAGTCCTGCAACAGCGTCCCACCACGACGGCTGCCACTCCTACTAGTTCTCATGGCGGAATAGGGGATCCGCGAAGGACCTCTCTCTCATCGTTCCCCGCGACTCGACCACCATCAGAGATGTCCAATTTCAGACCGCCGAGAAGTCCACACCCCCAAGCCGTCGACGCCGATCCGGCCACAGACCCGAGCTCAAACTCCAAGTCACCATCCAGCGGCCCATCGTCGCAACACTCCTCAATCTCTGGCCAACCCCGATACAATCCAGATGCGCATCCCAAACAGAGGCTGCGGTCGCAGTACCCTCGGGGAGAGGGTGAGAATCATGTCGAATACATCTTGGTGGCCTCGTTCGATATAGATAAGGGGCCTACAATGGAACACCAATTCCCTGTTGCCATAACTGGAGACGAACATATGCTAGCAGAATTGATGCTGCCGGATCAAGCCCATGTACGGAACCAAGATTGGACCATCTTCTTCCTACATAAGGATACCACTGAAGAAGACGAAGAGGCTGAACGGAAAGAGGAGAGGCAGAGAAGGCGACAAAGGAGGAGGGACAGGGCAGCAGGAATTGTGCACTCAGACGACGAAGATCTAGTGGAAGAAGATGAAGAAGATGACGAGGGGTTAGACGATGATTCGAAGGATAGCGAAGACGACAGCGGAGAGGGACCCCCTTTAATATACGTCTTGAACCTAGTGAATACCAAGCAAGACAAGACGGCAAAACGAGGTGCAGTTGTGAAGGCCATGGCCATATGCACGCGGCACCCCTTCCTGCATATATACAAGGTCCGCTCCTCTCGGCTCATATTTAATATTGATATAGTTCTAACCTGTATATAGCCATTGCTACTGCTCGCTCTCGAGGAATATTTCAAGGCACCCCACCCAGCGACACTGGCGTTGCTATACGAAGCCGTTAACAACATGGATTTATCTTTGATGCCCAGATTGAGCCTCCTTGAAAGACACCTACTACAAGCCAGCGAAAACAAGGACCTCTTCATCGAAAAATTCGAACAGATGATCCAAATGCGTATAGCCGAGGATAGAGGCGAGCCGCCTGAGGTTATTGCCAGCCTATCTGAGAGCCCAGAAAAGCGCGCAGATCTAACTCGAATTGGAACGAAAGCTCATGTACAAGGGCATTCAGTGTATTCTGTCCCTCGAGATACCCATGAATTCGAGACTAAAGTTATGTACAACGAAATACCCATCCCGATCAAAGTTCCCGTTGCGATATCCCCGGAGACCGTGGGAGACTTCTCTCTTATTAAACTTATCCAAACCTTTGCAGACCCCCACTCGAAATCTCCTCAGCAATTCCCATTGCACCCTCATCTCACAACAGGGGGTGCTTATACGCACCCTATAATTATTTTGGTCAATGCTATGTTGACGCAAAAGCGTGTTATATTCCAAGGTCATAATCGTCCCTCTGGTGAAGTGGCAGAAGCTGTCCTGGCAGCATGTGCGCTGGCTTCCGGAGGTGTCCTTCGAGGCTTCACGCGCCACGCTTTCCCATATACTGACCTTAGTAAGATAGACGACCTTTTGAATGTCCCCGGGTTCATTGCCGGAGTAACGAATCCAACTTTTGAGAACCATCCCGAATGGTGGGATCTGCTCTGCGATTTACCGACGGGTCGTATGAAGATCAGTGGTCGAATCGAAGGAGCGCCACTTACAGAGGGCCTGACAAACTTCCAGCAACAGAATCCTGGTTATCCTGTAGGCATGTCTTCTTCCACTAGTCAGACTACAAATGACCCAACTGGCGATGCTGCCTTTATGAGTGATGTCCTTCGCAGCATTGCCGCTCGCCATGGTGAAGGAGTCATTAGAGCAAAGTGGCGGGACTGGGTTGTGAAGTTCACTAGAATTGCAGCGGCTTTTGAAGAAAGCGTTTACGGAGCCAGTGCGTTATATATTGGTGTCGAAGAGGCAGAGCCTGGGAATGAAAGTGTTAGTGGGCATGGCTATGTCTGGCCGGATGAACCAACAAAATTACGTGAACTGGCTGGCGGTGTGATGCGTATCGAAGGCTGGAGAAATACACGAAGCTACTACAGTTTCAAGCAGGTGCGAATTATCCCTTGGCCAATGGCATGGCTATCTCTAACACAAGGCAGGATCTGGCCCAGTTGTATAACTTCCGGCCATTGAAGGCTCTCGATCTCTACTACTTGCATGATCGACTCCGGATGACAAAACTGACCCCAGCTGCCAGTCGAGAGATATACCTGGCGCTTGCAAAATACATACACTCGTATGACGAGATTTGTCAGCTTCTCACTGTTACTCCCGAATCGCACGCCGGACTCTTCTATGTAGCTTTGGGCTTGTTTCATAAAGACAAAGAAGTCAGAGTAAAGGTGGTAGATCTGCTAGATAGAATCAGCGATCACGAAGCCGGAAGGCATTGGTGGAAGGGCCTGAGCGGCTTCGAAAAGCTTGCATACGCCAGAATAAAGAGAGAACTCGAAGCAGAGATGAGAAGCAAGAAGGAAAATCAGTACAGGATAGATAATGTGCAGATGTCGTTTGGCGACAGAATGAGCTGACCTATGTCTCCAGAGCTGGCTACGATTTACGAGTTACGATATTCTGGTGTTGAGATAGACCATGCATGGGCTGGATACATCTTTATGTCGTGGAGAAAATGGCTCCTAGCCGGTGAAGGCATTATTGTATATGATTAGTGTGTTGATTATGTGACTACCGACACGTCCATCGGGCGCATAGTGGGCCAGAAGCCTGTTCGGAGCCTCATTTTTCAAGAAAGAAGCATACTATCTAAATAGGTACTTTGCTGCGTGATTGATGTGATCTGTTGCAAACGTAGAAATGAAGTAGTATGAGTGATCATAGCCCTGATATCAAGTCAGTATTGTCCAGCCCACTGGAACTTGTGAGGCACTTACATCTTGATACCTCACAACTAGCCCTTTATCATTTCCTGACGCCTTCGCCGCTTCTACGAAGTTCTCTGGGAGCAACTGTTTCTGCTTGTAAAAATTATCCCCGGTTCCCTATTCTCCAATCAGTAACGCGGACTCATACGCTTCTTGATTCATGGAGAAACCAACCACGTCGATCAAAATATCCAGGTCTCCTTTCCACCCCTTAATCAGTTCCGTCGCATCATGCTTCTTCCAAATCTCCCTGTCCTCTCCAAGATACCCCTTGAACGCCTTCTCACCCCACGGGCAATTCGACGGGTTCGCAATTGGCGCAAACGCACTCACACTCTTATACATCCCGGGATTCTTCAGGAACAGCGTCAATGCGCCATGCCCACCCATGCTATGCCCTGTAATGCTCACGCGTGAGGAGTCCAGTTCTGAAAAAGAGGAAAACAGCGACTTTGGAAGCTCGGACGTGATGTAGGTCTCCATCTTGTAGTTCGTGGACCATGGCGCGGCTGTCGCATCGATGTAGAAGCCGGCACCAGAACCAAAATCGTAGGCATCATCTTCGCCTTCGATTTTCAAGCCTCCTATTGAATATACCTATTAGCATCGGCAGATCCTCCGATGGAGGCAATAGGCACTTACGAGGAGACGTATCAGGATACACAATGGCTATGCCTTTTTGGCTTGCTCCGTATTGAAAGAAGCCTTTCTCAGCGCAATTGTCCCCGGTGCAAGTCAGACCGGATAAATAGAAGAGAACCGGTACTTTTTGGCCATTGCGAATGGCCTGGGGTGGGAGATACAAGTTCAATGCCATCTCGCAGCCAGTGGACGACGCGGTATGCGTGAGTTTGAGGAGCTTGCCTCCGAAGGAGGCAATTGTTGCGGCAGTTTTGAATGTCATGTTGACAGTTTTAAATGGCGGGGACCTCTCAAATCGATATAGAAAAGAACTTTGTTGAAGTTATTTGCATTGTTCTGTTATGACGTTTAACGTATCAACCCCCACTTCAAGTTTCTGCCCCTCGCGGATTGTCCGAAATAGACTCGGAGATAATACGGCATGTTTTGGAGACACGACAACGCACACATTACTAGCCTTTCATGATGGCAAGTGTCTTTAATAACTAGTGTAATAACAAAAAGCCGTCCGAGCTTGAAGAAGGCAAAGAATTGTCGGCCGGTCCCTGTAATATTGCTCCACCAAACGCCTTTTTATACGCCAAACCATCACCATTGCTATGCAGACGCTACAGTTGTAGCATTGCAGCGAAGGTCCTCACTGCAATAATTCTTCGCAAGTCCAGTCCTCATAGTAGCCGTCCGGCATGTATCTCCGAACGATCAGCGGGATCTTCTTCTCCCGGAGTTCCTTGATCGCGATATGTAGTGGATCTGTCTCCCCCTCCAGGTCAACTAAAACTGGCGCATTCATACTATCCAAGGGAGTGAGATAAGCAGGATATCAAGAAATTATTCAGTTGAGGTATAAGTTCTCACCTGATCTGCAATGCCCGTGTACCCAAGATCCTAGCCCTCTCGTACTTGGTCATATAGGGAGTGGTGGTCCTCCTTTCGTTCGGAATTCTTTTGTCCTTTGGGGCCTTTCCCCCATTCTTTTCTCGGTCTGCAGCTGCAGTTGGGTCTCCGGAGTTCACAATACCTCGAGATGAGTCGCCTGTGAGGAGGAGCTGGTCTGGGTTCTCGCCAATATCGATGTCGTCGATCTGAGCAGTCTCGACATCGGGCTCTGGGGGCTCCTCGGGATCATACTCGGGCTCATCATTGTCGTATGCCGGAGAGAAGCTATACAGTCTTGGTAAGCCCTATATTACAGAGTCGTGTCGACAGTGTGACGCCAGAGACGGCGGTACTCACCCTCCATCGTTCCCTTCTCCATCGTAGTCAGACATGTTGCTTGCTTCAACTGTCGCAGCTATGAGAGAGCACTACAACACTAGGGAGCTAATGTAGATGCGCCTGTCTAGACCGTGTCGCGTGGAGATTACTCTTGTGTTGTAATATTGGAGAACCTTTTGGCGAATTTGCGCCTGGTCATGGGCAAAATTTAAGGTTGGCGGGAAGCCAACCTTAGCGAGGTGGCGCCTAAAACTTCGTCCCCCACCACCAGAAAATTACATCTACCACTCATCAATGTCGCGCTGCGGAGTAACAGCCCTTTAGTTCCTCGCAATGGCCACTATTACGAGGGGCCAGAGAGTGGTAGGGCTACCAGAAGACTCTGAGAGACGACTGCAGATCGACAGTAATGCCTTGTCCCCAGGTACATAACTTCCTTCATCCCAGCAATCCGAAAAGAAAAGAAGCTGACATCTAAATAGAGGATTTTCTGCAACTCGAGGATGATGAAATAAATTATAACCAAGAGAATGACTCATTCTCCGAGAATGATATCGAAGGCACAGAGACGCCCATCACACCCTTCTCCCCCGGTCGAAAGAAGTTCCCGTCTGAGCTGAAGACAATCAAATGTACTGTCGAGGGTTGCGTTAAGACATTCAACCGGCCAGCAAGACTTGCGTCCCATCTTCGATCGCATGCAAATGAAAGACCGTTTGTCTGTAGCTTCGAGGGCTGCGATAAATCATACATTGAAGAAAAGCATCTGAAGCAACACATCAAAGGCTCCCACACACACGAGCGATCATATCATTGCGGTTGGGAAGGATGCGCAAAGAGTTTTCTTACAGCTACGAGACTCCGAAGGCATAAGCTGGCACATGAAGGTCATGATCGGTTCAGATGTACGGCCTACCCACCCTGCAATCAGACCTTCCGCAAACATCAGACCCTGCAGCGGCACATCCGCTCGGAGCACCTCGAACTCGCACCTTTCCAATGTACATATGTCGACCCCATCACCTTGGTTCCCTGTAATGCAGGATTTGACGGAGGGAGCGGACTGCGCAAACACGAGGAACGAGTACACGGCACACCACGTTTCTACTGCGCTGAATGCACCATCCCAGGGCGTTTCAATCCTGATGGGAGTACCATGAACGTTGGGTTCACAACAGACGCTCAGTTGCAAGCTCATATCAAAAAGGAGCACGCCAATTGTCCGTTCTGCGACCGAAGATGCGCCAGTCAGCAAGCGCTTGAAAAGCACATTGAGAGTCAGCACTCAGGAACCACCTTAGCCCAACGCAAAACCATCCCGTGCACCTACCTCGACTGCACCAAGACTTTCACCAAAAAATCCAACCTCACAGTGCACATCCGCACGGCTCATAATGGAGAGCGCTATATCTGCGGGAAAATCGATGTCAGCAACGTCTCTGACTTCCCGTCCTTCAATGCTGACGACGGATGCGGGAAAGATTTTGTATCGAAAGCCAATCTCGAGGACCACGTCCGCACAGCCCATCTCGGCCTCCCAAGCTTAATAAACTCTAAGCGTAAGAAGCCTTATCCTATTCCCGAGGATCTGGCGGATGCAGACAACCCGCGGGAGCTCAAGAGAGGGAGGAAAGTCTTCCAACAACCGTCCGCCTTCGATGACCTCACGGGTGCCACGTACGATGATGATGAGCGCAGGACAATTCCCTGTACCGTACCCGGCTGTCGACACAAGTTCATGCGCGAGTACGACCTCAAGGTGCATCTACGCACCAAACAGCATCAACTCCTTCCAGCGTCCTTCAATCCTACTATCCAGAACCAATCTGTAATAGACCACACCTTCTCTCAATTTCCAGAAGACCCACAGCGCGAGAACTCCCTGGCCAACCACGACAGCTTTCTCGACGAAGGCGAACGGGAAATTGCGGTGGAATTGGGTGGGTTCTACTCCCCCGCCTTTACGGACTGGGACCTTCAAGAGCAGGCCCTGGCCGGCGAACCCTTCTGGATCGGCGCCGATGATGGTGGCGTAGGTAACGAGCTCCAAGGCCATTGGATGCAGGAGGAGCTTGAGATGAGGAGGCTAATCGATGCGGGCGACTCAATGTATGCTGACCATGAGATGCAGATGTGAGCGGGTCCTTTAATGTGGCCTTTAATGAGTGAGGATGATTTGTGGGATGAGCTGTGATGCGATGAAATGATGCTTATGATGGATGCCGTATACTTTTTTTGTGTACTATAAAAAGGAGAGCTAGCAAGTGCTGCGGCTGCTCTCATCTGTATGTTAAGATACCCCACGGATCAGACAAGGTTTCCGTAAAATTATAAATTCAAACTGTATTACACATAAGATTTTTTGGAATCTAATAAACGTCTAGGGAGGTTTATGCCTTAACTTTCAGAACCACGTTCTATGAAAAAGGTGTCTCGGGGAATAGGAAAGCCTGAAAGCACAATTTATGAGACGACCATACATCTTTAGTTTAGCTCTGACTATTAAACCGATAACAAAACATAATGACGAGATGATTTGATCTACTAGTCTTTGACGCAGTACCAAATGCATGACAATGAAGCTGGAGCCCACGTGGGAGGGCTCACGTGAATCGCTGGGAAATACCCTCGGCGGCTCATTTTGTTGCCTCGACTATTTCCCACCCCTTCGCTTGTATAGAGTCGGCCTCCTTAGCTAGGAAATCTCTAGGTCCCCATACCCGGCAGTTCCAGAGTACTGTTACCCCTAAGACTAGAGGATGAGCGGAGGAGTAAACAGGACTAAATAATGCCGGGGAGCCATGATGCGTGAGTATCCGCGCTCCATATTGATCTTGGTGGAGCCATTTATATAGCTCAGCCATTTCTATAGAGACATTCCGTAGAAGAACCCGATTAGATCCAATATCCTTTAAAAATCTGTAAAGCGGACTCCAAGCCTCGTCTCCACCGAAGGAAAAAGTGTTTGACTGATAGAAGGTAACAGCAGACTCTAAAGAGACTAACGGGTGGCACCGAAGAAGACCGAGAGCTACCTTATTCAAAACTGCATCCCTACTTACTACAGTATATGTTTGATGTATAGTTGTCACTTTACCCTCCATATTGTACTTGGTAGATTTTTCAGAGTAGTATATATATATGGAATTGGAAGAAACTATAATAGGTCTAGGCACAATCAGGCCTTCGCAGTAGATCTTGTTGCGGATTTCGCGCGAGGAATGTCGGGCTTGGGTACACAGCTAGGCCGAAGGGCTTTCTCTTTCACCAGGTAATCCTGCACACCGTCTGGGTCATGATGTCGATGGTGGTAACGGAGGTGGTGTAATGTTGAGGGTAGTAGGCCCGGTTGCTTGGTGCGCAATCTAGCGTTACCAGCAACGTAGGCATGAGACATTAAGGCATAAATGTGTGTACGGGGTAAGTGTAGGGAACTATTTTTAGAGATAACCTTACTTTCGTACTACTATTATTTTCTCCCGTCGTCTGAGGTCATCGCAGGTACCGAACGGCCCTAATCGCTCCCTTCCGTTAGGTCCCTCGGACTTCGTCACACAGCACGAACCAGCTACCAGACACTTTATAGGGGTTAGCAGAAAGGTAGGAGACACCGCGAGATACTGCATCGTCATCCCCCTTTATGTGGCCGCACGAGTACATATCACTGCTCATATATTTGCGAGTTGGTACTTATGTTGACACGCTATGCTTTATTATGCAGGCCTTGCTACTCTAGCATTCCAAATCGTTACCAACCCTAGCGCTCTTCCCTGCCTGATTCCTCCTCAAGCTATAAACCCACATTCTTCCCCTCATACCCAAACCCTTGAGTGCAAAAAAACTCCTTACCCAAACCCGATCCTCCACCAGAAATGCAAAGCCGCTGCTCTTGTATAGCATCCCGAAATGGATGCCCTGGTCTATGTATAGACGAGCGAAACGAGGAGAGGCAAGAGTATCGTACAAGTTTAATTTTCGATTTGTGTCATTCCCGTCGTTCCCATGTAATGCAAGAGATTAAGAAAACAATAAGAAAGAGCTGCTCGAGCTCACGATGACGCTGGATGAAGAACCAAAGGCTTAGCCCTGGTGAGCCATTAGGCTCAATAGTCCGTTAGCGGCTCGACCTTTAACAACACTGCTGGTCAATTCTCGCGCGGGACTCCTGTCTTCGAAGTCCCCGCCTAGCGAAGGGGGATTAAGCAAGCCCTGGCGCTGGCGAGATAGGAGTGGGGTTGAAATAGCTTCTCGTGATTCAAGGTTAGATTCATCGTGAGATGCGGCTTCTGGGTATGGTGGTGGAGAGGATGAAAGTGATTGCCTTTTTCCTTGGTTTTGCTCTCGGTTTGAGACGCTATGGGTATTTGAGGCGCGGCTGGATGAGGAGAGGAGGCGATGCTGAGGAGTGTGTGAGAGGCGGGGTACAGTCGGGAGTTCTGGCGACTCAGAGGTGTTCTTGATCTTTAGTTGGGACATTGGGGTATCGATTTGGTTTGTTTGGACCTTGTATTTGGCGAGGCGCAGTCGTAATTTCAATGTTCTGGCTTTCTGCTTCGTGTTAGATATGTAAATGGGTGGCCGGAGAAACAATCGCACCAGTCGAAGCTCTTCGCCTCTCATGACCCCAGCACGGGGATCATCGGGCTCAGTGACCACAGTACTTTGCGAGTCGTTCAGCCCATTGTTACTGCATACCAAGGAGGACGGAGGTGATAACGCTGATGATGAAGTATCCTCTTCATGAACAGATACAGGGAACTATTCCGACATCAGCATATACAACCTAGACAGTCCCACGGAATGGGAGGCAGTAATTCCCACACCGTCACTCTCCACTCTCAACCCAGGATAAAAGCAGAAAATAACTGGAGGAACTCACTCCCACGTCTTCCGATTGCATGCCTCGATCAGACAGTGCATCATCATCAGCGCCTTCGCCCAGCGTCTCGACCCTTGTCCTCTTCGCGCCGCTGCCCTCCCCACCGTCCACCTCCAGAGATCCATCTCGCCCGCCCGCGCCCGCGCGTTCTCTCTCGTGATCGCTATACACCAGGTCAAAGACCCGTTTCGCACCGCCCAGTCGAGCTTCTCCACGAAGTGCACCGCGTGGCGCACCCGCACGCGGTTCACTCGCACCTGTGTCCGCACCCAGAAGCCGCGACTGCGCAGCACCGCCGGCAGCCTTGGTCGTGCCAGCTGCGCCCACCCCTCCTCCTCCCGCTCGCCGAGGGCCGAAGGGAGAGGCCGAGTGCACGAGAGAGACATTGATGCTGATGTCCTGGAGCGCGAGGCGTCGCGTGGGAGTGGTTGTCGATTCCGCCATGGTGGAGGTTTAGCTTTTTTCTAATTTCTTCCTTATAATTATAAGAGAGGTATTCCAAAAAGTTAAAAAGGTGGATTCAAATTCAATAGAAGGCGCGAAACGCAAGAATTGGAATAGAGGTTGAGGGAGCCGCGTGTTTCGCCTACAAGAGAGGTCAGTGGATGCATACTACCAAGGATCAGTGTTTACTTTGGAGCGTTAAACAGACCCTTAACAAAGTTGAATAGAGATTATTCCAGGGCGGAAAGAAAGGCGTCGAACCCGATCTGTTTCACTTCTTGAGATCTGCAGTTTCTGGAAGATAATTGAGGTCTCTTGGGTGAAGTCGCGGTACGCGTCTTGTTTCTCGTCTCGTCTGGGGAAATCGATAAACTTCGGTTCGGGCTGCAAGGCTACGACGCTAGACACTACGACCAGGCTGGGCAAGGCTGAAGAAGTCCAAACAACCAAAAAATCTGATAGATTATCTACCGCAATGTAAACAACTAAAACAGCACAATCTCCCACCTAGAAATAGTACACTGATAATAATAATGATAATGATAATAATCCAAGCGCTGTATCCTTGTCCCGGCCATTCCAAAAGCCCAGCCAAAACAATCGTGCCCTGTCACTTGAGCAGCTGCCGTAAGAACGCCATGCACCAATGGTATATCTTTTTGCTCTCGTCCGTAAACCTGAACCTCCTTATTTCATCTCGTACAGTAAAAACGCCCAAAGCAAAACTCTAATCCGTACTCATGGAAAACAGGGATTTGTCGAACTGAAAAGGTTTATCAAAAGCCGTAGCATCGACCAGGTCGTCCCAGGAATTGAAGACCAGCGAGGGGTCGTCCTCCAGCACAGTCAACTCCTGCTGGCTCTGGCTATTGAAACTGGTCATATCGGCAAGGAAGTCCGCGTCGCTTCCTCCAAATGGCTGCCAGTTATCGTCGCCGAAAATATCGAGGTTAATGTCCAGGGCCACGCCCTCCGAGACGTCCGAGTTCGGTTCTGAAATCCCATCTTTGGACGATTCTGGCGTGTCGTTCGGTGTAATTGACCGATACACGCTCATATCGCTGATAGCACCAAGCGCCCCACTCTCAGGAGCGATGTTCTGGAAGATGGCGAGGGGGTCGATGGTATTCTCAGCCCACGGATCGGTTTCCTTCGCCACCGCTTTGCCGGGAGTCTTCTGGTCGGCCACGTTGGCCTTGGAAGGTTCAGCACCTTTCCCGCTAGCCGTCCCTTGACGACTCATGGACACTTGGTGATTCATGGGGGTAGTATCTGCAGCAGGTGTGGTCTCCCCCTTCGATTTGGGCGTCGCACCCTTGGCTGTGGTAGGCGTGGGCGTGGGAGTGGGGCCTTCGGGCTTCTTCGATTTCTGGGTGTCCCATTCTAAGATGCTTGCGAGTTTGTCGTGCGCATATTTCGCCGGATCTGCCAACGGCCGCACATGCTCTTGCTCTGTATGATTCTTCAATGCCTCCTGTGTGTCGAAGCTTAGCTGGAGCCGCTCACACTCTGGCTCTGGGCAGGACAGTGACGGCTTCGGCTTTGTGTCTGGGACCTGCTGCCTCTTGACGTCTGGAGAGACTGGCTTGCCTGTCCGCGGTGATGGGTTTGAGCCAGGGGTGCCTTGTGCCGGCGCATTGCTGTTGGGCCGCTGCTTCTTGCGAGCAGGAAGATGCAAGTTCTCTTGCGTCAGCGGCGGGGTGGTGTCGCTGTATTTTGCAGCGCCATGAGGAGAGGTAGCGCCAAACTGGAAAGGCGGCTGTGTGGAGGTCGGAGCCGCTGGAGCCTGCGTGGTACGGTTCCCAGCCCTCTGGTTCATCTTATTCAATTGCTGCTGCTGCTGCTGAAGGTTGGCTGCGTTCAGTGGCGCGGTCGTGGCGGCTGGCGGCTGGGTGGGTTGTGCAGCAGAAGTGGGCTGAGTTTGCGCGCCTTCGGGCTTCTTCATTTTCGGGAAGCGGTCGCTCAGATCCTTTACCATAGAGCTCAACATAACCCGAGCCTGCTCAACTTCAGAGGGTTGGATCGAGAAGGTATCACGTGGCTGGGTCATTTCGACGTCCTTAAATTGCTTCAGTAGCCGATGTCGCTGCAATCTCGTTAGCATTCTCATAGCTACCTTGATGAATAGGATACTTACCGCACGGAAGAACATCCTAGCACGAGCTACATCGCGAGTAAATTGGAACCACCGGGGTACTGCCCTCCCAACGTTGGCCAAGGGGACTTGAATGGAGCGCAGAAGAGTCAGCATCGTCTGCTTCGTTTCCGCATCCATAACGATATCGGGCAGCGGGTCACGGCGCTGTGCCTCCTCCTGCATTATAGTCCGTAGCTGCTCCATCTCGGTGGGCGCTCCACGACTAGCCTGGAACATGCGCTGGGCTTGCTCATACTTCTTTTTGTCCTCCGGAGTGAGCGCGGCAATCTGCTGCTCGGTCAGGCGAGGAGGCGCCTGGTTTGGAGCTTTCACCTGGTTCTGCTGGAGGGCGGAGGGCTGGGGGCCATTTGGATTTGGGACCTCAATGACATCGTCGCTGCTGGTGCGCTTGAGGTTCTTAGCTGGCTGGGCTGGTGACGAGTTTTGGCCAGTGGCTCGCCCAGCGGTTGGGGGTCGAGCAGAACGGGGATTGGTGGTGGCAGAAGACGGAGCTTGCTCGGGTGCTGGGGGAATTTGCTTCGATTGTGGTCCTTTCTGGCCCACACCCATCGCCGGTCCGCCTAGCTGGCCCTGTCCTGGCGGCATTCCCGGGCGCGGCTGCTGGCCGTCCATTGGTGTCATTTGGTTGGCCATCTGCATCTGCAGCATCGCATTTTGTTTTTGTTGGAGCTGATTCTTTGCGCTCGCTTGGTTCCTAAGGAGTACGGTGCGGATCTGCTCGTCGGTTAACGAAGCCATCTTCCCGCTGGGGTGATTCCGTGCACTCTGGATGTCTTGCTGTGTCGGTTGGCGCAGCTGGCCAGGTCCAATATTCATCCCATTCGCCATCTGCATGGGGTTCTGGCCCATGGGCGCGACAGGCGCTGATATGCCTGCGGGACCCATGGGTCCCGCAGGCTGGTTTCCCGGCATTCTGTTGGGCAGGCCCATTGGCTGCGACGACTGTCTCGCCTGTAGGATGCCCTGATAGTGCACCCTCTGGAGGGTACGGATGGATTCTTGGGCCTCGGCGGGTAGGCTCACTTGTGCCCACTGCTTCAGGACACCCCATTTTTTGATATCCTGGGGGATGCCTCGTGGCATCTGCTGATGATTCAGGAGAGGAGGAGGTATGTCCATGTTGTCCATCTGCATAATCGCACGCTGCTCAATAGGCGTGATGGGAGGTACTGTCCGTTGTTGTGCTGGGTTTTGATGCATGCGTTGCTGTAGTTGGAGTTGGAACATCTGCTGCTGTTGGGCGGTCATGCCGGCAGTCAACGATGGGGGCGGCCGCTGGCCGGGATGAGCGAGCATAAACTGGCTGAGTGCCTGCGGATTGAACTGGCCCGGTTGGGGGCCTTGTTGGCCAGGTCGGATCTGACTATTTGCCTGCATTGGCATCTGTGGCCGTCCCGGCTGGCCGTTGCCAGCGTTCATCGCGCTCTGCTCGTGCCATTTGCTGACGATCTCGTTCAACTTATCCGGCGGCAGTTGGGCAAGGCGTTGTTGCTGTTCCGGGGTCATGCCGGCGAGCATCATGCTCATTGCGTTTCCTGAAGGTTGCCTCTGGTTGCCCTGCATGAAGCGAGGATCGAGGGCCTGACCAAACTGCGCGTTTGCACCCACCTGGGCCGGTTCGGCGTTGTTCCCTTGCTGCGACGGCGTCCGGAGGGGGGCGTTCAGTGTGCCCATGGCCGGGCTCTGCTGCGGTGGCATCGGTCCGGAGCCCATCCCGCCAGGCTGCCCCTGAAGACCAATCTGTTGCGCCTTCGCCTGGGCGTTCGCTCGGGCCGCTGCCTGGGACTGTTGTTGCGCCGTTTGCTGCATCCTCTGGTGTTGTTGTTGCGCGAACATCTGCTGCTGCTGGGCTCTAAGGTTTGGGTTCGCTACCCTCCGCGGGTCGTTCATGCCCATCTGCTGGCCCGGCATCACCCCAGCGGGTTGCGGCGTGGCATTCCGCTGAGCACTACTCGCCGGGACCACCATCTGCCCCGCCTCCTGCGCCATCACACCCTGCTGTTGCTGGTCGATGAGGTTTCCCATGTTGCCCATAAACGAGAAGTCCGGGTTTCCAGCAGCGGTCGTCGGTGGTTGCGCCTGGCCATTCAAGGGGCTCGGGTTCATCGACCTCTGCTGCTGCATCGGCGGTGCCGTCGTCGGCACGTTTTGGGGCGGTGGTCCCCCGATTGCGAGCTGCCCCTGCTGCTGGGCTTGGGCCATCCGCGCCTGTTTATCCTGCCGCACTCGTCCCACGGCTTGGTTGCGATAGTACATGAAGACTGGGTCCAGCCCTTGGGCCTGGTACCTCTGGTAAGTGGCCGGATCCATCCGCGCTTGTAGCTCCGCTCGTAGCCGATTCTTATTTTCCTGCGATACCTGGTTCATTAGTTGCTGGGTCAGGTCCTGGATCAAGGCTGCATCCGCCTGGCTGAGGGGCGGCTGGCCGTTCTGGGGCCGGTTAGGCATGTTCTGGGGCGGCTGCGGCTGCTGCATGGCCATCTGGAAGGACTGCTGATTCTGTCCCAGGTTGGGGGGCATTCCCTCGTTCTGCATCCCCACTGCCATGGACTGAGGGGGTTGGCCGGGAATCGGAGAGGCTTGCATAGGGAGCTGAAGATGGTGGAAGCCCTGTTGCGAGGGCTGCTGGTCCATTGGCCGGGCTACCTGGCCTTGCATGCTGTTCTGGTTCATCATCATCATCTGCTGCTGCTGCTGGGCCTGCGCCTGCGCTTGTGCCTGCGCCTGTGCCTGAGCCTGAGCTTGAGCCTGTGCCTGAAGTTGCGCTTGCTGCTGGGCCTGGAGGTTGACCGACTGCTGAAGGCTAGCTTGGTTCTGGTTACGTTTTTCAGCGAGCTGTTCCACCTTCTGCTTGAGCTCTGCGTGGTATCGAGCCTAGGTAGGTTAGACAAGTGCTCTTAGCACAGATGTAGGCCGCGGGCATACCTTGTCGGGTGACTTCTCGAAGACATCCTTCTCAAACTTCACGCCGATCTCTATCATCTTCTGGACCGAGGGTTGGGCCACTTGCGAGGTGCTCGCCAGCCGCAGGTGCCCGACGCTACAGAGACGCGGGGGGTTAGCTCCATGCCACATGCTGTGATTGACAACGTCCCAACAAGACGACGACGCGAAAACTCCACTCACATATTGTAGATCAGGACAAGGCGCTCCTGGACTGGCACCGTAGTCTGCCATCCCGAGCGCGGTGGCATCTGCGCCTTTAAGGCTTGGCTGATCTGATACTGGATCTGGGTGTTCTGCCCATTTGGGAACTGTCGCTGCTGGCCTGGAGGGGGTTGCTGTTGCGGGTTGGGCTGTTGCGGTTGCTGAGGCATCATCTGGCCGGCACCGCTCAAGTGCTGGAAGTTTGTTGCCATGGTGAAGAGGGGACGGGCGGCGTCACGACCCTACGCGGAGCGTTCCGATGGCAGATCTTGGCGCAGGCCAGTGACCCGGCCGTTGCCCTGCGGTTCAGCGTGGCCGTCTCGCGCCGGGTGAGGTCGACGGGGCGCGAAGAGTGAGAGATATTGTGTTCTATATGCACTCTCTCCCCGAATGGGAGGACAGGGAGGAGAGGAGGATGCTGCTGCTGGTGCTGGTGCTGCTGGCACAAGGCGGCAAACCGTGGGAGGGCCTGCAAGCTGCCTATGAATGCTCTGTTATGTCCACATGGAGTTAGATCTTGTGTCGCCCGAGAACCTGCTATGTGGAATAGCGCAGGTGTTTGCGACGCGGGTTAAGGTGTCAGAGACGATTGAGGAGGAGGGCCAAATGGCAGCTCGCGGCGTCGAAGAGCAAGGCTGGCAGAGGCGATCGAGGATGGGTTCGTGGAGGCCGGGCGGCCAGAACATCCGCGAGGGGAGGAGGACGGTCGCGGATCGCGCAGGTGACGTCGAGGCAATAACGAGCAGACACTCGCACGGAGGCACCAAAGGGCAACGGACGAGGTCGAGGGAGGCACACACGACGACAGCGGGCGAGGATGATGGTGCCGGCGGAGGGGTTTTGGCACACGATCTTGCGACACTTGGTTCAAGGGGGCTGCGGCAGCTTTCTGACGATCCGATGAGCAGTCGACGGGCGAGGCGAGCGCACGGGGTGACGAGGACGAGGCGAGGCGAGGGCGACGAGAACAGCGCGAGAAGACGCGCAAGGAAGCAAGAGATGGCTTGTAAGGTGGTTGAGGAGGATATATAGGGAGCGAGAGAGTCGTCGAATGGGGACTATTCAGTAGTGATCGCGCGAGAAGGAGGGGATGGGGCGGGCTATGGTGATGGTTGATGGTCGAGGCTGGGCCTCAGTGAGGAAGAGCCGTCCTGTGGATATTCGAGCCCGGGTCGCGCTCTCGTCATGACACGGCCCGAGAAAGTGGGCGAGCGGAGCGAAGAAGAAAGGAGGAGAGAGTGTGTGTGTGAGAGAGAGAGAGAGAGGGTGGTGAGAGGGTGAGATGGTGGAAGGAAGAGCAGCAGAATTCGAGAGTCGAGAGTCGAGAGTCGAGGGTCGAGGAGGAGAAGCCAGGGCCAGCACACACAGCCAGACGGCGGGCGGGAGGAGGAACAGCAACACTGGTACAAACTACCACGTACTCCACCAGCACTGACTGCACTATGCCATTTACCATCTCCCACACTGCGGTAGGGCAGCGGGAAGCGCAGGCGGTTACCAGGGCGAAGATCCCAGATAGGCGCGCTAGTCCTAACTAGGACGAAGGCAGTGATGGAAGCGAGAATGCACCCAATGAACATCACGGCAGGTTCAGGAGTGGCGCTAGTACCAATGAGGGCGCAGGCGGTCCTTGGGCCTGGGTGATGGCGATGGGCGATGGGCAATGGCAATGGGTTTGGGTACCGTACCTGACACACGCCGATCAATATCCCAGACAGTTTGTGGTCGAGGCGGAGAGGAGGGGCGAATAAGACGATCCGACGCCATACAGCAGAAGAGAGATATATATATATGTATGTACGAAGTATGTATATGTATGTATATGTATCTCCCACCCAAATAAACATATACATATACCAGTAGAGAGAGGGAAGGGGGAGAGAGTGTGTGATGTAGGATATATCCCAGTTAACCCTCCCGAGCGAAGAGATACACGGCAACGGGAGAGACAACCACCACCACCCAGAGCGAACACACAAGAACCCCCCCCCCCCTTCCCCCCAGGCATGTCTTGCCCTCTTCGCCGTCCAAGGCGTGCCGTCGTGCTCGTCCGATGCGGTGACACCGTTCAGGCCGCCCCCTCGCCGACCACTGCCGAGAGCAGGTCGGCCCTCGCCCATGTCCACACAAAAAGCAGGCACTCGCAGAGAAGAGGTCGTGGGCGCCAACCTTTGCGCCGCCGGTCGACGTTGGCGAGAGAAAACGAAGGGGGAGTGGGCAGAGCGAGGGAAGAAGGACAGAGGACAGATTGAGTAGAGAAGGACCTAGCGAGAGAGGATGGGTGGTCCGCCCTGCGAGAGCTTGGCAGCAGCCTTAGAGCAGGACGAGCTCAGCTGGGTCAGAAGCCACGGCCATACACCTGCCATGATCCACGTCCTGCCCTTCGTCGCCTATTTCCTCAGGCCCGACGCCGCTTCTCCTGGAGCGCCAGTGAGTGATGACGAGGGCGCTGGTCATGGTCACGCTGGAGCCAGTCCGGGCCCCAGGCACGATGCTGATGCGAGAAGAAGAGACGAGGGGAATGCGGAGGGGCGACGATGGGTGGAGGGTTGGGCGGGAGCAGGTAGAGACGCAGAGCCTTGACGCCATCACAGATCCCCATTTTCCATCGAGGAACATTCAGTACCAGACACGAGGGTCGTCCGGGTGCGCCGTGGTATACGTGGCGGGCGTGCAGCATCAGCGACATCTCTCGCCGTCGTCCAAGAAGAGGCCGCCTCCTCCCAATTTCTCGCCCAATTCCGGAGAGCGCCTTCCGCCCCCTTCGCTGCGGTGAGACAAGCGCCAGAAAAGGGTACAGGACGGACGGCTCTCTGGCACGCAGCAGATCAGGGGGCTGCCTGGGGGACAGGACGCACAGCCAATCTGCGCAGAAGTACCCAGGAACCATCTCTCTCGCGCGGCCGGCCCTCCGTCCTCAGGAAGAGAGATTATTCCACGTTGTCGCAGCTCCGTCCCCTTCCTCATTTCTGTAGTGGCGGCCTCCCATAACCGCTCGAAGGAGTACGTTGACACACCCACAACCCACGCAAGGGCGTTCCTGGCAGGCAGACTGCTCTAGTACAGTACCGTACCACCGCTCAAGGGATGGCGCCCCCGTCCTCCATCTACTCCTCCGCCGGCTCCACCCTGGCACTGCCGCCGATCAACGACCAGCCCCCAGCCTGGCCGTCGAAAAGCAAGGCGCGCCGTCCATGGGTTCCTCGTGTGCGGGACTACGGCCTCAGGAACCTCTCTGCCAGCACGGGCTCGCAGACCTACCCGCCGCACATCCAGACACGGGCCGAATCGTCTTTCTCCTCCTCCCGATCCGAATTGACTGCCCATGTCTCCGCTGGCGCCTTCACTTACCCTCGCTGAGATCGCGAGTGGGCACTTCCCATCGCGACGGCAAAGTCGTCGAACGAGCAGGAGGGACCACACGCCCTACTACGCGGCAAGGCGGATCTGGTGTGGGCGGTCGCCCAGTTTCCAACACCGTTGAACACGGGCCCAAATGCCTGTCGATCTGCTGACGACCCAGTAGAGCAGAGCAGGGCTGGAGTGCCGGGTCGCCTACTTTCTGGGTCTTGTGTGGTCCCTTGCCACCCTCCAGAACAAAAAGTATAGACCAACGCATTATAGGAGGAAAGTAGACACGAACGCCAGCATCGATGCCAGTGTCAACCCCTCATCTCGAGGTGTGGCGGTGAGTAATACCTTACTGTACCATACCATCGCACGATCCGATACGACCTCTCGAACTAGCTCGGGTTATCTTGTGCGGTCGCCGTCGCTGTCACGGCCTCCGATGTGGCGTAGAAAATCGCGTAGAGGCGCATCTTCCCACAAAATGAAGTGAAATAACCTGAAATAACCTGAAATGAAATGAAATGAATGGTAACACAGAGCAAGAAGAGAAAGAAAACCCATGGGGGTCCTTAGTCCACCTAGGAGAACTCCTCACCACTCGCCCAACTTCCTCTCCTCATCTCACCACCACCCGGAAAACCCCCTCTCGTGCACACCGGTGCACACCGGTGCACACTCAGAACCGGCGAAATCATCGAAACGTATAATTCTTTGCCACCCAGCTTCCCTACCCCCTCTCAATTCCATCTCGGCCTTCCGTTTATACCTGCCCTCCCCACGCAGTGTGATTTCCCCTTTCCGACCCCAGCGGCATGCATGCATGGTCGTACCAGGATTCTCCGACCCCCCTCCTGAAACGAAAAGAAAACGAAAACGAAACAAAACGGCGCACGGGGGGCACATGGGCATTGTGACACGAGGAGAGATACCCTTTCGTCATCTTTTGTTCGCCGGACAACTTAAATTATATGTCGAGAATAAAATAAAAGGTCCTATATATGTATATGTTAAAAGGGGGGGTGGGCAGGATGATTAATGAGCCTCTGCTTGTGTTTATTCGTCTTTGCCGATAATGCAGTTGGAGTGTTGTGAGGTAATTACCCCCCCCCTCCATTAAAAAAAAGGAGATAGATAACTTAAATACGGTACATATCTAACACCCCTCTGTCAGGCAGGTAAGATACGCTTCGAGGAGTATAGGTTTCCTGCCACTTCAGATCACATTGTTATATTGTAGTTATTTCCAGCGCAATCCAAAGGAGAAATGGTAAATAAAAACATCGAGTCTCAACTTCAACAACAGCTAAGGTCAAAGTTAAGGGCGTTTTCATGTTATACAATCAAGCTTTATTCCTACCCCCACTGTAAAGTACACATCTCGAATTCCAAATGCCCAAAATATGGGCAATCACCAAAGTACCGGGTTACTACAAAATCACAGACTAGATGCCAAATGCTAGACCGGTACGCCGCACCCACCTTCTTATCCACTTTCCCTCCCCCCCTAGCCGCTCCCTTCACGACGGCTGCTGTGACAACTGGCTCGCCTGGAGCACCTTCTGCATGTCCTCGATGTCCGTGATCGTAGAGTTGAACACCTCGACCAGCTTTGCCGCGACGCGATTGCGGTTCCACTCGCCGCGCCGCTCCCACAGTGTCGCCATCAGCTCGCGGTTGATCTGCTCCAGTTGCTCGATCGAGCACCCACTCGACCCCTCCGTCAGCCGCCGCAGCAGGTCCTGCATGAAGAACTCGTCGATAATGAGCTCTTTCTCCGAAGACTCTTGCGACGCTGGCTCCACGGGCGAGTCGTTGAGGATGTTCGCCATCGCCGTCGGCTTCTTGATTGTCAGGCCCAGCGGTCGCGTCGTCGCTGGCGGGTCAAAGCGTGGCACTGCCGGGGCCGACTGGGAGTTCGAAGCCCCTGAACTAGGCGTCTGGGATGGGTAGGCCTGTGTGACGTTGCCACGAGCAAGCCCGTGGGCCTGCGAGTGCGGCCACGGCTCGTCGCTGCTCGTGTCACCTTGGGTATTCCCCTGCTGGCTGTCGGGATTGCGTTGGGTATCTGGGAGCTGCGAATCGTGCCCCGATCTGTCGACGGGACTCGTCGACTGCCCACTGATCCCGTTCGTGGCCTGTGTGCTCCATTGCTCCGACGACTTCTTTCCAGACGTCGTCGTGGATGCGTCGTTGATCAACGCCGAGGGGGAAGTTCCGTGAGATATCTCCTGGAAGGCCGACCTCTGAGAGATTTGCGTATTGCCTCCCGTCGCGTGGTTAGAAGGATTCGATGCTCCCGTAGGCATGGTAGGCCACTGCTGGTTGGGTGGTTGAACCGGCACCCTATCGTCGGTCCCGGTCATGTGAACATCATCTCCATCTTCGCGGGAGGGCACAGAGGTGCCATTGTGGGATTTTGAGTGCCCTGCCTCACCCGATACGCCATTCGACAGGCTGCTGGAGTTCGGGGGGTTAGCCAGCGAGATCGGATGTCCGCCTGGGATGGTTTCACCAAGCGTCAAAGGCCCGGACGACTGCAGATCAGAGTTCAAACCGCTGGCTTGGACATCTGACCGAACAATGGAATCAAATCCAAGGCCGGCTCCAGCCCTCTGCTTGATTTTCTCCTCCCTTTCTTTTGTTCGCTGTAGCTGTCGTGTATATACATTCTCGCAGTCTGCGAAAGCAGGCTGAGCCTCTATCATCGCCATATCGACTTCTACATTGGCAAGGAGCTCATTTGCCCTGAGGGTTCGATCCTTGTCTCCAATATGCTTTGCGTCTTTTGCCAACGACCTAATATCCGCAAGGAAATCCTTAGGGCGAGCATAGAATCCATTTGATAGGCGCTCCTCGATTGTTGTCGTCTCGAGGTTGTAGAAAAACTTGCCGCTCGAAGTCTCACGTAACCCTTTCACCCCATCTTTGTCCGTATCAATTTCAAATGGTCGGAACTGTGGTATGTCGGGCCGCACGAAGTCTGGATCCAGTTCGTCATACAGGTACTGGATCTGGCTCTGTGGTATCACAGGCGTCCGAAATTTCCTATACTTCCTATTGATTTGGTCCATAATCGGTTGGATCTGGACTTTCAGCAGATTCAGCAGCTGGTGATCTCGCTTTTTCTGTGCTTTAATCTCCTCTTTGGTTGGTGGCCTCGGGGGTGGAGGGGGAGCAATCTCAAGTTTTTCCAGCTTCCTCAACTTCCGGTCCAGTGGCTCCGGGAAGTCTTTGGGTGATGTCCTCACATAAGTAATGATATTAGAGAAAAATTTCTCCCGAGCATTCTAGCGCAAGTCAGTGTCAGCCACATTACAAAGGGATAGCATGTTGCTCACGCGAGAAGGACGGCGGATGACATAAGTATTCTTCTTGGAAAAGCTGAAGAGATCTCGGATCAGCTCTGGATTGACTTTCTCTGGCGGACAATCGGTGATGCCCAGGACCAGCACGGGATCAGTTGGAGGAATAGACCGAAGCATCCCAAGAAACGTCGTAATCACAGCTTCACTCAGAGTAGAATACCATGTATCGACACCTGGCAAGTAAATAACGCTTGGTTTGTGGCGCTTAACTTCAGCAAACAGTTGTACGATTGCCGTTTCGGCAGACTAGATAAGTTAGTGAAGGCAGGACAGAAAGGACGAGGACATAGTTACCCTTGCCGAATCGTTGTAAATTGTAGGGAGGTCAAAACTTTGAACATGAAGACCTTCGAAATGATTCAAGAGACCTCCACCAAGATAGGCCTGGCCCATACCATGTTCACCCCCGATGAGCAATCGCGGGCGGAAGACTCGTGATTTCTCGAATTCCTGCTGCATTGTTTCCCGTCCGAATCCATGGTCGTCATCATCGTATTGTTCATACAGGGCCTCTTGCAAAGCTGTCATCTTCTTCTTGATAGGTATCAAACCGTCCACGATATTCTCTATCTCCTTGAGCTGGTCATGAAGAAGTGGTTCAATGAGTTTAGGCAGTGGTGCAGCCCCTGAAGAAGTCGATCGCTCAGACGAAGGAATCATTTTCTTTACAGACAACATGAAGTCCTTGGCAGTGACCTTAATTTTATCAGGGTCAACTTTCAGCTTGTCATTTGAAGAATATATTTGAGGGTAGGTCCTTTGCATGGCATTAAGCGCAGCCTCGGTACAGAGAGCTCGTAGGTCCGCACCGGCATAGCCCTTGGTAACATGGGCAAGCTGGGTTTTGAAGTCATCGTCGATTCCCCAGTCCCTAGTATGGATATTGAGAACAGACTTGCGGCCCTCGAGATCCGGAAGGGGAAAGTAAAATTCTCTGTCAAAACGACCCGGGCGTCGTAGAGCGGGATCAATATTATCTGGCCTGTTCGTGGCACCGATAACAATGACCTGTCCTCGGCCGTCCATGCCATCCATCAGTGCAAGCAGTGTTGAGACGATGGAAGCATGGATCTGTTCTTGTTTGCTCGAACGGACAGGCGCAAGACCATCGATTTCATCAAAGAAAATAATACTCGGCTGGGTCTTTCTTGCTTCCTCGAAGAGCAGTCGAAGTTGTCTTTCCGCTTCACCAACCCATTTGCTCAGCGCATCTGCACCCTTACGCATGTAGAACGTGATTTTCCGCCCTCCAGTTCCAACAGTTGCCGCCAGGGCCCTGGCAAGGAGGGTCTTACCGGTGCCAGGAGGTCCATGAAATAGAACTCCTCGAGGGGGAGTGACGTGAAACTTCAAGAATAGTTCAGGATATAGAAGTGGCATCTGGACCATTTCCTTCAACTGCTCAATGTGACCTTGCAGCCCGCCAATTTTGGAGAAATCGACGTTTTGATCTACACCCAACGGGTCTGCATCGGCGAGAGCTTTTTGGCTCTTAACCTTTCCGAGATTGGCGGGAGTTCCAGAGATTGCTGTGGTTGGGTCCATATTATTCGTCTGGCCGAGACCTGGGAGCAGTCCTGCTGGGAATGCAGCTGTGGGAGTCATTCCGACATTCCCACCTACGTTCCCTGGACGATGCATTGTCTCGTCGTCACTGCTATCGGAATCCACACCGCCAGTAGCTCCAGTGCCCCAAGGCCCACCGATGACAGGAGCTGGTCCACCGCCGCCACCAAATGGACCGAATGTTGTATATAGGTTACGTTCCCAAGGTTGGCTGGCACCACCGCGACCTCCTCTAGCCCTCCGACTAGGGGTTGGCGCTGCCTCTTCCACATCCTCGTCGGCGGCATAGATTTGGTCCATTGGCTTGATGCTGTAATCGACGGGCTTTCGCTCACGGCGAGCTTTCGTCTCGTACAGAATATCAGGGTCCTGACGACGGCGTCTTCGAGACCCTGACTTTAGATCCTGGAGCTCTTCTGCCAACTCATCTTGGTCAAGTTCAATATCGTCCGAGGCATTGCTTCCCCGTCTTCTGGAAGTACTCTTTGACTTGGCATTCCCTCCACGCCTCCCTCTTCTTACAGGACTAGACTCATATTCTTCGTCGTTACCTTCGGCACCACTCTTTTTAGCCCCTTCATCGGAACCTGACATTTCATCGTCGGATCCTTCCTCTGGCGGCTCAAAATCACTACTAGCTTCCGCTCCACTCTTCCGTTGTTTTGACTTGGAGCTTCGAGTCAAGCGACGGGATCCCCTCGTAGTCTCCTCAGGTTCTGCACCTTCCTCTACTATGTCTGATGTAACTGGTATCTCCGCGCGAGAGCCCCTATTTCGACCAGTACGAGTCACGGGCATATCGTCAGAGTCATCCTCATCAAGTCCCACTGCTGTCTGTGCCTGGGCATCGTCAGCATCTTCATCTTCCTCTGCGACTTCAGCAGTTTCGACATTAGGCTCTTCTTGCTCATCCGTGCCAACAACTTCTGGGGCATTTTCTTCGCCTTGCTCATATGAGCTGGTCTCGTGCACTTCTTCCTTGATCGTAGAGGCTGGCTTCTTGATCCCCTTTGACCCTCGCCTTGCCCTTGCACGTCCAATGGGCTCTGGACTTCGGGAGGCTCGAATCGCGTGACGCCCTGAAGTTGACAGTTCGACTGGCTCGTCCCCATCTTCTGTGTGCGCGCGTGTTGATCTACGCGTTGGGAGTCCGGAAGAGAGTGGTTCTGCACTTGCACGCGTCTGAGCTGCGCTGCCGGCCCTGGTTGAGCGAGTCGGTCGTGGGTTGGCTTTCAGGGTCACGATTTTGGATAGTTTTGCCCTCCCCCCATCCGACTCGGCATCCTCAGATTGCGCGGCTACTCGAGATCGTTTCGTTGGTCGTTTCGGTGTGACTTCTTCCTCGCTCTCTTCGTCCGGAACAATGTCCGCGATGTCACTACCACTACTCTCCTCGTAATTGACCTCCTTCTTGGTGGCTTTGCGCACCGCTCTTCCCGTCTTCTCGTTCATCTCAAATTCCTCTTCCTCTTCTTCGGAAAATGAGTCTTCTAACAGGCTATCTTCCTCCTCATCATCCGACACGTCGGATCCTCTATATCTGGTACGTTTTCGCGCCGATCCAGAGGTTCTTTTCCCTCCTGATCGTGATTTCTTCGCAGACTTCCGGGGCCTTTCTTCCGACGGGTCGAAATCCGTATCGTTGGAATCGGACTTGTTGGGATCGAAGTTGTCTAGCTTCCGCTTTGTGCTTGGCATGGCGAGCTTGCGAATTACTGGGTACACGTCACTTTCCCCCAAATATTATCGTTCGGATGGATATAGAGTGGTTATCTGTGGCCTCCACGCTCAAGTCTTTGGCATTTCGCGTGAGCGTCGGTGCGTGCAGGGGGCTTCGGTTTGCCGGGCGCGATCGAGGGGGAACGATGGTCTGCAAACAGGGAGGGCGCGAAGATCAATGGAGAAGCAATTAATACTCCCACAACTAATGAGCAGAGGGATCGATGAGATGCCAAACGAGAGATGTTGGATGGTTACTGGGCGTGAACAAAGCGACTCGAACAGTCAAGATGTTCAAAATGACCCCGGCTCGCTTACGCGACCCAAACACACTAGCGATCCGCCACCAAAAAGCAAGAGGGAAAGCAAGCGCACTCGCGCACACCAGAATACCACAATCCGTAGAGACAAGATAGAGCGCATCAGAACACCCCTCTAAGACTTCTAGGGGGTCTAATTTCGACGAGAATTGAGTTGCACTTACTCGCCTGGCCCTGCTGGGGATTGGCGGCCCCTCTGGCCCGAGTTCGAAGTTGGCCCAAATCGGCCAGATTGGGGGAAAGGAGGAGAAGACGAGCAGCATGCTTTCCTGACAGGCAGATTTATAGTCGCGATTGATGAGCACTGGATGCGGCTTAAAAGCTTATTGCTGTTAAGGCCTGGGTCCCCGGGTGCGGGGCGATGGAGGTAATAAAAATCACGTGATATAAAAAGCAGCAAGTCTCGTGATTCAACATCCCCACGATCTTCGTACGCAAGGTCATGCAGGTATGCGATGAGGTACTGAGTAGGTAGGAATTCCAGAAATGAAATTAGGGTCATTCCATCCTTAAAGTGATCCCTGTCTTGTATGTTTAGAGTATGATATCGAAAGGAAGAAGTTTTGAGTGTTGTTAAATTGACTCGCAAGGTATGGAGGTGCTCTGTGCTCCCGGAATATTTCCTTGGACTCATCATCACTTTGCCAAATATGGGAGAGTTTCTGAACAACTTACTTAGGTTGGAATGAATTGATTGAAGGATGGGATTACGACTTCTCAATTATTGACTTCACTTCGATAAATGCAAGTTCATGAAACCTTCGTCGAACTATAGATGCATTACAGACATGAGACAGTGTCACACTCCCTAAGATTATATAGTTGCCGTTGGGAACATCTATCTATTCCCCATGCACATGTCATAGTTTGGTAGCTCTCAGTTTTGTGCTATCCGTCCTCCTCCCCTCGTCATCCTGTTCCGCGACGGTCAGATCGGGCATCTTAGCAGGCATAATTCTCCTGGGCGATGATCCCGGCATGACTGAATACTTTGAGAAGTCCGTCACGCCAGCGTATTCACGGAGGAAGTCCTCATCTAGTGCCAACAGTCCATTTACCACCTTCGTAGGCGCATTCAGCATCGCTAGGATGGCGTCAGAGTAGATGGTCGGTTTCCTCAGATCTCTCTCTGCCGTGGGGTCTGTTCTCGTTATCGTGCCCGTTGCTGCAGACTCAATTGACTAACCCATGTCAGTTACTATTGCTCATTGATCAGGACCGACGGTAAGACATACCACTGCAGGCCAGATACTCGTTATCGCCATGTCGTGCTTCTTCTCCCTCTCAAAATCCATAGCCATACCCTTGGTCAGGACACTCATTCCAACCTTGCCCATAGCATACGCTGTCTTCCCACGGAAGAATCGGGAGTATATAGGAGGGCTGACGACAATGATTCGAGCTCTCCAGCCATTGTTCCTAAAGTGAGGGAGAAGAGCCTGAATTGTTGCATAAAGTCCCTCTGGATTAACGCGCTGCATGAGTTGGAAGCGCTTGAACGGGGTATTCTCCACCGAAGCCCACCATATGGCACCGGAGTTATAGACAAGGACATCGACATGGCCATGGATCTGCTAATACTGAGCAACTACTCCCATTTATCAAGAGGGAGGAACTAACCCTGATGGTCTCCTCGACCATTTTCTTGACACTCTCGAAATCCCTCGTATCCACGGGGAGTGCAGTGGCCTGACCTCCCGCCTCGTGAATCTCTCGCGCAACTGTGCTGACAGTCGATTGAGGGGAGTTGGGATCCGGCGGAAATGGCTTCGTTGCATATGCATCGCTGGTTGATTTTGCGGCCACTACCACTGTACAAGATAATGCTTGTTAGTGCGTTGCTTCAAAGCTAAAAATAATGCGTACCTGTATAGCCATTCTTCGCCAGATCAATGGCAACTTGTCTGCCGATGCCTCTAGAGGCGCCTACGATGAGAGCAACCTTGTGACTTGGAGCCATATTGGTAACCATCGGTCTATGTAAGGTCTCCGTGTGAGAAACAGTATCGACCCGTGGAATTGGCCATTTCGAGCCGGCGCAGCGTCTTATGAAGCTGATGTCAAGATGTTACCTGTTTCGAATGGTTTAGTGATCAAACCTCGGTTGTTGTACCACCCCCACCCAATATGGATTTAGCAATGCAAGATAGCCGCGAGAGCGAATTACTCTTTGCTGCCCTCATAGGCTCAGCGGCACTCTCTGAGAATGTAAGGCAGTACAAAGCCTCATTGTGGAGCTTACAATAAATCTACCCAGGCAAGCGTCCCTTGTTTGAGAGAGATCAATTGGCTTGTTCCCGCGATTGTTGCAGTCACATCACAGGAACCCTGAACTTCCGTCAGAGCAACCTTAACGCCATCATGGGGGGCCATATAGACTGCTACATGGACTGCTGTAAGTATCAGTAATCTATTTTCCAACTATATCGTACCCGGACTTCCTTTCTGGAGATCCAGCTGAAGTATGTCTCCGCAGCATCGTTCTATAGTGTTATAGCTACCAGATATATCCTTCAAAATCGCGAAGCCCTAGCCTCTCACGATGTTACTGTTGAGTGAGTCTCAATCCATGAGAGTAATTGACCTTAATTCTAATGCTCAACAGTTTTATTCCTGTCTTTCTAGGGGGCATCAACGTAGGCTCCGGAAACAAGCCGCCGTGGACCCTTCCCGCCAAAGCAAACTATGGGCAATTCGACATCGAGCGAGCAAAGAAATACCATGGAGTAGAGAACATCAACCCTGCTCCCTTCTTCCCTCCCTTAACACTTCGAGTACTGCACCTCGACTTCAAAATTGCATGATTGTCTAGCTAATATATGCCAGCCACAACGAGCTCTCTGCTATATAAAAGCCACATACCCCCAGGCAGTCTTTGAACAGGCCTGGCAAGAGCTGATGAAACTACTCTGGACGCCTCCGTGGGCTAACATCACCATCTCGGAAGTCCTACACACAGAGCTCACCAACCTCAACCTGTTCAGCGTCAAGGAGGTGGATGAGATTGTCGCGGCTGCAGAGTCCAAGGAATGGAAAGATAAGCTGTTGGCTAATACACAGAAGGCGCTAGACCTGGGGGCCTTTGGGGCTCCATGGTTCTGGGTTAGAAATACGGAGGGGAAGGAGGAACCTTTTTTCGGAAGCGATAGGTATGTTTATGAATATCAAAAATGACGGAACTATTGACTGATTCACCTAGGTTCCATTTCATGTGGGAGTTTCTGGGACTCCCATGGCAAGATATCAAATTGTTACCTAAGGGCCCGAAGACTAGGGCGAATCTCTGAAGAGTAAAGAGTGAGTGTGAATAAAGCGGTACTTTTATCAGGGTACACGAATTCTGTGGGGTAGGCAAATTCCTGTGTATGGTTCTTGGCACAAACCTGGCCGAACCGCATTTCTTCCATTGTAGCATCTACTATAGCACCCTGTTTCAATGCGGGGGCATACAGGCATTACATCATTATCACATATTGGAATATCACACTAACCCCCGGGCCCTGCGTGCTTCCTCATCTTTTTTTTGCTCCACCCTTGCCAAAAATTCTTGCCTCGCCTTATATGCGCCTCTAGATTTGCTGGCAGCTGTCAGGTCGTCCTTGATACCCTCCTTATCCACAAAGCCCGCCCAGTCCATCGCGCTCTTCTCCACTGTATTGAGTTTCTTTGCATCCTTCCCTAGTGCAGTAATTTCTATTCCTGTATCCTTCCTTATGCCGAAGTGCAAGTCTGTCCTCCGTGGCAGTTCTATTAGGGGCTCGAAGACCGACCTCCGCGCTTTCTTTGTAGGCCTCTTGGGTTTTACTAATAGTAACGAGCTATCCCCTTCCAACGGATCTACAACCGCATCCTGAGAAGCTAGAAACAGCTTTGCTTCTGCAGAATCTCGTGGAACGAGCTTCTGCTCGGTGTGAACCTGCCCGGCGAAATTATATGTCCGCTTGATCATTATCATCGAATCGGGTTCATTGTCCATAGTACTCGGCGCCTCTTTTAGGACATCCTTCGACGGAACGCCGTTCCGGCTAGATTTCGGGCTCAAAGAACCCTGCGAGCCAATTGGCATGTCGACAGTGCCGGACAGGTCGTTTTCGCTTCTCTTGGGCTTCGTCTTGCCCGATGTCATCTCTGCCCATAGCGCATCGACATCTACCGTTGCGGCAGATATATCAACATGAAGTCTCTTCTCAGTCTTCCTACAGTTGACGTTAGCATCCCTCTACACATGTTCATAGCAGAGAAGTGCATACTCCAAAGCTCGCATACTCCTTGTTTTGATCAGGCCCCCCTCGCCACCCTCAACTTCATCGGCTTCCTTGTTCTTCTTCTTCTGTTTCTTGAGGCCCTTCTCGATGATCGCCTCATCCCCGGAATTTTCAAACCCTGCGTCTTCAGCCTCGTCATCCTGCCCTCTTTTTCTCTTGGTGGATCTTGGTTTGCCCTTCTTCACTGTCAATGCCTCTGCGGGTTCGGAATCCTCGTCCGAAGATTCATCCTCGCCTTCGGCTGGTAGAGCATCGGGCGCGAAGTCAGAATCATCAGAAGAGTGCCCGTAGTCTTCGTCATCGAGGATGGTGTCTGGCGGCATGGTTGCGGATTTCTTGATTGAGAAGCGGCTGTTGATTTTGCTTCGCAAGCATTCCGCGACGAGGCTGAGATATTCTGTATTTACGCCTCAGGCACTAAGATCCAGCCCAGGAGCAAAAAATGGTCACGTGAATATATCGGAAACATCTCTCGACTTTCTCCGAGCCTCGGTGATCCTTGCCTAGACCTCACAGATATTGTGCCTAGGTACCTAGGCAGCTTACACCCGTCATTGCGGAGACCAGAGATCTTGATCGAGAACCATGATGTGTCAGGGTCCACCAATCCGACCAGATACAGACACAGGTAATATCATCGCAGCAGAGTAATCGCGAGTGTGTTGCTAGTCTCGTATTGATAGGGAGTCTGTGGTTAGTGGCACACGCAACAGCCTTGCACCTGGGGAAAATCAGTCACTGCAGGGGTCAGATAGTGAAGGGTCTATTGGTGCTGGTTGCTTTGCCCAGCATACCTCCTCACGCCCAAATTCAGGACGCTGACATATACTCATCAGAGGGGCGCAATCTGGAGGGGCAGAAACAATATTGTGGCCGGCCGAACTGCGAGGTTGTGGGTATTCCCCCTATATTTTACAGGCCCAGGTACGAAAAGCCTACGATACGATCCTCGTAGAGAGTTTGGAGAAAGCGGCTTACCGTCTCCACCACGCTCGTAGCTAGCCGCTACTGGCCAGCGATCTTGAACGATCGTCCAGCATTAAATCATGCCGCACTCTAGACCGGCGCCAGTGAACCCGCTACTGTTCTTGATGATGGCAGCGTTAGGGTCGGTCAGTCGCGGCGCCGTGCACATCAATACATGACTTCTTGCAGAACCTGAGAAAGATTTGGAGAGGAGGCATCTTCGAGGAATGGGCTGTAGATAAGGTGCGACAGACCTTTTTATCCCACCACGACACCGCCCTTCACGCCTTTTCACACGCTGTCTCTGAATACGAGACTGGCTCTCGCTCTCTGCTAAGGGAGTTGCGGCAAGCCCTCTGGCTTCCTCTCACTCAGCGGTTTGGCCCCCCACCTGCGATCAGCAAACAAATCTTGGAGAGATAGGCCACGGGCCATCGCAATATCCCCTCGATGTCACCATCGACGGATGGATCGTGAGAGCGCAAGTGCCTAATCGGTAATCGGCGCCGCGAAGGACCAGCTACAGTACTTGGCCCGTGGCAAAGCCCTCGCCGCCAAGGAAAGGCCGTGGCTGGAGGTATTCTGGTCCACCGCGACACCAGACGCAAAAAAACCCTCCCGCGCTGTAAGTTACCTCCTTTCCATTTTACGGCAGCACGGAATCGGCATCCTAGACAAGAGTACCACTAACCACTTCGGCGCCGACTCTTGCTGAGGACGCGGCCCCGTGCTGCACTTTTGTACAAATACATGCAGCTGCAGAACAGAGACATATCTCGGTTCCATTGCTCTCAGGGGGGTCTATATTAGGCAATGGGAATAAGCAGTCGTCAATCGTTTCAAACCATTTCCAAAGCAGCACTGTGCCATCTACTGACATGGGTGAGTTGAATGCGGCAGGCTCCTTGCGCCGTCGCATAGTGACAGTTGCGCCCCCTTTTTCTCTCCCAGCAAACCTGGGATGAATGCCAAGAGGAGGAAAGCGAGGAAGTGCTGCGACCAATTTATGTACTGTCCTTTCGTACTTTCGAATAATCTGGAAGAAGGGGTGGCCGGCTGCGTCGAAGGATTACGAGCCCCCCGTCCCTCCCCGCCATAGATTGAGCGCGCGTGCTTGTATCCTTCGTATGATCTCCGCCTCCTCCGACAGGGTGTCGGACCCTGAGAGGACGTAGAGAGGTCGGGAATCCTCGAGAAACTCGAGTCCAAGGCAGGACAAGATGGGGTCTGGTACGCGGGGCGCGCAGCCTGGCAGCAATTCGCAGGGAAAAGCAATGACGAATACGTCGCCGGGCAGGCCAAGGTTCGCGGGAGTGGAGTGCCAGCATCGCGCTGTGTGTAACAGGCGCTGCTTGTTCGCAGCAACACTTCGTAAAGGCTTGCTTTCTCTCGCCCTCGACCTGGATGCTGGGGGGGGGGCATTCCGGAAATCGCCTAGCGTTGGTCTCTAAGCCCCCCCTGCTCCATCATCACCTCCTGTAAAGCCGTAAACTCCTCCTCACTCATGCTCTCGCTGGGATTGTTACCGTCTCTTCTCACACACTCTCTCCTCGTGGACCACAATTCTTTCCACTGTGTTGAGATCCTTCTTCCCCTTCCCATCTCCTCTGCATCACCAATCTTTCCTTCCCCGTTTCCTTGTCGTGTTTGTCCTGCTCGCCCCCATCTCGTCCCTTTTGTCCTGCCCAGCATTCTTCTGTTTCATTCCTCTGGCCAACCATCGCTTCTCCTGACCGAGAGCAATCCCCACCCGACGAATCCGACCAGAGGGACGCTCCTACTACCCTCTCCATAATCTTTTGTGGCCATCGACGACATTATCGACAGACTTCACCTCTGTCGTGGCATCGCTATACTCATCCATTGTGGGCGTCGTGCTCGGTCCAGCGTCTTCCAGAACCACGGTAAAAGTGTGTCCTACCTGACGCGAAGTCCTTCCATTCCCCCGTCCTCCTCGCCAACAGCGTCTACCCTCTTCGATTCGTCCTCTGCATCAACCGTTAACTCGTGTTGATTTCCATCTTCGTAATAATACTCTTTCTCTGACTGTTTTATTTAAACGGTTGGTTCCCCCTTCATTCCGTCCGCCTAATCCAACGCGTGCATGGTGACTTCGGGTCATCAACATTACGCTCCAGAACCCCAACTGAGCCATCGTCTGGACACAATTCACTGACAGCACCTTTTTAATAGACTCCTCCCTTCTAATTACGATCTAGTATCGACAACTTCACGTCTCGACCTCGAAGCACGGATGAAGTCATAACCAGCATAACGACAATCGCGGCTTCTCGAACATCCAGAGTTGGCACTTGAGCCACAGTATGGCCGCTCTTGTTCAGGCATACCCACAACAGTCTGGCACCGTCACCATGCTCCAGACGCGTCCATCTTCCGCGTCGGGGATCCTTCAATCCTCTTCGCAGGCCTCAGCCCATCACCAATACGCCCCAAATCTCGCCCAGGTACATCGGAACAGCTTCCACGGGATGAGCAACAGCATGGCTCCAACTTACCGTGGACATACAACGTTGGAACCCATCGCTCCGTATGCGTTCACCCGCACTCCTGCACTGCTGCCCAGCCCTCGGACTGCCAATGGACCTCATCTTCGACCGGAACAGAGATCTTCCTCTGCCCTTGGAGTCCCGACGTACGATTCGGGGACGGCGGCAAACAGATCTCGTTATCCTGCTACTGCCTCGATCTCTACCGCGTCGTCCTCGTCTTCCTCGGACCTGTCCCCTTTAGGTCAGAAAACTGGCTCGAAAGACGACTCATCTACTCCTGCTCGAACCGCAAATAGATCTCCCCAGCTGACAATGTCTACCTCTACCTCGCTTTCCCCTCAAGTCGCTTCGACAACGACCAAGATCTCTCCTGATCGATATCGCCGACCGAATAATCGTCGTGCAGAATCGGTCCCTGTGGCCCCATCCAACTCGTTTGGCTCGTCCATGCCGAATGTTAAGCAGTTCTACGGAAGCAGCACCCAACAAACTACGCCAGCCCTGAATAATGCCAAGCAAGGTTCTGCCATGCCAGCGACACTGGCCTTAAAGCAGACGCTCGCTAGAGGTTCCACTCTAGGCGTCGCTGCCGATGATATGCAGTTGAATCTACTGGCGAGCAAGGATCAGGCGGCCAAATATCGCCGTCGCAGCATCCACACGATTGAAGCTGATCGGTACTCGTATGACGGTGTAAATCCTCTTGGAGGATTGCAGCAACAGGGGTCACGCCAAGTGAGCAGCGCTAATGGCCGAATTGATCATCAGCAGCAGCAACACCCTCTGCGCAGTTCTCCAATAGTTACTCTGCGACCGGGCTCTTCGCATGGCCGCAACAATAGCAGCGATAGCGTTGATTCTACTCGAAGCAGCCATCGCTCTCGCCCGAATTCTGTAAGTCCTTGAAATTTCCGCCCGGTGTGGTCGCCCCTCCATTGCTGTAACCGACCGGGCGGTCCTGTATCTCGCTAACTGCGCTAACGCGGATTCAGGCAAAGCGAGATGCAAACCTATCTTCGATGGCAACAGTGAACCCCGCTCCTTCCTCTTCCTCCCTCTCTGCGAGCCTCGTTGTGAACCAAACCTCTCGAAATGATATCCCGAAGCTTGTAAATATTCCTCCTCGTGGTTCCTCGTCCGAGGCCGCTAAAAGAGTTGCCAACCCATCGCCCCTGTCGAAGCCGATGGCAATGAGCCCCGAGTCACTCACTTCGAAGGATTCGTTCGCCTCGGCTGTAACTGCGGCCCTCCATGCGCCGTCCAAGCCAACCTATGCACAAGTCGTCAACGGCGCAAAGGCCTCAAGTCCCGCTGCCAAACAACTAGCAGCTGTGAGCGATAAAGATGGCAAGAAGAATAAAACTTCGCGACTGCGGAGAGCCTTCTCCTTTGGAAGCGCTGCAGAGCTGCGTAAAGCCTCCGCTGAGAACAGTGCTGCCAATAATGCAATAGCAGCAGCAGCCGCCGCCGATAAGGCCAAGCTTGCCAAGGACAAGGATGAAGACGAGCGGGAAGCTGAACAAGCGAGAATCGCTGAACGACAAGAAGCTGCTGGTATCGGTTCTGGAATCTACTCTGGACAGGGCAATTTCTTCTCTGGGTCGACCGATAACATTTCTATATCGTCGACTGCTTCGTCTGCCTCCATAATGATCCGAAAGATGGGCAAGGGCATGAAGAAATCCACGCGATCTCTCGTTGGGCTGTTCCGCCCGAAATCCATCGTTGGAGCTCCCGCGGACACCGCTCCACCAAAGGTTAGCCAGGCCCAAGTATCTATGGTTACTGTTGAGGCAGAGAGGGAGAAGGTGAATGTAAACGCAAATCCCCACGATCATGTTGGCGGTGGCACTGGCTTTCCCAAGCTGGAGAGGAACTCAGTAGATGCAGTGGCTGCTGGCAGTGTGAACAGCGAGCGACTTGGTAGCTCCGGAACGGAAGATTCAGGAGCCAGACGAAGCATTGTTGGTGGCGAGAAGGAGCGTGCTGAAGTCCTAGCGGCTGTTAAGAAAGGAATCCTGAAACGTTAGTTGGTATATCTATTATAACTTGAATTATGCTAATCTTCTGCAGGTACTGGGACGGACTCTGGCAATGTTTCGCCTGTCATCCGCCCCGAAGGTGATGGCAAATCTCCCAGCTTCCAGCTGCCGCACATTCCACATGTCAACGACTCGCCGGTCTCTTCGACTCCGAGCACCCCCAATGATGAACAGGGTCATAGGAGGACTGGATCAGTCACTCTTGGTGGCGAGGACTATTTCATGTCTGCCTTGCGGTTCCAGGGTAATTCCAAGAGCGTGCCTTCTACTCCTCCAGGAGCCAAGCGTAATGCCACCTTCAGCCCCCGTATTCAGTTCCACGATACCTGGCCAAGCGGAGAGTATGACCGTAGGGGTGACATTGCCACGTGCAACCGTCTAACACCCATGCTGGCTCAGCAGATCAAGGAGGAACTCAACACTTTCAAAATGGTAGGTCTATTGATGTCCCTTTAATTATGGTGCTAACTCCGGCCATAGGAGATGGAAGTGCATGAGAACTCCAAAATATACACGCACTTTTTCTGACGAAACCACGATTACGGCCACTCCTTTGGCCCATGATACCTTCTCAGCATTTCATGGCAATTGAGTATGCTGCCATGACTCTTTCAGAATCCCAAGGCGTTTTCAGGACTCGCATTTTACGGTGTTTGGAGTCATTCACATCTGAGCGATTTGGTCTGAGCGATTTGGTCGATCTCGATCTTCTTTCATTAGACTGGCGTTGGCCGTCTGTTTTACGCGCATACACTCAAAAGACCACACGGAAAGATTCACGAACCAGAGAAGACATGAGATATATCATGCTGTGCAAGCTTCTGCAGTCTGGGAGGAAATATTAGCACTCTTACGTGCTGGGGCTGGCAGTCTGATTTATAGCTGCGAGAGCTATGGCAATTTGCGCTTTAAAAGTCTCAGTCTTGGCGGCTTCTTTCTACTGTGCGGCTTTGATGTTATTAATTGCTTTACTGCATTTCAGGTGGATCTCTCTTGATCCAGGTTTCCTTCACTATCAGTCTACATAGTCTCCTCTTTGCATCGCATCGTACTTGAGCGCTTGCCCTACCTAGTGTTTAAGAGAGATGCGGAGAGCATGGGTGCTTCTCATAATTAAATGACCTCTTGTTTGACTGCAGAAGTATCTTCCCTTACCCGATGCTCTTTCATGTGACGCTTAAAACAATATCCCTCCCGGTGGTAACTCCAGAGGGTAACTCCAGAGGCTGCTTAACAGAATCTTTGTAATGCTCTTCTACGGTGATATATCACAACAGCAGTCCCAGAATACGCATTCAAGAAACGTCACGCCTGGTTAATATATGAACCAATATTGAATAGGAAACGTAGCCTCGTTTGGTCGAGTCCAGCCTTGTCAGCAAGGCGCTAAAAGTTTTTTAATCTGAGTGCGTCTCTCTGCACCCTCAACTCCATATCCCACCTCAGACAACTCTGCTACCGTGGCTGCTATTGTATTGATTCCTAGGCTGTGGGCCGGCACCCGGCAACCAACTGTTTCTCTTCTACGAACCATCATGGTGCTTTCTCAGGATAGCTCGGCCTTCGGTGCGGCGATGTCGACCGACTCGTCGACCAGAACCGCTGCGAATAATGTTGCACCAGCTTCGCCACCTGCGTCGGGCAAGAAGCTTCATGGGCGAGCATTCTATGAAAGCATTGGCAGCCCAAAGTTCGTTCTAGCACCCATGGTTGATCAATCCGAATTCGTATGGCCCCTTTCAGATTGCCTCGTGGCGCAAAACCTATTGACCAAATTCTACGTAGGCGTGGCGTATGCTAAGCCATTCTTTCCTGCCTCCGACGTCTAAAGATCTCCTTGCATATACCCCGATGCTCCATGCAAGAATGTTCACAGAAACGGCCAAATTTCGAGACAGTCACTTTCAACCTCTCCGTTCCTCCCTCGTCGCACATCCCGACCCCACAACCCTCCCACCTCAACCCTCTTCTCTATATCTAGACGGTAACCCCTCAATCGACAGGCCATTATTCACACAATTCTGTGCTAACGACCCTGATGAGCTGCTACAAGCAGCGAGGTTCGTGGCGCCGTTCTGCGACGCCGTTGACTTGAATCTCGGATGTCCTCAAGGTATAGCGCGGAGAGGCAAATACGGTGCCTTCTTACAGGAAGATCAAGAACTCATATATGCATTGATAAATAAGCTACATAAGAATTTAGATGTGCCCGTCACGGCTAAAATTCGGATCCTGGAGACAAAGGAGAAGACACTGGAATACGCCCGGAACGTTCTGAATGCTGGAGCTAGCATCCTCACAGTCCATGGGAGACACAGAGATCAGAAGGGCCATAAGACAGGGCTTGCAGATTGGAGTGTTATTCGTTACTTGAGAGAGCAGTTGCCGAAAGAGACCGTCCTCTTTGCCAATGGGAATATACTCCGGAGAGAGGATATCGATCGGTGCTTAGAAGCAACGGGTGTGGACGGAGTCATGAGCGCGGAAGGAAATCTGTATGACCCTGCTATATTCTCTGATGCGCCGACGGTAGGCGAAGAAGGGAGGGAGTATTGGCGTGGAAGGGATGGCAAAGGCGGATGGAGAATGGATGCTGTCTTCAGGAGATACATGGACATAATTTACAAGTATGTCCTTGAAGTTTCTCCCCCACAGAGACAGCCACTGTATCTGCCTTCAGATCGAGAAGAGGTTGTAGTCAATAGGAAAGAAGATGGAACGGAAGACGAGGATTGCCCGCCAAAGAAGAAGCAGAAGATGGAGAAAAAGGAGAAAACGACGAACCCCAATCTCCTATCTATGCAAGCACATCTCTTCCATCTCCTGAGACCGCTGGTATCCAGACACCACCATATCCGAGATGCCCTGGCAAGGTCTCGAGCTGGGGAGATAGAACACTTCGAGGCAGTCCTGCAGCTGGTCGAGCAAGCCGTGAAGACGGGCCTGAGGGACTATGAGGACACGGATGGCAAGAGCTGGAAGGAGGAGCTGGAGAAAGATGAGGAATTGAAAAATTCGAAGCAGGAAGATGCTGTTGAGACACAAGATGGGAATGAGGATTATGAGAGTTCTGTACGGACGGTGAGGGAGTGTAAGCGGCCCTGGTGGGTGGTGCAGCCGTACGTGCGGCCTCTGCCTAAGGAGGCGCTCGCGAAGGGGAGTCTAACTCTGAGTAAAAAAGAGAAAGCGGAGTTGGAGAAGCTGGCGCAGAAGGCTGAAAAGGAGTCGGTGGTCCCAACTGGTCATATAATGGAGGAGAGAATTGGGAACACTACAGAATCCGTGGACGTCCCCAAGGAGGGACTGGTCTGTGGATAGAACGATTTAGGGAACCCTTCCATGTGCGAGACTCTTGATTTAGAAGCTAGAGCGTATAGATCGCAATGCTGGGTGTATTGCGATCCATACTTGCATTGAAGATACCTGAGAGATTCACGTATCAAAAGCACATTGTAGGCGTTACCAAGGTTAGAAAGGGAATATCACCCTATAAGATATGATGTAACCGAATCATTTACTATTCGTTCGTATCAATAATACGTGCCTTCTACCGATGTTTGATTGCCCATTCAAGAGTTTACAATTACACCAATTCATAGCCGCTAGGGATAAGGAGCAAGTTTGCATTTAAAATAAAACCAACTCCCGCATACCCATCCCATATTCCATGCCATCGGGTATATCCCTCCGACGATCTCCTACTACCAGCTTCTTAAGACATAGCGGGGCTGCCCTTCCTCTCTCGGATAACCAGCTGCTTCTTCTCAGCAGACGATACGTAAGCGGAGAAGCCTAGCACCAAGACCTCTAGCGGGATGATCATGACGGTGAGGTACAGCGCAGCCTTGCTCTCCTTGCACAGCGCGCCCCAGTGTGGTGCCTGGGTCATAGGGACGTGAGAGAACTGGCAGGTCCAAGCCTGGAGCGAAAAGACGGTGTCGGACCTATTGACGCCATAGTAGAAGGACGTGCCGACGAGGCCGGCAATGAGACAGATGGCGGACGCAATGCAGGAGACGGTGCTGTGGATGAGGGGGTTGTATCTGATCTGATTGAGACCGTCAGTATCAAGCAAAGATGAAATGAAGTATGGGGTCTTACGGAGGAAGCCTTGCTGGCAATTAGAGCAATGGCGCTGGTGATGGCAATAATCGTTCCGCAAGTCACGAGGGCAATAGTAGGACGGAGGTCGAATTCGCTGGGCCAGACTCCAGAGAGGGGCAGGAGGAAGTCAGTGCTAACGTGCGTCTTGTCGTACACTGACAGCGTATTGGCAGAGGTGCCAACAATGGTCAGACCAGCAAGCAGGGCGACGACCATCAACGCAAGGCGAACAGACTCGGCCATGCGAGTCACCTGAATATTCTTCTCGAATGCCCGCTCTCGTGTCTCGAACTCACTGGTATCAGGCTGATATTGTTCCTTGGTAGCCATGCTGAGGGAGCGGGTGAGAAGGAAAGAGAAGAAGGCACAGAGAGATAAAAGATGGGAGAGATGGAGAAGAGACCACGACCGAAAGAAAGGTAGGAAATAAGGAATCAACCCGTAAGTGAATGCGACTGGTTTTCAGGAGCGAGCGAGGAAACGAAACTGTTTATTATACCAGAGCCCCCTTGCGCCATCTGCAGCGTAGACGCCCGCCGAGAAACAAATATAGGCCAGGCGATCAGAGCTGTCCGCGACATTTCATGCCCGCATCAGCTATGCCAGCCAGTCACGACTCCCGGCGGCTACGAGATGTCGTCGCCCTCGCTTGGAAGCTGGATGTGCTTCGTCGATGGCTCGAGCATGGGCCTGATTGGCGATGTTTTATTTTTGGTTGGCGCTTCGGGGGCCCACCGATCGCCCTGGTCGCCGGGAATAGATTGAGCGCCAAATTGGATAAGGGATATGCGCTGGAGACGGGACTTCTTGGCCAGTTGCGCAATCCAGTGGAACTGACGCTGCCCGTACTCAGGAGGTAGGGCATTGGAGACATTCCGGGCGGAGGAGAGGCCTCCGCGGGCGAGAGGTAGCTGTGGGTGGAACGTGGGAGCCAATTTGGGGAACCGTGAGAATGAGTGACTGCAAGGAGAGGTAGACGCGTAGATCTTATCATTGGGGCTGGCGTTGTATTAATACAACCTGGTATAATTCCACTGGACCTACCTGGATGGAAATATGTCCTCGACACTGCTCGGCCTAGTCGAAGGGTGGAGCATATTATCCTCTCCTCTCAACTTCTCATCTGGAGAGAAGAGAAGAAGAGACAAGGAAACGAAAGAAGGTCCGGATAGCGATGGAGAAAAGAAGCCCTTTATTCGGTCGAGAACTCTCTCGTTGCATGTTACAAATTTGTTGATGGTTTAACATAAGATTACCAGCCGGAAACGGATCTCAGACCCTCGACCGATGATGATGACCAAGCCCTCCATGAACCGACTTATCTACGTCGATTTCTTAGACGTAAGGCAGCAGCATGGAAAAGATGTACTCTGCCATCCAGCAGAATTTCATTTTTAGCTATAGAGCCATGTTCTTGGACGACCGATTGGAAATATCTGACGACACGTGACTCCATTCACAAGCCAACACGGCACGGGGTCGGCATTTGGATCCCGCGGGTTCCTCGGTTGCCGCCCATCACGAAGTTGAGATCATATATCAACATCTGGTGCATGGCGGCTCCAGGCTATTTTTTCCTGACATAAATCACCCACCGTAAATATGGCTCCAAAATCTGCAGTTAAGGGCTCTAAGGTAATGCATTCCTCCTTGATCAGCATTTATGATAAAAACCCTCCTTCGTGCAATCAATGCCGCATCCCCGTGCATAGCTTTCTCCACTCCCGCTGTGTTTGTGGGGTCGTTCTCTTCTGACTCCACAACGAGTGTTCGAGGCCCTGACACAATTGGGATAAGGCAATTTCATGATATTAAAGCTAATCTCTCGTAGTCTGTTTCTCAATCTTCTCGATCACCAGGTTCAGCACTGCGAAACATTACTCTCGTGCTGCTGCCTCTTTTGTCACTTGCTGGCGCATATACCACATTGGTTCTCTCAAAGGCCAATGGCACCCTCGACTTTATCACTGATGTTATAGCACAAGGCCTCCCTCTTCCTGGGACAAGCGATCCCCTCTTGCGGCAGTACACTGGAATTCAGGGTCTAGATACTCACCTGGCATCTCTGGTCACGTTTTTTGCTCCCGTCGTGGACATGAGCTCTAGTGACTTGACTCTGTCAGGCGGCTTTGGCCTTGGACAATTCGGAGCTGGCTGGGCTTTATTGACGCTCGAGAGCCTCAGAGCCGGAAATAGAGCGAGAATTGTTAGCTAGTATGAAGTTCACTTACTTCTTATTTGGGATGTACAAGCTTTTACTAACATTCTAAAGCATTGTTATTTTCGGATTGATCCTCCAGAATATCACTTTTGCGGTCACCATACCTATATATCTCCTGATACATCTCCTTACGTCACCAACTGCAAGCTCGTTCCCTGGAAAGTTTGCGAGCAGTGTCCTCGTTGTCAATTCTACAGACCTTAAGATTCTTCCTTTCTCGATTATTCTCGGATATATTGTTCCATCCGTCCTCATGGCGCTGCCAGCGCCGTCACTTGTGTCATCCACTGTGCACCAACAATTTATTGCGCTCTGGCAGCCCTTCCCCTTGTGGACGGCCCTAATACAGTGGACGGTCAAAGCTCTCTATAGTCTCTTTGTAAATGGTAACACCAACCAAGAGTCTTCTTTTGGAGCTTCTTATCTTAGCGCCGCTAAATATACTTACGGATTCGTCTTGGTATTCTGCATGATTACTCACTTGGCGGCATTTGCAATCGCAGTTCTCCCGCCCTCCACATTCGAGAACTCAACAGCAGAACTTATTCGACTCTCTCAGAGTGACATGTTTGGAGTATATGTGCCTAAACCACCTGTATTCGGACTCAAATTCCCTAGCTTTGCAGAGGGGGTCCAAAATTTCCTGGTCTGGGATCTGTACGTCGGCATGACTGCTGTTCTGCTTTGGGCCACTTTATTATATCGGAACGCAACGTCTGCAAACGCGAGCTGGTTATCCTGGCCAACGCTTGGGTTTAAGATATTGGCTTGGACGCTGTTTTCCGGACCAATGGGCGCGGCTACTATTCTGCTCTGGGAGAGAGATGCGATTGTCGGACAGAAAGTGAAGCAGGGTATATAATAGCGTTCCGGGTATCAACCTCGTATTGAAAGATACCAGTTATCGTTAGACTGAGGGAACCAACATTTCGCTACAGCTACAAAGGTCTAGATTAAGGTTTAGACTGAACCTTACTTTCTACTGGGTGACTTGCTGCCTAGATTAGTACTTCATATCAAGTTGATAAAATGTCCCGGCCAATATATAACAGAGCCAAAGCCTTTCAAAATATTCTGCAGGAACCAGCCGCCCATCAGAAAGTGCTACGGTTTGTGTATACTAGCAACCCAACGATTGATTCCAGCTTGATATTATCGGAACAGAAAGATAATAAACCCTTGGCGCTTATTGTTATTATATTGAAACTGACCAAGAGTCCGACATTGACCAGTTTATTATATGATTCTGGGGCCAAGGGGGGTACCCAACCGGCCGTCGGGTGCCACAGCTTAGGGGTTAATAAATAAGAAACGGCAGATCCTCTGGCATGCATGGTGCATTTGAGAATGTGACAACGTATGTGCCGTCTGACGTTGGTGAGCGTCTCAGCACCACACCCTCCAGCCACCTAGCTGGAAGAGGATGCCTTGGAGAGTGGCATACTGCATTTGGGCCACTCACTAATTTCGAAGAAGCTCCATCAAGAAAGCCGATCCCAGGCATTGTAGATATTTTACTCAGACTGGACTGGACTGGACGGGCTCTGGTTCCCCTTGTGTTCGGTTACAACCGCCTGGCGCCTACAGTCGTACAAGATAAGGATGTGCTCGCTAAAAAATCTGGAGCGGTATCATTCATCTCTCCGTCAAGTTTGTCTGCCGGGAACACGATGCTGAAGCGAATCATCTCAACCTCGCTCGAAAATCTTCCCAATCAAGGTCGCCGCCACGACCCATCCTCTACACTCATAGATTAGTCCCATTCCCTTCACTGGCGCCTCTCGGGACCTGCATATTCCGTCCCGCGCTGGCCCTACGTCTACAACACCCCACGTACGTGGTCCCGCCGTTGTATTCATAGAGGCGTCAGATCCAACCATACCGAGACTGACAACGCACCGCTGAAGTAATATCAAGGAAACTCGCAGCAGTATACGAGATCTCCGACCCAGAGAGGAGATAGCCACGGGCATTCCGCCTGCGACCCGACCGCGCAACGCGCCATGGAGGTATGAATTCTTTACTTGTGTCCCGAAAAAATGCGCCTGTACTTCCAACTGGGGCTGCTTATATCGGGCTTACATTGCACAACTTTGAAGTTGTTGCAGCCTGAAGTATCACGGCATAGCTGTGACAATTTACGAGGCAGCTCCCATCTAGTCAGCATGCCTTATCAATTTCCAGAACATGTAGCGCCTTTCCCTACCGCTCTCCTGCTCCTCTTGGCATTGGCTCTTCTACAAATCGTGCGGCCAATATCAAAGCCGAACCAAGTCGAGTCATTGCTGTCCAACTCTGAGCCATAATGGCGCCCGAGGAAACTCTGATAAGTGTCGGAATTGACATTAATCTAAAGCCTCGTAGAAGCTGGAGTAAAGTCCATATGCGCGTCGCTGCCTCAACCCGAGAACAAAAATTCCTGTACCCGTCTTTTCAATACGCGGGACACAGCGATACGGGTAGATGTTGTGCTAGCCAGAGCTGACATGATACTTATATCTTCAATTATCGAGAAGCGGTGTGGAGAGTAGCGACACACTTAGCGGCCACCGTCACTTTCAAAATATGATACTTGCTGTCCCACTGCCTTCAATAATTATAGCATGTTATATATGTTTTCAAACTCAAACTTTCTGCATTTGTTATGCCTCTACTCCATTCTGGGAGAAGGAGGACCAAGTTGGATCGAAAATACAATGGCCCTCCTCGTCAAGGCCCTGTTCGTCATATAAGTCCAGCCCAGCTAAATCTTGAACGTGTCTATGAACAGAACCGAGCCAATGTCCAAAAGCGAGATGCCACTAAGCTCCCTGAGCCAGCGCCTGGCCCGGCTGCGAAGGGTAAGCCGAGATTGTTGCTGATGGGTCAGAGGAGGTGAGTCGACATTCTAAGCTGCAGCACGATTCTAATAACCGTGAACTAGGAGTGGAAAATCATCAATATCTAGTGTGGTGTTTCACAAAATGCCTCCGAATGAGACCTTGTTCCTCGAATCAACGGCCCGAATCCAAAAGGATTCAATGCAGTTCGTATCAACCCTACGTCCCTGATGATAGCACTCTGACAGCGCAAGTTCTTTCATGGATTTCCAAGTTTGGGATTTTCCGGGTCAGGTGGATTTTATGGACCCATCATTCGACCTCGATGCCATCTTTGGCGAAATTGGTGCCTTGATCTGGGTCATCGATGCCCAGGATGAATACCTCGAGGCCATCAATCGGCTTAATAATACCATACTGAACCTCCAGCCTACGTATCCTAACATCAATATCGAAGTCTTCATACATAAAGTGGATGGTCTCTCTGATGACTATAAGTTGGACATCCAGAGGGACATCATGCAACGAATCCAAGATGAACTCTCAGACCATGGAGTCGAAAACGCCCCAATCAACTTTCACCTCACCTCCATCTACAACCACTCTATTTTTGAAGCGTTCAGCAAAGTCATCCAGAAGCTGATCCCGCACCTCCCTACCCTTGAAGCCCTCCTTAACGACCTCTGCCGGAGCTGTCGTTTCGAAAAGGCATACCTCTTTGATGTGCTGTCAAAGATCTACATCGCAACAGATCCATCTCCTGTGGACATGCCGTCATACGAGATCTGCAGTGATTACATTGATGTAATTGTCGATGTATCCGAGATCTACGGATGGGGTCGATCACCGGAATACATCACCTCTCTGGAAGGAGAACCATGGAACACGAAGATAGAGGATCAAGTGGCCTGTAAAGATGCGGAGAGCGCAATTGTCTTGACCGATATGAAGAGACCAATTATGCTGAGGGAGGTCAACAAGTACCTTGCTCTTGTGGCGGTTATGCGAGAGGGCAGCTTTGAGAGGATGCCATTGGTCACGTTGAATGTTGACACTACAGTGCAAGGCTTGGCGGAGGTCTTTGAAATTACGAAACAGAAAGAAGCGAGGGGATAAAGGCACTGGGAGTTGTGGAATGATCTGATGACTGAAATATGAGAAGGGCGGGATATACCAATGGCGTTTTGGGCCATAAATCATAGTTCCTGTCTGAGTAGGAAAGAAAGCAGGCAGTATGTGTCTACAAGTCGAGGAATGGCTTAATAGCACGGGGCTCAGATGAGGTCAAGTAAATAGAACCGGACTACATTGCTTCCGGCGTTTCCATCTACTTGGCTTTAGTGCCGTTTCGTCTAGTAGGCCAAATTACGATAATACTTGCTCTGATCTGTAAAATAGATGCCTTATAAGAGCATAGAACTATATTACATTTTACGGCCAGCAATACTGGCATGCCGCTAATAACAGTACAGGTGTCAGTTGTAATAATGACTGGGTATCAATCTCCGCCAAAGGGAAAGTTAAACTTCAACAATCCATTTAAACCTCCAACCCACCCATCATCTTCCTCCTCTCCGCTCTTGGCGCCCCTGGTAACACAAGGCACGCCACCTCGCCATTCTCCGCCCTGTTCAATGCTTTCTCCCTCAACTTGAACCTCCATACCTACACCAACCCCATGACTCCTTCTTCTCCCATCGATACTGACCTCCAACTCTCTGCCTCTATTCTTCTCGCTCAGCCTCAGTGTAATCGGGGTGTTCGCTGGTAGCACGAGCGGTCTGAAAGACAAACTCCGAGGACAGATTGGAGTCACTAGCAAGCTGTTGACTAGCGGATGGATAATGCTGCCCCCAGAGCTTAAACTGTACGCTGTGCTTCCCGTTGGCGTAGAGATAATCATTCCATCAGCAACAGCTTCCGTCAGGAACCTACCGCCGACAAACACCTCTATTATAGCCAAATGTGCTTCTTTACCCCGGTGAATTACAACCTCGTTCATAGCATGCACGTCCCCTTGCGCGCTCGCGGCCGTATTATCCCCTATCACGCGATTCCCGTAGGCGTCAAAGACCCCGACCTTCAGACGATTTCGGAGGAGGATTTTAGAACTTCTCGAAGGCCCCATGGATTTCCCTCGCACGCCGGACCATCCAGTTACCGTGCCCTCTCCTGCTTGCAAGTGGGGATGTTTATCGTCTGGGGCTAGAGGCGACGCAACATCTGCTCCAGACATGTATACTTCCCTGAATGCCCGCTTGTATTCCTCAAACTTCCACTCTCCTAGGAATCCAAGGCTGCCCATGCTGAAAGCCAGCACGGGAGGGACGTGGGATGTCGCGCTGAATAGTGATGCGGCGCGGAGGATCGTGCCATCACCTCCTAGCGTTGTGGTCATATCGACTTTCTCATATAGCGTACCGGCGGTCGTCGTTGTGTATATCGGGAAGTCGAATCCTTTATGGATCTGCGCGGCTACGCGGGGTTCAAATATGAGGGATACGTTCTCGTAGTTGGAATGTATGTGCCTGAGCGGTCAGCAGAGTTTTGAATATCGTAGTACGGGTCCTACTTTGCATATTCCATGAGAGAATCGCTGACTCCTGGTACGCGGTCCTTCTTTATCATAAGTACGTTCCGAGGAGGGGATGACCATTGCAGGGACAGCAGGTCACTCGTTGGAGATCCTACAGAGGTCAGAACAATTCCGCAATGGAGAGGGCTAGACAAACTGTGATATCTGGGAATGACTCTATCCTGCAGGGTCTCTATATCTTGGATTTCTGCCCGTCGGGATGTCGTGCTGAAGGCTCTCCGCCATATTCGATTCCCTCCTGATCTCAAGATCATTATGACCATGGGTTCGTAAGAGAGAAGCCAGCCCGTCCTGCTTTAACCCATAGAAGTGAACCGGCGTATCACAACGTATATTCGCTTGTGCGCAGGGCTGGACACACTGGCGTCATTGTTGAGGATCGGATGCCCGGAAAATCAAGGTTCCCTACACGGATGAAGCTCGTGGAAGCACGCGACGGCAAGGCTCAGCTCCCACGCACGCGAGCTGTCAGCCTGGCCCGATAAGCTCTTCTAGTTTCCACATCCACCCACTTCATTCCCTTCCGCACACAGCCGAGGCAGAGTCTATATTAGAGATGGCCGAAAGAGACTGACAGTAGTTCTTGCAAAGCACGACCTTGCCTCCTTTGTCCGAGCTATTCTTTGTACCTATTGCGAACCCCCACCACCGCCTTCGCCGTGCCCTCGCCGTCTGGCCCAACAAACGTCGGGTACGCAGAGCACCTGAAGTCTATAGAACTAGTTGCAAATGCTAATGCGGCTATCCGCAGAGAACTAATTACCATGGCGAATGATGTCCTTAGGCAGAGGCAAAAGACGGTGCAAGCAGAAATACTCAGCGATGGCGGAGAAAAGTCGGTCGAGAGACACCCTGGCGGCGAAGTAAAACATGGAGGGGGTATACAGCTTCTGCGCTTGCTTTTGTTCATGGTATATAACTTGGGTTCGTGTATTTCGTGAGTATCGCCCTCCCCTGTGTGATCCGAGCTTCCGCTGAGCAATATAGGATATATGCTACCCAGCTCCTTGGTTCTCCGCTATACTTCTACGACAAGAATCTCTTTTACGCTTACATGGCAATCACCAAGCAGTCCTTCGGAATTCTGGTTACAACTCTAACTCAGTGGTGGACTCCAACTGTCGTACGCATAAGTGGCGATGTCTCGGTAGCCGGACAGCTGCGGGTGACCCCAGATGGCAGGGTAGAATGCCGTTTCCCGGATAGAGTGGTCTTGATAGCAAACCATCAGGTACGTTCGCGGCCAGAGATCATAAATGATACTAAATATAGTAGTTATACTCTGACTGGGTATATCTCTGGTGGGTTGCGTACACGAACCAACCCAGAATGCATGGCCACATTTTCATCATTCTGAAGGAATCGTTGAAATATGTGCCAATCCTTGGATGGGGTATGATGTTTTACGGCTTCATCTTTATGTCTCGGAAAATGGCTAAAGACCAAGAGCGACTGGAGCATCGCCTAAAGAAATTAAAAGAGCGACATTCGGGACCCATGTCTGGCTCGGAGGGACTTGATCCTATGTGGCTTCTGATTTTCCCGGAGGGGACAAATGCTAGTGACAACGGCAGGGTCAAGAGCGCAGCATGGGCTAAGAAGGCCGGGATCAAGGATATGGATCATGTGCTCCTCCCTCGGAGTACTGGATCTTTCTTTTGTTTGAACGAGCTCAAAGGGACTGTGGATTACGTCTACGACTGTACCATGGCTTATGAGGGTATTCCGTACGTGAAATTACCTCTCAATCTGTGGACTTACTAACGAAATCAGGCGAGGCAAATTTGGCGAGGACTATTACACACTGAGGTCCATGTACTTTCAGGGCCAACCTCCTCCGTCCGTCAATATGTATTGGCGGAGATTTGCAGTTAAGGATATACCTCTCGATAATCAAGAGAAGTTCGATTTGTGGCTGCGAGAGAGGTGGTGCGAGAAGGATGGGTTTATGGAAGAGTATCTTACAACAGGTCGGTTTCCTGCCAGTGCAGAGGCGACAAGTGAGACTAAGGCAGACCAAAACGCTTATATTGAGACCGAAGTGAAGCTGGCGCACTGGTGGGACATGGGGAGTCTAGTTTTTGGTTGGGGAGTATTTGCATCGATTATATACGTTCTGGGGAAGGTTTGGAGTTGGATGGGTATAGGAAACAAATGGTGATACTAGCACAGGCGATATGCGATACCTGGGAGTAAACTACAAGGACCAAAGCTTGCCTTCTCTACTCCCCTCTAGTTAATTAAATAAAATCTTTGAAATAAAACCCTTGGATTTTAATAAAGATTGTTACTAAAGATTTTATTTTATTTTATGACCCTAATATTATATTGCGTATAATACCTCTATAAAAACAGAATTATAGTAATCTATGATATTACATCAATTCCGACTTCTGCGAACTCGATAAGTCCCCACCGGCGCCAAGATCCGCTAGCAATTTAAGCATAACGAGCACACCTCTGGGTTTATTACGTACTTAAAGAGCTGGGAAAGGCAGCCCCCCTCCAAGAAGGCCAAGATCAACGACCCAGACCTTGCAAAGCCCCCCTCACCACAATAGCAATGAAGATGGCCACCAACCCAGTGACCGATCCCGATTCCTTTGAATATTATTACTGGGGTCTTCGTGGTAATCCCCGACTGCTGGCCCGAAGCAGCAGTCAACCGTGGACGATCCCAAGGACCGAGGAAATTGGGTTCGATGGCAACTTCGAGAAAATTCGCAAGGTGATCTCGGTAGTTAGCCACCACCCTATCCGGGCAAAACTAGATCAAGGCCTGCGTCAAAATATACGACAAGTCTTGGCGTCCATGAAACCTTGTCGATGGATCTCAGTAGACTATGTACGTCTGGGATACGATCATGAAGTAGAGATAAACAACCCTGTCGTGGTTTGGGTTACCATCGAGGAGAATCAAGTGACATTAGTGGAGGCCCAGAGGATAGTAGATGTCATGGCGCAAGAATGTAGGAGGTACGTTATATAGTCCTTTCTACAACCGCCTGTATTCTTAGTTGTTATTAACTAACGCCTCTCTAGAGCTGGCTTACCCGACGTAGAGGTCGAGATGACCGAAGGGCGACGAACTACAAACGAGGACATAATTTGGGGTGAACAGTTTCCAATGCCAATCCAGTACCCATATATCGGTTCCTCTATTGCTAGAAAGGGTTCAGAAGGCGTTGGTAGCCTAGGCGGCTATGTCCAAATAGATGGCGAGATTATGGGCATCACTAATCACCGTGTGGCCTTTGAATCTCGTTTAGAAGCATTCCCAACCACCGAAGAGGAGTCTAGTCAGGTGGCCTATGAAATGCTTCAGCCAGCGGAGCGCGACCTCCTCGATCATATTACAAGCTACAAGGACGAACTTGACGAACTTATCAAAACGCAGATACAAAAAAAACCCACTAGTAGTCGCGAAGAGAAAATTAAGAAGTTCCAGTTACAGCTAGAGGAGTTAACGTCCTGGAGGCCTGAAATGTGTCTCCTTGGTAGTGTCTGGAAAACGTCTGGGGTACGAACGCGCAGCTCAGAGAAACCCCTTCGTTGTGGATTTAACTGGGCCTTGATTAAACTAGGCAATCCTTCGCGGTTCCCAGATCCCACGAACTTAGTCAATAAGGTAAAGATAGTTGCCTCTTGTATTAAGCTACAGACAGCGCTAACCGATATATAGACTCCCAAGTACAGAGACTTCAACTTGGCGCCAAGTCAGGTTGCCCTTGCTATGAAAGCGTCTGGCCAAAGCAAAATGAGATATGATCTGCCTAAGCACCTAAAGCGGGGTCTTACCTTTGAAGAAACCTTAAACCTCCAGGCTCGTGCAGAGGAGGAGAATAAGAAATATGTCGTGTGGAAGTTTGGACGGACAACCCACTATACCTTTGGCGTTATGTCTGGTATCTTGTCAGACTATATGTCTGATAGTGGTGTTCTTTCAGATGAGCTACTGGTGTTAGATATTGACGCGTCTCACTCGCGTACCTTCTCTGACAAAGGAGACTCTGGCTCGTTTGTCTGGGACTCTGATGGATATGTTTCTGGCATGTTTTGGGGTGGCAAAGAAAGGTCTTCTCAATATTATATAACGCCGGTTCAATATATTTTAGAGGATATCCGGCAAGTCTGCAATGCCAAGGAAGCGAGACTCGTTGTTAGGAGGGAAGACGAGACAGATGTCGTGTTTGGCCCACCAGAACGAAGGTCTCATGTGGGCCCAGTAATAGAGGTGGGCAGTTCTATGGGTTACTAGAAGCTCGAAGTAACGAAGTATATTTTACCCGGAAAATCAGAAGAAGACTAAACGCAGCTCCTCCTGAAAAGATATACCAAGTACATAATAGCTCACTAATATGGTCCTTGATTCGAGCCACGTTGCAACCCAGTCACCTACCCGTGAACCTCCGTTTAGTCACCTGACAGGGCATTGGAGGATTCGCCCACACGCATCTCTACAGTATAATGCCTCGAAGCTTACACTAGCTCAATTGAAGCAGATAATACTAGATGCCTAGAATGCAGTGTCAGACTCCTATATTGACATCCTTTATAACTCCTGGAGGGCGCGATGTCAGGCAGTTCTTGATGCATCGGTATTAGATTAGAAGCATAAAACCGAACTAGGAAGGCGGTGACCCTATCATAAAACACCATGAAATGCACTCGAAATAACGTTCAACAAGTCAAGCAATTTGATAACAGTCTTTATTCTGCATAATACATCTAAAATTTATAGGAGGCCAGGCTTGTATTTTGTCTCCTCCTCACAGCTGGAACTCTTTGAATTGCTCTGCCGTAAAGGCTGGCGCATCGACTTGCTCCTTTGGATCTAGGGATCTCTTGATGGCTTCCTCGACAATCGGATCTGTGGAGTTTTCAATGGTGACATCAAGATCTAGAGAGTTGTTATCCTCATTTGCACAGTCAGCGGTAAGTTCATCGTTTGTGTTGAGATTTGTCGCGAAATGCTTGCCGTCCTCGTACAGCTTCTGGAAGGTGGCGGCTGTACTTCGCTTTCTATTGAGCTCATTAATGAGCTTCTTCTCAAAATTCTCCCGGACTTTCACATCGGCCTTATAAGCCGAGGCCATAGCCTCAAGCTTGTCGATAAGGCGACTGTCTCGGGGCTGGGGGATCTTGCGGGACCATTCTGAACGATCTCTACTCTCAAGCTCCTCCTTGTCGGCCGGTAGAGCGTTAGGGAGGTCCTTGACGTCAATGATGTCTCCAAGTTCTAGAAGATCCATGATTAAGTAACAGAGCTTCCTTGCTCTGTATGGTCCGCCGAGAATACTGAGCTCACTGCGCCAGACGTCGATGTTACCTACTATGAAGAGGTAGCGCTGAGCCCGAGTCAAAGCAACATTCAGTCTGTTCCAGGTCTGCATGAATCCGACGGACGATCCATGGTTGGGGTTAGCAGCCGTGAGATCTAGGATGATGACAGCATTTTCTCCGCCTTGCATACTGTCAATTGTCAACACACTAGGGAATTTGGTGTAACCCATAGTGCTCATGTACAAGCGGATATGCTTCACTAGCTCCTCCTTTTGCTCATTGTATGGAGTAAGGATGGAGATCAAATTGACATCTAGGAACTTGCCACTTTGTTCAGCCTCCTCGAGAATACTAACCACAACGTCCACAAGTGCGACGACGTTGGCGAAGTTGACCGTGGATATCGAGTGGGGTGGGCAAGCAGATATGGCCCCTTCGACGTTGAAGAACAATCGTCGAATACTGCCAGATGACTTGCGACCGTAAAGTGGTTGTCGTCTGTTTCGGCGGTATGTCAAAGCGGCTTTCGAGTTCCACCAGGTTTCGATGGAGTTGTCCACTGCCTCCATCTCCTCATTAGGTTTCGCGGTATTATCGCCGCACCCGAGCCATTCGTACCCCAGAATTCCGGGAAGCAATGCAATATCTGGATGCATTCTGTAGTTGACCTTCAGTCGGAGAAGGGAAATGTTATCTTGTCCGAGAACACGTTCGAAGAGCGACAATCCTAACTGCGAAGCATACTCGTTGTGCAGTTTCGACTGGACGATTGGCTTCAACTGTTGATGGTCGCCAGTGAGAATGACCCACTGGGCATTCAAGGACAAAGGCACGCAGGTGTCATGTTCAGTGCCGAAGGCGCATTCGTCGATGATGAGTGCCTCGCATTTATATCCAATCTCTCGAAGTTGATCCGCATTGTTAGATGTAGTGACAACAATCTTGACAAGAGGATCCTTGAAAACTTCCTCAGCCGCGTCCCGACCCAGCTTCAAGAACTGCTTCTTCTCTTCCAGGGAAATCTTCGAGTTGGTGCGAAGATTATGATGGGTGTCGAGCCATTTATTTGCGTCGGCAGCTGTTTGAGGAGCCACTTTGCCTTTCTCAGCTATGTCGATGAAATGATCCTCAATAAGAGACCACAGCTGGTATTGCCTAAGGTCTTGCCTCAATGCGTTCACGCCATCGACACCCTCGTTGTACATATCCCGGACATCGGCCTCGACATTGGATTCTGCTTCATTATCAGGATACAACAATTGATCGGTTAAGGTCGCACTAGTGGGAAAGTGCACAATCTTGAACAAAGTCTTCGCTGCAGGGAACACAGCGTATAAACCCGCGAGTTCTCTAATAAGGGCCTTCAGTGTAGCCTCGCATGCCTTGTTTGTCGGCGCCGTAATGACTGTTCGATATCCCAGCAAAGCAAAGCAAAGAATGCTCATCACGTTGAGGCGTGTCTTTCCGGTCCCTGGCGGGCCTTGAACCTGGGTAAACATGTTGGTTCCCAAGAAAATGCTCGTCCAAGCCTCCGATTGTTCCGTATTCAGGGAAACGCTGTATGCCCAATCATTGAAACCATTCCAAATCTCTTCAGTCAACTCATTCGACTTCTCGTCGATAGGGGACTTGGCATCAATTAAGTCGGGAGCACCTTCACCAAGCATGAACCGATGTAGGTATTGAGCAAAGGTCTTCTCGTGAGCGCTCAAGGACTCGTTTTTATCTGCCCGGGCAATGAGGCCAATAGCCGCCAACTGTCGATCGGAGGGAACATGGTTTCTCTTCATTTCGAGCTGGATAGTGACACGATTGTTAAGTCTGAATTTCGCATCCGTGTCCTTATCTCTCTTGTCGAAGAACAGGGAAACAACAAAGGCTTTGGTAGTTTCCTTGCTAAGGACTTTGGCTCGGTACTCATATCCACTATAGACCTGACTATAGCCAGCCATTTCGACATCTTCCTTCCGTGGGGCCTCTTCGTCGACCATATCATCCTTTTCGACGATGAGTTCACCGGTATGGAGCTTCATCTTGGTATTGACAGCGAGGCTCGGCATGGCTAATTGTTCGCTATGTCGAAAAACGCTGACTTCGAGTTGGACGTATTGTCCCGAGCGACGGATGACCTTGGCTTCGTGATCGATACCGAATCTGAAGTATTTGTTGAGACAGATGTTCTTGTATTCGATCTCATGCATAAGAGCTGCGCTTAGGATTATCTCCCAGTGTCTACTGTTATCAAATTTTCGACGAGCAGCATGCGAAGCATACGTCTTTAACTCAGCGACACTAGTTAGGTCACTTGGCTTCGCCATCCAAGGTTGGTGAGAGAGCTTTCTTTCTGGGTCATCCAAGAACTTCTTAAATGCGTATCCCCCAGCGTTGTTGACCTCCTCATTGAAGAAGGGGCAGATATTCTTGTCCACGCAAAGGCGGACCCTGTGCCTCCAGTAATCATCCAATTCCTTTTGCACAGATGCTGTTTTTCGGACAAGGGTAAACACAGCATTGCTGTTCATTGCCTTTAGGACGTCCTGGACATCCGCAAGCTGCTTTTCGCGAACCTCCTTTTTGAGGCTAGCTTTTCTAATTCCCGCATGCATCTTGCCTCGAAGGACGAACTGAAGGCAGTTGATGCCGACGATTTCTGGATTTGGAGAAGCACCAAAGGCCGTCAGCTTCTCGGCCTCGTCATCCGAAAGATTCGGTGTCTGCAAGGCTTCGGCGAATGCCTTCTGGACATTGACGACATTCAATGAACTTCCGCAAACTGAAGATTCGTTGAAGACGTTGTCGCCGTGCTCCGCAAGGGTCTTGAGGCGGATGTTGCGAACTGTGATCCGAATCTCGACATCGCTCTTGGATAAGAGTATCCCGGGTGCTTGGCTGTCTAGGTCAATTCTGACGCGCCATCCCTCCCAAACTTGGGGCACGGTGAGGCTTTCGAGTTGAACGCCGGCCGAACCGACTCGCTGATATGTGACAAGATCACAGTTCTTCCGACCATTCCAGACCTTGTTGATGATCATGCCACCGGGGAAGTCCTGGCCTCGTGGTGCCGATTGGAGGTCGTGTGTCCAAGTGGACAGCTCTCTGAGAGCTTGTTGGACCGCTGCGTTTGTCTTTGCCTTCTTCGGATGTGGTTTTTGAGCCTGATCCTTCTTTGCGCGCTTTGTGCCCCGCAGCGGCTCTTGAGGCAGTGGCGCCTTGTTTGGATTCGCTCCCTTGGCAGATGAGGGTCCTGGTGTAGACATCTCGATTGGATTTTGCAGAATCTGCAAAAAGTATTTGTGAAATCGAAGCGGCTGTGACGGCCGTTCAGTAAGACTGCAAGTGTATTGCTACACAAGCTCTGCAATGAGTGCCTAAGACGAATCTAAGGCCTGCAATTGCAGGGAAAGAGGTATTCTTATAAATTGAAGTGGCTGTAACTGCCGTTCGGTAAGACGTTTGTATATGTATGGCCAAAGGCACTACATATACGATACCTACAACCCGAGGACGAATCCAGGAGCTGCAGGTGAAGAAAGGCCGGTCTATCGCAAGGGCTATTCAAAAAAATAGTTAGCCAGTGGTCTTCAGTATTTATTGATCATTTGAATAATAGGAATGGCTTACTTACTCAGTAAATGAGAATCCTTTGTACTCTGGATATGGTGGCCAAAATAAAGAAAGAAGTTTCTTTGAAAATATGTGCGGGGAGATATCTTCAGTGAAGCGAATTTTCGCGTTGTGTTTGTTGACGAAGTGAATCTTGGAAGGAGGACTCGATTATTTCTGGCGGGTTCTCTGGGTTTCCTTAACATGATTGGAAGGAATGTTAGTCTTTGGTATTCGATTACACCTGGATTCTAAACATCTTGTACAAATATTTTATATCTAGAATATCGTCACACTGGGAACAAAGCCTTATATTTTGAGAAGAGATCATTCCCATCTGGCTTGGATTCTTCAGCCATGGTGCAGCACTGAGCCAGTTAATGAGACTGCCTTAGCACTAGGATTTTTAAAGGATGCACGCAAGCTGCGCAAAGAAGTAGTTATTAAAATTCCAAGGAGAGAAGTGGGAGATGATCTATTCTATTCTAGGGCCTATGTATATACAATGCATTATCCTGATAGAGCATTTGTTCTCTTGACACGGGTCCAACGGCCCCTCTTTGCAATATTTGCAGCTATTTGGCTTAAGTCTCTCAACCCATCCCATTTGCTCCCTCTCGGTCTTCTGCCTCTATTTGGCTTGCAAAGCGCTTTAATAAAGAGAATGGAATCTTACTCATGTCCGATTTTGTTAATACGGGGGTTATCCGTTTGCTTCCATGTAAGCTACGTGATAATTCCAGCCGTCTTATTACTGGAATTACACACTGATTCACGATTGACTCTACACTTCACGAGAGCGGTGGTCAAATCCGTCTCTGCACACTCGACTTTTCAACGTTCAGCGGTGATTTTTTGACTTTCTCACCTAATTCTTCACCAAAGTCCTATTGAACTACACTTGAACGCAAGTACACCAGACACCATGCGGTCTGATGCTGACCCAGCAAATTCACGAGCCCTCGCAGCATGGGCAGACCTCAGCGAGAATGAAAAGCCGGCTGTTGGCCGAATTGTTAGCCTTACCAAGCGGACCCGCGAGCCTGATGCAGCAGCTGTCGGTGCCTCTACTACCAGTAATTACTACTCAGCTGCAATGGGTGGGTGGGATAGCCGTTGGCTCCTCAGGTTGGTACAATCTCTACTCTCAACGTGTCAGACTCATGCTTGGTCGTAGGCATATTCAGCCGCGATCTACCAGCTGTGGAGTCCCAGCTCGAGGAATTTGGCTCCTCAGCCAGAGAAGTGTACAAGGCGTTCCCTAACACGCCACGCAAGAGCAAGAAAACAACTGAGCAAATACTCGTACAACCCAGCGAACCGTTCGAGATGTTCCTATAACACCCCAAAAGTATGCGGCGCAAAAGAAGGGCAAACCAGCGTACTGTCCACCCGGTATTCAGCAAGCAACCGGGGTAATCACTTTTGACTATATCGACAAACAAGGCAAAATGGTATCACCGAATTACATAGAGTTTACTGGCGGTTGAAATGGGTTAACGAGTGATCAACTGGTTGAGTGCATTCTCCGCTATGACAATTCAGAATTCCGCATTATCATATCGAAGAATACACTCCACTCTTTGGGCGCTCGTCAAGCCTTCGTTGCCTTAATTGAAATCTATGTACTCTGCAGACGGCGTCCTGCCCTGTCTATCATTGAAGTCGAACGTAATTATGTCTGGTGGCGGCTGGAGTCCTAGTCGGCAGTATGCTAGCTGCCCCTTTCTTGCGAGCTGCATATTTCTATGGGGAAGTGGGTATATCTCGGATCGTCTCATGTAGTGTTCGATTAGAGCCACTGTTCTTCTGCGGTGCATTTGGCTAAGTCTTGTAAAATCTCTTTTGCAGATAAACTAAACTCTTTTAACTGTATATCGCCTACAGGCAAGTCGTGTTTGAAATGCCTAACGACTAAGCAAGAATCGGTAACGCTTAGGTTTGATAGAACTCCGATCTGTGGCTCAAACTCTCTAGGGTGGTGAAGCTCAACCGCAGCGTTTAAAAGGTGCACCGGCCTTTATTAAGGTCCATGTTGGTGGCACTGCGAAGTGTCTCAATTGGCTCTGGATAGATTCAGCAAGTCGGGCTGTCAACCAATCGTACATTGAGTTCTTTAATGGCCAGCCGCTAGAATCTTTTATTAAAGATGCCATTATCCAATATGATAGTGCAGAACTGCCTCGCCTCTGCCAATGGAACTCTAAACTCGCCGTCTATATCGTTCGCCGTCGAATCAAGAACTGGACAGAAAATGGTTATCCTTCAGCAGTAGGAGGAGAAGATGAGTTAATAGCACGGTTTGAGGAGATTGTACTGTGCCAGGATCTGCTTCCGATCTATGCACAACTTGCTCAGCAGGTTAAAGAAGATGGCGGGGACAATGGACTTACAGCCTCTACGCCTAGATTTACAGTTTCTTTGTAATTAGCAAGATTAGCTATTGCAATTTGTTTTTGCCAGGCATATAATTTCCAGCCTTTTTATTATCCAGGATAGAGTAAAAGAGGTGTGATATCACAATCTGTATCTGCAGCAATGCTACTCCAGTGCTAATGAGCTGCTGCTGTGCCTTGGAGCTGTGACCCGCAGCGCTGGCGATCATTCTGCCACCTCGCCCCTCTCCCTTGGAGTAACGCTTCGACTTTTGTAGATGGGCAAAGAAATTACCGTAACGCTCTAAGATGTAGAACTCTTCGGTTGCAGAATTCTTGTCATTGCTAAAAGGCCAAGGGCGGCTCTCAGGGGCAAGGAAAGGTAGCCGATTTTTGGCAGTGCGCAAATACAAGAAATTCACGTTTTTGCCAGCAAATAGTTAATAAGTCCAATGATATTTTTTGACTTTCGGGAATCAGTACATTCTTTAGAAATACACGTAAAGAGGTTACAAATTTTAGGAAGTCAGAGGGCCAAAAATAACGACTTAAGTAGGGTGACTTTTGGTGTTCTCGCGTACAAAGATCGGCCTAACGACTAAGCAAGAATCGGTAACGCTCAGGTCTGATAGAACTCCGATCTGTGGCTCCCACGGATACTCCCAACCATCTGATGCAGCGATGAGATAGCTCTCTCTGCCATAATAGCATCTATAGTAGCAGTATCTAGTTCACATGTTCATCTTACCAGGTGACCATACGGCCAATAACATATCGCTCAATCGCGGTAAGATGTCCCCACTCCGAAATTAATCGTTTATGATCCGGGTCGCTATAAAATCCCATGTCGGACAACATTTGTAGATGAAGACTTAAGGTTTAAGATCAGTCAGTATCATGTAGGAAAGTCAACGTGATAGTAGACGTCGCGTATAACGAAATAGAGTAAGTGATGCCAGAATAAGTTCAGTACTTACCTATTAGAAGGCGCGGGTACGCGATATTAGAGAGTGAGAGTGACGAGTTTGATGAAGCGTACGAGCTGTCATGGAAAGAACTATGAGTGATTAGCTGCTAGGCATTGCGATTTAGCTGGACCCTAGGTTATATATGGCAGAAGCTGAACCGTGTTCAATCCTTGTACATCGAGACAGCCTTCCCGCTGGGGAACACGAAGGGTTCTCAACTACCACCTAGGTAGTCGTGGGGCTTCCCACATCAGATTCCGCACCGAAAATCTCTCTCATCTCGCTGTTGTTATAGGCTAATATCCCCGTTCGAACATTACTCTCCAATCCTGCAAGGCCCTAGGTTGTCGTTCTGGCGGGCCGAATTCCACATTTGTTTCATCCTCTTTCCGTATGACGAGCTTCACGTCTTTGGCGCCGCAAACTTGACGGATATCTTCCAGGACATATTCCATAGGTGTTATGTAAGTAGCAACCGAATTTACTGGACCGCCCCATAACAAACCAGACACATATCCGTCAGAGTCCCAGACAAGTGATCCAGAGTCTCCCTTCCCTGAAAAGCCGTATTCTGCTACCATCGAGTCGTGGGGTACTATTGCTAGCTCATCTGTCACGATGCCACTAGTCGATAGATAGTTGGAATGGATAGTTGACAAGATGCCAAATGTAAAGTGAGTAGACCGACCGAATTTCCATACTACGAATTTTTTATCTTCTTCTTCAGTAGTATCTTGTTTGTAGAGTGTTTCCTCGAGCGTAAGATGCCGCTTTAAATAATTAGGCATTTGGACCATTTTTTTGTCTACCCCAGCAGCTTTCATAGCAGTTGGAAAATACCGTTGCTTCTTTGTTCTATAATAGCTCGCGTAGTCGGGGATCTATAGCTTATTAGTAGTAATTCTTACTAAATCATAATATGAAATATTCATAATCTTACCTCATTAACGAATCCATCAGGTTCTGAGAACCGCTCAGGGTTATCTAACCAAATTAAAGCCCAATCAAGCCTAAAACGGCGATTCTCGATACCTTCTCGAGCTCGTATGCCAGAACTTCTCCAAACAGTCCCTAGAACACATTTCTCTAGTGTCCATAACTCTAACTTGGCCAAGCTAGTACTAATACTCGACATTTCACTATTGTAAGCTGTGCTATTCTTGGCCGCCTGAAAGTCTTTAAGAGTCTGTAGGCGGATCTCGTGATCATCTTTTCGCTCTTCGAGATCACCTTCTGCTGGCTGCATAAAGTGGTATGACGCTCTGCTTATCTCCTCCCCCGCTGTAGGGAATGCCTCAAGACGGGAGTCTCCAAACGCCACTTGATGATTAGTTAGGCCCATGATGACGCCGTCGACTAAGACATAACCTCCAAGGGTGCCACGGCCGGTCAATACTTTCTCTTTTCGGGATATGGCGATAGACGAGCCAATAAGTGGATACAGCGTGGGATCTAGTATCGGTTGGTTAGCAGAGGGGTTGTCGAAGGCCATATCATCGTATTCTTGATCGGCGGACGCTGATGTCGACCGTTGTCCCTCCATTACCTCAACCTCTACATCAGGTAAATCAACCCTAAAAGCTATTAGATACGCGCCTAGGGAAGCAATGTAGCAATTCAAAAGGCAGGACGACAACTTACTTCTTACACTCCTCAGCTATGGCATCGACTACCCTTTGGGCTTCCGCTAGCGGCACTTCATCTTTGTCGACCGTAATTAAGGTAACAACTGGATTGTTCTGTGCAACCCCTTTTTCATAGCCGATTCGCAAGTAGTCCACTGAGATCCATTTGCGAGGGTTCATTGTGGCTAGTATACCGAGGATCGTGTCACGCAGGCCCGCATCTAACTTTTCGCGGAGAGAGTGATGCGTGACGACAAACACGGTCTTGGTACGTGGACTAGAGTTTGCAGTGACCTCGAACGAGGGCGCCATCCATGGCTGAGGGTTACTGCGTGCCAAGAGTTTAGGGCAGCCAGGCAGGCCATAGTAATAACCTTCAAACGCGGTAGGATCCGCTGCTGGGTTTGTGGCCATCTTTAATGCTGGTGGCAATGGACTTGGTGTTGTTGTGGCTGTCTGCACGGCGCTGTAAGTAGAGAAGATTGATAGCGCGCTAGATTCCCCTGAGCTTCTAGCCTCGCGGGCGCGTGTGGGATGCTGGAAGGAATGGGGCCTTTAGGAAGGGCAGAGTTATTGGTAAGAGAGGTCCACAGGAAACTCTTCCTCTAGGTGAGCAATATTAACAATTGGATGTTGGCGATAACAGTGGCAATCAGGAATAGTGCAGGAGATATAGACAGGGCGCAACTCAGGTAAGAGGGGAAGGGTTTGTCGGACTTGGGAGGCAAAGGAAAAGGGACTTACAAATGGTCGGGCGTGTAGTGGCAGAACATATTCAGTTATAAGGTCTCTGTAACAAGCCCGAAGAATAAAAGATGAGTGGATAAAGGAGCGGCAGCAGTATGTAGAGATTGAAAAGATCCTCATATAATTCATATGACTAATCCAGTTGGGAAATCATACTACCACTAGATATCTATCTATAACGAAGTGCGTTAGCTGCCTTCCTATGAAAAGTATTCTCTAGGTCTTTGAATTACAGCATTGTAGATTCCGACTAGCCTATAGCGGAATTGTAAGACCGCGTAATGTCTACATTATCTAGCGTTCATTGAGGTCCATAGCCTCGTCGAGTATATACGGTATGACTCTACATTTAGTAATTTAATTTACTATAAAGCGTATTGTGTGCTCTTACATGGGATTTACTACGTTTTCAGAATAAAATGATGTCGTAGCTAAGCATCGATAAGTAGATGAAAGTGGCCTTTTGTTTATTAATTCCCTGGGGGTTGTTTTAAGCCTGACAGGAAAAGCTCAATTCGGACCTGGAGAAGATTAATGACGGACCACCAACACTCTATCCCGGTAATCAGGCTTCGATTATACACGTAAATAACGAAAAGAAGGCTCTAAAACAGAGGCTGTGGTGCCTTGGATGAACGAATCCACATGCTACGGTGGCCCGTGGGCCATAGCTATCCTCGGGAGCGTAACGCATCTAGTATTGGGCTTGCATGATGGCATTCCTTTCCCCGGCAACCCGACACGGGAGGGTTCTTCTCGGTGTTTTCGAATGATTGATGACACCGTGTCGTATATGTCAACTGTATACAACTACTACACATGATGGTTCTCATTACATTGCAAATTCTCTAGTATTTTACGCCACTATCTCGATATACATTAATCGCATTCTTGATCCTGATTGTCACCACCCTTTACTATCGCGGTCCTATTCCTTTTATCACCATTGTGATTCTAGCCATTGACAAAATGAAACGATTCAAAAGATCGCGTAAGTTATTTATGCCAAAAAGGACTTGACTGACTATTGTAAGACTGACATCTATAAAGAAAACACTGAACACGATGTTCCGAGTTATATCACGGACGAGCAGGACAAGGAGCTGTTAGAAGAGGAGCTGTCAGACAAAGAACACGAGGCTCTGAGTTATAACACGGACGAGCAGGACAAGGAACTATTAGAAGAGGAGCTGCCAGACAAAGAACTAAAAGAGGATCCTTGGATAACCGCGCATAGAAAGAATCATGTTGAGAGTCGATTGTGTCGGCTTCCTGGAGAACTGATAAAGGAGATAATGACTCATCTTACGCCAAGTGCAATGTACCATTTTCGCCAGTCAAGCCGGATATTTATGTCGCTTTCTGGTGAACGGCGGTTTACAAAAATAATGGATCGCCTTTTCTCACAGCGCTGGGAACAGAATCCATTGAAGAGGACATGCTCGAGCGATAGTATTAAGCCCATATTACAAAATGACCTTCTCTGCAAACCTTGCCGAGAGTTCAGGAAATGTGGGGATCGGGATCTGGTACTTTCCGCATTCCAAGAGCAAATGTATTGCAGTGGTTGCTGCAGCCACCACCCTAGAATATTCTTCTCCGAAGCTCAGCGGGCTGTTGGAAAACACGAAAGGGTTTGTATTGGGAGAGAGGGACATATTCGGCTGTGTCAACATCAAGTCCTTACTTGGTCCGATATTGAAGAAGCAAGGCAGAGAAACACATCACTACTACGTTGCACAGACAGGTCACACAACTTAACTAATCAGCAGAGGGAACAAATGGGAACAAGTTCTGGCTCCTTGAATTGGGTAGAAGACAAAGTGTTTCCAAAAGTTATTCTCTACTGCCAATGGTCGGGCCCAAGGATTACTGAAGTTGACATTCAACTGGTCTGGCAATTCCTCCCTTTCACCCTGTCGCCAACCCCAAAGAAGCCTCTGACAATGATGTCGCTTCACGACAAGTTGAAGGCTGCTGCTGTCGATTCAACGCTTAGTCTCTGTCCACATGAGTCATTCAAGAACATCTCTATCATGCGGGCTTTTGATCCAAATCACTGTGCATGTCTCAGCTATGCGTTTAAAGGCTCGGATTTCACCTATCACCGTGTTTCTCCTCGAAGCCAGTGCGATCGATATAACTGTTGCGCATTTCGTGCCTGTGCCCACCTCAGCTATTACAAGAAGAAGATATTCCTCCCGACTGTTTCGCCATGCACCCAGCAAGGACAGGGTTATACGACTAAGTGTCCGTATTGCAATGGCCGTGACTTGGTCCAGCATCGGTCTGTATGTGCTGACTGCGAAACACAGTATGCTTGGTATAGAGAAGGGGAGCAGATCAAGTTACAAAGAGTATCTAAGACTACTGTTAAAACGCCCCTTGATGCTGAATGGCTACGGCTTCTTGACTCCAACTCCTTCGATTTCAAGGATGATTCTACGCGCCATTTATTGTGGTGTAGCAACCCTAGTTGCGCTATATCCCGCCGTGGAAACTCATGGATTGCCGTTATGCTAAGTACATTGGGGGTGGACTATAAACCTCAACAAAATTGGAGCGTATATATGTCGCCAGTAATGTAGTACTTTAAGAACATATTTAGGTTAATATATAAAGTATCTATATATACTATATCTTATACCCGAGTTTTTTGGACCGGACACTTTGGCGATCTAATACGCTCCTCTGTGTGCCGGGTTACCGTGAAGTCAAATATTTCAAACGAAGGGGAAGCCGGTTCCGTATGGGACTATATGACAGGATTACACAACTCGGAGGATAATTTGGACGATACGATTCTAGAGCCCAAATTGGATGCCAAATGTCGAAGAGCCCTTCGGTCCACAAATGCAGGTAAAAGCGGCCGCGAGACCAACAATCTTTGCTAAAATTCGCTCCTTGTTCTCGGAAGCAAGTCTTTCGCCGGGTTTGAAATACAAGAACCTGTCCTGTGAAACAAGAAGGCTAGCGATTGACCGCCTAATTCGCGCTACTGCAAAACCCGTAGCAGTATTCCAAGGATTAGCTGGTGGCGAATCACCTTGCGCCATTTCTGTAGTTGGGATCCGGATAATATTATGTTCCGGCACCCCACTACTCGGTACTGATTTGGGTCCTACATTTCTGCTTGCAGAGTAAGTCTCAGGAGCAAAATGGAGTACGATTCAAAGACCCGTAGGTTGATGCCACCTCAAAGTTGACCAGCTAATGGAGTATAGGACCTGCATTCACCTCTGACCAGACATCGTTCGCGTACATCAGTGCAAGAGATAGATGGCCCATCATTCTTGTAAGGCGGATGTCCTGTGAAATAAATTCCCGCTGATCGAACAGACTGGTGCCATTGATGATGCTCATAGAACGGTTACAAATGTCATAGAAGAGCTGAAGCGTGAAGAGGGGAAGAAGATTGTAGCGGAACTTGCCAAGCTTAAATATGAGCTTCAACATGACCGCAAGTTGATGTATATATCCCCGCCCTCCCTTATTGCGATAAATGTTAATGAGATAGACCCCTCCCCGATGATGGTCAACCAGATATTGCATCCTACAATAGAGAACTCGAACAATTAGGCACTCCTTCGTGGTTTAACGTTCCGTGGCTCTTCGCAGAATGCTATCTCTACAGGTATACTTCTTTCGGTCATGTACAAGACTTCTGATTAACCAAGGCCAGACGTGTAGCAGCGTTATTTTCTCTTTCCCAGCATTGGAAATCATATGATGTATTCGCGCGCCAAAAGATCTCGACTTTTCGGTCCTCCCGTCCAGCTGTACTCGAGCTGGCCGATAGATACCATGAGCTTGTTATACAAATGGGAGGCAAGGATACAAGGACCCAGGAAGAGGCTGACGAGGCAGAGAAGATCCTGTTTATGGAGATGTGCGAGATTTGTCTGTGGGGAAATGCCACGGACCTCTCTCTATTGACGTCACTTACATACGAGGACATCCAAAAGCTGCAAGGCTCAGAAGCGCGGAAAGCATCGGAGAAGAACATTCTCATCAATGATTTAGGTGCTGCATATGATTTCCTGAAAAAGGCAAAGAAGGAGGGCAGGGAAAGAAAAGTCGATATCGTGCTGGACAATGCTGGTTTCGAGCTGTATGTTGATTTAATCCTGGCCGGTTTCCTCTTATCGGCCGGGCTTGCGACCAGTGTTGTCTTGAACGCGAAGGCAATCCCATGGTTCGTTTCAGATGTCGTTCCAGCAGATTTTGCAGCTCTACTCAGTGCACTAGCGGACCCCCAAGGATTTTATTCTACTCCGTCAGATGACGACGTACTTACAGCCAAGACTCCGCAGCCATTGTCTCAGAAAGAGGTTGAAGACCTTTCTTTCTTATTCTCAAATTGGAGTGGGTTCCATGCCGAAGGCCAGCTGATACTTCGAAACAATCGTTTCTGGACCGAAGGTGGTAGCTACTGGAGATTGCCAGCTACCGCCCCGCAACTTTATGAAGATTTGAAGGAGAGCGAGCTGGTGATATTTAAGGGCGATTTGAATTACAGAAAATTGACCTGCGATGTATGTTCCCTCCCTCTTCGCACGATGAACATTTGCTGACTATGAAGGCTACATGGGATCCAACCACATCGTTCGTCGAGGCTATTGGGCCTTTAGGTCCTGGATCTGGCGTTAACGTTCTTGCTCTGCGCACATGTAAAGCAGATGTTGTTGTAGGCTTGAAACCCGGTGAAGATGAGAAGCTAAAGGCGATGGAAGGGGGTGGCGGTGATAATGGAGCTCGAAAGTGGGCGTGGAACGGAAAGTGGGCGGTGGTTTCTTTCTCTGCTGGCCGATGAGAGGAGCGGAGAGGTAGGGCGGTGATTGATAGACGAAGCACAATAGACGACAGCGGTCACTTCTAGAGACACGGGCATGAATCCAATGATGTTTTGCAGCAGGCTTGACTATCATATCATCCGGATCTGATTCATCGGCCGGAGACCGGTGACGCTCAAGATTTGTTACGGCTCTATTCCTGCTAGTCCCAGAAGGATTCTGCAGTCTGGTGTAGTCTGAATTGATGCCGTAGCGGGCAACTATCCATGGCACGAGAGTGATAACTTTTAGTCCGCATGGTTAGATTTGAGGATAGCGACGGAATCAGGCTACTTCTTTCCGCGTAGAAATAAGGAATACGGGCTGTATTTTGAACATGATTTCGTGGTTTGGTGTTTTCGAGGGTCTGACTCTCGGGGTCCCAGCTTAACTTATTGGTTGGACCCCGAAACACGAACACGAACACTCTGCACGTATAGTAAGTCGCGCGCTCCCCGCCTCCCAGCCACCTCACCTTCAGCCTTGCCATGGCTCGTGAATCATGCACACTGCCACGCTTGTAGATAGAAGTGCGCGATGTACTGACGATTTGTTCTAGCATTTGCTCTCACGTCTTGCTCCCCGACTAACCCAGAATGCCTTTCATACCGCACACCCCCGAATCCATCCTACCTCGTTCAGATTCAAAGAACCCAGCGGCCACCTGCCGCGGCCTCACTGCAAACGGTCGTCCCTGCCGGCGACCCGTTCGGAAGGCAGCACAATTTCCGTCCAGTTCAGGCCCTGAGGTATTTTGTTGGCAGCATAGGGACCAGCATGTTCAGGCATCTCCACAAGGACTGCAATCTACCTCCATTCGAGAGCGAACAAGTGTGGATTCCTTGGTGGCTCGTCTGGGTCTCTTGGAGGTTGAAAAGCGCAAATCTCGAAAACCTGTGTCGGACCCAGAGAAATTGAAGACGGGACAGAAGGACCCTCACCGGCCAAAGCCAAAACGACCTACATCGAGAAGCACTCTAGCACTTTTGTGCTGCATTGGAGACGTGGACCGTGGGAAAGCTCCACGGCCAGTCAAACCCAGTCCGCACAATGTCCCCAAATCTCGCATGCCCGACGAACAGCTGCACAGGCCGAAGATTGCTCGAGGCCCCTCGTCCCGCGAGCTACTCTCCCTCATACCGTCTTCCCTCTCTCCGCAAACGACAGCACTTCTTCTTGCGGAATTGGCCAAACCGGTCTCCGATTTCGATGAAGAGGGTTATATTTACATGTTTTGGCTCACGCCAGATTCTCTTCCTTCAACGCCGCCCTCGGAAGCAGCTCCATCTCTGCTGTCACCTCCAGAAACAAGTCGGCGGACTTCCGATGTGCTCAGCTCGTTCGCTTCCACCGCGGCAGATAAGAAGACCATTCTTCTCAAGATTGGACGGACGGGAAATGTTCAAAGGCGTTTAAATCAGTGGACACGCCAATGCGGATACAATCTATCTCTCATCCGCTACTACCCTTACCATCCATATCTCTCCTCAACTAGTGTTGATGCACCTACGACACCCAAGAAAGTCCCGAACGTGCACAAGGTCGAGAGATTGATCCATATTGAGCTAGCTAATAGACGAGCACTGGGAAGTGGGAGGTGTGCCAGATGCGGGAAAGAGCACCGGGAATGGTTCGAGGTTGAAGCTCGCAGGACGGGCGTAAAGGCGATCGATGAGGTGGTTCGAAGGTGGGTAGATTGGGCCGAGAGGTAGGGCTAATATCCAGAAATATCTGGGCAGTCACTCTGTTACCTGGTGCTCTGGTGATTGCAAGTTCGTAAATGATACCCTACACAGCGTTTTCAAATTTTCATAAAAATTGCGGCCCGTTATATTCCGTGTATGTGTGATGTTTTTGTCTTCGAACTACCCGTAACAAGTGGATCAGTTGGAGGTTAGATATTTACAAGCCCAGAAATGAGCAGATATTGCATAACTGATGTACAAGCTTATTGCACACTCCGAAATTCCACTACGCACGGTTATAAACTTTGGCCCTATTATAAATATGCGGTTTCCAAATGCTTCTGAATATCTCCGTGCTGCGGCGACAGTTCACTTCTAGACAAGCTTTTGGTCAGACACCTCACATACGAACGATATCAAGGGAAATATCAATAAATAGACGCCAACTAAAGAAATCCTTTCCTTGTCTACCGCTCGCTACCCAAAGAGACACCAAAAAAATATTTCCAAAAAAAATATTTACATACAACAATGGGAATTCGCTGGTGGTCACCCACCCAACTACTAATCCATCGATCTGAAGCTTGAGTATGGCAGAGCGGACGGGATGCCCTATATTCTTCAGTCTGTGGTCGTATGTGACAGGAATTGCCATATATTCAATTATATACCACAATAACGACGGCCTTCAATATACGCAGTGAGGATCGCCTCGCTGGTGCCTCTCGACAACACCATCTATGTTTAGGGTAAATTAACAATTCGTATATCCCTTCCTATTCGAACAAGGTTCCGTGTGACGCAAATCCAATAAGTTACCCAAACTCAAGAGGAATATTCAATCACGCGCAGATGTACAAGGCAGATATAGAACACTTTACGTATGAGATAGAAATGCGACAGAAGGGGTTGTGTTTACCAGATGGGGACACTTTATTAGCTTCCGCGTATTTGACATCCGACGGCAAGTATGACCACTACTAGGAGTCCCGTAGACTTGAATAAAATCCCAACGGGCCGGCATCCAATTTCGATGTCAATTCCAATTCCAACCTGCCAATCTACCGGAAAGATAATCCCAACCCCGTTGTCTGCTGCTGTTCTATACTAGATCTCACTGGTTTATGTTAGCTGAGTTCTGACGTCGAATGAAGAACCAGACTTACAGGTACAGTTTGTAGGCGCGTCCCATTCATCGTCAACTTCAGTCTCTTCAGGCACTCTCTCTTCGCATGAGACGAAAGGCACGATCGGGCTAGGGTAGCTCGATTCAGGCGGTCTCTTTTCATAGGAGTATCGATCCAACATATTTGCACGAGTGCGGAGCCTACCTCGACGATCCCCCTGTTGATATCTATCGAAGTCTCTCTCTTGAGTTGAAAGCCGACTTGACATGGCCAAGAGACCAGAGGTGTAGTGAGGAGAAGACAGGTCCCAACTATCTGTGCCGCTCACAAAATTGGTCCACTCAGCTCTGACTTCCTCATCTTTGAACACCTTATCAGTCTCGTCATCATCAGCCAGAATCTGATTGGAAAGACTGGACCGAGGTATAATCTTATCGAGAGACTCTCTGATCGCCCGCCTCCTCTTCGGTCTCAACTTCTTGTGGCGATCGTATTTGGCGAAAGTTTGACCGGCAAATTCCCATAGTGCGGCAGCTCGAAAGGGGCCAGCCGCACCCTTCTTTGCACCCTTTCCGCCACTGTCCATCCCGGGACCGACTGTCACTGAATATATCGGCATCGTGGTGTATTTCAGCGTGACTTGGACGGAACCATCTCCACGAGTAATGCTGATGAAAGGATTCACAGGCTTGAGTGCCTTCGCTCGAAATGACAGCTCGGGAGACAGTAGAAGTCGTCGATAGGCACGTGTCTTTAAATGTAAGGTAGAGTCCTCCTCTAAAGTTTGAAAGGTAGAATTGTATTTTATTCTTGGAGACTCGGGCAAAGGGGGAGACCCTGTAGTAGTGTTTATCGGTGCGGAAATATACACAATTGGAAAATTCGGAGCTGGAATGTCGGTGGGATGATAGAGAGCGGGGCTAGTCGTGATCATGTCATTTGTCATTAACATGGATGAAAAGGCGCCGAATGCTGGGTAACTTGGGACTCCAGCCGAATGAAGTGGAAGACTACCAAGGCTAACGGCTCTGCGAGGCACATAGCACTTTGCGTCTCCTCTGAGCCTTGAAGGCGTACTTCTAGACCGATGGCGAATATCTTGCTCAGGGATTTCCGTGGGTAGTATGACAGAACGATTTGAAATCGCAATAGAAGTATTGGATGGAGGCGATGAGATGAATGCACTATTCAAATAGTGACCGTGTTTCGCAGGGAGAGGAGGGATGGCATTAAAAGCTGTATTCGATACAGAATTGCCTTTGGATATTTGGCCCATGGTAGTGTCCCTTGCGCTGACTTCACGAAAGTCCAAGTATGCCTTTGTTTTGCAAGTCCCAGTCTCCAGGTCGATGATTTCCCACTCTGGCCTAATCCGCTTACATTGAGTGGTTGGTCCAATACTTACGACCGTTGGCGATACCATGCCAAGTGATGATCGAGATTGCAATATCCCAAGTCGAGAAGTAGAGATGGTGTAATGCAACGACGAGAGAGTGCGTACCAATTTGTAAGAACCAAGAGGGTTGAAGAAGGGCTAGAGAACTTCTCCTAGTGAATTGGTTTCGACTAGAAAGTGGTAGACGAAGGTGACAATCTATAGCGAATTGTGCGAGATGGGGTGTGAAGTAGCAGAATCGACAGTGGTTAGACTGCTACCCGCAGCCGACGTTGCAACTAAAGTGAATATCTCTCACCTTCGGCGGCCGCTGCTGATAACGAGATACTAAGGATTGGTCCACGATTTTCTCTTGTCAACGCTTTTGAAGTTAACTGACCTAGATACCTCCTACACAATTACTATGGTAGCTGGCTAAGCAGAAGATACCACTCTCTATCTTCTTAGTATTCTTACTTTGGATTCAAATTATTGAGACATAAAGTCAAGATTTGAAGAGAGTGAAACGCCTGGCTTGCTGAACCTTGTTTGACAGCCGCAAAGCTGCGGTCATTGCACTTGCATTTCTTCTTATGATACAAACGCCATTCGGTTATTGGAAATCTACCCTTATCCTTAATTGTTGTTCTTCCCAAACGCCTCAAATGCCATCGTTATTAGCCACTGTAAGTCTTCCCGCTTCACCTCTTCTGTCTCTTCTTATCCGGCTCATCTTCCTCCTCATCACTTAGTTCGGCATATTGTGTGGTTGGCTGTGTGCTCTTCCATGCATTTGTGAACAGAGGATCATTCTTTGCCAACTCGGCATACTTCAGTAGTGCCTCCCTGGGATCTTCGTCACGCATACTGCTCAATGGAATATTCTCATTTATGTGAGCCTCGTCAGGTTGGCTCTTCATAAAAGGTGTCACAAGCGGCGCCTGTGGTCTTCGAGGGTCGCGTGATCGACCGGAAGCAGTAAGACCTACAGTTGGATGTCGAGCTGCAAAGGAGGTAAGATTTCCTCCTGGGTTAGCTGCATCTCCAGCCATTCCAGCAGACTGATCTGTGGTGAAGTTTGGATCGTCATCCACATGCCTCTTCTTTGGAGCTCGAGACATTACGTCTACGGCCCCTCGTAAAGAGGTAGCAGGATTATAGAGAACATGAACTTCAGAATTGGCAGATCCCGTGACAATTTGATTCAGCTTGGGATGCCATTGGACCGTTATAAGCGGTGATCCGGCTGTTACTGGAGTGACAAGCTCTGGTTTGAGATTCCCGGGATTCAAAATATGGAGGTGACCCGTTGCCGATCCTGTTATGATGCTAGAGGATGTAGGGGAATACTTGATATTGGTAGAAGAATAATGATCCGATGTGGAAGGATGAGGTACTGTAACGACGGGCGTTTTGAACTTCCGAGTATCCCACAGCTTTATCGTATCATCGCCACCTCTAGTGATCACCATTCGACCATCCGAGCTAATATCAATCCCTCCTGTCCAGGTATCGGCTTTATGTGCGTTCCTGATATCTGCTGCAGGCCGTGAAAAGGGACCGTCGCCGCTCCACATGACAAGACTCCCATCCAGAGCAGCAGCAACAAGCATATTATTCCCTCCTTGTAAAGGGTGTCCCCAAGCTACGGCTGTCATTCTCGTCCTTCCAGCCGACCCTGCTGCTCTGGACTTGTGAACAATGACTTCCTTTTGACTCCTTCTGAAATTCACGTCCCATATCCGTAACGTGCTATCAGTACCTGCTGTGACGCAGATATTTCGATCGACAGGATTCCATGCGCCACTAGTGACTTCCGATATATGTCCCTTTGTATTGTTCATGTCTCTCAGGTACATATCGCCCTTTACAAATTCTGCTAGCACCTCCCCATCCCTATTCATGATCTTCGCTTGTGGATGTGCTGAAATGCAGAGGAATGTTCCCCCAGAAAGTGGATTAAATTCAACATGGTGGATAGGATGCGTTTCGGAGTTCGCTGAAGTCTTGGAGGCATTTGGGTCCACGCTCTTGAATGCCCGAAGTGTGGTTGGGGTCATGGAAGCAAAATCATGAAGCTTCAAAGTACAGTCTGTTGATCCCGTAATCAATCTCCCACCGGAAGGGTCTAAAGAAGTAGTCGTAACCGCGCGGTCGTGGGTCTTGAGGACCAGCTCGTGTGAGACGGGGAACTCATCGTCGTCAGATTCGTCGGAGTCGTCAGAGTCGTCAGAGTCATCAGAGTGGTTCGAGTCGTCCTCTTCATTGGATCCAGGATCCTTAGGAGTTGGATCTGGCGCGACTCTCTCCTTGCCATCCTTCAACTTCCTTGGCGGCTCTTCCACGGATCGTTTTGTTCGATTAATTTGTGCGGCAATGTCAGCTTGCTTTTCTCTCTTCCCGAAAGACTGAGGGAGAAACGCCCTCATAGGGTCCTCCTCTGCCAAGTCTGACACTTCTAACTCCAAATCCTCGTCGTCACTCATTTCGGAAAATTCCTGTCTAGAAGAGGTAACCATACGACGGAGGATTTGACCAGAGGTGGCGTTAAGTGGTTTCGGAGCTACGCGAGAATAGTCAAATCCCGAAATTTGAATCCAGGCGGAATGTCCTTTTATCAATCAGCACGCGTGCCATCTTTTCCACCTCACTACAACAACGATCGGCTGCTTTTCATTGCAGCCGCTGTCTACTGCCACTTGGCCATACTATCCGCAGAAGTGCCTGGAATTTCTGAAGTTGGAATGCAGACCGTTTCGCGTGGCATGAAATCGGCATTCTCTGCCTGAAAGGGTCAGTGCCATGTATCTTCTGAATACAGCGCTGGAGGTCGCGAAGACGACATCTTCGGGCGCCCTCTTGCTGAATCAAGCTTCGGCTCCCTCAGTTTTCCAATATGTCTTCTCTGAAGGCGATTCGCAACTGCAGCGTTGGTCGTCGTTGATCGGAATAGTTACTGCGATTGTTGGCAACATCCTTATATCCTTTGCCCTTAACATACAACGATATGCGCATATTAAATTGGACAAAGAATGGACTGCAAAGAGGGAGGATGCAAGAAATATAGCTAAGCGATCACAGATTGGCTATAACACAACGAGACAGAGTAACTCTAATGGAAATCATCAAGATATAGAGAATGGGCATGGAGAGGGCGAAGAGGACGACCCTTTGCAGATATCATTCCATTCAACAGACTCACGGCTATCTTCGCGCTCATACGATGACCAGAAGAACGATTCGAATTACCTGCAGTCACCATACTGGTGGGGAGGCATTGTATTAATGACACTCGGAGAGGCTGGCAATTTTCTCGCATACGGCTTTGCGCCAGCATCCATTGTATCTCCACTTGGCGTTGTTGCCTTGGTATCAAACTGCGTGATTGCGCCTATTATGCTGAAAGAGGACTTCCGAGTGCGTGACTTCTGGGGCGTTGTTACTGCCGTGGCTGGAGCAGTCACTGTCGTATTGAGCTCAAAGCAACAGGAGAAGAAGCTGGGTCCCCATGAAGTCTGGGATGCAATCACTACTACGGAGTTTGAAGTTTACATGGCTATCACTATAGTTCTAATTGCCATACTGGTATGGATTAGCCCAAAGTACGGCAACAGAACAATACTAATTGACTTGGGACTCGTTGGGTTGTTTGGTAGGTATTAAATCTGGTTATGGTGTCACAATTATTGACAATTTTAGGTGGATACACAGCTCTTTCAACAAAAGGATTGGCATCGATGCTCTCATACACCCTCTGGAGAGCCTTCACAACCCCAGTCACCTATGCACTTTTGGCCGTCCTCATTGTAACGGCTGTGATGCAAGTCAAATATGTCAACAATGCATTACGGCGATTCGATTCCACTCAAGTAATTCCAGTCCAATTCGTCATGTTCACGTTATCAGTTATTATAGGGAGTGCAATTTTATATCGTGATTTTGCGAAAGCTACGACCGACAACGTTGTGAAGTTTGTTGGAGGCTGTCTCCTCACTTTCTTTGGAGTCTATCTTATTACGAGTGGTAGATCCCGAACTGATCCTAATGAAGACGAGGAGTTGTCAGATGAGGAACGAGAAGAAAGAATAGGTCTCACAGAACAAGATCCGACGGGAGAGATCATTCCATACACCGATAGAATTCTGAAGAAGTCGTCGACAACGCGAGTAACAGCTTCCGTGAACGGCGACTTGACCAATGAGGAAATTGACGATGAAGAGTCACGAAGGTCCTCCCGTATTAGCTTTGCCGAACCCTCACCACTTCCGCAAACCCCAAGAATCCACTCCAACTCCCAATATCGGGCGTCACACCATATCACCACGCACGATAGCACTTCACCACACTCACCGAGAACGGAAGAAACGCCTCTTCTCAATAATCCTTGGACCGATGACGCCGACCTTGCTCTTCCCACCCAAGCAGAGTTGTCTTCAATTGAGCCCTCTAAGCCATCAACTTCGAGGCCATCTACTCAAGGGGAATCACTTTCCCATCTGGCACCCCAGCAAACTCCTCATCTACCACGGCATGACAAGTCGACCACGCTGGGGAGAAACTCCATATCGCGAATTATGCCAGGGCAATTAATATCCCCCCTCTCAGGCGGCTTAAGTGTAGTAGTGGCAGACTCCTTACGCCGAGGAGTTGATTCGCCATTAGGAAGCAAATCAATTAGGCGACACCGTGCAAGCGTTTCGCGGCCAAAGTCTGGCTTGCAAAAGATTTCGCACGGCAGTGCCGAGGCAGTTGATACTTTCGGGACGTCGACTCCCCGTGGTGGAAGCAGAGCGAATGAAGTGAGCCATTCACTGGATCTTGAGAGAGAAAATCGATCGACTGTGACCAGAGCACGGAGCTTGAGCACCACATTAGGCGATTTATTCAGGATAGGTGCCAGACCAGAGAGGCCTGATACAGGAAATGAAGAGGCAGGTCCTAGTGGATCGTGATATGTAACCGTTTGGCGTTTGGTTTAGCATGGCATTTGGCTGCATAGGACCGGGTGGTATTTATTGTAAAAATTGTAATAGTCTACATATTTATAATTAGCACCTTTGGTCGGGAGGATCGATTCGTTACTTCTCGTGGAAAGTATATAAGGGAGCGGAAATCGTCAAAAATTGGGAAGAATGAAGATGAAAGCACATTATCTAACCGTATAAATAGCCGCATTCAACCTATATTATCTATCCTAGTGTCAGCGACCACTTCAAGTTTTGGTAAAAGTAGCGTGCGTGTAACAACTAACTAGAAGGAATATAGGGAAAAAACAGGGGTTGAAGGATGCTCCAAAAAGAAGAGATTTTATGGAAAGTGAGGAGGTGCGTGCTCATCTAGGGACGGAAAAGCTTACAAATGAGGCAAGAAGGTATGATATCTACAATCTAAAGCAGAATGGAGCAGTGAAAGTACATCAAGAGACCGTGCATTGCCACGAGCATATATCCATGCACTGAGATGTCCTTAGTTGTAGAGAGAAGAGGTGGCGCTGCAGTTGTACGAAATGTACTCTTAGTCCCGTAGGCACTATCACAATACATCTATACTAGAGGTTGAAAATTCAACAGTTTTATTGAGCTACTCAACGTGTAAAGATTGTCCTGGCCGCAGGACGTGGGCCGAAGACTAGCGGCCTCAATCACCATCATCTTAATCTGCAGGGGAGCTTTCCTTACATCCGTCCTGTACCTTTTCTGCCGAGCTGGTCGTCGTCTTCTTCTGATGCATCATCCCCCGTGCAAGTAGCTATGGCAATAATTCACAGCGGCAATAAATAAAAGAGGCAAACCGACATCCTAAATGCAGCACAGCTCCTCGCCCCATCCTGTCACCCACATGCAATTTGTATGATAAGGACGGCAACTACAGCATTCGGATGGTTGCTGTGAACTGCACTATAACTGGCCATGAAGAGTCAGATTGCAATCTGGATCCTGGCTGGTAGTAAAACGTATGTTCTCTAGTTTTCTATGCGATGAATTTCGCAGGGTTATGAGAATTCCTAACGCCAGACCCCAATGCATATGCGTACAGTATGTACACGGCCCCTGCAATATAATACTCTATGCCTTTGCCATCTTCTCGTCAATCTCCTTCAACAGTCCCACTAGATCAGCCTCATTTCCTTCCATCTCTAGGCCCCGCCCAACCCACTCCTTCGCTTCTTCTAGCCGGCCCATTTCAAACAAGCATCTGCCCTTCCTCCACCAGGCCTTTGCGTTGCCGACCTTCTTGGCCTCCACGCTGGCCTCCGCATCCACCAAACCCTCCGGCCAGTTCTGTACTGCCATATGCGCCTGGGCTCGATTGGCGAATAGCCCGGCAACCTCATCTCTCACTAGCCCCTGGGGCTCCCACAGCGGTCGGGTCAGAGCCATCTGCAGCCCGAGGCTGTAGAATTTGATGGCTTCTTGGTGCTTGCCCTTGCGAAACTCTGCATTGCCGGACTCTCGCAGCTTGGTGATGTTGGCCGATCGCTTGGGGTTCACTGGCACCGGCGGTGGCGGGACGGGAGATTCGAGGGCGAGAAATGAGCGATGGAGATTATTCAGTGTCGCGAGTTCTTCTTGGAGACTGCGCGATTTGGAGCTGGAGGATATGGCTTTCGAAGTGGGATCGATATGTATGGGGAGGAGCGTGAAGCTATTAACGTCCTCCATGACGGAGAGGTAGAATAGAAGTGTTGTCGGTGTACGATTTGAGTGCTCCGGTTGTGTGAGGTGGGTATGAATATCTTCATCCCTCTGTCATTGCCAATGTCGCCAAAGATTTTGAGGACAGCTGTCGGACAAGGCTGAGTGGCGCTAGTCTTCTTTGGGAAGCGCTGCGGTTCCCCGCCAAGACTTCGACGTCAAGGCGGGCGATTTACGCCCATCACGGCCAGGCACCCTATTTGCGCGATCGTGTGTGGCCCAGTGACCACCTTCCAAGCATGCGGGTATACCTTGGCTTTGCACAGCCCTGATCTCGGTGTCCAGTCAGATTCCCACAGAGTCGACGGGCGCCTGACTTCTAGAATGACTGATCTTCCCTGCGCAGGACCTCAGCCCCGCGCCGGGAGCCGTGTATGACCTAACCTTTCACGAGTCATCAACAGGATCATATATTAATTATCCGTCGTGCCCCAGGTAGCGTTTCTCTCCGAGTTTAATCAGCTCGCATCAATCCAATCTTCCCTACAAGCCCATATGGTCAGTGTCTCTCTACACTGCTTACATACTCCCTTTCCGAATCCTCTACATCCAGGCACCGCGTCAACATGTGCGGCATCTTCTCAGCCATCTTCTTCGAGATTTACGAGCTCTGGGATCTGGTGCTATATGGACTGGGAGACCTCATGTCTAAATCAGGACTCTAAAGTCTGCAAACAAACTGCAAATACCTTGTGGCACAATCTGGACCAGCCAGTCACATGATGCTAGCTGCTACCTCCCGAGAGATCTCTATACTCCCTCAAACCAAAAGCACTCGCAACCCTGTCAACAACATGTGATAATTTTCATCACCCGCGCCTCGGTTTTGGCACGTGACCACTCATCATCACGTAGAGTGGCGACACGGTTCCAATTCGAGATATATATTGGACTACTGAACAAATTATGTACTCCCGAATTGGGTGCTTCGGTTTCGCAGGATGTAGTAATCTCTACATCCTTCCTGTTGGCTGATTTACCGGGAGCGCAGCGAATCTTGGATGTGTTTCGGTATTAGAAGGCGAACATCTTCGAATCACATCTGCGCAATCCAGTTCGATACCAGAACAGCTATCATGTACAAATAAATATCCTTTCGATTATAGCTACGCATTGTGCAATAGGTTTCTATAGCATCTATCCTTGTATTATACCAGACACCAGGCTCGAACACGAGGAAGGAAATATTTCCACTGTTTCAAATAATAATTTCAACATGAATTTAGCCAAGAGGTGTAGCGGGGGACCGGTCACGCTGAAAGGCGGTCAAGTCTAATTTTCATCGACTAAAGGCTAGATATCTAATACGCATTACTTGCATCATTTGTGGACCATCTGTGATATGGCGAGAAAGCTACCAGTCTGGCCCAGAGGTTCAAAACACGATAAAACAGATCTTATTTATTATGCCACTTGATTCATAGCTAGGTATCAAGATATAATCCCCGGATTGACGAAGTGGCGCCAGCTGGAACAGGCACGAGGAACTGATACCTCCTCTAGGATTGTATCACGTGAGACCGGCAGTTTGTACCCAGGTACATAGGCAGATAATCTGACCGGATCAGCTGTTACAAAATGTCTTAGAGGTCTCTCGTCAATGGTGGGAAGGTGGGATCACTGCAGTAATGGGGTAGCTGCTTGTCTGCAAGTGTAGCCGGAACTAGACAACGCCCCACCATTTTCGCCTTTTATTGATAATGTTTGTTACATTGCTATGCAGGCAGCTGCAGCTTTTTATGTAAAAGTGGGATTTACTTTTTCTAGACCTTCGGCACTTGGCTCTTGAGGTAAATCGAGTTATTTGGTCTTAGCTATAGAGCGCATAGTAGGGTAGGAGGAAACAGGAATCAATTGGAAGACGTGTCCGAGGCTCTTGTCTATCCTGGTATCTATAATAAAGTCTCTATCTCTATCGTGAAAAGGGGTGGGGGAATATCGTTCAAATGCCGGGATCTGGAAGCGCCCGGCTTGCTGATAATACATAACCTCCAGACTATTCGGTGGGTTTCTCCAGTTCGGACCTAGAACTATCCTGCGTCTCGTTCTCCGATGGGTCTCCCTGCTCGCCGAGCTTGGTCTCCGCATCAGCATCCACGAATCCGTATTTCCTGGCCATCTCCTCAACCTGTCTGTCGGTGAGATACGGCAGATCGAAGGAAGCCTTGACGTAAGAGATCTTCTCGAAATAGCCTTTGGCGAAGATGATGTCGATTTCTTCGAGGGAGCGTTTCTTCGTCTCAGGGTAATAGAAGTAGATGACAGGGATAAACAATGCGTTCACGGCTGCGAAGAAACAGTACGTTCCCCAATGGATGTTGGAGAGCATTACGGGGGTAACCATGACGATCAAGAAATTGAAAAGCCAGTTGCTGCACGTGGACACAGCGTTGGCACGGACACGCGTTCGGAGGGGGTTGATCTCGGCCGGGTAGAGCCATGGTAGAGGTAGCCATGTTGCGCCGAAAAAGGCGATGTATGTGAAGAGACCAACACCGGCACCCTTAGCCTGCGGTTTGGTGACTCCAGGCGGCACACCTATAAGACAGGCAAAAACAATGACCATAGACAAACATTGACCGACAGAGCCCCAGAGGAGGATTCTGCGTCGTCCAGCACGCTCGATGATGAACCAAGAGACGGTGGCAAAGATGGAGTAGACAATCATGTTTACTCCTCCTAACAGCAGGGCCAAGTTGTGAGTGGTGCCGATAGATTGCTCGAAGAGAATAGGGAAGTAGTAAATGACGGCATTACAGCCTCCCAATTGCTGGAAGAACTGGGATGAAGCGCCTAACATGAGTCGTCGGAAGTGCTGTGTCTTTCCACCGGTGAAGAGAGCCGAGAAAGGGGTCTTGACGCCTCCACTACTTGCTTGGATACTGTCCAAGATCAAGGTTTTCTGAAAGGTGACCTCTTCATCTTCTCTATCGAGTCCCCAGAGTGCAGCGATGACTGTCGTGGCCTCCTCATGACGGTCCTTGGTCAAGAGCCAGCGAGGGGATTCTGGGATCAGCATTGTACCAAAGATGAGGATGAGGCCGAAGACAATCTGGAAAGCAATGGGAAATCTCCAGGTGAGATCTGACGGGCCATAGGATGCGCCATAGTCAATCCAGTAAGCAATCAAGGTGCCAAAAGCGATGACACCACCCTCGATACAGATGAGCAGACCACGGTTTGTGGTGCGACTGCATTCGGCCTGGTATGTCGGGATAGTGGAGGTATTGATGCCATTGCCAATTCCGGTGATGGTACGGCCGATGATGAACTGCACGGTGGCCTTGTGTCCTTTGATCGATGTGACCTGGATAATGACGCCGAGAATCATGATAATACCACCAAGCATCATCTGCCGAAGTTAGCACACTGGGTTATCTAGCTGTTCCAAAACGCTTACCGCTCTCCTTCGACCCAGCCGGTCTCCGAAGGTCAAGATGAAGATGGCGCCGAGTAGACATCCCACCTCGTAGATGGCCGTTACGAAGCCCTGGTAAATACTGTCATCCTTCGTGTCAGGGAAGTAGGCGTTGAAGTCTGGAGCGCTAATAATGCCACTCATCACGCCCTGGTCGTAACCAAAGAGGAGGAATCCATTAGTAGCGATGGTCGAGACGAGGAGGCCCAGCGCTCGACCACTGAGGCCTGCAAACTTGGGCGCGCCCGGCGCGATTACCTCGGCGGTCATGGTTAGGGAGATGCTCCGGAGTCTTGATCAATATCTCGATTCTGGCCCAGCCAGACAGGGTAAACAAAATGGTGTCAAAGGGGAACAACAAATGGCCTCTTGTAGAAGGAGAGAGGGGTGGAATGATGGCGAACAAATTTTGTGGGTGCGCGGGGGGGTTTATATACTACAATTGCTGGAGAAATCGGGGGCGGGGAAGGTTTGGCCTTTGGATGATTGCCATCGCTCCTCAGGGATGGGGTGAGCGATACCCACAGCCGGCACCAACCCACATGCCTTCTTGCGGCGGTCCTCAGCCTGACAACGGGCCGGTCGAGGAAGGCGGCCATGAGTTTACAGCGGGCCGCATGATGTCATGATCCTCGGGGAGGGAGGGAAGCATGTGGGAGGGAAAGGGGCAGGGCCGCAGACATTGGCTGAAGGGACGATGTGGATTGCGGGTAGGGACTGGGGAGAAGTCGGGGGTGTCGGGGAGATTAGGAAGACGGGCGCAAGAGGGGTGGAGGGGCAGAGGGAGCAGAGCGGGTCGGGGGAGAAGAGCAGAAAAAGCAGAGGAAAAGGTGCTGAGGAGGCGTAAAAAGATGGAGGGAAGAGAGGGAGGGAGAAAATCCTGAAGGGACGATCAGGTAGCTGAGGTCTCGTTCCAGCCAATCGCTCCTTCGGCTCTTGGGTTCGGCCCCGCCGCCCCCTGCACGGTAATTGTGGGCAGAACGCCACATCCAGGAAACTGTGCCGAGCAGGGCGGCAGGTCTGCCGACCGTCCTGGCAACCAAGTGCTTGTACACTACACAACGACCAGCCTGGGCGGAGATGCGCTTCGTCAGTCTTCCCTGTTCTCAATGGCGCTGCTGCATGCTAAGTGGATGTCGATGGCAGCAGGGACGGCGCATTCCTCCACGCGAGCAATCTTCCTCGTCTTCCGATCTGACTATGCTATGCCGATACCTGCTCTATCTAGCAAGACACCTCCGAGGGCATCTCAGCCTGCATGCATGAGGCGGTGCGATGCTGTGAGCTGAGGAGCAGAGTGGTTCGAAGGGAAGGGGGGGGGGGTGATTTTCTTGTGCGCGAGTCTTGGCGGATGGCATCGCGTGCCAGCCATGTGAAGACGATGGTTGGGGAGCAGAGGACCTTAGGCTGGGTAAAGGCGGGGCTCAGTACTCCGTATGAATTCAGGATATGCTGTAATGGGATCGGATCCTTCCGTAGTAAAGGATCCCACCTAGATGACTTGAGAGGCCAACCGTCCGCTGCACCAGCCCACAATTCCCCATGTCCGAAGTGTGGATGATGGCGTACCGTAATCAGCAAATTCTCGACGGTGGCATGAGTGAGGAGTGACACTGAGCGGCTCGGCCATCATTCCTTGACTAAAACGTCTTTCTTGGCAGGTAACGTTCATCCCTGCGTGCTGAAAAACCCTCCGTGTCAAAAAGTGCATGGTTTGGAGGTCTTAAATTTCCACCACATAAATATACTCCCCCCACCCTTCCCCCCCGGTTTAATTGTATATACTCCACATATTTTACCACTAAATCCTCCCTTATTTTAAGTATATTTTATGGTATTTTATAATATTTTAGGTCACCGCCTTCCAAATTCAGTGATAATATTAATAACTACAAGTAATCTAGTATCGAGTAGGACCACGCACCTCTGCGCCTGCGCTCCAGACAATGCTAAATTACAAATTGGCTGCCCTCATCACCTTAGTACAAAGGGAGGTTCGGAACCAATAAGCCACATAATGCTCAAGACATGTACTGTGGCAAGATGGCACTCATGATAGTAAAATGGTCAAATAGATTAATACTTGATAGAGACGGGGGGGCCGAAATGTAGACATCTTTGCACTTGCTAGACAAAGGGTCTACAGCAGACTTTTGATATATGTCTGATATTTCTGCATCAAAAGCTCTCAATTCTGCGCACTCATATCCTAAACCAGTCGCTTCTCTTCTATAAACTCCTCCAGAATCTTATTGACTTCATCCGCCTTCTCTAACTGCAACCAATGCCCACCATTCACATTCTCAACTTTGAGATCGGGGACGAAGGGCCGCATCTGCTCCGGAAAATTGATCGCGACAGAGATGATGTAACCGGTAGAGGCTATTAGCAAAGTTGGGTGTGTTAAGGTGTGGGCGGGCGTGGGGATTTCTGTATTGCATATTAGTAGGACACGGAAATTGTAGATAATAGAGAACAAGTTTCAGGCGAAGAGATTGAATGGGAAAGAAATGGAGACACAAGGTACAGAGGGAAGTAGTACATACTCTTTTCATCTTCCTCATTGATATTACGCAGACCAGCCCTATACCAGTTGATCGCAGGGCCATAGCCACCTTGCTCGAGGGAGAAGGCGTGTTGATAATGTTTATGGTCCTGTTCCATGTAAGCTTATTTAGAAACCCCATGCATCACAGCTAGAAATTTTACTTCTGATGTCAGATAGGCTGGCAAATCCGCAGTCATGCCCTCGGTCAACCAAGTGCGGAGACCGCCTGGGGTTCCCTTGTATTTCTTGTTGATCTCGTTGTCTGTGGCGAAGTAGAGCGATTCCACCGATTCGGACTGCAGTGATCAATGATTGGCAAGTCAGAATTTACAGAGTGTGGAAGGAACTTACATGTTCATCTAGGAGCTTCGCAGCATCCTCTTCGTTAAAAAATAGGAAATACCCGAAGATTGAAAAACCAAGCTTGGCCTGCACCGAGCTATTGATATGTTGTATCACCGCGGGCGTGAGGCTTTGGCCAGGAGCACCGTATCCATGGTCGATGAAGGCATAGGCCGAAAAGCGCTCTGGGTGATAGTTCGCTAGGCGTGACAAAAGGAAAGATCCCCTTGTGGAAGAAGCGTTAGCATAATTGCATGCTAACTCGGCACACCTTCTGACTCTCCTTTCGTTTCCAAACCAAATGAATGTGACAACTGGCAGAAAGACAGAATGAATCGCAAAATATACCAATCATGCGCCACGCCCACCACCACTCCAACGCCCTCTGAGACCATGATCTCAACAATGTCACTCGCCATACCTTTACCCCTATACATCTCTAACTCGCTCGGCTTCGACGTCTCCCCGAACCCAAGCAAGTCCGGAGCTAGGATACCATAACCCTTTGCTACGAAGAAAGATATCTGATGACGCCAGTCGTGCGAGGTGGAGGGAAAGCCGTGTAGGAAGAGAATGTATTGAGTGTTGGGGGATTGGGGTGGGATATGGATGTAAGAGTAGGTGAGTGCGCGTGCGGTGGTGTAGGTTGTGTGAGGGTAGGCCATGGTTGATTATACTTATTGGGTGGAATGTGAATTATTATACGATGAGTTTCTGACGAAGGTGAGGGGGAGACTGACTTATATAGATTTAGTCCAGTAGATAAAGAGTCTAAGACTCTGAAAGCAACTCACTCTCTTGACGACCAGATCATTCTAGATAAGTACTGGCATGCCAGTCATAGAGAGGCTAAGCCTATTACAGGCCCACTCCGCCTACAGATATTGGCTCCAGCGTAACATGGCAGAACACCGACATAATGACAAGCATGGGCTTCTATGCGCTTTTTAACGATTGATTTGTGGATATTTCTTGGCCTAACAAGGCTGTAGTGTGATATTGACCCCCCCGCCCCCTTTTGGTGTGCTCTAAAGACTGCGATTGGTTGTAGTGTCTTCCGACGTCTTGCTGTACTGTAATACGAATACTTGTATAGGAAGTACATAGATGTTTTTGCGTTACCTACATTAGGTTGTGTATAGCGTTGCAACTCTTGATCATGTGCTGGGTATTTTCGGGTTGTTTTTTATCGCACTGTAAGAGGTCCTTTGTCTACAAGCCGGCCTGAACTAACATCTCCTTCATTGAATAAAAATTATCTATTCATTCATTGTTGCTGCTCGACTGAAGTGCCATAGAGTAATTGACTTGAGCAGTGAGCTGAAACATAGCACTGGCAAGTAGATCATATGTAGTAGATAAACTGCTAATCTGGCAGTTCGGTCCAGCCTGAGTAGAAACCGCGAGTGTCCTATCGGGCTTTGTATAGAGGTTCTCAAGCATGGCACATCCAGCCTGGACATGCATCCCGACCCGGCTATCGAGTCCTAGGAGAAACTCAATATAGCTGAAGACAACGCTCGCTAAGACGGCAACCTCTAGACTTTGGGAAGATTCATCAAGCCGACAGCGGAGATCCTGGATGGCCATGTTATAATGTCGAATTGAGAACGCGATCACCCGGGGTGTTTGCCATATGTCAGGATGGTAACGGTTGCTGGTCAAGGCCCCGATTGCTAGGGCCGCATGATGCAATGCTGGTTCGGCAAGAGTGCCCTGAAGGATAATGTTTTCCCATGCGGGGAGCTCGAAAAATAAAGAGAATTCCCCAGCACAAATGACTTGGAAGTACTCCATGTGCTCATGTTCGCCGTCTAGTAAAGGCCTGGCAGAAGGGTATCGCAGACTACGGATGGGCAGAGTCATCGCGTTCTGCGGTGCCTTAGAGGGAGACGACGAGACGAAGTCACATTTCCAGCCCACTCTAATACAGGCTGAGCAAGCTGGCCTGGCCTCATCGCACTTCTTATGCCTGGTTCTACAGTACTGCAAGATTGACAAGCTGATTCAACTAGTTACGGGCGGAGCCCACTTACTTGCATGTCAAACATCCCGTGCTGACTTTCCGAACCCCCCGAGCGCCAAGGCGTGATTTTTTTGCCATTACTGGACCGTTACTATGGTGATTTGAATCATGACGAAGGATTTCCCTGCGTGTCCGTTGAAGTAGAGGATTGAGATCTAGGAGAATGTTACGAGTGGGGGAGAAATACGCTTAAGCTGACGCTAAGACTAAGGGCCACCTTTGGCCGTCATGATTGGCTGAGGCGTAAGTTGATGCACGGTGATGTCGGTTGGATGATAGCGGGTCCTCCTAAAATGAGTTTGTCATCCGCCGCACCTTCGAGCGCCTAATTGTAATTCCTAGCTAAATAAATAGTTAAAGTTTTATCGTATTACTGTAATATGCACCCAGCTGAGCGGCAATAGCACCCTCTGCATCGCTATGCACTGCAGGCGCACAAGACCTGCCAATTGCTCGGGCTTACCACAAGATATTCGAAATGTACGCTCGATTAAGCCATGATTTGTTCTTGTCGCTAAGGGGGAAGTTGAAGGAACAGGAACGTGGATAATAGAAATCTAGGATCTCAAAACTACTTAATGGTGTCTGAGCTTCTATATTTTTCGAATGATCTTACTTAACACCTAGGGCAAACGTTTATTTCAATCCAGTTGATCTTTATGCCTAATCTTGGTTGAAATTACGGCGTATATATTATGGGACCGTGTGGGGTTTGTTGGCTTGCTTGGATTCCAGATACTGACCCGTGTGGCGAATCTGTGCGTGACAGCCGCCATTCTTGACGACTTATAGCATAGTAGTAAGGCCCTAAAGCTCGGGTCAAACGCTCTTATAAGTATTAGAAGTACTGAGATCTCTGCGATAGAGCTGTGGTAGAAGAACTCTATTACGCTTTAAAATGAGACACTTTGAAAATTAGGCATGAGGACGAAAATGTGAACGTGGTAGGAAGGGTTTAAAGTATTTAGGGGTGCCTACAGAACACGACTTACGAAGAAATATACGAGATTTTAAAGTATACATAGATTTTAAGATGCTTAAAGTCAAAGAACCTGTCATTTTTTCGGCACGCAGGGATAGACGTTAGAAACCTTCGCACTGTCTGTTTCATATTAGGCGACGGAAAGGTTGTAGAGACCTCTTCGAAAGGAAGAAGTCTTTCCGACGGTTTCCCACGTGTACCTCCACTAAAACTCCACACTCAACAAACCTGCAACTCCACCGTGTGACAGCACAAACTCCTGCAGCTGTCATCTTCGCGCGAGAAATGGGTAGGAGCACGCCGCTATCATGGGCGTGCCGATCTCCATTCCGACCTCCAGGGCATCAAGCCCTTCTTGAGTTATAGTATGACGAGTGTAGGCGGACTGCGAATTTCCTGCCCATCTTTGCTGTCTGCCTCGGGAAGCTATTCATCGAGCTCCGCAGACAGCTCTATAGAGATGCCGTCTAATTGGCTCGGGGCTCTGGAGATCAAAGATCTGAAGAAGGAATCAGGAGTCAGTCCTGTGTTGCAGGTCCTGTAGGGCGGGATCTAGGTTGTTGATAGTGCAGGAAAGTTTCCCGAGTAGATGCTGTCTGAAGTCGTCGTAGAGCCATTTAGAGGCAACCTCTTCCAAGGGGGTTATAACAGTATCTCTAAGAGAAGGTCCCGCTTCATAAAATCTGCTTCACTCGTCTTCGCTTTAGGCGGTTGCCATTCCAAAGTATGCCCCTTGATCAGTCGGTCCTTACAATGCTTTACTAGATGTATGCCAGAGTAAGTAGTCGAGATTGGCTCTTCGAGTGTCGATGCACATGTGGTACTAGCGGCTATCTCTTAAGGGCTTCCGGCTGCGAGCGAAGAAAATATCATTTTATTTGTAGATCCATAGAGCTGGGCATGTTAGACACATCTCAAAGGAAGTTCCACTTGTGCAGATGATAGTTAGTCAAATATGTTAAGTCCAACGCAAAACGAGCTGTAGGAAATAGGTCAGGCTATGACTATATAGCACGGTGACTAAGATAGTCGACTTGACTTAACTTCTTAAAAGGACCAATGTTAACAAATTGCACCGCGGATAATGGTACAGTCTGTCTTTGTCGGGCCCGAAATAGAAGAGTCATATAGGCCAGTATTTGCGTTGCAGAGAAACATCCAATCATTTTATCCTGGAAATGTCTATTAGGCCAGGGAGAGCCAATTGGTCACTCGATCCGGCGAAACCGAGGACATATCGCGACAATTCTATATGTACATATTTTGCTTCCATTTCAGTCACTGTCAGTGATGCCCGTCTCCATGGCCATCCCCGTGATGGTCCTCGTTGAGAAAGAGATATTCATAGCCGCAATAAACTGCAAATGCCACCGTCGCGATGCCCAGGCCGGGGAAGCTGCCTTTGAATCGATTCCATCGCGTGAATGGTCCCGTGTATCGCCACGCCTCTCTATATTGACAAGTCAGCCACCAGCCATGCTTCTAGCCTTCTGGATCGAGCCCTCACGCTCTCGCCCATGGGTCCTTTGCAGGTGAACCAGATGATGCTGCGAATGCTTTCGGGTCGAAGCCGGTGAGATTCTGGCGAGGAGTTCGCCGAACGCTAGAGTAATGAGGTCAGTAATTACTGCACAGTAATTGCAAGACATCAATTGGTCCGACGTACCTTGTCAGACGCATCTTGAAGGGGTTGGTCTCCAAAGACTGCCTTCTCAAATATGGTTGAAGCCTTCGGATAATCGAAGCTGGACGGAGGTTGTAGCTAGCGCGCTTACATAATGAAGCTTCGATATCTGAGGAGCCAGACGACGCCCAAGCTTTTCAACAAATCGGCGAAGTCAAAGACCTGACAGCACTTGAATCAGATCAAACACAGATATACTGAACTGATCCCCAGCCTCTAGGGGCTACTTTACAGGTCCGACCCGAAACTCCAAGTACGTGCGGTAAGCTGCGCTCATGAAAACCGTACACCTGCCTCGATCTCTCTGGACAACCACATATAGAATATAACATCGAAATGCCACCGCCGATGCAGCGCTTCGGCGCGACACCTAATAGTCTCGCATCGCACTACCAGCAATATCCAGGCCATTCCCAAGCTGCTGGCCTGCCTCCTCCTTCTCTTGCATCCAACCCAGGCTTCATGAATGCAAACTCCATGTCAAATCCTTTCGCAGTCAATGGCAATGCTTTGAGCATATCTGGCGTATTTGGTGGTTCCGGGTTGGGTATGCCCGGTGGAACTGGGCTCGCAAGCCAGGCTGCCCAGATGAGCTTCGCAGGGGCGAACCTCCAGCAGCAAATGCACAATGGGATGGGCGAGCCCGTGACTCGGGGTATGACAAGTAAGGGCAGGATAAGAGAGGTATGGAAAGGAAACCTGCACGAGGAGATGGCTATATTGAGGCACCTCGTGGACAAGTACCCGTATATTGCCATGGTAAGAGATACGGCTTTGTGAAGGAGCTGTGGACAGCAATTGACAAGATATTAGGATACGGAGTTTCCAGGTCTTGTTGCGCGCCCGATGGGAGCATTCCGAGGGAAGAGTGATTACCATTATCAGTGCTTAAGATGCAATGTCGACTTGCTCAAGATCATACAGCTTGGGATTACCCTCTTCTCGGAGGACGGCGAACCTCCTCCGCCAACATACCAGTCTTCAGACCCTGACACAAACGTTCCCGGTTCTCGGAAATATGGTGGGGGAATTATTCAACTGCCGTGCACTTGGCAATTTAACTTTAAATTCTCGCTGAAGGAAGACATGTATTCTGAGGTATCCATAGAGGCATTAAGACAAGCTGGCGTGGACTTTCCCAGTCTTGAAACAGACGGAATCGATCCATTCGACTTTGGGTCTCTTCTGATCAGCTCCGGCCTTGTCTGCGATGAAGATGTCCGCTGGATATCCTTCCATGGTGGCTATGATTTCGGCTATCTTACGAAGCTTCTCATATGCGATCCTCTGCCCGATGACGAGAAGGAATTTGACATGCTCATGAAGAAGTGGTTCCCCAGTGTTTACGATATCAAATATCTCATGAAGCATGCGATCAAGCAGCATGCCATGGGCCAACTTACCCCTCTGGATGCTGGCAGTGCGGATGTCCTCTCCAAATTCGAACAGAAATCGGGGCTTGAGAATATCGCCGAAACTCTGAAGATTAAGCGGCAGGGAGCTGCACATCAGGCCGGATCAGACTCACTCTTGACGGGCAAGGTATTTTTCAGGATGCGAGAGAGAATTTTTAATGGCGATATTGGCGACGAGCATTTGGGCAAAGTATGGGGACTTGGATTCCCGGAACACGTTATCGCGCCGCAGCACACGACGCCTCAACACTATCACCAGTCACTACAAGAGAACACTACGCCCAACCAAAATGGAACTGGATACACCAATGGTGCGCCGAGCACACCTAGCACGGCGAACGTACGCCTTGCCAGCACGCCCGTACATAATAGCAACGCGGCGGGCATTGGGCCAATGACACCAGGAGGTGGTGGCGGGGTCTTTGGGTCTTTCCAATACGGCAAATAGTGTAAAGGAGTTCATATCTCTTATGCGTTGGGCAGGAAAATGTCTCTTGGTCGTTGGTTTCGAGCGGAGTTCTCTGGCTTGTCACAGCTTCAACTGGCGGGAGTTACTGGGGGTTTGTCCGCTGCGCTGTACAAATAACTAGGTAGGAATAGAGAGGCTTGCGCTCTGATCTGCTACGAGAATTGTGACCAAAGGATGTGAAAGCTGGTATTCCCGGTTGTCTACCGCACACCGAGAATCCAAGACATGATTATCCCCGATAAACACCGCCCCTAGCCACCTACTTAGCCAGAGACCCAGGCAATGCGTTTGGTTGGAGATCATCACCCAGGACTCACGTGGGGATCTTCCATATCACAGCCACATGGAGCAAGGAGCAAGCCACACATGCGCCAGTGAGGGGCACACTCTCTTAAGCACCATTCAAAGCTCTGCCGGCTATGTCCGTGTCTTCTACTCGTAGATCAAGATGTCGATTGAGCCTGGCCAGTATCCATGTCTGCCAGCTGCACCCATGATGCAATCACAGCCCAGAACAGCTTACTGATACCCATGAGCTCATCCGCAGCCAATTCCTTGCATCCATTGCCCTACAATTGGTGCTCACCCCGCGTTTCCCAGCATTGCAGCTGGGTGCCTCCAAATTCCCACTCCCTTTGCTATAGGAACTTTTCATACAATTTTCAATCGCTCCCAACGAACTCCCAAAATGCCACCAAGCACTCGCATCTTGCTCCTCGGTGGACATGGCAAAATCAGCCTCTTCATGACCCCGAAGCTGGTCTCGCGGTCTTGGCATGTCACCTCCGTGATTCGTAACCCGGACCAGACCAATGCCATCCTCGAGGCCGGCAAGAACGGACCCGGCAAGATCGATGTTCTTGTCGAGTCTCTGGACGATGTGAAATCGGATGCAGATGCGCAAAGGATATTGGACAAGGTCAAGCCAGACTGGGTTGTCTGGAGTGCTGGTCAGCTCTATTTTCTCTTATATCCTAATATCCCGTCCCCCAAACTAATACCGGTCAAGGAGCCGGAGGTAAAGGAGGAGCGCAGAGGACGTACGCAATTGACCGCGATGCATGTATCCACTTTATCCGCGGAGCAATAGCCACGCCTAGCGTTAGCAAGTTCCTCCTCGTGTCAGCCCTCATTTCCAGGAGGGCTAAGGCGCCCTGGTGGTCCGATGGCGAGTGGGAGTCCGTCTTGAAGTACCATACGCAAATTATGCCGGACTATGTGAAGGCGAAACTGGCCGCTGATGAGGTGTTGACGGTGCTGGGCGAGGAGCGGGTGGAGAAGGATGGGAAAGACAAATTCACGTATATCATCCTGAGGCCTGGAACACTGAGTGATGGGAACGAGACTGGGTTAGTGGAGTTGGGGAAGACTCCGGCCAGGGCAACTGTTACGAGAGCTGATGTGGCGGATATATCCGCTCGGTTGCTGGAAATTGGCGGCGTGAATGGCTGGATTGACCTGGTAAATGGAAAAGAGCCAGCACAACAGGCTGTGGAAAGAGTTGCTAGAGAAGGCGTTGATGCTAGAGAGGGAGAGGATATGGGTATTATGAAGGCAAATATTGCCTAAGATGTAGATATGAAGAATATCTCCATAATATCGACTATCCCGCCTGACTACGCGAGGTTCTCTGTTAAGTGTTCAATGTTTGTTAGGCATGTGAATGCTTCGAAAACGCAGGCAGCAAGATAACAATGATGCGTTAAGGTGCTATTTCATATACTATGATATGTACACCTTCTTGAGGTCATCAATGGAGAAAGTCTCACCACTCCTAAGATCTTTGACCACATTGTCATCCAACCCCGCCCTTTTACTGTACTCTTCTAGCCGTTCTCTTCCATAGACACACCCATTCGGCAGCAGCACCAAGTCACTTTCCACATGGCTTTTTGTATGATGGGCATATGGCACATTACGTGCCAAACTATTCAGTTCGGTACTGCAGATTGGACATACGGAGGTGGTAATAGAGGAGGAAGAGGTTGGTGATATTGAGGAGATGGAGGAGATGTGCGAAGAGTGGCAAGATGGTGTCTTGAGCGCCGACAGACCTGCTGATAGGGCGATATGTAAAAGAGGGACGGATGGAAGAGCGAGCAGGGAGTTATGTGTCTCCATGAAAAGGTTGGCCAGGGTGTTCCAGCGGGTTTGGCTGTAAAGGTCCTGCAGGGAGGGTTAGTATGATACCGGAGTGTCATATGTTGAGACATACGTTATATGGTCTTGCTTGTGTGCCGGGAGGGAAGGCGAGGAGCCCACAAGCTTGTTGAACTTCCCTAGGATAGCTGTCCTTAAACGGAGTCAGGTACTTTTTGGCGTGTGTGATTGATTCGAGGAGTTTCGACTGGTCTTGTGTCCGTACAAGTTCGACATATTGTTGGAATCGCAGCATGAACTCAAGGTTACTCTAGAAGTATGTGAGTAGCGAATGAGAATATAAATGCTATACAACTTACCTCCATCCTCCTCAGATCCTTCTTGTTCTCATTACACCACGCAAGAGCTTCAGTTACTCTTCCATTCCGCAGACTCTCCCTGATTCTGCTCATCTGAATGAACGTCTCCACATCAACCAAATCATTAATGCCCTTCTCCTTTGCCAACGCTGTGGCGCTGTCTTTATACCCATTTCTCAACAAGTAGTCCACTAGCAATCGGTCCAGCCGGGTACGGCTCCATCGTTCGTACTTGACATCATCCAGGCTTTGCATGCTATACAGTTCTCCCAGATGCCGTACCCGGCTCTGAGATTGCTGTTGGAGTCTCGCCTCCTCTTCTGCACATGCTTCCAGCTTCCTCTTCAAACCCCGCATCCGGGCCAGCATCGAGTCGACGTTTTTGAGAACGTCATCTGGGGAGGCATGAGAGTTGAGCGATGCGTTTGCCGTATCACGCAGAGTGCTCTTGACTGCCGTGCTTTCCTTCTCGACATGAAAGTGGGCAACCTTGAAGTTCTTCCGGAGAAGTTCGAAGGGCAACCGGAGAAGCGGTTGATCCTGAATCGGGGTTTTAGTTAGCTGAGGGAGCCGCCTAAGGACAAGGGATTCATACAAGGAGCAGATTTGAGTCGGGATTTAACTTGGAGGTAATATGGTCGGCCATGATTGTGCACAGTAAAGAGGTCAGCTCACGTCCAGCAGGAACAGTGCAGACGGCTCGCAGTGCATTCGCGAGGTACGGTACGTATCGCTGTGCACCTCAGGCAATAAGTATCTAGATAAGGGCATTGAGTAGGATGAGGGCGTGCATGTATTAAGTCAGTCTCAAACCACTCTCAAACCACCTCGCTTACGCCATTATTTGGCGACAGGCCCAAAGAGGCTAGCGGTATCACATGGTGCGGGCACATGACCAGCCCTCGAATCTCCCCACGTGAAAGGGCTTTCCCTCTTGCTCTCCCTCCATCTCCATTTATTCGAGATATCGACCGATCTCTCCCTTCTCATCGTGCAGGGACGCCCTTTCAACACGGCCATCGCCAATTTAGACCTCTTCAATCGTACCACGATTGACGTGGGTCTGTTTTCTGCGCTCAGTTCTCTCATCACTGAATTCGACCTCGTCGAACTCGTGATCTCCAAGTCACGCATCAGTCAGTCACGTTCGAGTCTGCTGACCTGACCGCGCCCGCCCCTCCAAACCAGCTGGGCGCATCGTGAGAGTCTCGTTCCCGGCGTCGACTCGCCGTATCGAAATCCTCACTTCTCCTCCTGTTCGCGCAGCTCGCGCCTCCTGGGGGATTTCCCACTCGCGCAACCAGTGAATTGCGCTGTGGTGCCATCTGTATGTCAACACGGCGTCGCGTCGCATCGCATCGGCAGTGACCTCAGACCCGCCCAGCCCGGATATCAAAGCAGAGCCAGAGCGCCAGAAATTTAAGGTATGCCAAATGTCTCCTCTCCTCCTTCACGAGCCGCCTGGATCCCCTCGCTCCTTTATGTCCGTGGAACCCCAGGACGAGCGACCGATCAGGGAGGGTCGATTTCCACGCGACCTTTCTTCCCCTCAGGTCCATGATCGCTCGTTGGTTGCTTCCACCAGCCCGGACCAGTTGCTGGTCAATTCCCTGGCGCTGCAACCTCATCATCACCAGACCGCAAACATTGAACTCCCTTCCCTCGTCGCGTCACCCAGGACAGGTTTAGTATCGCTGGATTGCACTGCGATCCCCCCAGGCCATAATTCTGTTTGCGACATACAAAAGCCGCTATTATGCTGTCGCTAACACCCTTGTACAATGGCCAGCAGCGAGTGCTAGAGGGCGCAATATCTTCTAGCCCATCTCTGCCCGTCAGCGCACTGGTATCTGGATTTCCATGTGGTACCTCATCTGCAAGGACACGTGCTGACCGCGTAGGTACGACTTTGCAGAGCATAGAAACGTTCGTGTCGACACCCACCTGAGCGAACTACTGCAGCAACGCGCCCCCAAGAACTTGAAGTCAGTGCGTAATCCAACTCCCGTTTGGGAAATCCAGGATCGCAGCACATATAACCGTCGCACCTGTACAAAACTCGGCCGATCACGCGTCTCCCAACACCGAAACGTCCAGTTAAGTCTTAAAAGCTAGCTGTCAACCCATCCCAAGGTCATCTGCGCCTCCGGACCGCCACAGGACCCCACGGATACTGGGCCACACGCATCACGAGCCATCCAGCTCTTAAATGTCAGACCATATGGATCTTGAGAACTCTGGTCTCCAAGAAGTTGCGAATGCTATGCGCGAGGAAGCTGCAGGAGTCCTCAACCCCCAGAAGCGGAGACGTGATTCCGAATCAGCTGACGACACAAGACGCCATAACAAGCGTGTCTCCCCAAACATGAACAAAACTGGTGACGCCAATCAGCAGGACATTGAAGCCTTGCAAGACTACGGCGCCCTCCACCACGGCAATCCCGATCAGAACGGTGCTGCCGATCACGCCAGTGCCTCTTCTACTGCCGCTGCGGCACTTGCGGGCATCTATCCAACCATGACCATCCCTCAACCCACAGATGTCTCTTTTGCAACCCAAAATTCGGACCCGGATCGTAACCCCGAATCGTCTTTTATGGATAATAGCCAACAGGGCGGAGACAGTTTTATGGAGACGTCGACGCCGTCTGGTAGAGGTTCAGGTTCAAAGCCAGCCGTAGGATCGGATGAGTGGCACAAGGTGCGAAAAGACAATCACAAGGAAGGCAAGTTTCCCAGCATTTGAAAACACCGGCAATCAGCTTACAGATTCTCAGTTGAGCGCCGTCGTCGAGAGACAATCAACGAAGGCATCAACGAACTAGCAAAGATTGTTCCTGGTTGCGAGAAGAACAAGGGATCAATCTTGCAGCGCGCTGTCCAGTTCATCACCCAACTCAAGGAGAACGAGACCCAGAACATCGAAAAGTGGACGTTAGAAAAGCTCCTGACCGAGCAAGCCATTGCTGAACTTAGCGCGAGCAATGACAAGCTCAAGGCCGAGTGTGAACGAGCATGGCGTGAGGTCGAAACGTGGAAGAAGACGTGCCAGAGCGCCGGTCTCAATCCCAAGAAGGACGATGGATCTGGAGATAGTTAAGAAAAATTACGTCTAACGATTAGCGTCCTGATCGAGTGGGGAATGCACACTGTGACGATTGCGTGTTCCTGATCTTGAACAGGATGCGTGCATACGATTGACGACTTCGCCTGTCGCTGCCTTTTCATGTATGGATTTTACAGGTTTTATTTCTTTTCTCATCTGTGGGGACGATGACATTGCCGATCCACGGACGCGCACTCTTTGAGCCCCCGGATATAAGTAGGGGTGGACATTTGATGATCACGAGAGTGGCCGGGTCAAAAAGGCTGGGTTAGGTACTTTTACACTAGTTCAGGCGTCCGCAGAGATCGTTTCTGTGTCTAATAGGTAGCAAATCCAAGAGACTCCTTGCATTGCCCGATATTTCCACGGCTCCTGCAAACCACGCTAAACCCATGCGAATTCTTTTGGCATCGCGAAAACTTTGATCCCATAATAGCAGACATATGGGAATCAATGCCTCCTCGGTGGTGTACGTGTGATGTCATCCGGAAACTCCATGTAGATCAAAGGCCGTTGCTTTTATACGCAGGGGTTTCGGTCGAGATCCTCACGTCGCCGACTGATGGTCCAGTCGCCCACAAAAGCTTCGTCCAGTACTGCAGAGCCCCCGTCCATGGCTCAACAACAGCCCCCGACCAATGCCAGAGATTATAAATTTAGCGTGACAAAGCAGTGGCGGAAGTTCGTACTGGTGGGGTCCAATAGTAATGGGTAGCAGCTCTGACAGGCTCGACTTTCTATGTACGGTTGTAGATCTGGAAGACTATAACAAACTAGATCCTGTAGCTCGAGGGAGTAGATACCAGCTGCTTTAAGACTTTACCATCGAGTCAACTGCACCTTGGGAAAATCCTATCTGACGTGGCTGCCTTTGTCTCTCTGGTCGGATTTTAAAGGACTTTAGCTGACAATCGGCGCGGTCGGCGGCCTAGCTTTGATTCCCTGCACTCCCACCTTCCAAAAATCCGGAGCTCACCAACTTATTTCATGATACCTCCGACAAAGAAACCACCCTCTCTCCACCCATCTATCCTTCGACCATCCGGACCCCTTGAGCGCTCCGAGTCTTGAACGATATCCTTTCGCGGCCATGAGGGTCGACGGCCAGGCACAGAGTGTCCTCAAAGCAGACTCATTCTCAGGCTTCCGAGCATGGGACGACCTGGGATATGGCTACCTCGCGGCCGAAGGGACCAGGCGACAGCCACTGTGTAGCAGCAAGGAAGGATGGGGCCCGCTGAGCCCCCATCGTTATGACTTCACACCGTGCTTCATGGACGCCTGCGTCAGCTTCATTGCAACCTATGGTATCCTCTTTGGAGCGGTGGCCGTCTGGTGGCTTCTCAAGCGGAAACAAAGGACGGCGATTGACAAAGATTGGCATTTCTGGACAAAGCAGGTAGGAGAACGGCCTCACTAGCATATTCTAAAGGTTACGTTCGGTTCAGATAGACTGACAAAGTCAACAGGCGCTCATCGTTGCAATAGCTGCAGCAACTGCGGTCCAACTGGCATTTCAAATCATTTCATACCCCGACGTCTGGGCCGGCGATATTCGGTTCTGGACGAGCGTCCTCTCTATTGCATCCCTCGGCGTTATAGCCACCATCCAGTGGCTCGAGCACTGCAGGCTTCGAAATCCGAATGGAGTAGTTCTGATTTATTGGCTATTAATTCTCATCGCAAACTCTATTAAATTCCTATCGCTATTCTCGCAACAAGTATACGGGACGCATCTAGGATACTTTATTTCATTCAGTATTGCATATGGCCTCTCTTGGATAGAGTTTGGCTTGGAATGGCTCGTCCCAATGAAGAAGAGTGCATATCACGCCGTTGGAGACGACGACGAATGCCCCCTTGAATATGCGACGGTGTTTTCGGTACTGACATTCAGTTGGATGACCCCATTGATGAGATATGGATACAAGAAATACTTGACTGAAGACGACCTCTGGAATTTGGCTCCGCGGGATACAACGAAGGCAACCGGGGCGAAGTTCAAGGCAGCTTGGGACTACGAGTTAGAACACCACAAACATCCATCGCTATGGGTGGCCATAATCCGGGCTTTCAGTGGCCCCTATTTCCGTGGTGCTTTGTTCAAGACAGTCAGTGACACTCTCGCTTTTGTGCAACCCCAGTTGCTCAGACTCCTGATCAAATTTGTGGACTCTTACAAAACAAAAAATCCTGAGCCGGTTGCCCGAGGAGCAGCAATTGCCTTGGCAATGTTCGCGGTATCCGTTGGGCAGACCACTGCGTTGCATCAATACTTTCAGCGCGCATTCGAGACAGGAATGAGGATCAAGACGGCTCTAACTGCGGCAATTTATTCAAAGTCATTGAAGCTCTCGAACGAGGGCCGGGCATCGAAATCCACAGGTGATATTGTCAATTATATGGCTGTCGACACGCAGCGGCTGCAGGATCTGACCCAGTTCGCCCAGCAACTCTGGTCTGCCCCGTATCAAATCGTCCTCTGCATGATCTCCCTCTACCAGCTGGTTGGCCTCTCTATGTTGGCCGGCGTCGGAGCAATGATACTCATGATTCCCATCAATGGGCTTATTGCACGGCTTATGAAGAGGCTGCAGAAGAAGCAGATGAAAAACAAGGTATGTAAATTTCTCGTTAGGTGAGGATCAAGTTGCAAGCCCTGCTTCAACAGCTATTCTCAGCAATACAAGGGTGCCTCGGATTCGGAGCTAATCGTATCTGTATATAGGATTCCAGGACAAAACTCATCGCAGAAATTGTTAACAATATGAAGAGTATAAAGCTTTATGCATGGGGCAGTGCTTTCATGGACAAGCTCAACTACGTTCGAAACGATCAAGAACTGAAGACCCTCCGCAAGATTGGTGCCGCCCAGGCTGTTGCCAACTTTACCTGGTCCACTACTCCTTTCTTGGTCTCCTGCTCCACATTTGCGGTCTTTGTTTTAACGAAGGATACGCCTCTAACCACTGACATTGTTTTCCCGGCTTTGACTCTCTTCAACCTGCTTACCTTCCCCTTGGCGATTCTGCCGATGGTCATAACTTCCATAATTGAGGCATCCGTTGCTGTGGGACGACTTACTGCATTCTTTACTGCTGAAGAACTCCAGCCTGATGCTGTGATCTTGAAAGGTGCAGTTTCAGAAGACGGTGAGGAGTCTCTGAAAGTTAGAGACGGGACGTTTTCCTGGGATAGGCATTCGGAGCGGAATGCCCTAGAAGACATCAATTTCTCAGCATCAAAGGGAGAACTCACCTGTATTGTTGGGAGAGTTGGAGCAGGCAAGTCATCCTTCCTTCAGGCTCTCCTAGGCGACTTGTGGAAAGTAAGAGGAGAAGTGGTTGTCCATGGATCAACTGCGTACGTTGCGCAGCAGGCTTGGGTGATGAATGCGAGTGTAAAAGAGAATATCCTATTTGGCCATCGGTTTGATCCCGCCTTTTACGAGCGGACCGTACAAGCTTGTGCCCTGCTTGAGGACTTTGCCCAGTTGCCTGATGGTGACGAGACTGAAGTTGGAGAACGTGGCATATCTCTTAGTGGAGGCCAGAAAGCGAGATTAACGCTTGCTCGTGCTGTGTATGCCAGAGCTGACATCTATCTGCTCGATGACTGCCTGTCAGCTGTTGATCAGCATGTTGGCCGGCATCTCATCGATAACGTCTTCGGCCCTACCGGATTGCTGTGTGGCAAGACAAGAGTTCTGGCCACGAATTCCATCCCGGTCTTGATGGAAGCCAATTATATATGTCTCATTCGAGAAGGAAGGATAACTGAACGCGGCACGTATAACCAATTGATGGCAATGAAAGGTGAAGTCGCCAATCTCATCAAGACTGTGAGCAGTCAGGACCAGTCAGTAGAGACAGAAAGCAGCTTCAGCGATTCGTCTGCGACAATCGATGTCGAACGGCCAGAAGAGGACGAAATGGAGGAAGCTCAGGAACGATTGACCCAGTTGCAGCCCATCAGGTCTGGTGCTTCTCCCGTTAAGAAACGAAAGGGGAGCTCTTCCACCTTACGGAGGGCTAGCACTGCCAGCTTCAAAGGGCGTAGAGGCAAAATTCGAGACGAGGAGGAGTCAACCACAAAGACAAAGCAAAACAAGGAATTTTCAGAGCAGGGAAAGGTAAAGTGGAACGGTAGGTTTTCCGCTTCCCCGGCGTGTGATGATGTGTAAGTAATGCTTCTAGTCTATGCCGAATATGCAAAAACGAGCAACTTGTTTGCAGTCGCAATCTATTTGATCATGTTGATCGGTGGACAAACTGCACAAATCGGTAAGCCACCTTCATCCCGAATATCATTCTCGTTTTGCATCTAGGCTCGAGCGAAGCGCTGATCTTTTGGCAGGGGGGAGCGTGTGGCTCAAACACTGGTCGAAAATCAATGGTACAGAAGGCATGAACCCGCGCGTGGGCTTCTATATCGGCATCTACTTTGCCCTGGGCATCGGGTCCGCCGCTCTAGTTGTGGTGCAGACATTGATTCTGTGGATCTTGTGCTCTATCGAGGTGAGTTCCCGATGCTCCTCGACATTCATGCAACCACGGAAGCTAGCGAAGACTAACATCCGGGGAAGGCATCCAGAAAGCTACACGAAAGGATGGCATATGCGATCTTCAGGTCACCAATGAGTTTCTTCGAAACGTGAGTAGTTCCCTGGTCGTATTCCTTGGTTAGCCGCTCTAACAACCTTCCAGCACACCCGCCGGCCGTATTCTTAACCGATTTTCTAGGTTAGTCCCCCCCCCCGTCACCCACGTTACATTTTGGCAATTCTATCATATCGATATAATCGATACAAGCCCGAGGCGTCAGACCTGACAGTGATTCTGCCGCCTGATCGCCTGCGGGGATCACCTGCGGGAACTGCGCAATAATGCATGAAAGTCCAGGGCTTCTTTTTCGTATTGTGAACCCCTGCACTTTGCTGCAGTCAACAACGTGCATATGCCTATTTGGAAACGCACTTCCTGCGAAGCTTACGTTCCTTCCATGTCCTTGATTTCAGCTCTTACGATCTGTTTGCTAATAGCTATACACGACAGTGACATATATCGCGTTGACGAAGTAAGCAGTTCGTACCCATGCTATCGGCATCCCTAACATCAACAGGTACTTGCGCGAACCTTCAACATGCTATTCGTCAACACGGCCCGGGCAATGTTTACTCTAGTAGTTATTTCTGTATCGACTCCTGCGTTCATTGCCCTGATCATTCCCCTCGCTCTTGTCTACTATTGGGTCCAGAGGTACTATCTCAGAACATCCCGAGAACTAAAGCGCTTGGACAGCGTAAGTAGGAGTCCCATCTACGCCCACTTCCAAGAATCTTTGGGAGGAATCACGACCATCCGAGCATATAGACAAGAAGACCGGTTTGCACTAGAGAATGAGTGGCGAGTAGACGCTAACCTTCGAGCGTACTTCCCGTCCATAAATGCGAACAGGTGTGCCTTTCTACTAGGTGTATCACTGGGCTACAAGCTAATAGTTCCAATAGATGGCTTGCTGTACGGCTCGAATTCCTTGGCTCTGTCATTATCCTCAGTGCCGCCGGGTTCTCGGTTATCTCTGTGTCACAAGGTAGTGGTCTGTCTGCCGGCGATGTCGGTCTGGCCATGTCATACGCCCTTCAGATTACCCAATCCCTGAACTGGATCGTCCGTCAAACCGTAGAAGTCGAGACAAATATTGTTTCTGTGGAACGTGTTCTAGAGTATGCTAGGCTGCCAAGCGAGGCTCCAGAAGTGCTGCATCGACGACGGCCTCCGATTAGCTGGCCATCGTCTGGCGCAGTACAGTTCAACAACTACAGCACAAGATATCGCGAGGGGCTGGATCTGGTGTTGAAAAATATCAACCTTGACATCAAGGCGCACGAGAAGATAGGAGTCGTGGGTCGCACAGGAGCCGGCAAAAGCTCACTGACGCTTGCGCTTTTCCGCATTATTGAGCCTGCCGAAGGTGGCATCGCCATTGACGCGCTGAACACGTCTACAATTGGTCTGTTGGACCTACGGCGGCGACTGGCGATCATCCCACAAGATGCGGCTCTGTTCGAAGGCACCATCAGGGATAATCTTGACCCCGGCCATGTACATGACGATACCGAACTCTGGAGCGTACTAGGTGAGTTCGTATGCGTGAGGTTTTAGAACCGAGAGCTTCCAAGCTGGCATGTTACACAGACAACGGCTGACCATGTTGATTTGCAGAACACGCGAGGTTGAAGGATCATGTCGCGAGTATGAGTGGTGGCCTCGAAGCCAGAATCAACGAAGGGTAAGTGCCAATCCTTGTCTTGTTTTCCCACACGGAGGCGTCTCCGTCTCCCGAATTCCCATATCCCCGACGCCATTCCCAACGTCCCGTTACGTCGCAACTATTGCGACGTAAGTCTTTTCCTCGCGGGGTCAACCCTGTTTTATGGGAAGACAAGAGACAGCTTGACGGATCGCCCTTTCTCCGCCACAAACGCGAAGCTGACGACAAGATAGCGGATCCAATCTCTCACAGGGCCAGCGGCAGCTAGTGTCCCTTGCACGAGCATTGCTCACGCCATCCAATATCCTAGTGCTGGACGAGGCCACGGCAGCAGTCGACGTGGAGACTGACGCGCTACTGCAAGCCACGCTGCGCTCGGCGCTCTTCTCCAAGCGCACCATCATCACGATCGCGCACCGCATCAACACGATCCTAGACAGCGATCGAATCGTGGTGCTGGAGGCCGGTAATGTCAAAGAGTTTGACACGCCTAAAAATCTCATGGAGACGCGCGGCCTCTTCTACAAGCTCGTCAAGGAGGCTGGGTTAGTAGACAGTGTGCGGTAGTTCTGTGTTTGGGGGGGCGGGGGTGTCCCGTGTTTACTTGCACTTGGCGTATGGTGGGGTATTAGTGTAGAGAGCTCGAAAGGAAAAGGCTCTGAACGAAAATGGCCAAATGTTGACATCGAAATTGTAACCTAGAGAAAATGGGAGTAGGGGAGGTTCAAGTCCATTGGACTGTAGATAACGCATCGAATCAAACCCGGAAATAACTAAGACACCCTACCCAAGATCCCTCGACCTCCTGCACGCCTATAGGAATCCTGATCGCTGCAGGCAGGCAGGCGGGGTGATTTTCCGTCTGCCGGTCACTCAGCCTTCCTGTGACCCACTGCCCTGTATATGTACATGTGCAGTACTTTTGATCCTGTTGTACCACCGAGCGCCACGGCGTGGACTGTACGACAAGGAAGTCCGATTGCGCGAATCCTATTGATCGGATTGGCTGTGTCGCTTAATTGAGCCTGCTTGGAGAGGGAGCTGAAGGGAAGGTGGGGCAAGAGAGAGGTACAGTAGCAGTGTAACGGTACGTGTGAAGGGATTTTCAGTACAGCACTTATGGGTCTGCGCGGTCCACAGGTAGATGAGACCTGGATTCCACATGGTGCCATTGTCGGGCCGAGGGCTTGGGTTTGGGGAGCGGGGCATGCCGGGTGAGGTTTGTCCTCAAGGTAGAGGAGGGCCTTTGCAGATTCAGCTCCGGTATCTGGCCGCATGAAAAGGCAGAGAGAGAGAGAGAGAGTCTAGATGTTGAAGAGTGTTTTGTATTGAAGAATGTAAGGGTCCTTTATGTTTTTTTATTTTCACGGGTACAGACGTCAAGATGGAGGAAGGGGAATACCTTGGATTAGAGCAAGCTAGTTTGAAATGGATGACTGTCTCAGCTGAAGAAGTGAGTCCCTGACAAGTTGCGTGCTGTAAGAGGCTATTCTAGCAAAACTGAAGGAAGGGGGTGGAGAGAGGGGGGTTGTTAAGGAAGAGTCTGGAAGTTTCCGATTGTGTGGAGAGATCTGGGACCTACATACCAGCCAATAACTATATCTGGATTAGCACATCACACCCAAGCAAACAAACATTACACCCGATAAGCTGTACGATGGAGTTTAAGGGTTGCATGTGTCAGTACCCCAGCAAAGTCTCTGCAACGCGCCACCTGATCTGAGCTGCCGAGACAGGCAGTTCACTTACCGTTTGCTGTAAGGCTTGTGTCAGGCCTTCGATTCGTCAACAGCAGCAGCTGAAAGAATGGAGGCCATAGGCGTTGTGGAGAGCATAGTAATATTGCTAGAACCGGTCCAGCAGCTGTTTCGTTCTGCATGCCCCGCTAGATACGGAGGTATCTCCGTGTCAGACAAACGGGATCGAACGACCGGGACGGATCTTGCAAGCAGTCAATACACCTTTGGCGATTCGGTGCCACCAGCTCTCTGCGGCATCAACCGAAACCGGACAAGAGCAGATCAACCAACTAGGCACCCTGAGAAGTGTCTCGAAATACGGCGGCGAGGGGAACTCGGAAGCAACGTACTAGTACGTAAGTACTGTAAAGCACCGAGATAACTAGAGATAGCACTGGTGTTGTAGTACGAAGCGGACAGTACGAAGTTACCTTTCGTGTACTCCACAGAACCTGGCTGCAGGTTGGTCACTAGTGTTTTCGCGGAAGGGATGGGATCCATTCCCCTGACTACGGAGGTGCGGCCGGCAAGGTTGGTGGCGGGAATCGGAAGGGAACTGTGGGAACTATGGGAATCTAGGGTCACAGCCCATGGGAATCTAAAGAAAGCAAGACTTTTAGGGCCTTCACCGGGGCGCAGTAGCTGGGATGGGCTAGCGAGGCTCTACGCGTGCCATGCAAGCGTAATCGAGGATCTGGTTGAGATCTGATGCGTAGCAGGCAATGGCGACTTAGCGAAGACATTCGGACGCAGCGGGTGATGTAGAGAGTCCAGTACCGTGGGGCACGGTAAGAACGAAAGTAAGAATGTGGATAGGGAGGATCGTAAAGGTTCCGTGACCTCCGACCCCGCCATCGCGGCTCACAGAAAGCAGCCTCTCGGGCTGTCGGACTTCGGGCTTCGGGGCAGAGCTATTGGAGCTGTGTTGTTGGTTGTTTGATTCTGCTGGTATCTCGCCTTCCTGCAGAGGCAGGAAGGTGCGAAGAAGCCTTCACGCTCTCAAACACAAGACGGGACCAATGTTGGAGAGTATTGGGGATGGGTTTTTGGTATCCCGGCCCTGGACATCTGGCTGGGGCCGGGGGGAGGCGGCTTCTCGCCAGCTGCCTTCCGGGTGGCACCAACACGGCCACCATGGACGTATCGAGGTTGTCGTGCAGCTCTGGGGATACAGAGGACTGGGGTAAGGTGCTAGATCGGCCTCTGATGGAGCAGCCTCAAGGGAGCCTCCCTGTAATTGCGGGTGGGGATGACCGCCCGAGGCCCGCGCGGGTAGGGAGAGTTGAGGACGAGACAAAGGCGAGGGGGCGAGGGTTCCGGTTTGCGGTTGCTGTTCCAGATCCTGGACGGCGAGACTCAGACACAAGACGGGCAGACTGATGCATGGCTCAGATGGATCGAGATCTGGATCAGAGGCGCGATCGATATCTGTGCCTGGTATCGGGCTGACGATGGGTACGTCAATCCCGAGAAGGCAAGAAAAACAAACTTGGAGGCTGCGAAAATGGCAGACGGGCGATCGGCGGTCCATGCTGTTGTTTGCGTGGCAGGCCTGGCATGACAAGCAGAGGCACGCCGGCCTCGTGCAAGATAGGCTCCTCGGGCAAGATGCCCAGGATCTGAGAAGTGATGGCGTTCCAAGGCACGTCGCTAGGGGCAAACAGAGGGCTTTCTCTAGCTTCATGTGAGCCTTCCAGCTCTCGACCATGGGGCGGTAGAGGCATCGAGGACAGCTTCTCTAAATGCCGGGATTGTGGGGAGAGGTCGGTGGGCATGGGACCCGATAACTATTGTGCTCTCAGAACCGGCCAGGCAGGGTCCAATACTTTTGATGCTGCACATCCAGATGCTGCACCTCTCCTCCGTCCGGGACGTTGCACGTCCCTACCATACGAGGCGTCCTTGAGGCATTTAAGTTCTCGATCCAGTGCAGAATGGATATTGCCTTCATGGCCGCGGGTCACGGCCTAACCGCCTGCTGCCATCGAGGAGCACACAGACGAATTCTCCGACTGGAGCTGATCCTGGCGGGTATGCGGTGGGCATGTATGTATGCTACCGGTGTGGCCTGTGTCCAGCACGTCCAGTCGGTCAGTGTGCAATCGATGGGGGCTGCCGCTGCCAAGCGTCGGAGGATTTGTATCTGTCAGTATCGCTCGAGGCACATGTGGCAGCCAGATACCAAGAATACATTTCAGAGAAACGACACCCGCACCGATACTCAGTGAGATCTTTGGCCTAGTTGATGATATACCTGATGGGCCGCGGTTCTCTCGGCCATGCCTGATCCCGACGCTCCACCGCCTCTTCTTGTCTTCTTCCAGCGAATGCGGCCCATCCCATTGGCGCCAGGACCCCCGTTCGAGGCAATAACCCAGTGTCCTGGTTAGGGCGGGGGCGTCCATATACTGTGCGTCTCGCGGCACAAGAGGCTTGCTGAAATGGACCCGGTGCCAGCCAGCGGGCATTGGACGAGACGCCCGCTGCCCCCTACCGCGCACGTCTGTTTTGGGGGATGTCCACGGGCACAGACGGTGGTGATGTGGCGGAGGAGGTGGTGTTGCGTGCCTTTTGTGCCCTCGTGCGCTCGTGCGGTGGCACAACATTCCTTGCCCCTTCACGTAACTCGGACTCTGTTTGCTCTGTGCCTTTTGCGGTCTGGCCGTATTGGGGTTTGTTCTGTAGCTATCCCTTATCCGTGCTCTGTCTCTACCCTTCCCCCCTCGTCGCGGACGACTTATACATAAACGACGTGCTCTGGTCTACGCGTTCTGCCAAGTCGCGAGGCATATTTCAGAGGGCCATTTAACAAACTATAGCTCTCGCCCTCGTCCTCCCACCACCTGCTATACGACGTACATCAGCCAAGCGGATACCAGCGCAGCCCCATTCGAGCGAACCCCAACCGCTCGAACCTTGCATCTCTCTCCCCCTTTCCCCTCACTCGCTTCCGGCCATTGCTGATACTTGCTTGCTCTGACTGCCCTCCTCCTGCCCTTCTATCATTTTTTTCTCCTGCCGCAGATCGATCCCCATCCCATCCCACTTCCCCTAACCCCTCAACCGGGGCTTCGAGCCGGCACAGTAGTCTATTGCTGTGATCCCAAGCACCTGGCGCCTGGCACCAGGCCCGGCCCAGCTTTCGTACGGCTACTGTACAGCTTCCTCGCGGCCCTGTGCAGCTCGTGCAAACACCTCGAACCCAGGGCCAGCCTAGCCGGCATCCCCCCTTCAACGGCATCATCCACAGCCCGCCTGCGAACGCCCCAGCCCGGGTCCCAGCGAGTCTCGTCCGGTCTCATCGGCCAGCTGCCTTGTGTTAGTGAGTGCGACGCGGGGCCTCCACGGGCGACGGATGTCTCGTCCCTGATCAAGGAGCTCAGCCCGGGAAAGAGCAAGCAAGCACGGTTTGTCGCGGGGTACGCCTTAGTACAAAGTACAGGCAAGATCTGGACGTAAGAGGACTCGTTCATTCCCTCGTCCTCCCTTCTCTTCTCTCCTCGGGGCCTCTGTGCATTGCATCGCTGTGCGCCTACGTTACGCCCATACGACCCTCATACATGCACACATACATACAGACAGACATACATACATACATACCCACATAATCCCACCTCAATCCACGGCGTCCCATCCGTTGACGCATCCCTACGCCCGCCTGGCGCCGCGTCCTACTATTGCTCTGCCACGACCGCTACGACACGCCTGCTTCCTGCTCCTGCTGCTACTGCGACAGGCTATCCGCAACGACCGACAGCTCGACGGCACTACGGCCTCTTCACTTGGCTTGGCTTCTATCGCGCTGCGCTACGCTGCCTCGACAATCGCAGCACCGCAACCTCGTCCAGGACACCATTCCCCCAAGGCGGGCGGAGTGAGTGCCACCTTGTCCCGGGCCTCCCCTCCCAGCAGCGGTCCCTCCACGATCGCTCTGGCGCCGTGCAAAAGACGCCCGGCCTTGCTCCATTCTCCCGCGCTGCCATTGTAGCCATCGCGCTCGCTCTTGGCCTCCAGCTTACGCGGAGCAGCTCTAGCACCCTAACCCCTAATCCTTTTTTAGCCTCCCGCTTGCCATCGGCTCGGGCCACATCCGCGGGTCTCGTTTCGTTTCGTCTCGAGAGGCTCGCCTCCTTTCGCCCTCGCCGCATCGCTTCCACCGACATCATCTCCTTCGACCCAAATCGTCCCTTTGCGGCCAGAAGCAGTAAACTGTGCAGGGCCACTCGTCTAAATCCATCACTGCGCCCATCACAGCCTACCTCCATCTGGGGTCACGCTTAGCCTCGTCTTCGCGTTGCGGTCGCAGCCGTGGCCGGTCCTCCTCCGTACTCTGTTGGTCCAGCGGTTTGCCGCGGAGCTATGGGCGCACGCGGGCTCTGACTCGTGCCACAGCTGTTGGTCCTATCTCCGATTTTCCTGAGGAGTCCCCTTGTTGCCCCATAAGAGTCTAACCCACGTCCCGGACCTAAAGGTGTCTCTCCCCCTCGTCGCCAATCCTACGTTCCCTCGGAATCACACTGCTCTTAATAAACCCCACGCCATTCCCGTGAGACCAAGGAAATACGCCATCGATCGACCCCTCCCTCGCAGGCCCCATTGGCTCTCCCGCTCGCGCCGGCAATCTGTCTCGCCTCATCTAGCCTCAACCTCTCCTCCTTCCCCATCTCCCTTTCTGGCATTTCCCGACTCATTCACGCCCCTCCCCCAGGCCCAGATCCGCTTGTCTTCAGGGTCCTTCCCTGAATCTGGGATCTGTACTGACAGGGGCCTGCCCACGACCGTTCTACATCTAGCGTCCTGCCCCGCCAACGCATGGCATTAGAGATCTCCTCAACTGCATGAGAATCCGATAGAATCCTCACCTGGGACCCGGTCCGTTGGATCCATCGTTGCCCCCTAGAAAAAGCATATATTGCCGTCAGTTTGACTGCTCGGCTACCACAAAGTATATCTCGCCGAAACCCCGTCACTGGGACGGACTCATTCCTTTCTTCGACCCAAACATTCTCTTCTCTCACCTCCAGGATGGTCCAGCCCAGGGACCAGTTGCCACACAGAGACCTGTACCCTCCGAGGGAACATGGCTGGCCCCAGGAAAGACCCTTCCTCGACATGCCTCAAGACGGCCGCTTTGCGGCTCAACCAATCCATTCTAGATGGCTGGTAGGTACTCGCCAACTGTACTAGCAAGTTCATGGGCTGACTCGCTTCAAGACCGTCGAAAGCGCTCTGAAGGATTGTGCTGGCCTCAAGGTCAAGGAGTTCGCACTCGCTGTGCTTCACGAGAATGGAAAGCTAAAGACGTACACGTCTACCTCTCTCACTCCTCTCCAGAGTAGAATTTTCACCAGTGACTTCAAGAGGGATTTCCATAGCAGCGTGCAGCTGGCCGCCCGAGGTTTGTTGTCTCAGCTCAGGGGTAACGCCCCGTCTTTTGCTAACGGGCATGGTAGGATACAGCGAAGAGGATCTTGCTGACGATTTCGATAACGAGATTCAACGTAAGCCGTCCAGCAGCGGGGGCTCGTCGTCCGGCGGGAGGAACCGGCGCCAACTCCTGCTGCCAAGGTCCGATGACTCGGACGATGATGACACGGCCACGAGTGGGAAGCGAAAGCGTTCCCGTCCCACGCTCTATCAGAAGCGCTACGGTGACACCGATGATTCAACCGTGCCTACTCGGAAGACGCAGCGCCTAGTCATTGGGGATACGACAGCTGTCGAGCAGCTATACCTGCACCGTTTCATGGATATGCAGCAGTCGTCATGTAAGGTGATGGCTAAAGCTTTTGTCAAGCTCGTTGAGCCTAAAAAGCAGTCCAACCACCCCTACACAAAGGGCAACATCAAGGCGCCTCCGTGGTGGCCAAATACAGAGGGTGAAAATCATGTCACGCACAAGGAGCCCGATCATCTTAAGAAGCCCGGTAGGTTAACTCCAAAGTGCTCTGTATATACTTGGCCTAACATGAGAACCAGAACGGCTCAGGCTCCTAGTCCACATCTTACGCATGATCATCGAGCCACGGAACAGCCAATGTGCCACCGTCCAGAAGCTCGGCCTGAATGTCGAAAAGCTGGAGCAGGTAACTAACGAATCGATGAAGAATTGGTTCAAGGAAAACCCAGATAACGCAGCCAAGAAGATCTACCTAAAGGAGATCTTTAGAGTTGCAAGACTGGAAGAGCGATACAGGAACAGTGAAGTTGGTAAGCTTTCCTAAAGCTTCTCACAGGCAGTTAGAGCTGACAGCCTCTCCTAGATGCATCAACCTGCATTTCTGTGACGCCGTACGGCGACAAGAATCGGATCAACGTCTCCGATGACGAGGATTTTGAAGATGAGGTCAAGGTTGAGGAGGAGGCACGTGAGTCTATTGTTCCTGCCAGTCCTCCGACGTCCGACAGCCTAGTCTCTCCAACAACCATGATGTCGAGCCAGTCTCTCCAGTCGCACGACCCGGGCGACTTCTACAGGGTGCGGGCTGCTCCCATTCGCCAGTACAGCCAACCTCAGTTGGAGGACCATAATCCATTCAGCGATGGCTCGTATCTCTCCCGTGGCTTCCAACCAGAGAGCCCTGGAGCGCAGGATCCAAGCCGCCGCACCTTCACATCGTCCACTTATCAAGGCCCTCCAAATATGTACGATTGGCAGGGTAGTATTGTGAGCAGCGGCCCACTGACGACAAACTACTACATGTCGAACTCGCCCCAACCCGTCGTCCCTCATTCTGCACCCTATCAGGTCCCTCAACCAATCTCTCAACAGTCCATGCTCCCTCAGCGGTTAGCCCAGCCTCCGTTCGATGTGCCGAATGGGAGGTACGATTCCACACCGGCACTCGGTAATCAGTTAAGAACGGGCAGCTTGCACCATCCCAATCAAGTCTCCCAAGACTTTCAGGACTACCTCCATGATGGTGGAGCATATGGACAGCACGATCCAGAGATGAAGGACGAGCACAACATCCACACTGGCTAACCAGCCTCGCCCCAACTAACGAATATCACGTCTTTCGAATTCTGTCCACGAACAAGCATAGAAGGTACCATGGTCAGCGTATACCCAGAACATCAATTTATCACGTCGGCGATCTTCTTCTTACTTTACGGAATCTATCCACTGCCACCTATCAGCCGCGCAAGTGTTTCCGTATTAACGATCTCATGTCTCAAATGCGCTCTCGGTACCCAACTCCGCTGTCCTTCGTTCTCAGTCGCGTGGTCGCGGTTCAACATTATAACTATCCAAGCTTTCCTTATCCCTTCATCCTCGTCCTATGTCTACGGCGAGGGATATAGAAAAAATTAGCGCCTTTATTATATCAACTTCTTTACCATTGACTATCGATGCTCGGCGCGCGTTATTTTAATTGCAGCCTCTATATATGCGAAGCTGCCTCTTTTTATTGAAATTAAACGAATTACGAATATGGAAAAAAATTCCCTTAAGTCCAATTTCTCCCACAGACGGCTGTACTTAGAAGGTGGATGAGCGAGGCATATATCTTAACAGTATGGTTGCAACTCACAGTAATAAGAAGGGTTGGGCAGCGAGGAGTGGAAGGGGGGCTGACATAAAATATGCCGAGGAGGTTGGAGGACTAACAAAGTACCGTAAGGTTTAAATATGATATCCTATTTTCCAATAGTGTCCTTCCCAAGATGCTCTACTTGGCCCCTAGTAGCTCTACAGAACCGTGCTTCGTATTTTACATTTGCCATCCGGTTACATATCTTTCAGTCGCGCGGTGCAGTGACTAGTAAGGAGAATGGGCTGCAGGCTCTCAAGCATGCAATTCCAGGCTGGCATATTCACATACAAGAATTGTCTGCCTACTACACTTTAGAATACAACTCTCCCATAACTCCATCGAACCTGCCCGGTTTGTACAACGCCCTGAGCTGGGCAGGACTTAGCATTATCCAAGCGAGAACGGGAGGCCGCTATGGACGGGGCGGCAAAGTTCCCGGGCCTGCCGAGGAGCTGAACTGGATAGCTGAGTGGTTTTGTCATAGAAAGAGGCATATCATAGTATATTAGGATCGATAGTCTAGCCCTCCGAGACACTGCAGGCCTGCTGTACCACCGACAGTATTGACGGAAAACGCACCACAAAGGGCATGGTCCTAAAGCGCAGGCTATTCCCTGATCTGAGCGATCCCAGGGGGCCGCGTTCTCCACCCGTCCAGGTCCCCCCGCAAATGCCGAACCGAAACCATCGTCATCGAACACATTCCGCGCTGCCAAAACAATCCCGCCCGCGATGGCGGACGACGCGCAGAACCCAGCACCAACGCCAACCCTAGGGACCTCTCTTCGACGAGCGATGACGATGAACAATGATGCCCCGCAGCTGCGCCAGCGATCGCTGGTGCAGCGGCTGGGCGCAGAGACATCAGCGCACCCCGTGCTCGGCGTGCGGAGGCGAAGTTCCAACTTCTCGGACTACTCGCTGAATGAGGCCAGGAGGTCATTCCAGTCGTCGACAGACGATCTGCTGCTCCCCAAGCCACCGAGGGATGCTAGGGCACTGCCGGCGGAACAGTCGTCCTCGGCATGGCACTCAGCGCCGTTGGCGTTTGCGCTGCTGCCCGCCGTGGGAGGAATGCTATTCAAGAATGGCAGTTCGGTGATCACGGATATCATGCTCCTTGGCCTGGCTGCAATTTTCTTGAACTGGTCTGTGAGGTTACCTTGGTTGGTTGATTTCTACCCTTTGTGTGATGAGTATTGCGTGCTAATCCATATCCAGGGATTGGTATCAGTCGGCACAAGCGATACGGACAGAGGAGGAGGGGAACGGGGATGAGCTTATGGACGGGGACAGCGAGGACGAGAGCGCTCTCAGCATGTCCCAAGCAACTCTGGACGAAGTGCCAGAGGATTCTCCTCCTCCTGCCCACAAACCAGCTCGGAAACCCAGACGACGACGTCCGGCGCATGCTGAGTCGGCGGCGAAGGAGCTGTACAGACACGAGTTGCTGGCCCTGCTATCATGTTTTATCGCGCCAGTACTTGCAGCCTATCTTCTGCACACACTACGAGATCAGCTCTCTCGACCGTCGGAAGGCCTCGTCTCGAACTACAACCTTACCATCTTCCTCCTGGCATCTGAACTCCGGCCAATGGCTCACCTAGTCAAGCTCGTGCAGGCGCGCACTCTGCACCTCCAGCGAATTGTGAACTCCAACCCCTACGCAACAACAGATGCGTCATCCCTGGAACCTAAGGCTCTCCTGCACAGACTAGAAGAGCTCGAAGCCCGCAGCCGAGCGGAGTCGCCCGGCAACGCCACAGCGGACACCAACTTAAGCAGCAAACTCACGGCGGACGTGAGGCGTGCGATCCAACCTGATCTCGACGCCCTCACCCGCGCGGTACGGAGGTATGAAAAGCGCGCGACGCTCCAGGCGTTCCAAACCGAAACGAAACTGCTTGATCTCGAAGCCCGATTGAGCGACGCCGTGTCTCTGGCTGCAGCCGCGGCGAGCAAGAGCGAGAATGCGGGGTTCAGCGGGTGGGTAACTACGGCGGTGACGGTCCCACTCCAGATCCTCGGCGTCATTGTCGGAACACCATTCAAGATCTTGACAGCTCTTGTCGGCCTGGTTAGAGTAGGTGGGAAATCGGTTGGGGCCCAGAGGCCATCTGCGGGGAGGCAGGCGAGTCGGAGTGCCAATGGAGCCAAAGGAATTTCGTGGGTGGGAGGGAAGAGATAGAACGATAGATCAACGGGTTTGGTGGGGGCGTCAGGTTTGTTGATCAGTTTATACCCCTCTCGTTCTTTGATGACTTTTTCTTGCTGTTACTTCTGCACCTTGAATGTTGTACAACCATACCTACGTTAATGGATGCATATGACATGCAGGCCTGTTTACGGTGTTGGTATTATGGGAGATGGCTGGCCGTGTTGAATTGGGCGATTCTGGTTGTGGCGAGAGGGATATGCGCAATCTGAAGCCGTATAGCTTTGTTTTCATAAATGTTGTTATTTTACTTCTCAACCACCTGAAAACAGTTTGAGGACTGCCCATTGAGATGGGGAGGATATATTGGTATTGCTGGCCGGTAACCGTGATATCACATAGAAATATCAGACATTAGATCGTCTGCTTAATTAGATATTAATACCATCTAGTCATTATCACCACCATCCATGATACCGATATTCTGCTTCCTCTTCAAATCCGCCGGATCTAGATATTAGGATGAGTATAATTAGGTACACGTGATAGGAATATCATGTGACTTAGCCTTACTTTCAAAAAACTCATGCGATCGGAGCAAATCTACAACCCCATCCAAATACAGAAGACAGCAAGGCTGAATTCCAATCACCGTCATTATATCCATTAGTTCCCGTCTGGTCTATTCTGGGTAAATAATGCATGAAGCACGTCCCCCGCTCTCACGGACCGCTAGGTCATCCCAAACTGTTAAGTACACATCGGTGGAACTTCATTGTAATCGCGCATAGCGTTGGCTACTACAACTCATGCCTCTTCGTTTTTTCCTTTTTCTTCCTGCCGTTCCATACAGTCCGTTCATTGCGTCATTCAAATATCGACGTGTCTCTCGAAGTCTCGAAGACCAGCGTGCTTGGGAATGATGGTGTGCCAGGTGAAAACCGCGCTAGGCCCGATTCTGGTGTCAATAGGGAGACGACTTGCCCGCGAGATCTCAACTGCATCAGCTACCAAACAGAGTTTCAGGGGACGGGAACACCTCTTCCGCGCTGCACGGTAGGGTTACATCTCGCACATTATATCTCCTATCATTTTTTGACCCGGTCTGTACAGGATCTTGCTGTGCTGCCGTGTTTGCGTGGAGGTGCTATTGGCAGTTTCCTGTCTATGAACGGTGGGCTATCAACAGCGGCCCGCACTTCCCTCCTATTGCCGTTGCGAGTGGCTATTGAGATGCCTCCTCTTCCATGGATCTTGATATCATGGCTTTTCTTTTCAAACCTAACCGGTCGTCAACCTTGTCTCTCTTTCTCACACACCTCTTCGGCGCAAACAATCTCCCATCTTCCATGAAGTACTTGATCGCCACAACCTCTTCAAGCTGCCACCCGTCTTCTTTATCAGTCCTGATCTCAGTCAGGGCACTTCTCACACGGCACATCTCTCTGATTTCTGGATTCATTGTGTCTTCGTGGATATTGACTTTAAAATTTACATGTCAAACCCGACGACTGCAACAACCCTCTCGGTTGGTCCTAGACTTTCAAAATGGAGAACCCAATCCCACCGGCCTCGGTCTCTACTACTCCGAACGCTATTCTCCTTCCAATATGCGCCGCGTTATTAATCGCGGCCAATTACGTTTCGTTACTCCTTCTCCTCAAGGTTAAGAAGCTAGCGGCATGCACCCTTGTGATTGTTTTAGCCATCGAGAACGTCCTCACGCTCACCAATGCCATTCTATGGCCAAATAATAATACCGCAGAATGGTATAGTGGGGTCGGCCTATGTGACGTCCAAGCTGCCATAAGGACTCCTCTGACCACACTACTTGCCAGTTCTTCGGCTTACCTTTCGTGGGATCTAGCCAAGGCTCTCGATACTGAAAATCCTCGCCTCTACGAATCTCAGAAGTGTAGATGCAGGAGAGTCATAACTGAATTGCTCTTTTGCTTCCTGGTTCCTGTCCTGCAAGTCGCTCTGCAATACATTGTTCTGACAAATCGATTTGCCATAGCCACTATATATGGCTGCGCAAGCTACTGGGATAATAGCTGGCCCACTGTAGTCATCTTCGCAATGTGGCCTCCGATATTTGCACTTGTGAACTGCTGTCTTGCAGGTAGGTTTTCTTCCAAGGGGCTAGATAATTGGCAACTAATCTCGAAAACTAGTTTTGGTCATTATTCGCCTTCGCAGGCATCGTGGTGTTCTTTCCAGCACACTCTCAAGCACCGGATCTGGCCTTAATGCTCGACGTTTTGTAAAGTTATTCTTCCTGTCGGGCTGCATCCTTATTGTTTACCTTCCAGTTGTTCTCTTCTACCTCTACGACAACGTGAACATTAAGTACACCTCCTATTCCTGGTCCAGAGTGCACGATCCCGCAGTGTGGAACCAGATCGTGTATGTCACTACCGATTTGTCACCCCTTCCCCAGTATAACGGTTGGCTTGAAATTGCCATGGCATGCTTTCTGGTCGTCTTGTACGGTCTAAGCAATGAAGGGAAGGAGATTTACAAGCGTGGACTTGTGAGCTGCGGCTTTGGGAATATTTTCCCCGCCCTGTTGGAACTGAGAGAGTTGCCTACGCATAGAAGAGACGGTTCATCGGGAGCCAGCTCAACCTCTCGATTCGACATCGTCACCAGGGTCATTCATTACTATGATGGGACAAAAGGGTCAAATCGGGCGACGACTTCAGATATGTTAGTCTGTCTTGCTACAAGTCTCTAGGCTTACCTACTCTAACATGTATTGTACTAATTTCTCTACGTAGGTTATCACCACGCAGAGACTCTGGGGCTACACTCAATCATGCAAAATCATCCGGCAGCAAATCAACCTCCACGGCGATGACTGCAGATTTAAAGTTCGCAACACGGTCCTCGGATTTATTCCCCCCTGTTATGACTTCTGCTTTGGCAGTCTCTCGCCCGGAACCCGTCTATAAAACAAATCTTTTCGGCTCTCCTTTCAGAACTCACTCCAATCTTCCTCACGCACTCCCAGCAGCTAATAATATCAACACGCTTAGTACATCCAACAACTTTGAGCACCAAGGCAGGCTCCAGAATGACGCCGCCTCTCTCACTGCCCCAGGCTCCATTGAAACTACCATCTGGAGCAACACAGATCCAGAGGCCGCACTCGACCCTCCTGCACCACGCATGGGAACTCGTTCCTTCCGCGAACGTGCGAGACAAATTCACGAGCAGAGAAACATGTTCCTTGGTGTGATTCCCGATACGGTCACCGTTGACCTCCACTCCTCTCACTCCAGCAAGCAAGAGATTAAAGTTGAGAGAAAACTGGAGATATTCGAGGAGGCAGCTCCGCACCAGTCATAATCGCCGATACCGTAAGCACACAAAAATAAAGATACAGAAAATGCAGATACATGAGGCTGGCATGCAAACCGAGAATACTGTGTTTTATACTCTCATTTGCTCATTCCACCCGTTTCGTACTTCTGAACAGCGTTTGCCACTCGGAGGAAAGGTTGAGAGAAGGCTGTGTCTCTTATAATAGGTTTTCCAGGGGATGGACCAGAGAGAGAAGAGTTGCGGTTGTGCATACCAGTATCTAGATTATGACAGTCTTGCACCAGTGAAAATACGTCTCTCCAGCAAAATAAAGGTTATGCTCGTGATAACTAACATCTATTCGCTAAAATACTACAACCCTTTATCAGGACCAAGTTATGCAGTATTCTAATATCGTGGAATTTAGTTACGAGTATAACATTGCATATTAGGATAATACCCAGGATTGGAATGGAGCACCCAGGTATATATAAAAGTCATCCCAACGCTACGCTATGCATCCTAGAACCCCCTAGATTAAGCTACCGTAAGACATATAATTATCCCTTTCGATCCAAACTCTTCCTAAACGCCTACGCAGAAAACATATATTCGCCATGTTAGGTGGCGGGGTATAACATCTACCCATATCAAGCTATAAGCCGGGGCCTCGAAAAACGTATAGTAGGTGAAAATATAAAGTGATAGGAAAGGAGACAAGGGGAAGGGTATTATTAGTAATGTTATTGCATGGCTGCAGAGACCCCAGTATCAGTCCTTTCTGCGTCGGAGGCGGTTGGATACGAGACTTCAGGATCAGGGACTTGGATATCGAGCTGTTTTTGGAGTTAGGTCTTGCAGAGTAAGATATTGTCAGGAGGACGTACGTTCATGTATCCCGTTCTCCTCAGTGGAACGATCATGGGAGCACTGCCCGGTCCATCTTTGCTCCTGTTTTCCATATCCTTGTTCCATTCCTCTAGATACTTCTCCACCTTCCGCAAGCGGCCTTTCACAGCTGTGAAGCCCAGATCGTCCCACACCCAGCCAGTGGCGAGGCTCATAACAACATCAAAAATATTTCGTGGTCCCCAAGGGCTGAAAGCCAGGATTAGCTCGCTGTTTATTCTCTCGATGAGTTTCCGAAAGTCCTGCTCTGACACCCCCGCGGGGTCTAGAATCTCAGGGTAGAGATTCGAAAATGTAGGTGCGAGATCTCCCTCAACCATCCAGTCTCTTTTGATTCGGATTATGCGTGTAGTTTGATATAAGGGGGAGTTGACAGAGACATGTGGATTCATGTGAGGGAAGCATGGGTGTTGGGGACCCCATTCTTCTGCGGGATTAGCAGCTGGCCCGTCGGAGCCGATGATCGACGTGTTGTTTGAGGAGAGGGCTGGGCCTATACCGTCTGGTAGGGAGGTACGTGACGCATTGTTAGGAACTTCAGAGGTACCGCCTGGATTGTAGGAATCCTGTGGCGAAGGCCCACGCTCGAGGTCAGTCGACATGGTTGCTCTGCCCTTGCCTCTGTCAAAAGATATGCCAGATACTGGCGATGCTAAATCTTGGCTGAATCGTGGACTATCTGTGACCGTCGCGTCTTCCTCGGCAGCCTTACCTTTGCCTTTGTCGATTTTAGGTTCACTGCTGTTCCTTCGTGAGATATCAATGCTGACACTTCTCGGTAGTGATATCCTATTCGTTTGCGAGCTTCCCCTCCTATCTACCTGCAAACTTGCTTTTGTAGACGCAGAATGCCGCTTCTGCCTCTGTTCCGGTAACGTCAACAGCGGATATTCACCTGGTGCTGCACCTTCCTGTCCTGGTGATTCAATTGCGGGGTGGGAAAGCGGAACGGCAATCGCAGATGCCTCTTCAACCGCAGACCGATTCCTTCGGCGCGAGGCAGGCCTCTGCCGCGGTGGACTCCTGGGGTAGGCTCTCGGTGTTGAATTCGTCGGATTCCACAGCCGTGCGCCGCTCAATCGTCGTGGTCGTGGCTGGGTTGACGTGGCACTGCCGGCAGTGCCCGCGCGACTTCGAAAGGGGGTGGAAGAGTCAGGATTCCAGCCGATGAAAGCGCTACGCAGGCTCCAGCGGGTAGGAGTAGTTATTCGTACCTGAGGCCCTTGGGAAGGTGAAGTACTGTGAATGATTGGGGGAGAAGGGTAGGAAGGCTGGAAACCGGGGGGCTGGATGTGTGGATTGGAGTTTGACCCGGAAGGGACTGATAGTGCTATGGTGGACGAGTCGACTCGTATGGTGGACGGGGTTGATTGCGACGCCGTTGGAACGTCGCCTTCACGGCTCTGGGATGCGCAGTCTTCGATGGAGGATATAGTAGACGTAGTCGTGGAGCGAGAGGTAGCGTGAGTGGCACCAGATACTGGAGGAAATGGTCGAGATCGGGATCGTAGGGCGGGAAAGGGGAGAAGTCGCTGCAGGAACAATTTAGCGAGCCTCGTGTGTAATGTTGTGCCTTAAATACTAGGCAGCAAGGCATATCGAGACAAAACTCCGGGTAGGGCAGGAAAATCTACCCAGCAAAGTGGCTCACGGCACAGATATATCTCCCTGTTAGCATTGATCTCCTTTTTCTCGAACGGCCCCTGGAGAATATACATGCGCTATGAATCACTAACACGGCTCGGATTCGGGCATAACTGCATTGAATATTCCTGGTTCTGGCCTGCAGGCGATTCGATACCCCCTTTATGCGGCTGTCTCATGCTAATGCCCAACACGCCTCGGAGACGTCCATGCCGTGGGGTCCAAAGCAATTCTTACAAGGCTGGCACGAGGTTTTGTGACAGGCGTCAAAACGCGTCACGGCCCACTGTCATCTGCTATGCTGACACCACATATTCATATTATCTAGTCTATAAAGATCACAGTCCAGCCTCCTGGTCTGGCGTCATCACCCCCCCGACTTCAAATCTCCTAAAGGCCTGCTCGCTCAACCTGTAATTTTCCCTACGTCCTCACATACCTTAATTGGCCTTATCAACTCAGAATTAATATTAAAGTTGACACACTTTCAATATGGCCCATTGCCGCAACGTCATACATGTTTGTTGGCCTTCGCTTGCATCTTCTTCATTGCCTCTCGGTGAGCATTCAACATGTCGCCCCTCCTCATGCCTTGGTCGAACGCAGTCTCTTTCTCCTCCCTCTTCCTCTGTTCGATTGCCATCTTCTGGCCTTCTACCCTTTTCTCCTGCCACAGCATACTCCTTTGCCTCTCAAGGGCCACGTTCGGCACAATAGAACTGTGGCGCTCTCGCTGTATGCCCATGCGAAAAGATGCAAGTTGCTGCTCACGCGCCATGGGGCTAGGACCGGAGTACTGGCGGCGTACTGAATGTGGAGGGTTAGACGGGAACGACGGTTGACGTAGAAGATTGCGGCGCGCAGAGAGAGGCATGTTGTCGTCTAGAAGCGATGTGGTGCTGGCCAAGCCATAGTCACGATTGTACACACTCTCTCCACCGATACTCCCTCTCTGGGACACGTTGCCTTGTGCTTGTGATGGTAAAGATCCAGTCGACTCTCGGCCATTTGAATTAGTGGAGTAGAAAGTAAGATTGCTTTTACTACGAATAATTGAATCGCGCTTCCCCATTAGAGTGTTGTCGCCGAAGGGTATACATGAAGACCTCCTAGTTGACGGAGTGGATGAGGGTAGTGGGCCCAAGTTGTCTTCCATAAGTGGCTCCATCGATGTTTGCGAAGTTTCAAGGCTGGCAGAGCTGCCCATGCCTTGGCCACCAAGATATTGTTCAGAGGCAAGCTGTGGCTCGACAGGTGGCTGCAACGTGTGGAGACTTAGGTCACCGTGACGGGGATTGTTTGGTGGCTCCGAACTCGAAGAGAGTCGTGGCTGTTCTGGATTTGGGCGCGATTGCACTGAATTGGCTCGATATAAAAGTTGCGAGGGAGACCTCATTAGAGGAGGGGTAGCATTCTCCTGGTTGAGAGGAAGTTCCTCCCTATCCACGGCTGTTGCGACTTCACATGTTGTGTCAAGAGGATCTCCTAAGTCAAGCTTTTGTACTTCACTGGATGCGCTTAAACTGGATGCTACCAATCCTTGACCTTCAGAATTGCTTTCTCCTATTGTCGGTTCTGTGTTGAATTCTTCCAATATTGGCATTTCTGAATTGGATTCTCCTAGTGTTGGTTGCTCAGAATTAGATTCTCCCAGCATCGGTTGATCGGTATTAGATTCTCTCAAGTCAGGCCTTTCTACATAGCTAACTTGCTTAGTGGAGGCATAACTAGAACGATTTGTTGTGCCCGTGATTGACTTTTCGTCTGAATCTAATTCAGATTCGGCTGAAGCACTCTTTTGCACATCTTGAGGGAGGTCATCAGCGCCGTTATTATCGCAGCCCGGCTGACTGGTCGGATCTCGTATCGCGGGCGATGACTGTGGGAGCTCGGTCATTCTTACTTCATCCTGTTCGGGTTGTAAGACTGGCGTTATGGTGGTAATAGGGCTTTTCTTCTGGTTATCCATATCACCAACCCCGGAGTCTCTATCGGATGGTAGTGCTTCTGGTTGGTCTTTGAGACCATGGGCCGCTTCCCATTGCTCCCGATCTCGGGTATTGAGACTTTCAATTCCTCGTCCGATGTTAGCTTCTTCCTCTGCTCGTGCCTTGTCGCCTTCCAATTGCTCAGCTGCTCTTTTTTCACGACTCTCCTTCACTATCTTCCAAAGTCTCGTTTGCGACACAATACCCCCCAAGGACAGGATGATTATAACAGCTATTTCAGCATAAATTCCTTTCGTTATAGGATAAGTTGTGGCTCCAATGGCGAAAAGATCATTGTTGATGTTCCAAAGGTAGACCCAAAATTCCTTCAGACCAGCTCGAGTAAAGCAGTCAATTCCCAAGACAATGGCGGTGGACCCGCTGAAAGATATAAAGACAATCAATCCATATGGCCTAGTGATATGGCTGAATGACGTGGAAAACCCAGCCAGGGTAAGGGCAGCGATGAATCCCACTCTCCCGCCTCGCGAGTTGAGGAGCCCTCCGGGTCTCAAAACCAGAAGCCACATGCTGAAGGTAAAACCGCCCAGGAGGCATCCGAGACCCTGCATCATATCCACAAGTACCAATGACGCTCCACCAACTATAAGACCAGCTACAATTGACGCAGCGACATATGCTCCCTGAATGCTATTCCTGACAGGGAGGCTCATGACATAGATGATTAGCACGGCGACAGCGAGGCTAGTTAGATATGCTGCCGAAATAAAGACATGCAAGTATTTGTATCTTATTCCGAGGATGGCGTACACAGCACCACTGAGTATCAATAGTACTCCCGCCGCACTAAACCCAGGAGTAATTGCAGGCGTGATAGGCAGCGTCCCAGGTGCCGTTGCTAGATCTGTATCAGCAGGCAAAACTTGAATAAAGATTTGGGCCATACAGTTGAATATTGAGCTATCATTAAATGTGGACGATAAACCTAGACCGCTTGGGGTAGCTACAATCGAAGATATAATGGTTGTTGCAGATGAAGTCTCTAAACTGGTGGGTGTGGCTGTTGTCGACCCACTGCCGTCATTTTCAGGATCTGTTGAACTAACCGCAGAGGTGGCACTGGTAGTCGATGAGGGGATTGCTAGACTGGAAGCAGTGGAAATCGAAGAGTCTGTGTCGATTGATGATACGACTGAGGACCCGCCGGCTACTAATTCATTCGCAGCCGTAAGATTGATACCCAAGGAGACAATGAGAACGGCCAGAGCCTTTGAGCTCATCGAGCATATCATGGCGGTTTCAAGATCCTATGATCTGTGGGTAATAGGAGGTCAATGTGAGAGGTGATAGGGGAGGGATGTCTTCGGACTGAGTATCTAAAACGCTGGCAGCGCTATCTTTGCAGACGGCGAGAGAGCCAGGCTAATTGATACTAGAAAAAGAAATTGGTCGCAAAATCGCATAAAGCAACAGAGCCGTAGCTATTGATGGCTCCAGGTGAAAGAGAAAGGAAATTTTGTAATGACGAGGTACAATGTTGAAAATAGGGGAAGGGTAAAAAGTGATTTCTGACCGCAATAACGACGACGTCGTCGTCCGAGCCCGCGGACCAATTGGGCATAGAGTTTGAACGTGTGTCCACCTGTTACTGGCAGAAGCAAGGCATGCAGATACTATATCCAAGAAGCTCTCTCGAAACTCCGGTAATACGAGAGGTACACTCGCAATGAGGTCTGCCAGGAAGCCTCGATCTCGAGTTGGTAATTGCGGATATCTTGATTCTTCCCACAAGATAACCAAGGCAAAGGATCCTGGTGATTCTTATCAAACATTTGTAGGCTCCTGCATATCGCCAACAACCCCATCGCAGACAACTGAGAACTCACTGGAGTTCATGTGAGGCATACTTCCGTGAGGTATACGCCCTCACGGACATCCGATGCTACAAGTTCGCTTCAGGTAGTCGCAATCTCGGTATCTCTCCTTTCTTTTACCTGACTCGTTCTCACTTTTCTTCTTCGATGTGGGCATCTCCGGAGCCGGACAGCTTGATTCTTGTATTTTACGAGGGCCAGAGCTTGTTAGTTGCGACGTCATCTTTACACAATTTGGGGAGTACCGACGACCCTGAATATGTAGATCACGTGATTAATGCACGTGATGCTTATGTCATCCGTACTATCCACAATTTGGTAGGGGGTTGGATAGAGCTAACCCAACCGGGTGAACGCGAGATCCAAAGAGCCTGGAAGCTGGGAGCCGATTCAATCTGAACTTCCCTGTGCGCGCCAGTACAATCCACATCATATATTTTGTCGCAGTAATTGCACACTGTTCATCACCGCCGCATATATCTACTCACAATCTCCTGCTCAACAAAATGTCTGCCTTTCTCTTGCGCCGCGCCCTCCCCGTCAGCGCGCGCGCATTCTCTACCAGTAGTCGCGCCTCGACATTTGCGAAGATAACTCTCGTCGGCCGACTGGGCGACTCACCAGAGGTAGTTCCAACAAGCACTGGATCGGAGATTCTGAGATATAATGTTGCGACGAACTCTGGACCACGCGATAACCAAAAGACCAACTGGTTCCGGGTCACTAGCTTCACACCAGAAGGACCGCAACGGGATTTCATCGCCGGCTTGGAAAAGGGGTATGTTCAGCGTTCTTTTTGGCCCTGGCGCCGGCATAAATGGAGTGAACGAGGCAACAAGCGAGGTGGAAAGGGTCCAGCTTGATTTGTTGGACGATGACATGGGAACCAAGATCTTTACACATCTTGCTAACACTGGGCCTTCTACAGGACACTTGTTTATGTTGAGGGTAGCGCCGAGATGAACCAGTACACCGATTCAGAGGGCAAGCCGCGAACCGCTCTAAGCATTGTACAACGTACGTGCTCTTCCACCCTCTCTTACCCTTCTGTCCCGAAGCACGGAAAGTGAACACGCTGATCCTCCTCATAGAAAGACTCGACGTCCTCGCCCGAAAGCCTAAGGAGTAGTTATCCATTACCATCGCTCGCATTTATGTTCAAGTACTTTCAGTTGTATCAGCTAGCTAGGCAGGATAATCTACCATTTTCTCTATGCAAAATTTTATGCTGCCTTGTATGACTTGCAACTTTATGTGGATATTCTTTCTGGAATAAATGGCAGAACGCTGTTTACTGTTAGGTAACCTTATCTCAACTCCAAATTACAGCACGGGAGTGTTTATCTAAAACATCATTACTACATGCCGCTCTTCTCTGCAAGGAACAATTGGCCCAAAACTCCAGCAATATTTTAATATAGCGAACAATCATGATTGTCTATATCCCGTTATTTTTTGTTGAAAATTAAACAACTCTTGATTCCTACTTCTCTACTCACCCCTCTTTATCCGGCGATTCTCGATTATAGTCTTTTGAATGCACAATCTCCAACAAACTCGCCGCAAAATTCTCACATCTGATCCCTGCGCGCTCAGAGACTGGTACCCGGTCTAATCTGGCGACTCTACTTCTTAGCTGTACCTTATAGCAAGATCTGTTGGATAATAGATCAAAGTCTATATGCACAAAGCAAGATATCCTAAAAGCAGCCTCAAATGCCAGACCAAGACAAGCACAGTACAAAACTCTCATGCAAAATCTAAAAAATGCTAATTACAAGCGTAGAGTTGTACAGGACATCACAGAGGAAGAGACTTGGGTGGTTTCTTTGGCCTTGCCCGGGCCTTGCTCTCTCATACTCCTCAGCTGCGGCAATTCGATGCCAGTCTCCTGGGTCTAAGCTGTCCTCGGGATTCTTCCGCAGTCGTAGCAACAGCCAGTTGAGTATAAGCCCACTTAGTAAGTGTTTCTAGAAGCTGCCCCAGTGGGAAACTAGCCAGGTGTTCAAGTGAGCCTATTCAACTTATCCTTGTCATAACTGTCTATACGGTCAAGGCCTGTGGGTGTTGAACAGACCGAAAATGCTTCAAGCGTGGGCAATATTTTTAATTTTGAACACCTATCATGTCAAATATTTAATTATAAACTTGATAGTGACTAGATTTATACTATTTCTTTTCAGAAGACTGCCAGTCTTTCACATGATGCTAACATATAGAAAGGGATTAAAAGGCGCTGCGAACTTGTGCGGCAGAGTGTATTTGTACACAAACAACAAAAATACACATATGGGATCTACCGTCCAAAGAGTAACGAAAAAGGGAATAAAAGACAGTAATAAGGACTGCTGCTGCTACCTCTCATATTTGTCTGTCAATAATTTTCTAAGGTTGTCCCATGTAAAGGAGGATGATGATGTGAATCAGCGTGGTTTGGAGTTAAATAATGCACAAGCTTATCCGCGTAACAGGGAATACTGGACTGTACACACTATGCACTATGGTGGTCACGCTAGTACAGCATGGTTGTCACGTGTTGTCACGCTAAGATAAGATAACAGTTACCCCTGGAATAGCGTTCCCGTCCCTTAGCGTTAACGCAGCTGGAATGCGAGTCGCGTTCATTTTTGTTTGGGAGGCTGCGTTAAGGTGATCTTCGATCTCGAGACTTTCATCCTCAAGTGCACCTCTCACGACCTCTTTGAAACCCTCCCAAAGTTCCTACACTCTCAGTCTGCCCACCAATATTGCACCTCTTCTCTTCTAATAAATATCCCTTCTGTCCAGGGCGACGCCAACCTTGATCGACCTTGTGAATTTCTTGCAGCGACGTGCTGAATTGACCCTTCACTACTTCTCCTGCGCCAATCCAACCAAATAATCAAGGACATTAAATATCTCCTCTATCTTTGATAGTATTCCTTGTACTGTCGGGGCTTGTCCAATGTTCAGTTTGGGTGAGTTTTCTTCCAACGTGTCTCGTTCAGCCTGCAGGACTCTCACGCTTCTGTCAAATCTCACTTTCCTCCTTATTTTACAACAAGAGTTGTATATTTCTCCTTCTATGTCTGTCATCTTATTTTCATTACTCCCAAAGTACCATCTCTGTACTGGTCTACCTTTCCCTACTAGAGACCTTATCCGTCTAATAGAGTTATTAATTTTCTCCCCGTAGTTGACGTCGACTCCCTCCTTCAATGACTCAGGCAACCATTTTTCAACTTGAATGACCGATGGGCAATATGGATGACGACGACCCTTGGGACTGGTCTGTCGACCGAGTCGTGCGGGAGCTTTGCACGTCTGATCGATCATGGCAAGTACCACGCTCTACAGCAACTCCAGACCCGACAGTGCTTGAGAATATTCTTCGGGAACATGGGGTCACGGGCACTATATTGCTCCTTGATATTGATGATAATGCTCTTAGAGCCGACTTCAAATTCAGGACCCTTAGCCAAAGATCGTTTATTCGCAGAGCTATCGAGGAACTTCAACTCCAGAGCGCACAATGGCAAACTCACATAGATCGACGTAATAATCGCCGAATATCAGCATCTCTACATAGCCCTGCCACTAACGGAGTTAATCGATCCTCCTCCTTACCTAGATCTAATAATGCCTTGGCGTTTGAGCAACCATGCGCAATAGGACAAAATACAGCTGCAGCCGCCGCCTTCCAGGTTGATGCACATTCATCAATGTCACTTTTAGGCTCTCCACAACCAGCAAACTCTTCTGAAAAACGGTCCCGAGATAAGCAAGATGGCCATCTTCTAACTAGAGATCGGGTAGCCCGCGGTGAATACATCGTTACAGATGAGCTTGGAAATAAACGACGAAAGCTGAGCCTGATAAATGCCTCCAATGATCTCTCACGTGAGGTTGGAGATGGGCGACCTCTTCTGCCAACTCAGTCTAACATTGAGCTACCATCATATACCGAATGTTCGTCGACCGGTATGCCAACATCAGAACCGGCTATCAACCATCACCCTAGCCCGTCCGAGAAAATGCCTAAGCGTATCGCTCCGACTCTGGTTTCACCGAATGTCGATTCATGTCGAGATCGCCAAATTGCGACCGCAGCAGACAAAATTTCTCACACCAGCCTCGAGAATATTAAGCCAAGTATGCCATTCATTCCTCAAGATAGACATGACTTGATTGACCGGCAAGTTCCCGATCCCGAGCATCTATATAATAATGGCGACGTATCGCAAAGGCCGGGATTACCAAAAAAGCCACTCTTTGACAAGGTCTCTAGCCAAGATCTAGGAGTTAAGGTTCATCGGACGAGAAATGATCGACTCAAGTGCTCTGGATTTTCACTCGCAGGTAGCTATCTTGGAAAGAAAAAGATGTCTGTGGATGCCATTTTTTACGAAGGTGCTGCCGTGGGTCAAGAACTTCCCAGTGCAGAAATCAAGGATGATGTTTCTCTATGTCACAAGATGGTTCCAAGTGGACAGCGTCTATACGTGAATCAAAGAATGAAAGAATTCCTTCGTTCAGAACTCACAGCCTTCGAACGAGATGGGATTTCCTATCATGCTATCCGCCCATATCCATCAAAGCTCATAGAGAAATTCTACAGCCCTTCATTCACGCTGTTTTATGTGAATGAATATGGCAAGGCTTGTTCTAGACGAGAAGAGATAATGCAATGGCCCGAAATCGATTCAAATATTTCCTCGCAATTAATACGGAAACGTGATGAAAGTGGTCGTGCCGGTTATGATTTTGGTATATTAGGCGAAGTTGGTTCTTATGAAAAGGCGTTCGACCCTGATTGCCTCATAAAATATCAACATATTCTGGGGGGCGACGAGGTTCTACCTGTCTATGGAGAATCAGATGAAGAAAACGAATACGATGTCGCGACGTGGGCAGAGATTGAGGAGGAACGGGGTGCTATTGAGAAACCATTCAGGCCCTTGGACAAGCCAGCCATCCCTGCAGAGGACGTTGATCAGGCCATTGACGAGGGAATTGCCGAAATAGTCGCCAAATGGCAGAGTGTGAAATTACCCAAATTGCTGAAGAATGCATATCGAATCTGGAAGAAGTTCGATACGAGCCACGATTCACGGCGAATCCATATCGAAGGTATTCAGAAGCTCCTCGATCGCATCAATGATGATCGAATTCCGAAACTGCGGAAAGAAATTGCTAGTGTTCTCTGGTCAAGTAAGCGTCAAGTACTAAAGCAATCCCGCATCATGGAACAAAGCATTTATGACCGTGAGAGCTCGGTTTGGGAAATGGAACTGCTGCAAAGCTCAGTAGCTCCAGAGAAAGCGCTGTCCAAGGATACACCTTCAATATCGTCCAAACTAAGGCGCAAAGTTCAAAACTGCGAGGAAATTGAGTTGATCGGAAGCGACTCCAAGGCATCGTCATCTGACGAAGATGTTGGCGATTTTATTGTCGATGATACACCCAGCGACACGGAGGAAGTGGAAATGAACTTTGCGGACACTGAAAATGAAGAACACGGGTCGTCGGGGTCAAATCCCTCAACCTCCAGAAAGAAAACCCCAGAAAATCGACTAACGTCCAAAGATCCATGTACGGCGAAGCTCAGCTCAAAGGATGACACTATCTTTGATGAACCTAATGATGCATCTGAATCCACAAGACGCACTGATACAACTCCAAGGAAGAAAGTCATCCACCGATCTCCAGCGCCAAGCCAGTCAATCAAACATAACTCGACCCAGGCAGATGCACTTCCGCAAACCTTAAATACTGCTGACAATCCTATTGATTTAACCTTGCTCTCATCCGATGATGGTCCAGATACGCCAACAATTGACCTTGTTACACCTAAGAAGACAAAACTTAAGCTTATACATAAACGCAGACCGTTTGGTGAAAGCTCTGTCCCAGCATCTGATGCGGAATTGGCGTTGCCTGACCTGGACAATCTGCCTCTTTATAATGATCCCGATGCCATTTCCAGATTTTCACACGAGGCTTGGGCTACCATCTGTGACAGAGAGCGCCTATTAATATCGGTATTCAAGGGATTTAGGGATGAGCTCAAAGCATACATGTTTTCCTTTGTTTCGAGTGTTTCAGAGGCTGAACTCTGGTGTCATATGCTCGACGTAATGGGCGCACTTCTCTGTGGTGAAGGGGACGACCGTAAAGGGACTGACAAAACAACCTTTCAAGCTGTCACTGGATATATTCAGCTTTTCAATATTTATACTAGTTGTAAGTATCATCATGGCAAAAAGCACTTGGCTAGCACATGCCTTACGGAGCTACCTAAGCGCACCGCGTATGTGGCGGCGTTTTATCGCCTTTGCCAGAACCTTGAAGGTTACTTTTCCAAGCCTGCTTCAATGCTTCATCTCAGCAACGGTGGTAATAGAGATTCTTATGGTGTTGACGGAGACGATTCGGAATCAGTGGCTAAGCGCCAACAAGCCGTTAAGTGAGTATGCGTACATTGTTAGAGTCTAGACTGTTCTGACCAATTTCAGCGCCACGTCCGATGAGAATGATATTCAGCAACATAACTCGCAGCATAAGAAACGCAAAAGAAAAGTTAATGAAGACAAGGCAGCGCGTGCAATGCGAGAAAAAGACCGCGAGCGACTCGAGCAGCAAGAAGCAAGGCGAAAGAAGCTTCAGGAGAAGCTCCCTTCATTGGAATACGCTGAGGGTCAGCACAGAATCGTTGTAAATGATGGCAAATATGAGAACCAGGGGTTCGTCTACGTTAACAAGAAAATCGCTCCACGCATAAAGCAGCATCAGATCGAGGGCCTCCGATTCATGTGGAGCCAAATTGTCACTGACCAAGAAGACATGCAAGGTTGCCTCTTAGCCCACACTATGGGATTGGGTAAGACGATGCAAGTGTAAGTGCATACTCAATCTAGGTATTCCACTGCTAAAATTATGGATTCAGAATTACACTGCTCTGTGCAATAGCGGAATCATCAAAATCGGACAACACGTCTGTCTCTGCACAGATTCCCGCTAGCCTTCGAACTTCTAAGACCATAATACTCTGTCCTGCTGGACTTATAGATAATTGGATGGATGAGCTGCTTATTTGGGCCCCTGAGGGTCTCTTAGGAGAATATAGAAAAGTAGACACCACAATGAAGTGGCCAGAGAGGCTGCAAACTATTAGCGACTGGTTCTATGAAGGCGGCGTTCTTATGCTCGGTTATGAAATGTTCAGGTCCATCTACGACAACAAGAGTGCGCTCGGCAAGGAAGCTCACGACACGGTTAAGCGTCAACTTATGGATGGGCCAAACATAATCGTGGCAGACGAGGCGCACAAGATGAAAAATGCCCAGAGCAGATTAGGACAGTCGACTACCCAATTCAAATCAAGAAGTCGCATTGCCCTAACGGGATCTCCGCTAGCAAATAATGTCGAAGAGTATCACACTATGATCAACTGGGTTGCCCCAAATTACTTGGGCCCCGCACTCGAATTCCGTGCCAAATATGTTGAGCCCATCGAGGAGGGACTATGGCATGACAGCAGTGCTTCTGACAGACGCAGGAGTCTCAAGATGCTTGGAGTGCTCAGGCAAGAACTTGCACCCAAAGTCCACCGGGCAGACATGTCTGTCCTGCGCAATGATTTACCACCTAAAAAGGAGTTTGTGATAATAGTTCCTCTCACAGAATTACAGAGAAAGTTATATTCGCTATATGTGCGGTCTATGGTCTCTGGCACTACGCAAATGACAAAGGATGGTGAATTTACACAAACAACTCTTTGGCACTGGCTGGCAATACTCTCGCTTCTATGCAATCACCCAGTCTGCTTTAGCAGAAAGCTTAATGAGCGAAAGGAAGACGCGGGTAAAGGGCGACATTTACTGAAGCCCCCAATCGCTGTTCAACCTGATAGTGACCAAGAAAATGGCGTAGCCACTGATCTCAATGAATCAACCGGGAGGGCTGGAGTTTCACAAGAGCTGATAAATAAGATTGCAGAGATTTTCAAGCAGGAAGCAAACGACCTGGTGGCCATCGATTTGTCCAATAAGGTGAAGGTCTTATGCCAAATTCTCGATGCATCTAAAGCAGCCGGTGATAAGGTTCTTGTCTTCTCTCAATCGCTTCTCACTTTGAATTTCCTCGAGGACTTATGCACCAGACAGCGCAGGCGATATTTCCGGCTTGATGGCAGTACCCCCATCGCAAAGCGGCAAGAGGCTACAAAAGCCTTCAATCTGGATAATACAGAGATCTATCTAATATCTACTGCTGCCGGCGGCCTAGGCTTGAACATCTTCGGTGCTAACCGCGTTGTTATCTTTGACTTCAAATTTAATCCGATCATGGAGGAACAGGCAGTTGGTAGAGCTTATCGCATCGGCCAAAAAAAATCAGTCTTTGTGTATCGCTTCGTGGCTGGTGGCACATTTGAAGATAGCGTTCATAACAAGGCTGTTTTCAAGACTCAGTTAGCTTCGAGAGTTGTTGACAAGAAGAATCCCGTGGCATGGGCCCGCAAACGACTCGGAGATATGCTTTTCGAGCCTAAAGATGTTGAGCAAAAAGATTTGTCTGAATTTATTGGCATGGACCCGCTGGTGCTTGATACTATCTTGGCATCACAGACGGAGTGCTCCACAGTTCGAGGAATCGTACAAACTGATACATTCGAGCGAGATGATAACGATAAATTGACTGCGGAGGAGGAGAGGGAAGTCAGACAGCTTGTGGATGACCAGAAGCTGAAACGATCCAATCCGAAAGCTTTCTATGAACTTATGCAGCAGAGGAAAGAAGACGAGCGTAATCGGAACATGGAACTCTCCCAGAAACTTCTTAACGTCCAAACAAATGCTGCTCCTACTACGCAGTCAGCTACTCCAGCTCCGGCAGAAACTTCAGTAAGTGCAAAATCAGCAGAAGACAAGTTACAGCAAACATCCAGTATAAGTGGGAAGGAGGTGGCTGCCGCAGCAACTGCCACGGGAAGAACGACCGCAGACAATTCAGCTGCACTTATGAAGTTAGCCACTATAAAGCTTCCTCCGCCGCAAACTGAACGCAATGGCCCCGGCAGAGCCCCCACGTCATCGTGCACACAATCCCCAGTTGCTCGTGCACAGGCACTCCTTCGATCTGCAACTCCGGAAGGTAGCTCTGCTGCAAGCTTCAGGATGGATCTGCCTCGACGAAGCGCATCACCAGCTATCAAAAATGTGATACCCCCTCATCATGTTGATAGCAAAATAGCATCTGTATCGAAGGCATATCACGACCATGAATCAATGCAGAATATGCCGGAGGATTTAGAGACAGCTCAACAGGAGATTGAAGCAGTCTTGTCAGAGGCCATTAAGCAATTAGACGAATCGGCCAATCCTACGATCACATCAAATCTGCATCAACTTTCTCTGTCGATTCAGAAAGCTATTACGGAGGCTACTACAGGGAGTGGAATGAAAGCTCTTCTTGAGGCGACTCTTGTAGACCTCAAGAGCGACAAGGCAAAATGTCAGGCCCTTGTCACATCGGCAATAAGTCCAGTTGACTCTGTTCGCGACGTTTTGCAATCAATCTCAAAAAAGACATCAACGACCGGAGAAGTTGAAAGCACTGAACAAGTATGCCCTAAGCCAATACCAGCCTCTAATCCCGCCCCATCCAATTCAAGTTTGCTTGTATCATCATCTGAGAAGGTTGCCGAGGCCAAGGAGCTTCAAGTCGCCCAACCGCAGCATAAGCGATCAGACTCAGCTACTCAAAGAAATCAAGCATTAGCCGCCGACCACCAAAGCACTAATCTTGAGTCGACATCAAGCGATGGAAAAGCTCCCGTTTCTACTAATCGGCAATTATAAATCATCCTTGAATCTAGTTCTCTAGAAGGCTAACGCGTTTCGGCCTGCAGTCCGCACTGTTTATGGCAATGGCCCGACGTCCCTCACCAAGATCGCTACAAACCCTCGGTTCCATATTTGCCATCAGCAGTCACAGGAAAAGTCACGACGTAGCAGATGACACTCGAAAAATACCACGAGACTCTGGAAAGTGCATTACGCAGGCAATAAGTCCCAAAAAAAAGGTCCGTATCGCGAATGGCTCGCCAAGAATTCCGAAATGGGCACAATCAGAGATCAGAGAAGCGTCTCGTGGCCTAAATCGGCGGCGTCTATCCTCACGTGGCACGCCCTCTATCATAAACTGATTCACGGCTTACAAGTACCGTCCCTCCTTTACTTTCTCCTTCATTTATCTCCTACCCAACAGATGGCCTATCAATCCGTCATCTTTGTGCGCTTTACAAGTGCATGATTGCTAGACGCGCGGAGTTGGGGGACAATTCTCTTTGTCAATGATACCTTTGCATTTGTGTGGCGTCGGAGTCACTCCATTTCACATGACGCTGCCTTGTCTTTACTGGCATCGCATTGCTTAGCAATACTCCGGATAGGAATAATGAACACACATAAAATTTGCTCCTCTAAAGTCATGCTTCCAATACTGAGTCCAATACGTGATAAACGTGCCGAAGAATTTCACGGCTCCAGCTGACAGCATAGGCCAATCCAACCCATTTTACAAGAGCTCATCTAACTCAACTCGTAATTATCTCCCCCTTTCCCTCAACTTACCTGGTTAATATAGTGAGCGGTTCCTTGATCTGACTATGCCTTCACACACCCTAACCCCATAGACTGCCTCCCTACTCCAGGTCCTCCACGTCCCGGACTAGTATAAGCCGCTGCCTGCCTCCGACTCCGAAGACTGTAAAGTATACACGGCCCCGTTCAGTACAGACTAAATCCGGTCAAAATGCTTCCTTTCTCGGCTGTGGAAAAGCTGGGATTGCACTTATTTGGATGAGTGCTAGTGAGGGATCGAGAGTTAATCTGAGAGATAGATGAGGGTAGCTAGGAGTATGAACACTTTCGGATGATGCGGAAGGATGTTCCGGGCCCCGTCCACGTCGGAGAGTGATGAGATTCACGGCTCCGAAAAGTCCAAAACTTGCATCTTCAAACGTACCGTGCATTTATTTCCTTTTTATTAGAGACAGATTGCTTTGTTTTTAAATGCATTCTATGTGCTCCATACGAACAGTCTTGATGTTTCCTCTGTGTTTAGGTAGGTTGAGGAAAAAGAAGTGTCCGGGGGGGGGGGGGTATAGACCTAAATGGAGACGTAGCCCGCACACTGCATCTATCTGTAATGGCATATCCTAATATTACCAAGATTGTTGTAATTTTAGCACTCCAGACTTGATTGTGGGACTCATAGCATACAATTATATATATATCTCAGCGGCTAGCTATGATGCCTCCTCGCTTAACCCCTTAATATTGCTCGCTTAATATTGTTCCTGCGTTTCCCGATATAGTAGCAGATCTCAAATGTCGATTTCAGAGCGCAGACTAGTGGATAAAAGATAAAGTATACACTGCGTCATATGTGGTCCATTTTGTATTTCCCAATGCTGTCTCTGGTCAACGTGAAGATCGTGGAAGGCTAGGAATACTGATATTTGTTCCAAGGTATTTGACCGACAAGATCTTACGAGAGATAAGATAATTTTTTTGGTGGCATGATGGACGGGCCAGATACGACTTTTGATTATGGTACTACAGATTCATTCTGCTTTAGGTATTCTATGGAGAGTAAATGCTACATAATAAATCATACGACCCTCTATGTCCCTAAGAGATCGCCATTACTATCCTCCTTTACAGCCTGGAACCTCTCCCGTTTGCACTTCTCAATTCTTTGCTAATATTCCTAGATATCCAATCGCTAATGGCCATGTTCGTAATCATAGGATTTACCCCGCTGGCGCTCGGGAAGACGCTCGCGTCGCTGACATACAAGTCCTCAGTTCCCCATACCTGGCCCTTGGGGTCCACGACACCGTCCTTCTCTCGAGCGCTCATGCGGTTCGTACCCATCTGGTGTGCGCTAGCATAGATCGATCCAGGTGGCTTGTTGCCGGCGCGCTGAATCTCTTTGAGCCAGGCCACGAAGCGAGGGTCTGTGGCCCCAGCGTCCAAGTCATCTGGTCCAGCTGGTGCCGCCGATCCATCCTCTGCCTCACGGATGAAGGGGGCCACTCCTGGTAGTCCGGTGTGGATCTCTGTTGCTCCTTCGACGTAACAAATCTTCGCGAGAGCAATGAAGCCCTCCATGATATTCGCCGAGTCGAAGGCGCTGGGGGTGTACTTGATCCTCGGGACGCCCGTGGTAGGATCGGGATAAATACTCCCAGGGTCGCGGTCACGTGCGAGAGAGAAGACGCCGCTCATGTGTCGGAACTTTAAGGCTAGTTTTTTGAACTCGAGGCCAGAGGTGTAGTTAGTAAGGCTCATGGCTAGAGATGGTATCATGGCGACAGATTCTATTTTTGCGCCATGGCCATGGCCGTCAAGGTCCTCGAAAGAGGAGACCAGTGAGGTCAAGATGGCGCCTGGTAAATGTGAGCCAAACGCCTAGGCAGTTAAAAATGCCTCGATTTACTCACCTTCCCATGGTCGGACATCCTCCTTGAACACCGCCCCCATAAGGGTTACTGGGTGGAGATACAGGTTACGACCGATCTGGCTGTTCTGGAGAATGTTAGCACGGGCAGACGCCATGTAGGAAATTCACATACTTTAAGGCCACTGTTCATCAAGACTATTGGACTCCAAAGGGTCCCACAGGAAATGATGACTTTGCTGGCTTTGACGACTACCTTGCGGACTGTTCGTTCAGACAGTGGACCATCAATCTGGCCACGGCTGTTTCTCGATGTCCAGATACCCTCGACGCCAATCGCCTTCTTCTTTCCTCGAGACTTATCAAACAGGACGCGGTCCACCTTGAAGCCCTCGACGAACTTCGCACCAGCTCTAGCGGCGTCAGGCAACCAAGTAACAGCTGGCCCTTGCTTCTCTGCCGTGCCACATCCCAGTGAGCATTGTCCACAGTAATGCTCGTGTCCTGCAGTGTTTTGCGGGACGACTTTGGTGGTATATCCCAACTTTCGTGCTCCATTCAGCAATACCTTGTTGCTATGGTTATGACGGATGTGGTCGGCAGAGACGCCCATTCGGTGACAGACACGATCGAGACAGGTCTGGAACTCAGAAGTTTCGAAGAAGGTCAGCCCTCGGTCCTGGGCCCACTCCTTACGGACGAACCCTTGAAGCTGGAGAGAGGCGGACCAGTTGACAGTTCCTCCGCCTCCCCAGACACTACCCGCCGTGATGGCAATCGACCCGTCGTCCGAAAATATGCCTCCTCCGTCCTCGAATAAGTGCGCGGTGCCTGCCTCTTCTGTCATAGGCAGTGCAGACGGAGGGAAGTAGAACGCCTTCTCCACGACCAATACACGATGACCGGCTTCGGCAAGATTCTTTGCGCACACTGCCCCGCCGCATCCCGAACCCACGATCACGACGTCCGTTTCGATCACCTCTGGTTCCTCGCCGGCAGCGAACTGAACGAAGTCATACTCAAAAGCTGGGCCCGGCTTATAGTTTAGCGGGACCTCGGAGTACCCGGACAACTGGTGATATGTCGGGCTGGTTTTCGCCCACAGGTTCTTGGCTGCCACTGTCATCGATTTGTGCAGCCCGTTCAAGGGCGCGAGCATGGAATCCCGCCATCTGTACAGGATGGCTTGACGGATATGTAGAGGCTGCTGGTGGAATGGGGCCTTGTGGCCAGTCAGTATTAGTGATCCGACACGGGTGCTGTCGTGGTAGTCAGCTAACTAGCTTGCGGGTTTGATATGGCCCCATGTCTTACTTTAGAGCCCACAGTATAAACAACAGATTCTTCCTCACATCTTCTCGGGAGTATAGCACCAGCGATCGCTTCAGCAATGCGCCGAATCGAGGGTTGTCTGACGGCTTCTCCTCCAGAAATTCGTCTAGGGCCGTGCCTTCCGGTGCCTCGACAACCGTCTTCTTGAGATGCGCGGTCAGCTGGCTATATTCGGCATCGGAAATCGTCTGCTGCGAGACCGTGGTGCCTGCCTTGGCGCCTCTCTTGATCGACGGCACAATCGTGTCCATGATGGCCAGCAGCGTCGTCCACTGCTCGGGCGTGAAGGCCTCCCCCGTCGGCGGGTCGGGCATAGGAGGCACCATGGGCGCCAGGGCGGCCTGAGTTGCACTCATGTTGGTGGTCGGTGCGGTATCTGCGAGGTTCGAGGAATTCTGGCTATGGCTCTGACAATGGCAATGGCGAGAGTGACGGGTAAGCTTTTAAAGATGGTCCAGAGCCATACTTACGTACTCTGTCGAGCGAAGTGGTGGTACGAGAGCTCATGTTCTCGGACCTTGTAAGACAGAGCATTCTCAGCCTCGGCGCTTTTTGTCTAAATGCGGGGGTGTGTAAGCTAGGCTACCGTGGTGTGCTGACCAAAAATCTATTTCGTATGGTGGATTGAACGATTGAACTGAATGCGCCGTGACTGACTACCTAACTATAGAGTGCCTGTATCCCTTCATTAAATACCCTGACCGAGTGGCTTATTCAGTCCTGAATATAGTCTCTCAGTCCTTAATTCAGTCCTCAATTCACATGAATCACTCCCGTTGTTAGCAGTAATATCCTAACAGGGCCGCGGCAACAGCTCTATCACGTGCATTGCGAAGCTTTTGGACCATGAGGTAGTCTACAAGAGTCGCGGTTTGGGTCAAACAAGAAAATACACTATGCTTCTTACAGTACCAATGTCAGAACGGTCCCGAAGTCATCGGGTCGTAAATCGACAAGAAGCTGGCATGTCGAGATGACGTTTCTGCAGCGTTATTGCCTCTGACGACTCTGTTCTCTGTCTGACCACCTAAATCAACATTGTGCGTCGGGATTCGAGGTAACACAGGTGATTCGCCTCGATGTTGCAGCAAACGACGACCTGGGATGAGATGAGATGAGATGAGGAGAGTAAGCTGAGGCCGAGAAGGGCACAGGATACCGTAACCACCTGCCAACGCTCTCTACGCACTAGAAGGAGGCCAAAATATAGTCAAAAAATCCTGAAGGTAGCCTTTTCAGCTTCTCCCGACAGCCCCGCACTGTCCCAGTTCCCCACTGGGGGCTGGAGTGCTCTGTGTGGATGTGCATGATGTTGCGGGGACAGATGTCCTTGAACCAGAGCCGCGGTTCTTTTCATGTAGTATGAGAGATGCGGCCATGCGCAGTACATTCAGGCACGACCAGACGGGTTCGATTTACCTAATCCAGTCCGGGTCCAACTTCTTCCATTCCGGCGTTCGGGCCGGTCGATTCCGACAAGTCTCGTTTCCCCCTTTCCGGGAGGCCAGAAAGGGTGTAGCAGGTGTCGGCCCAAAGTGGCCATTTCCGCAGACTATCGCCATTCCAGCAGCCCTACTATTGGCCTTGGCCGCGCGCGCCCGCTCACCGCCTCATCCGTCCACGCGAAGGACCTTGGGAAAAGGGAAAAGGGGCAGCCTTGCTTGAACTGGCGGAATCAGGGAGGTCTCGACGTGCTGATGGGCGTCTCGGAAATAGGTCTCTGCGCATCATCCCCCCTGCGAGTCAACGGTACTGTTCAGTCAGTACGAGGAGCCGGGGGGGGGGGGGGATTACTCGCGCGAGTCCCCTTTTCTTTCCGCCCGCCCAGCTGCGACTGAAGGATGGCAGTCCACCGCCCTGAAGGTTTTCGCCAAGCCGCTGGCAGTTGCGGGCAGAACGACGGAACCGGGATAGTCGCCGGAGTCATCTGCGGGTCGATATATCAATATCCTGTTAAGGGCCAGCGATAAGACGGCGAGACCAGCCACTCACAACCCTGGATGGGGGGATTATTACGCAGGAGGGCAGCTCTACACACGCGACACCCTGTTTGACGGCAACAGGCGGTGGGCCTGGCCAGCGATCAAGCAAATCGAAGCGTCGAGGCGAGATGTGGCGGACGAGTTCGAGATGGGCTGCATGACATGACGGAGACAGGAGTGAAGGTGGAGGGAGAGGGGATCGCCTTTGCGCGAGACAGTCCCAGCTACTATGGAAGTCAGTCAGTCTATCTATCGGTCTGTCCCAGGCCTGATACCGCACATGTACCACCCAATGTATGTAGCAGCGGTATCACCCATCCAGGAGGACCGGGAAGTGCCCATCCAAATCCCTAAACCGTCCATATTTGCCGGGCGACGAAGAGGCAACACCCACCCGCGAGCCAGGTCGGCGACGCCAATGATCCCTCCTCGGACCTCCCTGGTTTCCAACGCTGCTGCCACCCAATCACCGTCCGGCCGTTGATAACCCAGGCCGATCTGGGCGGGAGAGAAAGTGGATTTCCGCCCCATCTTAACCTGCGTGCTATTATGTATCAAGGTCCATCAGACTCGGTGGTCGTGCCGGCGCTTCCCTTTTACTGCTGGATTCCCTTTTATCCAAAACCTCACGCCCCTCGAGAATTAATCCGATCGTCTTGTCCATATCACCCGGAGCATCCAATTTCCCCCTTCCCCCAGACTCTTGGCCGCCGCCGTCTGATCTATCCCTTTTTATTGTGCCGTCATCGAGCGCGCCGGCCCGCCAGCCAAATCCGGCGATTGCTACCACGATAAACTCCCAAAAAGCGAGCCACGCCCTCTCGACTTTCGCCCTGTAACAGCGCACCGGTCTTCACCCTTCGATTACCCGGTCCACACAGCCTCTCCTCGCAGTTACAGACGTCGTCTACCGCGATTTGAGCGCATCAGAAACGAGGCCGCGGCTCTCTGACTCGGTTTGCCTCGGGAGCGTGAGCCGGATCGTAAGAGTGGAAGGCGAATCCTTCGCGCCCGCCGTCCGTCTCCCCGAGCAGATATAGACTGCGATCTTCGCAGTTTTCGCACCAAGTACAGACTTGCGCGCGCGAATGTGAATATTCCTGAAGTCGAGTTGTTCGATCCTCTCCCCCCTCCTCTTTGTCGACGACCTGAAATCACCCATCGTCGAACCGCCACCCTCGGACCGCGATGGCAACCGACTTCGCGATGCCTGCGCAACAGTTCGCGGCGTCGCCCTCGCAGTACACTCTTTATAGCACCCGATCGCAGCAGACCTCGCCCATAAACTCGGCGACCGGTACTCCAAGCAACTCCTCGCCCACCTCTCCTCGAGCCTCTGTGCTGCCATACCTCCCCGCGCACACCAGACAGCTGCGACCCCCAAAGTCCCCCCTCTATGTGCCCGCAGTGTTGCGACCTACGGACCCGCCAAAGAAGATGGCGAAGCAGTCGCCCCTTACGCCGCCCGCAAGCAGACATAATAGCTTCGACCCTTTCGAGAATGCAAGGGCGCTCACCCGCCGCTCGACGGGTGAGAGTGGCAACTCCGATTTGGACTCCATGCTAGAGAGCGAGAACAGCACAGAGGGCCTGGGTAAGGTGACAGCATTGCCGACACGAGAACATTGGAAGGTATGTCTGCACAGTCTCTTGCGTTCTTTTTATTTTCTTGCGACGTTGTTCCCATGCGACTCGGCAAAGGAGGGGTGCGTCACGTCTATTTGTACTCGTCTGCGGCGCGAGACAATATGATGCCATAACTCGATCGGGGTTGCGTGCTGAAATAACACCCCGATCTCGTCATGCATGCATTCATCAAGAAATTCCATTTAGGCTGCAGGCTTCTTGCATGCCAACACTGTGTAACCTTTGCTAACACCAGTCTTCTCTTCAGCCCGATCCTGACGCCACAGTATGCGACGAGGCGGTCTGCACCAGGTATTTCACCTATTTCACTCGGCGCCACCACTGTAGGCGCTGCGGCAACATCTTCTGCGACCTACACTCCATGTACACCATTCCCCTTGACCAAGATGCAAACTACCATCCACAAGGCACGCGGAGCCGCGCTTGCGAGCACTGCTGGATCGACTACCGCTCTTGGCAAATCGCCCGCTGCAGTCGCTTTAGTAGTGAGGACACCGCCTCCGACAACCCCGAGACTCCCACAACACCCACAATTAACTGCAGAGGCCGATCTGCTATCGCAAGCGTCTTTGAGCAGAAGAAGCAGGGCATACCCGAAAGCCTCGGGCAGAGCGTGCCTCGTGATTGGAATTGGAGCACTTTCTAGCTATTGTCTAACTTTACGCACGAATTTCACGCGACGGAACGGCCGATAATAGACTCCATGGATACCCGGCGAGGATGACCGCTCAGTTTACTCCTCTTTTGGGACGAGATTATTTCCATCAGATGCTTCTCTCTTCCTTATATACCCCTGTGACGGTACTTACTATTTTAATAACGGATTTGTTCGGATTCTTCGATTTATTGACTCCGCATAACGAGCCTTAGAGCACAGAGCGCTTAGATATCCTAGATTGGTTGTTGCTTGCTTTAGCGGATCTGGCGTTGATTTGTGGTTCTTTTGGGGTATAGACTATGGTGGGCTGGCGCACAGCATATGTAAACGGTTGTGATGTTTGCCAGCTTCGATGGGCATTGGGATAATTATATAGTCATGGCTATATTATCTAGAACGCGATTGAGATATTATATTTTGACTATGATGTTTGGCAACGTGATAATTGCCTTTGGTCACTGGGCGTAGATGATGTGTATATACACGGTGTGCCGTTGATGGCGAATGGATAGCAAAGCTCCTACGATGCAAACTCTCCTGGACTGCAGCCGGAAACGCGCAAGTCAAGAGCTTTCCTTCCCCAGTAGTACCACTGTAGGCAGTCGTAAGATAAGTGGTGAAGAGTTAGCAGCATAGGATTTACTAATTTACGCAAGGGAGAGGTTTCAGATTCATTGCTCTCTACTTGGCTCTCCATCATTAAATGTGCAGCACTTGTAAACTTCACTTCATAATCGTGATTAGGGGATGGTCATAGTGTCAATAGCGAGGTAACTACCAACATAGATATTCTAATTATTTTCAGCTGCGGAATGAATATTGGGAACACGCCGCTTGAGCTGCGATGTACGTCACAGCGTGATCTACCTGTTGGCTCGAGTATCAACAAGAAGACATATAATAGAATGGTACTGGAACCTGCAACCGGAGAGATAAGCCCCCCCATTAGATCAATGGTATGCCACCGAAACGCCATGCGATGCTGTGTAGCCTCCCGCATCTAAATTAACCCTCCTCATCTCATAACTGGCGGTCTGCCCTCCTTATTCCACTTGACCCTCGTCCTCACCCACTCCACCGCCTCTCGGACACCGGTCCCCGTCAGTGCGCTCACGGGCAGGACCCTCGAGTCTCTAATACTCCCACCCTTTTCGCCCTCAAAAACCTTCTTCACCAGGCCTTCTTTGATCTTCACCACCTCCACGCAGTCCTCGCGATCTTGCTTGTTTGCCAGTATCAGCAGCGGCACACCCTCTGTCTCCGAGTTCTGCAGCACATCCTCCAGCACCAGCCGACACTCCTCCAGCCGCCCGCTGCTATCGTTCTCGAGGTCACCGTTGCCGATGTCCGTGCTGTCGATGACGAAGACGATTGCGTGGCACGAGCTATAGTAGCTCTGCCAGAGCTTGCGCAGGCTGTGCTGGCCCCCGACGTCCCACACTTTCAGGTACATATCGGACAGCGTGATGGTCGATACATTCTGGCCGACGGTGGGCACGGTTTTTAGTTTCGGCGTCGGGTTGGTTGGGAGGAACAGCGACTTGACCTGCTCGTGAAACGTAGTTTTGCCGGCATTGTCCAAACCGAGGAGAAGGACAGAGTATTCTGGCCTGCTTATCAGCACTGTGCTATTTCTCGCCCTGCGTTCTCTAGTGAAGATGGTGAAGGTAAGGCAGACCTTCTTTGCTCGTTGCATACAGATACAGGCCTTTGGCTAGGTGATACATGATCCGGCGATTGTGGACGCGGTCAGGGTGGGTTGGTTTATTAACGAGTGTACGCCCTGGCTCTCCGGATGCATAGGGTCGCCCTCACAGGGAGCAAAACATCGGGAAGTATTGGTGAGGCTCGGCGACGGAGAAGTTGTCAGCTTGCACGGGATAACGTTGAGAAACTGTGCCTTTCGCGCGAGGCTGATGGTCCGCTTGGTCGTGGGGCGCTAGTGCACGTGATTACGCTGGCCTTTGAGCTTGTTGATGGATGGGTCGAGTACGAGACTTGTTTTCCTTGAAATTTGCATTGCATTATTCCATGACTAGGGGTTTTAGGTTGAGAATAGATAGAGCAGTGAAGTAGGATGCGTGAAGAGGGAAGGGCCTAAATTATCAGTTGGGCTGAACATTTAAAGCAATGCTGTGGGCATTGAAATGTAGCGGAAATTTACACGTTGGTGTCTATCTACAGGCATCTGGATGCCTGGGGCCACGGGACAGTATGTTGTGCGTTGTGTCAAGCTAATATGAGATATGAGTGGCACCTGAAGGCCGTGTATGTCATGTAAACCTGCGTAGGGACGTACCTTAAGGATGAAGAAATTCCAAGGTTACAGTGGATGGACGTGGAGTTGTGCAGCACCGAGGTGTACTCAACATGATCTGCAGAGACTGTATATAGCCTTAAATATTCGCATCCGGTTCAGAGATAGAAGGACAGCACCACAGAAGCTCGCGAATAAAAGGGGGGCAATACACGTGACTCTACTCAAGCGAACTTGCTTAGTCACAAGAGCCACTAGCGTGCTCAGAAATGCCAGCGGTAGGCATTTTCGCTCCATGCGAGAGTTTGCGAACACAGAACAGAACCGCATCTCAGATCTGGGCCGCGACTTGACGACCAGATTTCCATCTCCCAGCATCCGCTTCTCGCGCCCAATCCGCCCTCTCCGCGCAACCATTCACCTCCCCTCCATTTCCCGGGCGCCGCCTGACGCCTTCACTCCCTACGCGCTTATTTGGACTTGCCCGTGCTGGTGTCCACATTCCGCCATCATCGGTATCGACACCCCCTCGCCCATCAGCCTTCCCCCTTCGGCCTTCAACCATCAAGACGCTCGCGCCCGGCCGCATCCACGTCTCCATAGGCGTCCACCATCGCCATCAGACGCGCCGCTCCCTCTCTGCTGCGCGAACGCATTACCTATTCACCGTCACGCCCGCTCGCGCCACTTTTGAGCCGCCTCGCGACATCGCGCGCCTACTCTCGCTCTTTTCGTCACGCCAACCTGATGCGCAAGGCTACCTCCTGATGCGCAGTCAGGTCTAAATACCCACCACAGTCCGTGTCGGCTCCAGAATCGAATCGCCAACATGGCTTCGGTTCAGACTGCTCCGGCTGTCCAACAGCCCGGTAGTTCCCTCTCCATGCCTAACGCTCAGGAGATGAAAGCCCTCTACTTGGTAAGAGCAGCCCTCCACACCTGAGGTCATCAACCCTAGCTCGAAAACTTGTAATACTAACTGCCATTACGCAGAGATACAAGCAGATGAAAGAGCAAGGCGTTTCCGAATCCGACCCCGAATTCCTCAAAGCACAAAAACAATTACAGGAGCTCCAACAGCAGCGACTGTTCCAACAACAGAGGGCGGCCTTTGCACAGCAACAACAGCAACATTTGTTAAACCAGCAACAGAATGCTGCCTCGAATACCCCTTCTGCCAATGGGGTCAACGGCGCGCGTCCTGTTGGCCCTGCCAGCTCTTCACCCAACCCCTCACTTGGCCCTTCTGCTATGACTCCTGCCAGTGCCAATGCTGCTGCTCCCAAAGCCGGTGTGCAACGAACTGCGGCCGGAATGAGTGGCTACTTCTCTCCAGACCAGTTGAGCATTTTGAAGAATCAAATCTTTGCTTTCAAATGTCTGTCAAAAAACCAAGGCATCCCCCAGGCCGTCCAGCAGTCTCTATTTGCGGCCCAGCAAAAGAAGATTTCCGCCGCTATTGAGCAAACCCTACAAGTTGCTTCCGCCAGCGGAGAGGAGAAGCCTGCGGTTAACGGTGTTGATGCCACAACCGTTGAGAAAGGGTTGGATCAGAAGCGTCATGAGTACTCAGGCTTCAAATCGCCACATGCAGGACTTACGAGTAAGATTGGCTATCAGGCCCATGGCAAGCGAGAGATGCGACCCATGATCCCCAGCATTATGCCTTCCGGAGTTGATATCGAGAAGCTTCGCAATGAGCGAGAGACAATCATATACCACCGCATGCAGGCCCGACTGAACGAACTCAGATCTCTTCCTGCTAACGTGGTCCATTGGGATACGCGAAGTGAAGACCTTACCCCAGAGGACACCTTGAAGCGCAAGGCCATCATCGAGATGAAGATGTTGGGCCTCTACGCAAAGCAGAGGCTCATGCGGGAGAGAATCGGCAGGCAGATGATCCAATATGACAATCTTGCCATGACGGCGAACCGCAGCCACTACCGCCGCATGAAGAAGCAGTCATTGCGTGAAGCTCGTATTACGGAGAAGCTCGAGAAGCAGCAACGCGATGCGCGCGAGTCTCGGGAGAAAAAGAAGCACACCGATTACATCCAGACTGTCCTTAACCATGCTAGAGAGGTCAACACTGCCGCACAAAACCAGAGGCAGAAGATGCAGAAACTTGGACGTATGATGTTGACCCAGCACCAGAATATCGAGAAAGAAGAGCAGAAGAGACTCGAACGAACCGCCAAGCAACGTCTTGCCCTCCTGAAATCCAACAACGAAGAGGCTTACTTGAAATTACTCGACCAAGCAAAGGATACTCGTATCACTCATTTGCTCAAGCAAACTGATGGCTTCCTGTCCCAGCTTGCTGCTTCCGTCAAGCAACAACAACGCAAAGCCGCTGAGCGCTATGGAGATGGGTCCGAAGAATTCCTCAGAGATGATGATTCTGAGGAAGACGAAGACGAGGATGAAGAATCGGTCACCCGACAGAAGATTGATTACTATGCTGTTGCGCATCGTATCAAGGAAGAGGTCAACGCCCAGCCCACAATTTTGGTTGGGGGCACTCTCAAAGAGTACCAACTGAAGGGTCTCCAGTGGATGATTTCACTGTATAATAACAACCTGAATGGTATACTTGCAGACGAAATGGGTCTCGGGAAGACCATCCAGACTATCAGTTTGCTTACCTATCTCATCGAAAAGAAAAAGCAGAATGGTCCGTTTTTGGTCATTGTACCTCTGAGTACGTTGACCAACTGGAATCTTGAATTCGAAAAGTGGGCACCGTCGATTGCTAGGGTTGTATATAAAGGTCCTCCCTTAGCACGAAAGCAACAGCAGCAGCAGATTCGCTACGGTAACTTCCAAGTCCTCCTTACTACCTACGAGTACATCATCAAAGATAGGCCAATTCTCAGCAAGATCAAGTGGATTCACATGATCATTGATGAAGGCCATCGTATGAAGAATTCAAACTCGAAGCTCAGTGCCACTCTTACGCAGTATTATTCTACTCGGTACCGTCTTATTCTCACTGGTACTCCGCTGCAAAACAACCTTCCTGAACTGTGGGCACTACTCAATTTCGTTCTTCCGACTATCTTTAAGTCTGTCAAGTCATTCGACGAATGGTTCAATACACCGTTTGCAAACACTGGTGGCCAAGATAAGATGGAGCTTACTGAAGAAGAACAAATTCTCGTCATTCGTCGCCTCCACAAGGTTTTGCGACCATTCTTGTTGCGCCGTCTCAAGAAGGATGTTGAGAAGGACCTGCCAGATAAAACCGAGAAGGTTATCAAGTGCAAGTTCTCATCACTGCAAGCCCGTCTCTACAAGCAAATGGTTACCCACAACAAGCTTGTCGTCAGTGATGGCCAAGGTGGAAAGACCGGGGCTCGTGGTCTAAGCAACATGATTATGCAACTGAGGAAGCTCTGCAACCACCCTTTTGTTTTTGATGAAGTCGAGAACCAAATGAATCCAACGAATACTAGCAACGACCTGCTATGGCGTACCGCTGGTAAATTTGAGCTGCTCGATCGCATTCTGCCCAAGTACCAGAAGACCGGCCACAGAGTGCTAATGTTCTTCCAAATGACAGCAATTATGGATATTATGGAGGACTACTTACGGTACCGTGGAATTTTGTATCTGCGGTTGGATGGTACGACAAAGTCCGATGATCGTTCGGATCTTCTTCGGGAGTTTAACGCTCCAAACTCACCTTACTTTATGTTCTTGCTTTCAACTCGTGCTGGTGGCCTCGGTTTGAACTTGCAAACTGCCGACACCGTTATTATCTACGACTCGGATTGGAATCCTCATCAAGATTTACAAGCTCAAGATCGTGCCCATCGTATCGGTCAGAAGAATGAGGTCCGCATCTTGCGACTCATTAGCTCGAATTCAGTGGAGGAGAAGATTTTGGAGCGTGCCAAGTTTAAGCTCGATATGGATGGGAAGGTCATCCAAGCTGGTCGCTTTGATAACAAGTCGTCTGAAACAGATCGCGATGCCATGTTGCGTGTCATGTTAGAGACTGCAGAGGCTGCTGAGTCGATGGAGCAGGAGGAGATGGATGATGAAGATCTCAACCTGATCCTTGCCCGATCCGACGAGGAATTGCAGATATTTAGAGAGCTGGACGAGGAGAGAAACGGCGACCCTGTCTACGGCAATACCGCAGGCGCTAGGAAAATGCCTCGACTCATGGCAGAGTCCGAGCTGCCTGGGATTTACCTTTCCGATGCAAACCCAATTCCTGAAGAAGCCGAAGAGATCAGGGGTCGTGGCGCTCGCGAACGAACTCGCGTCAAATATGATGATGGTCTCACTGAAGAGCAATGGCTTAACGCCGTGGATGATGATGAGGATTCTCCGGAAGCCGCGGCAGCTCGAAAGCAGGCGCGAAAGGAACGCCGCGAGCAAAATAGACTTAAGAGGCTAGGCCAAATTCCGGGGTCCGTTGAGAATTCACCACCTGGCAGCCGTGACAGCACCGAAGAGCCTGAGCCTACACCGAAGAAGAGCCGTGGTCGCAAGACTGGCAAGGCTGATAAGCGTAAGGCCGAGGAAGTTGACGACGAGCCTCCCGCCAAGCGAAAGCGTGGCGGCACTGGTGCACGTCCTAAGCCTGCGGCACCTCCGGGTGAGAAATATCGTACCTTGCTTCAGGCTAGTCTGAAGAACATTTATGACTCCTTGATGAACCTCGAATCTCCGCCGGAATCTGAGGATGAAGATTCTAAAGATGAAGATGAAGAAGCTCCTCGTCTCATCATCGGACCTTTCGTTGCTCTCCCACCAAAGAAGGATTTCCCTGACTACTATACGATCATCAAGGACCCTGTCTCTATGAAGATGATCGAGAAGAAGATTAAGAAGGAGGAATATTCAAGTCTTAATGATTTGAAGAAAGATATCCGGCGCCTTTGTACCAATGCCAAGACATACAATGAGGATGGCAGCATGATATATATCGATGCTGTCGCGATTGAAGTGAGTTTCGAATATTTTACGCACGTATTTCACTTTTGCTAACCTATCATTAGGATGCTTGTGTTTCTCGCATCCGTGAGGAGATGAATGAGCACCCCGAGCTTGATGATGGCTCGTCGCGCAATGGTGGTTCAAGTGGTGCTCCGACTACAAGTGCCGGTACTCCTATCCCCAGCAGTGGCAAGCTGAAGCTTACGTTTAATGCTTCACGTAACAACGGAGGAAGTAGTGGTGTCCAGAGTGACGATGATGATTGATTGATTGATATCAGCAAGGGATTGTGACTCGTTTGGTCGATTTTACTTCGCAACGGTGTACTGGAGGAAGGGAGTTGCATATTTGTTCTTTTACTTTCCTCCGGTTTTGGCTCTGATATAGTTCAGAGGCGTTTACGCATGGAAAGAACTCATCAACGGAAAAAAAGGATCTCAGGCTGGGATGGCGTGTATACTGCCTGCTCATGCCTCACACCTAGATTGTACTCTGTACTGTATTAGATCGTTAATGAAATACGCATGAATTGCCAATTCTCCAGATATTCAGATGCAACTTTGCGGCCGGAGAAATTTCGCGGGGCGAGAAACGTTAAACCTCCGCATGTTCTTGCCTTGCGAAAGTTTTGTCAATCTAAATATTGTGTAACCTCATCTAGGATCTTATATTAGTGTTGTTATATTTTGAGAGTACTTTGCCGTCCGTTTATGACCCTATCCATCTCAGTGTTCACTGAATATAAGTTGTTCCCGCACACAATGGGTAGCTGTGACTAACCTAAAGAGGTTAGTCACTGACTGGGGTTGGGCGAATATCAGAATTCGAAGTTAACAGCCTCAGGTATTTCATCGATCTTTAACACTTACAACGCAAAAGATCTTTGCGACGGCCGCGATCAGAACGATTCTACTCAGATCTCGCTATTGCAGATATGCTAGGGCAGTTCAGATGATTCTTTATCTGTGACAGGTCTCAGCCACCGTCCCGCGCAGTGACGCCTCTCCATACATACCTTCGTCTCTTCTTCCTCTACTGGCGAAACAATCGAACACGCTTCTATAATGCCTGCAACGAATGGTCACGTTAATGGAGGGGCAAATGGGTATGGGGAGACGCATTCTCCTGGAACACGAATGGTCACGAAACGTTTTACGGATATCCCCTCGGCGATCGATATTCCTGTCCAGGGTGAAGATGACGACCAGGCTGTCGAAGTCGATCTCGAAGATCTCCTTGATGACCCGACCGAATTGTGCACACTGTTGGAGAATGAGGGTGCGGCCCGTACATACTGGATGACCGTATCTCTCGCATATGCCAAACAGAAGAAAGTGGACCATGCGATTGAGATGCTCATAAAGGGAGGGCAAGCCATGAGGGGTGGTCAGAAGGAGAGGCTCAGTATGCTCAGCTGTCTCTGCTGGATGTACTTATGGAAGAGCAGAGAGGCACCTCGTATTCCGCCTGATGGGGCTTTGGTCTCAGAGGCAAAGACAAAGGAATACTACTTGCAACTTTCGACATCAACGCTCAATGAAGCTTTGCGCATTAACCCGGCATTTCCACCCCTCTTCTTAGCTCGTGGTGTTCTGCAACTGCTTAAAGCTTCCTTGCAGCCGCCCTCGAAATCTGCCGCGCCAGGCGCAATCGACGCTGAGAAGTCTGAGATTCTTCGAGCGTCGCTGAAGTCTTTCGAAGACGCCATTCGGGTTTCGCAGGGCCGCAATATGATGGCTGTTTTGGGGAAATCAAGAGCGTTATTTTCCCTTGGTAAATATGCAGAGGCTCTGGAAGGGTATCAAGAAGCCTTACACAAAATGCCAGATCTGATAGACCCCGATCCACGAATTGGCATTGGATGTTGTTTCTGGCAGCTTGGCTTCAAGGATGATGCAAAGACCGCCTGGGAGCGAGCATTAGAGATCAATCCTGATTCGAAGATTGCGAACATTCTTCTTGGCCTGTTCTATCTGGAGTCAAGCGCACACGTCCAGATTAACTCTCCGGAATTCATCAATCTCTACAGGACAGCCATGACTGTGTATACTCAAAAGGCTTTCAAGGCTGACAAGGACCTTCCACTTACTTGTGCTACGTTTGCGGGGTATTTCTTGTCAAGAAAGTCATTGCCAAATGTGGACAGTCTAGCGCACAAAGCCATCCAGTACACTGATGTCAATGCAATTGCAAGCGATGGGTGGTATCTATTGGCTAGAAAAGAGCACTATGATGACAATTACGAGCTTGCAAAAGACTATTATGGACGAGCTGATGAGGCTAGAGGAGGTATCGACCGAGGATTCCTACCAGCCAAATTTGGTGCCGCCCAACTTTCAGTATTGAAGGGCGATTTTGCGGAAGCAAAGCTGAGGCTGGAAAAGATTATTCAGCAGTCGAAGAATATCGAGGCCATGAGCTTGCTCGGGACGCTATATGCCGAAGAAGTTTTTACTAACCAGCAGAGTGGTCTTAAGGAAGATAAGTCTCCAGAGTTTAAGAAGGCCATCGGATACTTGGAAGCTGTTCGAACGGCATGGAAAGATGTCAAGAAGAACCTCATCCCAGACGCTTCCGTACTCTTAAATCTCGCTAGGCTTTATGAGACTGAGCAGCCTGAAAAGAGTCTTCAATGCTTGCAACAGGTCGAGCAAATGGAGTTTGACCAAATCCCTGGAGATGAAAGACCGGAGGACCCGGAGGAAGCAGAGGCCTGGAGAAATGCGGTTCGCGAGAGCCTACCACCCCAACTACTTAATAACATGGGATGTTTCTACTATCAAGGAGAGAAATACGACCAAGCTAGAGAGATGTTCCAGGCAGCCTTGAACGCTTGCATTAAGATTGGAGAGAAGCAAGAAGAGATTGACAGTGATGCCCTGGTCACAACCATCAGCTTTAATCTCGGTCGGACATACGAAGCCAACGGGATACTAGATGAAGCTACTACGGTCTATGAAGGTCTGCTTGCTCGTCATAGTGATTACACGGATGCAAGAACACGGCTTGCATATATTGCTCTTCGCCAGAATCCAACCGAGGACGGGCCGAAGGCCATTGGAAAGCTTTATGCGGACTCCTCGGCCGATCTTGAAGTGCGCGCTTTATGGGGTTGGTACCTCGGCCGGGTCCATTCTCGAAAGCGTACTGGAAACATTCAAGATGACCCTGAACTGCGCCATTACAAGCATACCCTGCAGAATTACGAGAAACATGACCGGTACGCCCTGATTGGAATGGGAAATCTCTATCTTCAAACTGCGCGTGAGATGCGCCGAGATACGGACCAGGAGAAGCAAAAGCGAACCAATATGTATATCAAGGCCGTTGAGTTCTTTGACAAGGCCTTGCAATTGGATCCAAAGAATGCATATGCAGCCCAGGGAATTGCAATAGCCCTTGTGGAAGACAAGAAGGACTACAAGACTGCCCTGTCCATTTTCGTCAAGGTCAGGGATACCGTCAAGGACCCCAGCGTGTATGTCAATCTTGGGCATATTTTTGCTGAACTGCGACAATACACGAAAGCCATTGAGCATTATGAGGCAGCTTTATCCAAGGACCGCGCTCATGATGCCCAAATTTTAGCTTGTTTGGGACGGACATGGCTAGCAAAAGGTAGAGCAGAGAAGAGTTTGCAGGCATTCAAGAATGCGCTCGAGTACTCTCAGAAGGTGTGTCATATATCAACTATTCCTCAGCTGTATTCTAATCCTGTGCAGGCTCTCGAGATCGCCCCCGAGCAGATCCATTTCAAATTCAATGTCGCCTTTGTGCAAATACAGTTGGCTACTACAGTGTATAGCATGGGCGACACACAGAGGACATTAGCTGAGGTTCAGGCCGCTGCTGAAGGGCTCGAAGAGGCCATTGAGTCCCTTGAAGCTATCGCGCAGCATCCACAGACACCATATCCGAAGCATGACATTGAACAACGAGCAAACATGGCTCGGAACACAATGCGTAAGCAACTCGAACGTTCAATCCAGTCACAAAAGGAGTATGAGGAGAAGAACGCCGAGAAATTACAAGCTGCGAAGCTGGCAAGAGATGCGGAGCTTAAAAAGCGTGAGGAGATGAAGAGGGTTGCTGAAGAAGCAGAACAAGAGAGAAAGCAGAAGATTGCAGAAGAGAGACAGAGGATTGCGGAACGAGACCGCGAGCTCGCTGAGGCCAGGGCAGAAGAAGATAGAGTCAGGGAAGAGGCAGAGATGACAACTGATAGCGAAACTGGCGAGAGAGTCAAAAGAAAGAAGAAGCCTAGAGCGGTTGGCATTGGCGGCAAGCGCAAGAAGAAGAATGAGGATGGAATTACGGATGACGAGGAGACTGACGGGGAGCCAAAGAGGAAGAGTCGAAACAAGTCACGGGGCAGCGGAGCAGACAGTGATGAAGAGAAGCCGAAGAAGAAGAGAAGACTGGCCAAGAAGGCTGGAAAACAAAGCAAGTATACCCTGAGCAGCGAGATCGTGGTTGAGAGCGATAGCGATGCAGACGATGGCGCCGCAGAAGCTGCGAAGGAGATGAACGATGATATCTTTGGTGAGGACGATGCAGGTGGCATGGACGTTGATGCAGCCAGCGAGGAGGAGACAGTCACTGTTCCGATCAAGCGTAAGAATCGAAGAGCGAGGATCGAGGAATCGGACGACGAAGACGCGGACGAGGATGCTGGTCCTGTCGGAGAGAACTCACCTGGCGCTGAAAACAGTGATGGCGATACCCCAATGCCAGATACTCCTGCTGTTGACTCGGAAGACGAATAGGGTTCGAACTCCATCTATAGATAGATTGACTTTCCGTATACTTACATGTCGCGCCACATCCACGTTCGAGATGTGAAAGGGCATGATGCTATCATACATGGAGCGTTACCGAGATGGGACGGAGCTGTGGGAAGACCCGAGCCGCTCCTGGCAATGCGGAGTGGGACCTACGTAGCTTCGGGACTGTGGAGGAGGATTGTGGTGTGTCTATAATTGTATGATTACTGCAGAAGCAAAGTTCATTTATCTATCGCCGGCTAATCAGGGCTGTATTTTGGCAACGGAAGCGGGCATTCACGGTGGGCTTTGGGGAATCAGAGGAGTTGTCACAGCGCCCCTTCAATGGTTCAATAAAAGAAATCTAAATGTATATTGGCCCTTCAAAAATGCGTGCATAGCCATTTTTTCTTCCATTCTAGCCCGTGTGAACGCCACCCTGTCGTCTTGCTGAAAAGCCCAATCCAGACACTCCTCTGACATGCAGGTCGTGCCGCTACCATACATAACGCGAAAAAGTAAAACCGCAAGGCTGCTGTAAAAATTTACCTAAATGCAGGCCGCAGGTTGACTACCGCAAAGGTAAATTCCCTGGTGGATTGTCTGCTTGTTAACTTTTTTCCTTTCGTCGGCTTGCATTATCAGCCGCGTGAATTGGTCTATGACCCAGCTTGCGTGTTGGGAGTACGTCAGGAACAGGACGTCCTGTAAGTCACCGAGGAGTTGCTACGGCGAAACGGAAGCGGGAAGAAAAAGCACAGGTCAATCTACGCAGCTGGATTATGGAGCATTTGGAATCGACGTACGAAGGAAAGGCTAGTCTTATTTGCCATTGGAGCTTTGAGGCATGTACGAGCCTATTAAACCAATGCGTTGTTCAAATGTGAAGTGAGCCCTTGAACCTCGGGGAAGTCGGGATGAGGGGAGTTTGTGTGACTACCTATACGAAGGCATCCCCATTCCCTTACTGAGGGAATGAGTGGCAACGGGACGTGGGTGATTAGCCCGCGCTTCTGAATATAGAACGGATCTACTGGTGCTACTGCGCGCAGATAGAAGGCACTGGGAGCACGGGGTATGTGAACTGCTGCAGAGGACGAAAGAGGGGTAGAGCGAGGGAGAGGTATGTTTCACGTCACTGGCCGCGAGGTAAGGACTTTCGTACTTGGAATGCAGGGCTTGTGAGACTGTGGCTACAGGATTAGGCGTGATACTCGAGAGGCATTAAAGGATTTGCGGGCGAGGAGAGCGAGTGGTTTGGAATCAGAGGTAATGCTGCACAAGGAAGTGTAGTGATTCTGGCTTGAGATAGGTGATGCGAGGTTGGTGGAGGGCTTCGACATGTTTCTTATGTCGAGGATTGGATAGCGATCTTGCTCTACCTTCATATCTATTCTTCATATCTATTGCCCAGAACGTGCTCAAAATTGAGGGCTAAAAAGAGATCGCACATTACCGGCACAAACTTTGCCCTGTTTGGTGATCTTCCCTACTTAGACGCCAGCTAACATAGCAAGTGAGTTTGAGATACTGCACCGTTTGCCCTCTTTAACAATGGGCACAACTCTATCGTGTCGATCTACGTGGGGAATTTACTGATCTGCTCTGCTCTGGTCTGCTTCCCTGACGGCCTGGACTCTTGGGCTCGAGCGCTCCTGTACTGCACGGTAGGAGGCCCAAGCAGTCGATAACGCACCCCTTCCAGCAGCTTGGAGAACAGGACCAGCCACCAAGGACGTGCGTCTTCGTTTCTCCGCAGCTAACTGTGTCGCAGCCTGCAGAAGGCGGTTGTGACGGCCAGTCGGGTCGGGGACGACGCCGGTGAGGACGCACATGCGGGTGGCCCTTGCACGCATCTTTTCGCTCCTCGGCCTAGCCAGATGTGATGCAGAGCGCTCTTCTCTTACGAAAAAGCTGCGTGTGAGAAAGGGTGAGGTGAAGCGGTGGCCGTTTCAGCAGCAGCGAAGCTTGCCCACGAGCACCATCGACGGTGCACGAAGCATCGGGGAGATGGCAACATCGCCGGATGGAGGCGCGAGCCTGACCGAGATAAGGAGCAGAGGGCTTCATAATTTCTTCATTAGGAGATCCACGGTGATACGGGGCAGAGAAATCCCGGGTGCTAGCGTTTGACCTTGGGGAGCGGCTGGTATGAGCCAGGCCAAGTACAGTATATGATGGGGACCAAGAAAAACTGTTGCGACGATCGCCCCTCAGACCTACCTGACTACCGATTCCTTTCGCCCAATATCGAGAGGTGATCACTGCTCTCCCGGGACATTCCTGGCCTGTCGTCGCGGTCTTACGTTGTACACTCTGCCATAGCGTAGAGCAGAGTCTTCTCCCCGGCCGCCTCGATTTTTCCGACGGCGATCGACAGTCGTTGGCCGCCCACGCTGTAAGGCTGATCGACGCGGTCGGTTCTGTGCGGTGCTGTCCCCAGAGTCGTGGACAAAATTAAAACAGCAGAGCTCAATTAATTGTCCAGAGGGAGGAGGCGGTCCGGCAACCCCGCCGCCGGGTCAGAAAGCAGGTACAACCAGGCATATAGCGCAATCATCGAGGATCTGCTGGGAGCGGGACGGAGTGGACAGGTACCAGCACCGTCAGGCCCTGGAGAGCTCCCTGGATCCCGTCTTCTCTCGCCCCCATTTCCTCTTTGGAGGAGCTGCTCGTGTCAGGGTCGGCGTGCAGGGCGCTGTAAGACGTAGTCAGTATAGTACAGGTACGGTACAGTATCAACGTATCAACAGAGCAAGGATCGCGAGCGACGCCGGAACCAGGGGCTCCAATCCTTCGAGTGGTGATCTCTCCTGGTGCTCCTTCTTCCCTTGCTTAGAAGGGTCGGGGTCCAACGGAGTCACTGTGCCGCTGCGGATTACCTTCACGCGGTGATGGTGCACTCGCACTGCGCGTATGATTCGTGCGGTTTCGAGGAATAATTTTTAACTCGTGGTAGACAAGCCTGCAGTGAGGTCCCTGCAGCGGTTTGTGCAGTGACAGGTGTGCCCTATCACGTTCTTTGTGCTCTGCAGCGATGCAGCCTTGTGGTTCGCTGCTGCGGGCTCCAGATCACAAAATGGCCCAGCGTGACTTGAGTTCAGTGCTGCGCTGTGTCGAAGGGTGCTTCCGTGTGGTGAAAGGAAAGGGAGCACTCAATGACCCTGAATGGCAGTCCATGACGCTGGGCATCAACACACCTGTCCACAAAAAAAAACGCCATCGCGATCTTCCCCACAGAGGGTCGAAATATTTCCAACCCGCGCGTACCTCCCACAAGTTGGTGCCTAGGTAGCGTAGCTTCTGGAATAAGTAGCGAATCCGAGGTGACACGAGGAATATACAGTAACCAACAACCACGCCTTTGCTAGCAGGGGAGCACCTCATGCCGTTCCCCACCCAAAACATCCCAAAAAAAACGGCTCTCTGGATATGTCAACGCAAGCATCATCTATGCCAACCCGCACTAGGCTTGATCCTGTACACAGCCCCATGTTGGGCCTGATATCCTGTGTGCAGATTGGCGGTTGCGGTAAAAAAGCGCCCCTATATTTCATGACAGATTAGCCGAGGAGGCCCAACGACGAGGGTTTCAGGGTGGGCTGGTGGCAGTACCGCTGCGGTGGGTGCCGCCGTCCTCGAATTTGTCACGGGTGAACAGGATGGATTGGTTTGAAAACGAGTCCTGGGCTAGTAGGACTGAATATGGTTCCTTTTTGCATTGATTTGGCATGCTGGTCTGACGCGTCGAGCACACCGCTGGAGAGCCGCTGCAACGCGTGCTGCTCAGCCTGAAGGGATCCGTCCTGACGGGTCCCTTGGTCGATGGGGTACAATGGGGTCACTGGGACCATGACGTTGAAGGGCTGGGCAGGGAGAGCGCTGCTGGCGTGCTTCTCCGCGGCCGGGGATCGCTGCATTGGGCCTGGAAGGAGGAAGAGGCATGCAAAAACACTTTCCTGCACACAACACATAGAGAGTATGGTCTTGCTATCTCCGGTGGAGAGGGCGAGAGGTTCAGATGAAAGCAGGCGAGTGGAGGCAGAGGGACGCACACAGAGAGAGTGTGTGTATGTAGGAAGGGAGAGGCAGTGCATCTCTTTCCTGGGAATTAATGTACAACGCGCAGTACATGGCAGCCGGACGCAGAGTCCTTTTACACAGCCGTTCGCACAAGACAGGAACCAGTGGGCAAAGGGATTAGATCCGCGATGGATGTGGTCGCACAAATATCGTACAAGGCGGTATTTGTGTTCTATGCTTGCTGTTCTGCACTTTCCTTCGGCCCTGGTGTACTACAGACGGGGGCAGAGATGGTATCAGCCTCGGCGAATTGAGCAGAGACCACTCTCGCACCTACAGCAATGCTTGCAGGCGGCGTCTCGTCCCTTCCCGCGTGCGTAGTTTACTGTACCTTCTGGTCTGACTTCGGTGGGTAGATGTCCCCTCACGCCGTACGCCATACCACCAGCTTATCTGCCACTGCCGCAGGTTTGTCCCCCAATGCCACGCTGTCCTGCGACGACGACCACCATCCTTCTATACTGGCGGTACCGTCCGCCATCTGTATCTTGTGTCCTAGGAACACCAACATCATCCTCGTACCGCCAGTGGAGCCGGTAGCCCCCTACGTAGTGAGCAGCCGGGCCTTGGGACCGCGACCACGGCTGCGCCTGTAAGATGGCTGGTGCCGATCCACTGCGGCCAGCAGGAGAGAGGAAAGGGAGAGAGAGTAGCGAAAAAGGCCAGAGAGGAGAAAGGTACAGTGTGCTCTCGCCGTGCCGCCATCAGGTCCGAGGTGACGTACCCCATTATTCCCCGTCGTACCTAGGTCTTTCGGCCAGGACAGGAACCGCTGCAACACAACACCACACCACCTCCACCCTCAACGCCCGACCTCCGCCCTCTCCTCCGCCCTCCCCATTCGCATGTCCCTCGCCTGGGCATTCTCGCTGGCTGCTGCTGTGCGGAGGCGGAGAGGGCCACCAACGCCCACTGACGGCCTTGCTGATTCGGTAATCCATGCTCCCCAAAAAGCGCCACGGCCATCATCCCAGCCATGCTCGCCCAGCATCCCAGTAGCCCACCCCTTCGACCGCTCCCCTCGACCGTTTCATGGGCTCCCTGCGCAACCAAAAGTGTCTTCCGGGACCCCTGCCTCGATGCAAGAAGTCACTTCTACCCCCCCCAGCGAGGCTCCGCCGGGATTGGCCCACGGCCCCATCCTCATTACATGCGAAAGCAAAGGGAAAAGGGAAAGGGGCGCCAGGACGGGGATGGGAAGGAGAGTGGAATGAGGGAGAAGAAGAAAAGGCGCAAGGAGGCCCTGGGAGGAGCATGGCAAAGGTGAACAGTGCTTTTCCTCCCAGCCTGCACCATTCCTGTCAATGGCTCGGGGGGCAGCCGTTAGGGATATCCTGTATGTCACTTTACGTCCCCACGCTCCCATCCGCAATAAGAACTTCCTAATCCGCGCGACAGACGGTTATGCGTATCGGGATCCTCTCTGAGCTAGAGCAGAAACCTTCGTCCTCCCCGGTCGGCCAGTCTGAACACCATATCTTCTTCTGTTGTCGTGTTAGGACGTGACCTCTCTTTCCATAATACGCTCACTGCCTTGGGTTCCCCCCGGAAGACGGAAAGCCACGCATTGTCCTCGATATTATGTGCGCATTGAACTTACAACCCTTTTGCGGTACGTACGTCGAGCGCTGAGTCGCTAGTCCGCGCCGCCCTGCCCTCCTCGCAGAACCAGGCAATCGATGATTGCCAGTCGTGGAATCTCGCTCATTTCCCCATCGGTTCACTCAAGGGATGATGCCGGGCTATATGTGGTGGAATATACGCCCAGATTTTCTTACCACGTCCAAATATATCTGCCACAGACTGTACGACGGACATACTGACACATCCTCAGGCTAAACCCTCACGCGTGAGGATCAGAAGTCCCGCCCTGGCTGCGAATGGTTCGGCCCTGCCCAATTTCACATCCAGCATCCTGAGCAATATCGTCTGAAGAGATTACGGTCTCGTAGCTGTGACGACCCTCCGATGAGAGCTTGGAAACGCGAGTAGTGTCACCTCCGCGTAGCATTCACCGGCATACACAAGCACCCCCACCGCGTCCCGCCTTCCGTGGACGCCATGTTCAGCTTCGCCATGTCTTCGGAAGGGAGCAAGCAGCTCAAGAAGACGCGACGGAGGAATGATTCCACGGCCACGTTCAATTCAGAAGGCCCATCTCCGGACTCCCTTGAACCAGCCATCGATGGACCACCTTCTCCCGAGCGTATACGCGCCTACACGGAGCAGATGAAGAGGAGTTCTATCTTCGGCAACGGCTCCAGGACCAACACAATTTCCTCTTCCACGTCGTCCTCTCGCTCGAGAGGGTCGACAAGCGCTTCCATGGAACACCCAAACCTGTCTCGCCAGTCCTCTGTGGGATCGAGGGGCAGCACAATGCCCCCGCCGCGAGAGAGACCCGAAAGCATTCAAATATTTGGAAAGCAGCTATTTCCCCGGCGCAAGAGGAGAAACACTCACGAACATCATAACTCGGGTCGGTCCGTATCGTCACTCGCTGTCGGAGAGGAGATCAGAGAGGAGGGGCCAGATGACTACCGTGGCGATACTTCTCGTCAAAGCACCATGAATAGTTCATACCAATCCCCGAATCCCGATGAACCTCACGCGCGACACTTCATCTCTACGCCATTCAACTTCCAACATATCACCCATACGCGTCATAATCATCTACCAAACCTCCAGCGCACTGGCCACAACGAGCTGCTATCAGAATTTGTCGCCATCAGAGCTTCCCAAGCCCCGCTCTACGGAGACCTGAAAGAGATACGAGCCCAAGACCTGCACTTTGACAATTTTTCCTCTGAGGCATTGACAGTTCCCCAACAACCTGTAAAGTATTCACAATCACATGATAACCTAAGGTCTCCTCCTCAGTCTGGCCCACCGCCTCGACCACCGCGTTCCCCTCTCTCCCCGACTTGCCCCGTCGCTCTACCTACGCGGACCTCTTCATGGACGGCGTCGGTCCTGTTGGATAGCTATGATCCCACGGCAGCAGCCACCCTGACCACAGATAGGCCACACACCGGCACCTACCGCAAGACAACGCCTCGGATTGCGTCTCCAGTTCCAACACCTCCGCTGCCACCATCCACGACGTCATGGAGCGAGCCGCAAGACTCGTACTTCTCTGATCGACCAATATCACATGCCGTGACGACCCCGGGGGACGAGGCATGGCCGTTGCCATTATCACCACCTATTGGCTATGGCACAGAGCTTGCTGACGTGCAGGAAGAGGATGAAGAAGCAGGGGCTAAACGACGCTCACGGGCATCTACTAGGAACTCCATTTTGAGGGCCTCCCAATCCGTGCCAGCTCTACGACGAAACTCCCAGGATCGAGAGTCTGCAGTGATCCCGGCCACTGTTACCATCTTCGACAAGCCGCCTCTGTCCCCTGGCTTCAAATCCTCCCAGGAATCGTGGGATAATGCTATTGACTACGCTTATGAGCACGAGGCGGAGGCAGACTGCGATTACCAATGGGAGCGCACGTCGTTCGATGATGGCGCCACCATCGATGCAGGTCCCTCCTCCTATAAGAAACAGTCGGCGATGGATTTTCACCTAAATGAGGACGATAACTCCATATACCATGGCCGCTTTAGACCTTCCCTCCTTGTCCCTTCTCCTTACGATGTCCCTGAGCTGTCCCCGCTATCAAATACCTCAACTGCGTCGTCTGATCCTCGCACACCTTCTACTGTCATCAGGCCTAGCCGTCTTCGCCCAGTATCGCATGCATCTTCCTTCAAAGAGTCCCACGGTTTCAATCTGTCGCCATCCCTTCTCATCCCGCATGACTTCCAATCGCAAGTCGACCAAGATGCATTGTATGAGCAGGCCTTCAAAGACCACCAGACAAATCCACCAATGTTCGTGCAGATGCCATATTCCTCTTTTTCTCCCATCGATGAGAGCACTGCTTCTAGTGCCGCATCGTTCCAATCATCCGATTTCTCTCGTGGCTCCGCACGGAGTTCATCAAGCACCCGAATCTCAGCTGTGAACTCAAGGGGCAGTCAAGATTCCTCTTCGCTTGGTCATTCTGCGAGTGGTGGCCACATGCACCGTAGCATTAGCTCCGCCTCCTCACTGCCGGATCTTATCCCATCCACGCTGCGCGATGTCAAACAGCCTCGCGATGCCGAAGTCCCAGACATTAGCGCTTTGAACTTGAAAGCAAATGGTGCCTCTGTGGAAGCTACAACACCAGTGACTGAGACTAATGATGGCACCCTTCCAATTCCAGCCATCCAACACGGACGAAGTAAGGGCGTCATGCATGATCACTTCAATGGCGTCAATCACGTCAGCGAGAACCCTCTTGGCCTGAGTCCTGTTGCGGAGTCGTTTGACAATGTAATAAAGGACGACGCGAATGGAAATTCACATGGCAGAAAGGTATCAGCTCCTGTCATGACCACTACTGTCAAGGATTACACGCTCCGCGCCAGAGCCGCAACATCCACTGCTGCTGGCAACGCTAGTCGAGCTGGCACGAAGAGACGGGGTAGCTATATGTTGTTCCCGCAAGTCTAAGGAAAGGAGTATAAGAATTGCTCTGTTCAGAGCACATATGCTGCTTGACGCAGCACAACGAACGTACCATACGAGCCACCTATGCCGGAATGTGCCTACGACTCGACACGATGCAATGTATTTCGTTTGTTTCCACCTAACCCTGCAGAATTTGGCCGCAGGCGAGGTCATGGGGAGGTGTGGCAGTGTATAATTGTCCCCTCGACCGTTTTTCCATAATTTGGGTATCTTATATCATTTTGGATTTGGGCTAGACATAGGGTACCGGAAAGGAAAATGTATGTGCATATTGATCGATAGAAATCAAGCTGAGCGGTATAACGGAGAGGGTTGGGGGCCGCTGGAACAGGCACGCTTGGAAAGACGTCCTTGAGCAGTACTGGATAGTATATGGCTTGTGGAGTACTCAGATACATGTCAAGAATAAGCAGAAGTACTACATGCCTGTGTTCTATAAACCTACTTTGGTGTGCATACAAGTAGTAGGAAGGAATTTAGCCTAAGTGTGCGTATATAATTTTGGCCTCATAAACGAGGTGTAAATATCGGATCCCTGCAAGTATCACTCGGCAGCGGCAGACAACTTCAAACTTATAGCATTCAATGTTCGCAAACCCACTCTTCACTATTCCTCGCAGCTGCGTCAAGACCCAAATCACCTTTATTCGACTGTATGTGACCAAGCAGAGCAACATTATGACCTCTAGTCAGCTCTCTTCGGCGGCAGCCAAAGCTCAAGCTTTGGCCGATTTCATCAATAACTCTCCGACCCGTAAAAGACCCCAATCCCATTATTCGCAAGGCTTCCACTGACTCTCGTGTAGCATACCATGCCGTCCACTGTGCCGCCCAGCAATTAACCAAGGCCGGCTTCAAAGAGATCAGGGAGCGCGACTCCTGGTCCTCAACGCTCCAGCCTGGCGGGAAGTACTATGTGACCCGCAACGGCTCCTCCATTATCGCCTTTGGCATAGGCAAGAGATGGAAGGCAGGCAACCCAATCTCGATGGTGGGCGCGCACACGGACTCGTGCACACTGCGCATTAAACCCGTGAGTAAGAAGTCGAGCGCGGGATTCCTGCAGGTCGGCGTCGAGACGTACGGAGGGGGTAAGTGGCATACCTGGTTTGATCGGGATCTTAGCATTGCGGGTCGAGTCATGGTCAAAGATGGGAAGGGAGGGTTTTCTCAGAAGCTCGTCAAGGTTGAGAGGCCTATCTTGCGCATCCCCACGTTGGCCATTCATCTTGATCGTGAGAAGTCTTTTGAACCGAATACGGAGACGGAGCTCTTCCCCATCGCTGGGTTGGTGGCGGCGGAGCTTAATCGGACGGGAGAGAGCGGGGATGGCAAGAAGGGGGATGAGGAGGCTACGCAGGTGAAGAATGCTTCTGACGAACCGTTCCAGCCTCTTCAAGCAGCTACTGATCGACACCACCCGTATGTTGTTCAGATTATTGCAGAGCATGCAGGAGTCGGTGTCGAGGATGTGGTGGACTTTGAGATGGTACTTTATGATACCCAGAAGGCGTGTATTGGTGGCATCAATAACGAATTGATCTTCGCTGCTCGACTCGATAACCTTGGCATGACACACAGTGCCGTCGAAGGTCTAATCACTTCCGTCGAGTCACCCAATGCCCTTGATAATGACTCTACCATCCGCCTCATTTCATGCTTTGACCACGAAGAGATCGGAAGCACCAGCGCCCAAGGTGCAAAATCGAACTTCCTGCCGGCAATTCTGAGGCGCCTCTCAGTGCTGCCGGCGGCTCAGGTCGATTCAAAACAGGCCAGAGAATCACAAGACACCTCTACGGCATACGAGCAGACGCTCTCGACATCGTTTCTCGTCTCTGCCGACATGGCGCACTCTGTTCACCCCAATTACGCGCACAAATACGAGTCTGACCACCGGCCAGAGATGAACAAAGGCACGGTGATCAAGATCAATGCCAACCAGAGATACATGTCAAACGCCCCCGGCATCGTCCTCATACAAGAAGTGGCTCGCCTGGCAAAGCCAAGCTCTGGCTCAACCGCGACAGTGGGCGTGCCCCTGCAGCTATTCGTCGTCCGTAATGACTCTCCCTGTGGAAGCACGATAGGGCCTATGATCGCGAGCTCGCTGGGTACGCGCACGATCGATGTGGGAAATGCACAATTATCTATGCACTCGATTCGAGAGACCGCTGGAGTGTACGATGTTGAACGTGCAACGAGGTTATTTGCCTCGTTCTTTGAGCATTATGGTGATCTGGAGTCTAAGATCATCATCGACTAGGGTAAACTTCAATAATTAACAACTGTATATGAGTGCCATATTTCGTTGGATCCTCTTCTTGATCTAATTATTTGCTATTACAGTGCCTGGCCTTCCGTGGTGTGGCTTTCTCCGTCCAAAATCTTATCTTTCAGTCTCTGTCCATCATACTGAGGATTTTGAGTCTGTACAACAATGATCAGCTCCCTTTATTCGTCCCATTATGAAACATCTCACGGAAGATGTATGTTAATACGGACTTGGACCTCCCAAGGATAAACCCGACGTGCCATATGCTGCCTCCAGCCCTCTACCCGTGTACTCTTCGTCCTATTTCCAGCACATTGATCCTCTACCGTCAGAATCAACCCCTCGTCTCTAGGGGTCGCAATATCTCCCCGAACCCTCCTTCCCTAAACCTTCAGGTCAAATACTTCGCTCGACTCCCTCGCATACCTTCATACGTCCCACACTTCGGGTTCTGGATCTTGCATACCCAGCTCCAATTCGTCTTGCTCCACCTGCTGATCAGGTCTCGCGTACTGTTCTAGATAAGTCCGAAGGGCATTGTTCGTGAAGGTAACGAAGCCTATGAAGATGATGATGAGGACGCACAGGAGCTGAAATTTCGAAGCGGCCTGGTGGAAGGTCAACTTCCAGAACTCGTCAGCGACGGTGTCGAAGTAATGGACTAGTTTATGTACGATGCCGCCCAGTGTCATGATGGCCCCTAAGATGAGAATCTTGGATCTTGGGCGTCAGTGCTTACTTCGTGGTGAATGTAAGTGTTGGGTCTGGAGCCGTGGTTTCCTTAAGGTGTCACGAGGTGAAAAAATGCCTCTAGGTTAGTGACGTGTTGGTGTGTGCTTGATAAAATAAGCGGAACTGCATCATGGAAACGAATTTGAGACCGCTACTTGCGTCATTGAGTACTCCAGTGTGGAGGAAGTTGTGATCATAGAAGTTGTTTAAGGCTCCGGGCCGCTAGGAGAGTTAGTCTCTTGTGGGGTAGCAAGCGATGAATTTAAGGGGGGACTTCGCTTGTATTTGGGGTTGGAATCACATGCACCTTCAGGATAGCTCACCTCATAGATATCTTGTGGATAAGAATGAATTATATTGGCTTGGCTAAATGAACGCTCTCATTTTCTCTGAAAAGAGATATGCGTGATATACGTGTATCCACGGCATGCTGGAAAGTAAGAATTGTGGCAATGTTCAAAGTTCAAGTTTACAGCATCATGGTGTTGATACAGAGATGTTTAGCAAATAGTAAAACTCAGACCAGAATTTCTTACTAGATATCTCCAGCCGTGCAATCTAATATATATATCCCATTTACTAGAATCAAAGAGGTGGCCCCTCTTTCCATCGACATCTCAGCTAGCTGTGTCTCTCAATGGAAATAGGAAAATGCCGTTGATTATAGGCTAATATCAAAGCATGTGCTTCCTAGTAGAAGCTATTTGTTATATAACTGCATCTGTACTTTTAATTCCCCAACGGCTTCTTATTTTAATCGTCTCAATTCGCAGCACATCCATCCTTCATGAATACATCTCCCAGGTGTGTATTCATTTCATGACACCGTCTTCTCGACTGCTTTACCTCACCTATTCCGACGCTCAGTACTATCTCTGCGCTTATCTCTCCTAAAGGCTTCAATCTCAGGGCTGGCTTTTTGCTTGGTTACTCTATCCGCCTACCACATCTTGAATGTAATCCTATTAGCTCCCAGTTGTAGTTCTCAGCGCTGGCCTGCTCTGTTGATGCGTAATCCTGATAGTTTGGCTCTTCACCGTGTCGGGGTCGAGAGTCAAGGTGATCAGGGCATCAATTGTTGGCGTACGTAACCCGCGACTTCAGCATTGCCTCGTGCGTGACCATTCTGAATGTCCACGTCTCATCTCGCAGCGTTAGTCTGGGTGATGAAGTGAACAAGGCGCGAGGGTAGTAATCTTACTCGTTGAATGATGAACCGTATTACCTTAGAGTCGCTACGCACAACCTGATAGCCCTCGTTGGTGGAGGACTCGAAGAGCTGGGGCAGTGCAAACCACTGCTCTGCAACTTTGTATCTGTCGTCTGCGCGAACGAATTGGTCATCGTATACGCAGTCTGGCGTATATCGAAGTATCCGGTCGCTGGTTGGATGGCAGCAGTACAGTGAAATGATATTCGTCGACAAGGGCTTGGCGTGCCGGAGAGAGGGGAAGGGAAGATGGAGTCTCTTGGTGGCGGCCATCTATAGAGGTCTCCTCTGGAGGCGATGGCAAAGCGGAGGCCATTTAGAAGGAACGATGCAGTGCTGTAGCGTCAACATGGCTAATATGTATATAGGAAAGTTGCTGCGATGAAGACTTGCATTCCAGAGACTGGAGAGATAATTGCAGGAGAGGGGATATGGCTCTTTGGATGGTATGCCAGATGTCAGGACGCCTCAGCATTGATAAACCTCGCCTCCATAAAACCCGGGACGTTTCATCCGAAGATAGCTGAGCGTATCCCTTACTGGAGTCTCCATCTATTGTGATTTGTCGGGACAGAGCTGGACCTTGATGTGACGAGGGGTAGCCTACCCTGGTTACAGATTGACATCGCTGACGTAGAAGCCCACCCGCGTACATGTCACGAAAACCAGAGCGAGTGAGAAGCCTCAATTCTATACATCCGGTGCGTGCGATGTGCACCCTGTCCTATATGCTGCGTTCAAGTAGACGTTGTGCTTCAGAGAGGACTGGGATCATGTGACGTCATGACCTCAGCCTTGCGCGATCAGCCTTATCCGTCTCCAAGCGTCCCGAATGCAAGATGGACCATACGATTACTGCGTTTTCAGCATCGCGCACATAGAATAGCATGTCACCAAAAGGATGACTATAGTTCCAAGAGTGTTTATTGCACTGTAGGTATAAATCTGTCTAAGTTCATATACTCATGTGTCATGCATACTCTAACCTCTGACTTGTAAACACGGACCTAAAAGTTCACCTGGCCATATCAAACCGGGACGTTCGCAACGCTATTTTTCCTTGAGGGTGCAGCAGATCGCGCTGCTCGCTCGTTGGCGAAGCTGGGTTGCCTTGATTGCGGCTTGGAGGCGACAAAACTGCTATGTCTGCTGCCCATATTTTGCCGAATCCTAAGATTTTGTTGGGATCTTGCGAAAGAACTTGCTCTTGAGCCTGTTGGCATCCTGGATAGACGGCCGCCACCGACATCAAGTTCTGCGCGGGCATCGGAGAGCTGCTGGGCAAAGGGGGATCGCTTTCTTAGAACGGGACCTTTCCAGTATATGACATAAACTGCAATAACCAGGACAAAGGATATACAAAACAGAATAGTAGAAGCAATTGCGAGATGGTTTTTGCCCCCGATATCTAAGATAATTAGATCCGGATCTCGATAAGGTGTTTGGGATAGAGAAGTGGAGGAACAGAAGAACTTACTTTTGAAGAAAGGACTCGCAGGTAGTGTAAGCACTCCAGCCAGGAAATCGCGAGACCATCCATTGCCTCCAGTTGCGGAAGCCGAGTAGGGGCCGTATGCACAGACCATGTAGTCGATAGTTGCCATGTAAATGCTGTAGTTTGCGATTCCGACAATGGCGGCTGCAATTGATGAGCCAATCCAGTGGAGAGGTGGTCCGGTCGAAGTCCAAGCGAAGATAATGAGGCCGATAGGCAGGCAAGGTGCGGTATACAGAAGCCACCAGAGACGGGACTCGTATTGCGCTCTTTCATCATCCGGGTTGTTCTTTCGTTCTTGGACATTCCGTTTGATGGCTGGGAAGAACGAAAACCAGGCGATGAAGTATCCAACTAGAATAGGAATAAATGATAAGCCCAGCTCATAGGTGTTGAAGTCCCATTGCTCGTACACCTGATCGAACGACTGAATGAACATAAAAATAAGGGCATCACTGAATCCACTGAGCAGCGACAGGGTGAGGACGATTGGTTCAGTCAGATACATCTTGAATGGCCGGATCCATGTAAGCAGGATCTCCTTTGCAGAAAATCTATCCGCGAAGGAAACAAGCTCGTTTGGTCCATAGAGATTGGGATCTTGCCCAGTCTTGCGTCGTTTTCGGGCAATTTTATCCATCATAATGGTCGTTCTAGTTTCAGGGACGGTGAGCAGGTGAAGAAGCTGTACGGCGCCTCCAAAGATAAGTTGAATCCAAATATTCCATCGCCAGGCACAGTACTCCTCGACAAAGCCGCCGACAACAGGCCCCAGGACAGAGCCGCCTACCGAAGAGAATACTATGTAGGCTACAGCATATTGCTGCTTGTCAGCTTCAAAGATATCGGCAATCATTCCCAGAGTGACAGAGCCTCCTGCTGATGATAGTCCGCCTAGCGCACGGCCGACTAAGATAGTTGCAAAGTTGGGAGCAATCCCAACAGGAACCTGCCAGATATTGACGAGGAACAAACTGGCTTGGAGAACAGGCTTGCGTCCCAATTCCTCACTCCAAGGAGCCCAGAGTTCGCATCCAAAAGCATACGTAATCAGGAAGATGGCGGCTCCCAGGCGGGCAGCTTGCTTGCTGACGCCGAATTCTTCTGATACGCCATCAACAGCATTGGAGAACAGACTTGTATTGAAATTCATGGACACCTGGACGATGAAAATGACAGACAAGATCCACCACTTTTTCCAGGAAGGAAAGGAGTATCCCAGCTCATCATAGCAGTCCTCCTCCTGGATCTCAATTTTATCGTATGTGCCAGTCTTTTCGATCACATGGGTGTCCTCGAGACCGCGAGAAGGGAAGCGCATACGCCGGCCAGTTGCTGGCGTGTCGGTTATAGCGGTGCCATTGTCACCACTGGTTGTGGATGGATCATCGTTCAGGACGCCCTCCTCCTTAGGCTGGGTCGTATCTGGGACATCTACATTCGTCGCGGGGGCTCCCCCTTCGTGGATACTGCCCATGGTGGCTATCGGGGATGAATAACTCCACCGTTGATTGCTGCTTTATCCCTAGCGAAAGGGAAGATGGAGGATTGTCTGAGGAGCTTACGGAGTAGGAGATGCCAGAAATACACCGTCTAATTCAAGGCTCTCAAAGAATCCTGTAAAGTTTTAGACATGAATTGAGAGCGAAGACATAGAATTATATAAGAATAAGGTGACACAACAGGGGCGAGGTGGGGTATATATATACCCCCTCACACCTGGGTGGAGTAGGAATCCATACCAACCTTAGACATGGATGCACATTTGATCTTGAACTGGTGCCACCTGAGTTAGTGGAGACAGCTTTAGTGGGTTTAGACTCTTAACCAGTTCCGGGCAACAGTGAACACAGAGCTCATCACCGCAGAATTTTCAGGTCGCAGCAGTGCTGACAGTCCTGCCGCCCACTACGAATCAAGGCATCCGAACGATTGATGAGTTCGTCGCTCTGCAGGACACGAGTGGCGAAGATCTGATTCTAATCTGAAGCAGAAATGGAAGGATGATCTCTGGAAGGTCACCGTCAAGACTCCCACCGATGCGGGATGGCGGCTCCGGCATTGACGTAAGAGACTAAGATTTGCAGATGATGGTACAGGATTTCCACCAATTCCCATGGCCAAATGCGGAACTGCCGTACGGCAAAAGGCAGAGCGGTATTCCCGGAACGTGTGACGTCACAAGATTTTAGCTGCGTGGGATCTCGCTGCCACGGACGAGTAGACGAGGCACATCTCGGGCCGAGCAGGCGTGGCGTGAGTATAAGCGGCTCTGAAAGCCTCTTTGAGGCTTCTTTAGATGACGCTTCGCTGCGGAAATTGAGAGTGAGGGGGAGAGCCTCATCGTTCCTGCTGGACCTGGCAGAAAGCTGCTCGCTGGACATGTGGAGAGGGAGACAGCAACTCCTGCAGAATTGAGAGTCACGAGCACAGCCGCCGTAAGTGTTAATGTATGAACGATGGGTGCTAGTCACGCAGCTAGAGCGGTGCTACTCCCCCTCGAAAGCTGAAATTGAGATGAGCGAGATCTGTACCGGACCCAATTAGATCTCTGTGCAGGATCTCGTAGGGATCGTCTGAGTTTGCACCGAAAAGGGTGAGCACTTGCAAATCCATTTTACAGCCGGTAAGTCTGTGAGATTTTGAGCTGTCCTCATCTCCTCCGTCTATCCAAGATGTGCCTGTTCTGGTGTCGATGATAGCCCCGGGCATCCATTTATTACTTAATACCTCAGGCACCAAGCGGAGAGATTAGGTAATCTGGGGTTTATGGAAAGGGACCGGTGCCTGACCGTAACCGATCACCCGACCTTCACATACCTCACTTATTTATCTATTACGCTTAACAGTGATCTCACTTTCCCATCAAAGCAAGCACATGCCGTCACTTGAAGAATTCATCTCCAAGTGCATTTTTCAGCTCGCAAGGACCTGTGATAAGCATCACTCGTTTCCGTCATTTGACCCCGAACCCATTGTAAGCATCTTATACTTCGTAAGATATACTGAAAAACTACCTCCGAAGTTTTACCGACGAAAAATACATTCACGTGATCCGAACTCCGTAACCGTAAGTCGTAAATTTATCCTGCACGTGATTTTACGGCCGAAACGCTAGCTTACGTAACACTGGAGGGTGGCTCGCTACAGGTATTGGCTGATTTTTTCGAGCCTCAACACCAACTAACCACTAACCACCAACCAAATTCGACCTCACGAACCTACAAATTATTACTATACGCTTGTTTTTCGGCCTATTAGAGTGTGATACAACCTGTAATATGGATCCTCTTACTCCCTCACCACTAGAGGTCTGCACTATATACAGCCAGTATCAACCTGTTTCTGACTTTTGACTGGATTAGAACAGTAGCCGGTATAGGACATGTATTACCTGTTCAGTATGTGTTATATACGTCTTCTAGCCAATACTAACCTTATTTAGGGCTAAAGTGCTCAAAATCGACTTGCTTTACAGGAATTAGACCCTAATACGCCCCTGCAGACGTACCGCTCTGCTGCCTATACGGCTGTATAGGTGGGCCTAGAGGCTATTCGAGCTGCAAAACGCGCCCGGAGCTTTACAATATTCGAAGAACCCCCTTCTGCAGCTGCTATAGTACCTCCTTTACCTGTTTGACTGGATTTGGATCATATACAGGTTGTTACGGAGCCTTTAGGTGAACCTTTGGTAGCCTCTCCTTCTCGATCTACTCCATAGCAAGCTTTACAGCCCGTCCAGCCTCGACCTCCCTCCCGAATACCACGCCGTATATGCGTACCAGGTGCCTCTGCCTTTATAACCAGGCTTCAGAATAAGCCGCCACATGATATTGGATATATAAGAGATCAGTGTGGATATTGTAGGGCCTTACAGTGGCTAAAGGAGTCAATAAACTGCTGTTTACAGGGTGATATCGATTTACCTATAGTCTAGAACCCTCTATTATGTTTTGTAGGAGCTTTTTGATAGTATAAGCCTATAGCGCAGCGACTTCCTTGATAATATACAGGCCTATAACATATCTCTCACCTTTACCTTATATTCTTATAAGCCAGATACCTGTATCAACTTCTCTCAGGGGGTTTAAAGCTTCCAGATTTATAGGGCTATATATCATTTCTAGGGGTCTTTAGTTCCTAAGTTAGGTAAGACTCTATAGTTTATGTAGCCCTTCTTTTATAACCCTGAGTTCGCACACAAATACCTAGTTGTCCAATACTCTGTCATCTGCTTTCCTTGTCTGCTTGAAAGGAGTTTCTCCGAGAGTGCTCTTCAGAGTAGGCCACCCCTCTAATGGATCATGGGGTCAAGTTTTGCAATGATACGCGGCCAGCGTTGGAAGATTTTTCCCGACTTAGAAGCGAAGCTTATGATATCGTCAAGGATCTTCAGCCCTGGGTATGACCCAAGGACCTCGACCGAGTGGACCTTTCAATAGCATTCAACGGCTGCAGTGAGGCTTGAACCCCCCCACTACGATGATAACCCAAGTTACAGAAATAGGTAGTCGTACGACATTTTCCCTAGCTGTCAAAGAAGAGAGCCGTTCTGGAATGGTAGCGGGAGTAAGGATGGATAGATATCAATATATATTAACAGCTTTATGGTAGCGTCTCTTCGAGCCTCTGACTTTCACGCCATGATGTACGATAATATTCTTGTGTGATATATGTCAGGGTTGAATATAAATATCGCTTTTATGTGCCCGACATTGGATGGTATATTTAAGTCTCGGAACGTTCCCCACGCTGCTTTTGCCAGTGATTGATTATTCACTGAGCCATGTCTCCGAGCAAATCCAGAGCAGCACATTGTCTGGCATCACACAGCCTGTGCCACTCCAGTATAGCTGCCTTGTTCAAGCCATATTTCTTGGCAGAACACCACGTAACTAATCCATTTCACTTATCTGATCTGGAGGCTGCAATGGCCAAATAGAAAGAATTTCGTTCCCACAAAATTTCGGTTCGATTTCTAAATGCTTTCAACTTAGGGGTTGGCATTATCGATGATCACTCTATGGAGATTGCTCCCAGTACAGGTGAGATGTATTCCATGCTAGACTGTAGGAAAAGGCTGATAGTTAAATATAAGCTTGCATGAATGACCAGGCTGATATACGACGAAAATGTGAGCAAATTCCCGAGAACTTTGGAAGCACAGAAAGGGACAGCAATCACATGTTATTTTAGTGCCGCAGCCATCAGATTCTCCACACGATCATTAAACGTGTGTACGCATACTCTCATAAGATGATCAGACTAGTCAATACAGACGCCAATTTGGAAGAAAGATGCAGTACTAACTCATCGCAGCCCTGTTCTCAGCTGTGATGGGAGTGTCCGGGCCCATGTTATCAGCATGGTTTGTACAAATCGCCGGCCAGCTTGGAACCAGTGTGAACACGCTCTCACCGTCAACCGCATGGTTCATTCTCACCATTGACTCTCTTTATTTATTGCCAATCGCATAGTAAAGAAGATGACCAGTCTTCATCGTCGTCAGTATCATCATGTTCGCTTTCAGTCTCTGGGAAGTATATGCAGAGAGCTATAGTTCTTTGCTTGTTGGTCGAAATGTGTCTGGGTTTGGTATAGCTCCGTACGAGGTTCTTGTGCAGTGTACAGTTGGAGATCTATACTTCGTGCATTAGAGAGGTACCAGGATTGCCGCCTGAATCTTCATCTCCTCTGTGGCGTCCCAAGTGGAAGCAAGACAATGAGATATATTATCCAGTTAATTGTCTACTAAATAGCTCTCTGACTCCAAAGGCTCTTCTGACATACCTCTCTGGTAGCATATCTGCCGGCAGTGGACATTCAAGGTACGTGTCATTATCTTTGATTTCTTCCTCTTCCTCGCCGTGTTAGTCGTGCCAAAAACTGCATATAATCGTATCTCAGTTGAGGAACGATTTTAGCGAACGATCTTTCAGTCGTCGATTAGAGAGAAATGTATATTCCGCAGTACACAGCGGTAGGTTGACCTGGCTCCTAATGGTATCGTCGAGATTGAATCAACCGAACAGAAAGGTTCATATCTGAGAAGCCTCCGATTCTATAGTTGGCATATTCAGATACTTCTTTTAGGAGACTCTTACTTCGCCTTTTTGTACTTTTCTTGTACCCCAGTTGTACTATGGGCATTTCTGATTTATAGAACAACTCTTACGTGGATCGTGCCGTTCAGTGTCGTGTATGCTGTCATATTCACACTTCAACCATACAACTTTACCGTCTCTCAAGTCGGCTTCGTAAGTATATAGCTATCCATATTAACCCTCGTAGGGGAAGTGGTGGCCGGACCGTTGAAAGACTACACCTGCCAGATATTGACCAAGAGGAACGGTGACATATGCGAACGTAAATTCAGGTTGGCCTGATGAGTAGTGTCCTAATCTTTGGCATAACTAGATTCTTTGGTTTTGGTGCTTCCGTACATTATCAGACTCACTGGAGCGGGGTAGTGCTTTACCTTTGGGATTGCCGATATAGCAATGTCGTTTGCCGCGCCTTGCGTGTATGCTTATGTGATTGACTCACACGAGACACTCTGGGAGAAAAACGTACAAAAACTCTTCCTCATCATTTGCAGAGTTTACACTTACAGTGCACAACCGTGGTAGCTATTTTATGTTTGAAATCTCTGACCCTTAGTATGTTATATTTGGTCAACGACTGGCTAGAGAGGGATGGAGTTCTAGCGGTATTCAATGTCCTCGGTAGCTGTTTTATTAGGATCTGTGTACTGACAATCCCTTTGTAGGCCTTGGGTAAGAGAACAAGGGTTGCAATTGCTAGAAGTGAGGCTTTGAAGAGGCCCAGGAGCAACTAAGCTCTGAAGCGTAGATTACCAAGGATGCTTGAACCAAAACGTTGTCACACGAAGTGCTATTTGCCAAGGTGAAGTTGTGTGTTAAAATATGATTCCACATGATCGGACCTTAAAACGCATTTGTAGTGGTCAGATGTTGGGGTACAGCTCCAATTGAGTCCTGGCATGAGCACAAGATAGGATGAAATTCGCCCATATATCTCTTTTCAATGCAAGAGTTTCTTAAGTCGTAAATGGGGGTCGAGCTTTCGTTTTGCAGCAAAGTATTGCTGGTTGCTGCAACTTCGTATGTCGTACCCAAGTTCCCTATTACGCCTCCTATCACAGTTCAAGTCCAGTATGTCGCCTCCACAAATTTAAGTTGAATTGTATAGCACTCGAGCTAGTCCTGTTGCGCGAAGAGGGGCGGAGGGCTTTCGGGAGCCAATATTAAAGGCCGCATACAGCTCCCAGCTAGGATGGGAGGAGGGAGGGTCGCGATCTGTATTCATGCTAAGGATCCTCGTATTGAAGCAAGGGTTATGCTGTGAGATGTGGTAACGGGAAAGAGTTATCATTCATCATCTATCAATTGAGGACTTGTAATCAGTAGAGGTTAGGAATAAATGCAGCGGCTTTTGATAGGGAACGAGTCAACCATCATCACCACATACTCGCCTATAATGCAAATCCTACCTCAAAAAGCTCTTGCGATGTGATATTGAACCTCTTGGCTTTGCGACAGCACACGCGAGTATATCCTTGGAGTCCTACACACCAGGGAGCCCACGCTGGCCCGCTAAGGCGTAAGATAAGGGGACGCTGTGGGGCATCATAGACAGTCTTTCGTCTCGATAGGACATGGAATATCGACAGACCCGGCGGTTCGCAGCGCGAGACAGGAGGATGAAAACAGGTCAGCAAAATAAATATACATTATCTTGAGGACATCATCGATGTCGGGCTGCTCAATGTAAGTGATGTTGCGAGATGCGGAGTCTGCAAGGAATGTGGTTTCCTGGGAGGGAGGAGCTGACGCGGCCTTTCGGGAACGAACGACGCCAGCGCCCAAACAACCAAACCACCCAGGCATAAATCCCCTGCAAAGCGGTTTTTGGGCTTAAGCTTAAAACTTTGGACGACTGAGATCTGCGGATAGTGATGCATGCCAAGACATCATGATGTGGGGATTTCCCACGTGGGACATGAACCCAGCAAGCTCAAAAGGAGACGACATCCCATCGTACGGTGCTGAGGGCCGCGGAAACACTGGGCAGGGGGAACTGGACGACCGCAGGAAGCAGGAAAGGAGACGAGACGAGAGTGAGAAGATTATACTTGTATTTTGCTATGCATGGTATACACTGGCCGAGAGAAAACAGGTACGGCCGGACCCAAATACACTGCTATCCCAATTTTGCAGCCCTCAGATATGAACTCCTTCGCTAACAATGCAGTCCACCAACGCCAGAACCGGAACTCATGCCGTTATGCTCTTTTAAAGCTCCCGTCAGATCCATCCAACGACGCAGCATCTGGGCTGCGCGATCTCCCGGTCGACGAGACTCTGTGGCGCTTCAGGCGCAGGCGTAGCATGCCCTCCCAGACAATAACTCCCAGAGCGCATACGAAAAGTACAAACCCAACACCACGGATCCACGCTCCCCTGTCGATTCTGCCCAAAGACACGATTAGGGCTGCGTCGAACGAGTGCCACGACGACGCTCCGAGGTGATGGAAGAGTGGGGTCACGACATCGCCATTCAGGCGATGTATATTTGGGGCGTCTTTGGAGCCGGTAAGGATTCTGAGGTCAGATCTGTTCTTCTGCAACGTATGGATGACCCTAGATAGCGGTTAGGGCAGGGTACTGTAAACAACATGGGCGGGACTTACGACGCATAATGGCACCCGGTACTGAACATCACGGTGGCATATGGGAGCCCGAACCAGTTTATGTTGAACCGTGGGAGGTTGCGCACAAGTTCACGTACGAACGGATGCCGTTTGCTGGCCAGCATCATCCCATTCGAGAAGCCGACGGGGTGCGCAGCTGGGGCTACAAACCCGAATCTTCGGAGGGGGCCCATGGATCGCCTACAATCGAGGTCCATATCCAAGACGATGCCTGCCCCGTATTAGTGACGCAATGAATAGACTGTGGAACACACATACCACCATACTCGTACAGCACCATGTACCGCAGCGCATCGACCTTTTGGATTGGATACCGATACCCTTCCCACATCTCTTTCATGTGAGGGAACTTTTCTGCCACGAACGCGCTCGCGTTCTCATCCGTCCAGAAATGCGCATCCCATCCTACGTGGTGCTGTAGGCAGTGGTTCCGCGCTTCCAGCCAGTCCGCCTTCGGTCCGGCGCTGCCCAGAGAAATCTGATGCAGGACTGGAGGAATCAGGTCAGGGTACCCAGGGAGTGACGACTGTTGGTCGACTGAATAATTTGCAAAAGTCACGTCGAAGTTGTCCCGCTCTTGAGAGATGAAGAAATCCGACGAGGATAGCCATGTGATTGGCAGAGCAGCGGTTACGAGACTCAGGTGAATGAGAGCGCGGAAGTAGATGAGGGTGAAGAGAACGATGAGGACGATGGTCAACCAGATCTTGCCGTTGGGCCGTAGCAGGAACGATTGAAGGGCCATGGCCAGTGCACGGCCGATCCCCAATGGTCCAGACAAAGAAAGGAGATATTTCTAAAAGGAACAGCTGTGTATCGCGAAGGAACGAGAAAGAGTAAGTATTCGAGGATTCACGCAGGCGGATAGCTCGGAATATGAGAGAACTGCAGCTGGCTGCATTGTTCAGAAATAACTCAGGCAGCGACATTATACCTGGCCCGGGTAGGGGTGAGGCACATGATCCAGACTGCCGTGGGCCTCTGCCCGACGCTGAGACTGGCGCTTGTGCTACGAAATACGGGCTGGCAAGTAATATGAGCTGCTCCTATGTGCTAATCTATTCAAGTCTACCGCTAAGCCCCCATGCTGGCCCAAGACCGGGGAAAGAATGATCTCCATGAGGACTATGGAACGCTGCCTGGGTCGACGGTCAGCAAAGGCTCTCTTATTGCTCCGATCGTATGATGGGAACCCCCCGGAGAGGCGCAATTTCCTCAATCCGACATGCCAACAGATAGGCTTCTTGGACCTGCCAACCGTGTCCCCAATAAGGCGTGCTTGTGCTCGGTTTTGGTCGCTTTTCCAACCCGTTGGGGCTACCACCGTCAGCAGAGCCCTGTGGCTAGTATGGCCAGGGTACTCGTGCTGTCTCAGGATAGGGGGCTTCGCAAAGCCACAGTTCCTTCTGTCCCCCGGCCTGAACCGTACCAAGCCATAATGAACAGCCTCCCAACCACATGAAATTGCTTCTCACGTCAGTATGCTAATCTGCTAATCCTATGTCCTCCGCCTCCAGCTGTTGGTCGACCCCCGACATTGGAAATTCGCACCGCTCGGAAGTGCTTTTTCTTGAGCCACTCGACCCCCGGTTAAAGGTCATCGCTTACCACATGTCGGCGCACTCCATAGGTCGTGTGCCACTTGGTGGTGCCATGCCGTGCTTGCTCTTCCGCGTAAAGGGATCTTCCTGGATTTGGGGCGATCAATTTCAACGACGGTGTGAGTAAGAAAGATCTCTTTTGTACGAGGCACCTTGCATCATTTCATTATGGAGCTGCTCCTTTGAACTGTTGGGGTTAGGTCAGCAATGCCGCCAATTCCTTCGGCACTGCCTCAGGGATCCAGACCCCGGTCCATGGCCGAGCATAATACAACATAGGCCTGGATGTTGGAAACGGCACGGCCCCCAACAGCTGAAACCTTCTCTTGCAACGCCACAGAGCAGTAACAATTAGAGCTGAGAGGGGAGCGGCATTGTGTCGCGAATTGCATCCATTTCTGTCGTCCTCCGCCAGTCTGCAGCACCTCTGTACTCTCTTCCGCGGGCGGGGATCAGGCAGCAGAGTATTGCTATCAAATTATTCCGTCCGCATATCACTAGCCGAAGAGCTCAAATAGGGAACAGTACAGCGCAGTACAAGCTTTTTTTTTTTGCGCTGATCGACAAGGATGTTCGCGTGCCGGGATTTTCGATGTGGACTTTACTCCGTAATTCGCGTGTGTCATGGCCCGCGAATCAGAACGACGGCGCATGACATGCTATTTGCTGTCGCGGGTGCCTTGCTGTGCTGTGTGGTGTGCGCTGAGCTGGGCTGAGCGGACTGTCAGTCGTGCTACCTAGATTGGACTTGAGGCTAAGATCCAGGTCAATGCGTACCTAGGTAATGGGAGGTGTGTGAGCGGGTGGGGGGTAGCACGTGAAATGGACGGCATTGAAGACTCTTTTAATTTTACATCTGCGCCTTCTGAACCCTTCTTATATCATTAAACCAGACTTGCCGGGCGAGGATCATGTACAAATTCCGATCCCACGAGTACTGGCTCTCGTGAGACCTGAAGGCTTGTCTGGTCTTCAAATACGACATCCAAGAACTTGCTAGGAGAGCTTTATCATCGAAGCTCTCATCCTGCTCGTTACCCCTTGACAATAGAGCTCCCATGATCCGCCAGGTGAACGGCAGAGCGGTCAGGGGAAGATCGCCAAGCAAGGTGTACTTGCGAAGGAGGCCCACTGACGACAGGACGTAGGTTGCTGGAGCCAGGTCGTCGGTCGCTGCATATTTGCTTGGATTCTCTTTAGTACTGGATAGGTTCATAGAGATATGACCTCGTACCTGACGGCAGCACTGACTGCCCTGTGATTAATGTGACCCGAGATGCCACCGCTGTCAAAAGTGATGATCTGAAAAGCCGTCAGTGAAAAGTACAGGTCGACACAGCAGCAAAATACATACCAAATCTGTATTCCACTTCTTGACATATTTCTTCACTACGCTGATAATGGCATCTTCATCCCACCACACTTTGGGGTTGTCTTGAAGCTCTGCGTTGTCCAAAGCTAGACATCGCGCGGGATCGATGCCCAGCGCAGCACACGAGCCTTGCAGTTCCTTCTTTCTCGTCTCTCCAAGTCCATAATTATTACCTTTCGTGGCGTCAGAAGTACGCGTATAGGGTTTAGAGGAAGCAAAGCTAACCTGTGGAGAGGACGATGAGGCTGCCCGTGATATCCGGGTTGCCAGAAAGCACGCCCAAGACGCTCGGCGAAAAGAACAAGCACTCGTCGTCGGGATGGGCGGTGACAATGAGGAGGTTCTTTGCCTGTCGCAGCGCCGGCGGGAACAGTCTTGGGTCCTTCCCTATGATATCTGCCAGCAATATCTGGAGCAACAGCGGAACGATCAGCACGACGGGGAGCACGCGCGTGAGCAGAAGACGCCGAACACCACGGGCGCGCATCACCGACACCAGATGGGAGAGCGCGGCTCGTGGGGAGCCCATATTTGGAGGTGGTCGAGGTTGTGGGATTCCTTTTCTCTCGCAGAGAGATTGCACAGGAATCCGTGGCCGTGGCTGCTCATTCGCGACCCCGTTTCTGAGGCCGCGGTGCAGGTCATGGCTAGCCGCGTTGAGTAGTATCTGGCGTGCTTACTGATGGCATCCTGGTCTGGCTGGACGGGAACTGCAAATAGTAACCCATGCTCAGCCTTCAATCTAAGCACACGAATTTGACCTGGGCTCTCCGCGTGCTATCTGGCCGTGCCAGGTCACTCGCGGGATCCGGCAAATGGCTTCCCGTTGAAGACACGCACGGCACCGCTGCTTTTTTACTCCTGCTCTCCCACATACCACCCAACCAGACCGCTAAAGGTGCTGATAAGGCATTAGTAGCATCGTTCCTCTCGCAGCATCTCGGCATGGCTCTTTCGTCGACATAACCTTGACATGCCTAAATCCACCGGCTCAGGCAAGAAATATATCTTCCTGCTCATTGTAAGCGTCGGTTCCAGGCTTTGCACATGGCCCGCTAATGTATTTCAGCTGGTCGTCCAAAATTCCGCCCTGATATTGGTACGAGTTCTCTCCGACGCTCTCTACCTTCGCAGAACTGATTAATGCGCCTCTAGACCTTGCACTATACGAGAGTCACGCCCGTGGAAGGGAAGAAGCGCTACCTCACGTCCACCGCAATTTTCTTGGCCGAGGTGATCAAGCTTGTCGTTAGCATTGCCTTCTCCCTCTACGATCAAGCACGCGCCCAGCCCGCGTCTCCTATCATCCGCCGTTTTAGACATGTGTATAAGTCGGTATTTGCAGGCGACAGCTGGAAACTCACCATCCCCGCAGTCCTCTACACGCTGCAAAGCTCCCTTTTGTACACGGCCATCAGCAACCTCGATGTCGTGACATTCCAGGTCAACTACCAATTGAAAATCCTCACCACCGCTGTTTTCAGCGTGCAGTTCCTAGGCAGACAGCTCTCTTCCAGTCGTTGGCTGGCACTGGTGCTCCTTGCTTTCGGGATTGCCATTGTGCAGGTCCCAGAACCAAGTGAGCTCCTAAAATTTCTCAACTGGGAGATCCCAGGAAAGCTCTTCGCGCGAGATGGTGGGGCTCAGAAAGATGGGCTTGTGAAACCAGTTATGAACGCTTCCAAAGGCTTCGCTGCCGTGGCAGCAGCGTCGGTGATCTCGGGATTGACAGGCGTTTACTTCGAGAAAGTTGTGAAAGATTCGGCCGCCTCGGTCTCGATATGGACTCGAAATATGCAGCTGTCGTTCTACTCGCTTTTCCCCGCCCTCTTCTTCGGTGTACTATACAAGGACGGCCATGTGGTCCGAGAGAATGGCTTCTTCGTTGGCTACAACCCGCTGGTATGGATAACAATCCTACTTCAGGTACTAGGTGGGCTTACCGTGGCTATGTGCGTTGCGAAAATGGACAATATCGTCAAGAACTTTGCCGTGAGCATCAGTATTGTCCTCAGCTTCTTGATTGAAGTATACTTCTTCGAAACTTCAATCACAATAAACGCGAGTATCCCTTAATTAGCCGAACTGAGCAATGCTAACATACAACAGTTCATATTCGGCGCATCAACGGTCATACTAGCGATTTATTTGTATACTAGACGAACTTCTTTATTGGCATCATGAAATATGAACGATATACTGGTCTTTTGGGATAGCCTTCGGCCGCAGTCATGCGACTATCTTTGTGGCAGTCTGCTTCCGAGTAATAGTAAAAATATGAGTGGAAAATGAAAAATATCATGCTCTCGGCACCCATGTTTCTCATGGAGCTGTTATCTCCAAAAGGGATAATGCCACGCTCCTCAATAGTCGCCAACAATATTGTATAACTATATATTAACGCGCGGCACTAAGTTTGTTCGGGTGATAACAAACTCATTCTCTCTTCAGCAATGATTGAGAGCGAGGCCAAGGAAGAGACTCTCCCACAATGTACACTATATGTTACAACAAACCCGTTCTGCGGGAAATAGCAGCGTTCAATGCAGAATTTCAGCAAGCGGGTCCAAGAAGAATGAATTTCAAGCCTCAAAAGCAACATAGTATTTTGAAAGACAGGGAGAGCTACTTAGTTACGTCGTATTATACGCAATCTTAGCATGATGAGCAACTAGTTGCGTAGCACTTCAATTGTGAGGCTACCTCTATCCGAAGATTCTCTTGAAACGCCGTTCATATGCGACTTAACCCAGACGCCTTGCTAATTATCATCAGTCTCTCCGTTGTTTTATGCCCTCTTAATCTCTGGGCCGAATAAGTCTTCTTCTTTGGCGGACTGTTCCCTCTCTAACTTTCGCTTTTTAATTACCTTCTCATCAACCACATCTCCTTCCCGCTTTGCCTTCTGCAGGCCGACCAAATCAATCTTCTCGGGATTTCGACACCTCTTTAATTTCTTCGCAAGAGCTGATAACTCCTTCTTTTCAGCTGCAGAAGGCTCAGAGCTTGGCTCCACTGCCTTTAACATGTCAGCACATCTGCCTACTGTTTGTAGCACTTTCTTTCTCATCTCTAAAGCTGTTTCATCGTTCGCAGAAAGCTTTTGCACCATGTACCAATCTGCGAGCTCTGAGTCCGCGAGGGATAGAGATGCCATCATGATCTGACTGGGAGTAAAATGGAAATACACATCAGTCAACAGGGCGCTGGTCTTTAAGTAGTCCCTGGCTTTGCCATGCGCATCTTTGACTCTCTTCTCTATATTCGCAGGCCTCTCCACTGCAGATGCCTCTCCCGGAAGCACGGAAATATTGCCATGCGCCAGAGCCTGCAGCTCCATAATAGCACCCTCCAAGGCCCGGAATGGATGGCGGACGTCGAACGTAAATCTGAGTCCCTGGGTCAACAGGAATTCGGAAGCAAGCACATCCTCTGGCTCCGTCTTCCCAATGGCATCAGCGAATTTGGTGAGGCGGAAGTAAAAGTTTTCGGTTTTGGTCGCAAAGAAGAGGGCAGTTTTGAGTATATCAGTGGGGTGGTAGGTCATAAGACTGTTGGTTATATAGAAGCGTTTTATATATTGGATTGCAGTCGCCTAGTCAGAGCATAGTTCTTAGTGATGATGTTTTCCATTGGGAAGAATTCACTTACCTTAACATCAGTAGGAACTTTTAAATGGTCTCCTAATTGAATGGTCTGCCTACAATAGAAGGCTACAAGTTTTAACTCTTCGTCCACGGTCAAGCAGTCGACTTCCCCCTCTGGGACCGCACTTGTAGCTCGAACATTTTCCGCCTCAGACGTCTCAGCGGAGGACGCAGTGCGAGCTTCTCGAAGGCGTTGTACTGCGGCTCGAACGCGGTTCGCAGCAATGAGGTTTGTTGTTTCTCGAAGGGCGTGGAGGGAAGAGGGAGTGAACGACCAGAGGCGGAATTGGGTAGAGGTTCGATATCTCTCATCCTCTGACATATTGGACTGTGTGGAAGGTATTTAAGTGACGGAGAGGCATCTTTTACATGCTAAAGATGGACCACTTCTGCCGGCTCTTGACGATGTTGATATTTTTTAATGCCTTGAATATTAGGCTGAAACTTTATGGCTTCAGAGCAGAGTAACTGGTCATTTCATCTCATCCTTCCCCATCGCTTTGTTATGCCCCCGAGTTTTTCGTTGCCACCTTTGGCAAGTCTTGCGCTCAAGTGACTCAAAACCCACGTATGGTGATGCACCGTAGTCTGTGTCATACAATGTTGCAGATGCAAGGTGAATAGCTGAGATGCTGAGTGCACCATTATGGCTCGAAATATTTCGCTCAAACATCGCTGGCAGCTGAGATGCGCAACCATCAAGCTCTCGTTCCACGCTCTAGTTATTTAAATTCCAATTTACCTAGTTTGCACACTCTACTCTCTTACTAGCGGAAGGAAATAATGCCCAGCCATTTATCCCAACTTTGCCTTCAAGTCCTAGCCTTCTCTCGATCTCTAATACCGCCATACGATTCTTCTCCATCGTTATGATAGTAGAGCAAGGCACCCCACAATCAGCCCCATAAACGCATTTCTCTTGGCCCACCATTTTTATCGCTGGCTCCAATCCGGTTTTTGCAGCCGCGGCCGTATCTACATATAACCTACTCAACTGTAGCTGGATCTCGTGTGATGTTATATTTTCAGGATTCGGTACCCAACTTTCTGCACCAAGCAGCTCCAATCGTCCTGATAGCGCAGGCAAGGCACCGCCGCAATGTGCAAGTACGAATTTAATATCTAGGTACCGTCTAAAAACCCCTTTATAGAGCATATCGACGACTGTTCGGGCGGTATCAAAAGCGACTTCTATGACAGGGCTTGGTCTCCCTAGAGAAGGGCTCGCGGTTGCATCTGGATGGACGAAGACTACCGCCTGGCGCTTATTGAGTTCCCTCCAGACGGGTTCTAACAAAGGATCACTAAGTCGGACACCTCTATAGACAGTGGAGACAGCAAACCCGTCCACTTCAGGAACAAAATCCGCTGAACGGTTTATCTCATCCAGGCAAGCCTGAGTATTGTCTGTCGGAAGGGCAAGGAGTAGCCCAAAACGATTTGGGTATCTTTGTACGATAGATATGCCATAATCATTGCTTAGTCTTAGTTTATTGTGATCATGTGGAATAGAAGAGAGCATTTGCATTTGGACACCTGCTTGATCCAGGTATTCAAGGATGCTTGAAGCATCCCACATCCACGGCTCTTTTGCAAGGAATTGGACTTTGTGGAATGCTTCCAAAGTTCTATGAGCTTCTTCAGGTGTTTGGGGGACGTTGAAATGCCCATGAATGTCGAGCCAGCCGGTTGGTGACATCTTGGTGGGCGGCAGCGCCGGGATATTGGTATTTCGGGACAAATAGTTAAGTAGTTGCTGTGAGCATTTCTCAGTTTAAATAAATCGAGTCTATGAACTGCTATGGAAACATTTATATGAATGAAAATAGTTGAAACATCATATATGTTATGGAATGCTACTTCCCCGACTCTCAAGAATCTACCTATGTCCGTTATCGCCGACACAAATTCCGTCGGCTTTCGGCCTGTCTTCATGAACATTGGAGCAGGGTGTATTTGACATGGGAGTAAGAACTAGGTTCTATTGGGATAATTTCAAAGTGTTATAAATGCTATATATCTATAAACCTTAGAATACATTAGCGTTGTTTTTGTAAAAATTCCTTTTCAGGGGTATCTTCTTCTATGATTTTGCAGCAGGATGACCCTGACCTTCCTGACCTTGGTCCGCTACTACATATTAACTCGCATCTTAAATACTCAGCTGTTATTACGCTTGACTGACCCGCCGGTCTGTCGTGCTACGATCACTAACCACACAACGCATGGCCCTTTTGCCTTGCCCCCATATTTATGGAATAGAAAGTCTGTTATGATGTAACCAGAATCAGATTTGACGTCAATCAGGACTACACCACGACAGAAGTTCATGATGCTCTCGTTGACATGTCTCTGCTTATAAGAATTGCCATGTTTCATCCCGTGGTCTCAAATATCTGGCAATAGGCAATACTTATTCTTGATATCTCAACGCCTTTTGCATTGCAAGCATGTCTGCCACATCAAATACAGACGCTTTAGTAAACCAGGGTGAATTTCATGCCAGAGTTCCTAGAAGCGAGCCCATGATTACCAAGGGCGTATGTTACCTATGTCTTCTCGTCCCAATTTGCTCAAATGGGGTCTAACTACTCTCCAGCATGCTCCTGGGGTTAAAGTAGGCAACGACGCAGTCCCAGAATTCTCTGCCCAAACCTTACCAGCGGGAAGCGCACCTTCTAACAGTACACACCAAATGCCCCCCATTCCTGGGGACGACCAAAACCTCGACGTATACAGTGATGTGAGAACGTCAGCAGAGGAGTCTATTCCTGGTGTCACATCAGCGGATGTGACCAGAGGCGTTGGACGACCTCTGTACGGTCAGACAAGTAATGAATTGAGACGTGCCCATAGAAAGGCAAGATACGGCTTAGTTGGTGTCGGTGCAGATCCTAGAGATCCTGTGAGGGAACGGGCCTTTGATAAAGATTATCCGACCAGCAAAACAAGGGGAAATGGAATATCTCGGCAAGATATTACTGGTGCGGAGGACAGGCTACCGGAGAGCGCAGAAGCCGTGGCAGCCGAGAGGCATTGAGTAATCTTATAAGTGGAAAAGCCAATACACAACAGTGGAGATCGCATATGAGATTCCGAAGAGAATCTGAATGGAGTAGGACCCAAGTGCCAGGTTGCAGGAGTGGCGAGAATGATATATCACGTGGAACAAGGGTGCCACTGAAATAGGTCTAATGTAACATATCGGCCTTTCTAAACATCCCACTTCGTTGCGGCGGGAAAATAATGGAGCTCCATTATGTAAGGGTGGGCATGAGAGGGGGTAGGTGGAAAAGAGGAATGAGATGGGCCAAGATATTTTTTCCTTCCCTCTTTTCTTCTATTGCTCAGCCAGCGCGAGAACGTGTCTCCTCTGCTGTTGTAACTACTGTCTTAACGAAGCTTGTATAATGGCCAGCAAAACCCATAACGTTGGTGTGATTGGCTATGGGTATGTCAAGCTCCTTCAACCCCTCAATCAAGCTCCTCTGATCCCATAGTAGCATGTCTGCCAAAGTCTTCCACATCCCCCTCATCCAAGTCACCCCAAGCTTCAATCTTCACTCCATCGTCCAACGAAGTTCCAAACCTGATGATGATGCCTCCAAGGACCACCCATCCGTTAAGATATACCGCTCTGCAGATGAGATGTTTGCCGACAAGTCGATCGACATTATCGCAATCACAACTACACCCGATACACACTTCCCCTTCACAAAGTCTGCACTTGAGTCTGGCAAACACGTTATCGTCGAAAAACCTTTCGTCCCAACCTCCTCTGAGGCTCAGCAGCTCATAGATGTCTCCAGCAAGACTGGAAAGCTGATCTGCGTATACCAGAATAGGAGATGGGATACCGACTTCCTGACTGTACAACAATTAATTAAGGAGGGTAAGCTAGGCTCTGTGGTAGAATTTGAGACCCATTTCGACCGCTATAAGCCGGAAAGACCACCTACCTGGAAGGGAAACCTGAGTATGGACCACGCTGGTGGAGTGATATACGATTTGGGGACGCACTTGATCGATCAAGCATACGTACTCTTTGGAATGCCCCAAAGCGTCGTGGCAGTGTTTACCAATCAGAGAGGCGATGGCGCCCCTGAGCCAGATTCGATGACCGTGCTATTAAAATATGGCCATGGCAGACCGCTTGTGACTGCCAAAGCTGGTGTGCTCTCCATCGAGACAGAACAGTTAAGATACTGGGTTCGGGGTTCTAAGGGCAGCTTCAAGAAATATCACTTAGATGTACAAGAAGATCAGCTCAAGGCAGGGTTAAAGCCCGGGGACAAGGGCTTCGGCATTGAGAGCGATGACATGTCGGGTAACCTTGTCGTACTGGACGGAGGCAAGGCCGTGAGAACGAAGCATAAAAATCTGACGCCTCTTACATATGCAAGTTTGTATGATGGATTCAGGAAGGCAATTGAAGGTGGCGGAGAAGCTGCTGTGCCTGTCAAGGCAAGTGATGCCAGAGATGTCTTGAAGATTATCGAAGCAGCAAAGGAGAGTGCACAGAGCGGAAGGGCGATTAATCTGTGATTTAGGCGGCTTGAAGTAATTCATTGTGGTAGATCTTGTGGTTAGTATCCATATAAACTAAGAATACAAGAATTCTCACACTCAAAATCAAGAGTGAATTCAGGAGATCGCACATGCTAAATATTTATTGTGCAACAAAGACTGTGGTGAAACGAGGCGCTAAATTCCTCATCCCGTAAAGCCCCGCATCCCCATCTGTGAACCCAAAGACTTTCGGCTGGCTGAATTCCTACAACAATAACATACTCTTCGATGCTGCGATTTTCCATACGGCGACTTGAAAAATGATGAGACTGTACCACACCCGCCTATGTTATAGGCATATATGGGAATCGTCCTCTATCAATCGATTGGTATTAGCTGGTCCATCACACAACGCAGTAGGGCCACACTCTTTCCCCAAACGAGGCCCTGTAGGAGCCAGGATACTATCAACCAGTCCCAGAAAGGAGAAATCTGCAGTCTCCTCATTATCAGGAGGCTATGATTCTCAAGGTTGGTTTCCTAAGGTGTCTTTGGAGAGAGATCTTGGCGAGGATGGAAGACCATCGTGGGGGAAACTAGGCATCTCAGCCAAGTTACCTAGTCCAAAAGGACATCAAGTATTTCATGCGTAAGTTTATTTGCTTGCATATTTTAATCCTATTAATACGCAAATAGGCCGAGTTTCTGGCTAAGGTACTAAACGCCCTAAACCGCTATAAATTATACGACGCGACTAATGCATTCTAGGGACCACTGTCGTTGTCAGAAGTGTGTGAACCAAGATACTATGCAACGAGCTTTTGATACATTTCAGGTATATATTTTCTCCAATATTATGACACTATCGTCTTACCCTGGCAGATTACACCAGATGTCGAACCGAAAGAGGTAGTGACAGAGAGAGATGGCCTTCGGGTGACTTGTGAGATAGGCCCATTCCCTCTGCTACACTCTCTGACTTGTCGTAGGGGGATATGATGGTATTAGCGATGGTCATGTTAGTCTATACCCATGGGAGTGGCTTAAAAAGCAAGGCTTGTCTAGTCAAAGCCAGGAACTCTCACAGGAAAACTTAGAGTGAGTACCGTTGCCCACGATGTAGCAATGGTGCTCACGGCCGCAGTCTTTATTTATGGGATAAGTCAATTAATTTAGAAGAACCGGTCGTTCATTATGATGAGATTATGTCACATGAAAAGGGAGTTGGAGAGTGGACTGCTAAGATTGTACAGATTTCCTCATCCTCTTACACAATAATTTCATCTGACCTTTGAATAGCGAAAATATGGCTTCTGCTATGTAGAAGGCTGCCCTGTATCACCTGAGAAAACAGAGCGACTCTTGGAGCGCATCGCTTTCATTCGTATAACACACTATGGTACGGTATCCTCTGCGAATGCACAAATATGCTAATTGTTCAAGGCGGATTTTACGACTTCACGTCTGATCTCACAATGAAAGACATGGCATATACATCACTAGCACTTGGAGCTCATACCGACACAACATACTTCACTGATCCAGCTGGCCTTCAGATGTTTCACTTGCTCTCTCATACTGAAGGCACAGGCGGTGCCTCCCTTCTTGTCGACGGCTTTAATGCTGCCCATCGTTTGAGACAAGAATCACCAGAGTCTTGGGACATCCTTAGAGCGGTACCCATCCTCTGGCACGCTTCTGGTAATGAGGGCATTACTATCACTCCAAGCCATCGCTTTCCGGTTCTCGGTATTAACAGCAACGTCGGTACTGGTTCTACCCATGGTATCGAAGGTCTCTTGCAAATACGATGGAATAATGATGATCGAGGTTTAGTACCAGTGCGTGAAAATGACCCCATATCGGCAACAAAGTGGTATGAGGCAGCAAGGAAATTCGATGCGATCCTAAAGGAAGACGATATGCAATACTGGGCCCAACTGAAACCGGGACGACCTCTGATATTTGATAATTGGAGGGTTTTACACGGCAGGAGCGCATTTTCGGGAAAGAGAAGGATATGTGGTGGCTATGGTAAGTCGACTGATCCTTTTAGGAATGGAAATTCAGGCTAAAGGTTTGAAGTCAACCATGATGATTTCATATCAAGATGGCGGAATACCAATTTTCCGCGGGAAGTGGCCCTAAGCCAGATACTTTGATGTCTCGATGTCATATTAGGCTTAAATTAGGTGATTGCAGAAGTAAAATTCTAATTAGAAGGATATACCCTGCAAATATCCAAATCTGGAAGCATGTGAGCGGAAATCTGTAGCCATTGGAACCAATAGCTCTAAGAGTTGGGGATAAAGCCGACCCTGTCGATTCTGCAACTGATGCTCAGTTCCATTTGCATAAATTTTCAAGTTCAGATGCTGAAAAGAAGACGAGTTCTGACTGAAACATAGTCTATGATCTATGAATGTATATCCTTGTTAATCTAAAGTGCATCGCCATTTACAGCTGGAGACATTGCTATCCTCACAGGCACGCGTGGCTTTCAGAGTCATCACAGAGATATTATAATCTCATTTACCCATAAACTTACCTTTTCAGCAACTGTCTCACTTTGTCCTGGCACTTTTTTGTGTTAGCTCGCCATTAAATTTTGAGTAGCGACAACTCACTCGTGCAGAACGCATGATCAAGTCCGTTCTCATCTATCAGCATAACTGGTTTGGATGATGATTTCTCCCTTACCCTCCCTCTCGCTGCTATTAGAGCATCTCGAGTATGATTTGCAACCCAATAGTCCTGAAATATATGTCAGTCATATTCAAACGAGGGCTTTCGACGGATACTGACTGCCGCACCAAAATAGAAGATTAATTTCGGAATCCTGACCATACTCGCAGCATCTTCGTGTTCAACGCCCCAAACATCGTTATCCCACTTATCTTCAGTGATGTTCTCCATCTCATCCTTGCCCAAGTACCTGCCTAATCATCAGAATTATCTAGAAGCAAGAAACACGTGAACTCACAATGCCTGCCAGACACCCATCCGGCTGGTCAAAAATTTTGTCGTAACCTCTAATGGTTCTTCTTCCATACCAGTCATAAGACGTGCAAATGCCTTCACCGCAGATCTGGGAGCAAGCCAGGTTAAAGTATTTACTAAAAATCCAACCAACCTGGGGAATCCTGACATGCGCAAGATCGGCGAGAATTTGAGACCTCGGGGACTGTCAGCGAGGCGAGTGACGGTTGGGAATAGGAGGATGCCCGCTCTGATATTGAGATGCGGTGATCTCTTAAGCCGCTGCAGCATCTCGAGGATGATATAAGTTCCAACCGAATGTCCGATTAAGATGATACTATCATATGCTTGGTCTTGTCTGGGTCCAGATGGAATATGCTGGTTTTTCAGGCTTTGCATTCGGGTCTCGATCTGCTCTTCGAGACTATACGGTAATCCAGTAACCTTGGAAGGAGTATCGTTGTCTTCAAATCCTGCTAGTGATTCGCCATAGATGTGGAATACGTCTTTATCCGATTCCTTTTCGGATAGGAGACGGTGCAGGGTCGTGAGGAATACATTGTAGTATGAAACTAGACCAGGATTTCCCGTTATCAAAAAAATCAAGTGGTAAGAGGCTGATGGATTTTCATGTTCAGGAGTAATTGAGATGGTTGAAGGCATGCTGTCGAGTCTCGCACAGAACTGAAGATGCTGGCAGTAGGTGGATGTGTTGGCAGTCAGCCGAGGATTGATGAAATACGATCGTCTAGCCCCTCTCGTCTATGGTAGACATTTGAGGCCGAGCATAACTAATGTGTACATGTCACATTAGGGTATGTGCACACTTGACTGCACTAAAACCATCTCCAGGCACGTCCTATGTACCCGAAACGGCATCACCCGCTGCTTTCGCTTTCGTTGCCAATTCGAATTTTGTCGTCCAATGCCACTCAACCATGCTCGCTTAAGCCCTCTTATCGCTATCATTGTGCGTGATGCTGCGAAGCTTCCTTGCTTGCCAGTTACTTGGAGGTATTGTGCATATAGTAGTAGATCTATGAGGACAGCGAAGCCTTCCTCGGTAAAGGAGGAACAGTTCAGCCTCCTCTGTGTTTTCTCCACTCTGTAATGGTCTACATCAGCTTGGGGAGCGCACATGGTAAATATTATATCTACCTCTGCCTCTATACATGTATGGCCGTATGCCACATAAGCATTGTTAGTAATTGATCTTCTTATGTCGTGAGTATAAGTTCCAATCCGACCCCGACCTAAATGCTCTCTGGTACCGCCTGATCTTCAAGTGCCAGGTCCCGTGCAAGCGGGTGGCAGGTCGGGTGGACAACTAAATTAGCGCGAGAGCTCAAGTGGACATCAGAGTAAATAATTAGAATATATTTAGAATACATATAGTGATAACTAAAAGATTTTCTTTATATAATCCCAATTATATTATAAGACATATAGGAAACAATTGTAACATATAAAGGAAACGTTTTATAAGCATTTTGAAGTCAATTACAAAGTATAATACAAACTGTATATACTCTTGAACAGAGGCAATATAGGTGTACAGGTTGTAGTCGGATCAAGGTGAAACTCAGTTATATTGGCTATTGAGTGATGCAAAGACAACTGAGGGGACTGAACTACAGAACACAACACTTATTATATACCTGCTTAGGTGGCAACATGTATAAGCCTTTACGACTATATAGCTGTATTCCATTACATATGTTGCTACTAATCCTGAGACATCGTGATATATGTGCTTGAAGCCCTGATACAGTCAATACTCCCCTGGCTGAATGCATATGTTTAGTTGAGTAAAAACACCTCGAGTACCCTCCTTATTTGACCTCCTTTACTAACGTTAGGAGTCTTATAAACCTTGCATGTGCTGGTGATTTCAGGACCTTAGTTAGGCCATCAGCTGGCATGCAGTCTGTAGGTATGTAGGCTAGTTGTAGCCTACCCTCTTCGACTTCCTGGCGTATTAGGTGGTATCGGACAGCTATATGCTTGCTTCCGCGATGAAATGTAGGGTTCTCAGCTAATGAGAGTGCACCCTGATTAATAATTAAGTAGGCTATTAAATCCATTAAACTCATTAAGCCTGTCAAACCTGTCAAACTCGTCAAACCCGTCAAACCCGTCAAACCCGTCAAACCTGTCAAAATAATTAAGTGGGCCGTCAAACGCGTCAAAATAATTAAGTGGACTGTCAAACACGTCAAAATAATTAGGTAGGCTGTCAAACGCGTCAAAATAAGGAGCATAAGCTGATCCGTCAAGCCGTCATTGACGTCAAAATCAGCTGAAAACTTTTGCGGATGTACTATCCTAAAGAGAAATGTTCCTGTGATCACCAAGAAGGGTGTCAACCATGTAGGTCTAAACTCTAAAGACATGGAAAACGGTTTCTAATTGTTTTGATTCCAGCCAAACTTGACAGAAATGCGTTGTATATATGGATTGCCTGGTAAGAAAGGGAAATGTGATAACTACAAGACAGCTAAAACAAGTATGTATAAAATATGTTGAATTTGCTGTCTATATGTTTTCTAATTGTTTTCAGAATGTCCTAATATGGACTAGGATGATTGGGATGATATATATGGATGCTAGGTTGTTACCTGCTTCTTTCAGCCAGAAAATGAGGAAGAAGGAGATGAAGAAGAAGATGAAGATGAAGAAGAAGATGAAGATGAAGAAGAAGATGAAGATGAAGAAGAAGATGAAGATGAAGAAGAAGATGAAGATGAAGAAGAAGATGAAGATGAAGAAGAAGATGAAGATGAAGAAGAAGATGAAGATGAAGAAGAAGATGAAGATGAAGAAGAAGATGAAGATGAAGAAGAAGAGGAAAGGGAACAGGAGCAGACTGGAGACAATTAGGAAACAAATTCAAATGTTTTTTAATTGTTTTAAAAACAAATTAAGGCGTTATAGGACAATACCCAATATTTTTAGTTAGCTTCTAGAGCAATTCGATGATTTTCTATACCTTTTAGTACAATATACCTTGTCTTGAACTGAGGCAATATAGGTGCACAGGTCGTAGTCAGGAATCAAGGTGAAACTCAGTGTTATATTAAGTGATGCAGAGACAACTAAAGTAAGAAGAGATTCAGGAGAACTAGAGCCTTTTATGCTCAACACTATACACTCAATTGAGTCACCAAATAGGCTCCCACTTAGTCACCCTATAGGCACCAGTGAGCAGCCTAATAGGCAGATGTGTAGTATGTGTAAATGTGCCCGAAGCCCTAGGACCTAGTCAACACTCCCCTGGCTAAGTGCATATATACACTTCAGCTAATACTTCCTGACTGAGTGAAAACACCTCGACTACCCTCCTTATTTGACCTCCTTTACCAGCGTTAGAAGTCGTATAAACCTTGCATGTGCTGGTGATTTCAGGGCCTTAGTTAGGCCGTCAGCTGGCATACGATCTGTAGGTATGTAGGCTAGTCGTAGCCTACCCTCTTCGACTTCCTGGCGTATTAGGTGGTAGCGGACAGCTATATGCTTGCTTCCGCGATGAAAGGTGGGGTTTTCAGCTAATGAGAGTGCGCCCTGGTTGTCTCCATATAGGGTAATAGGGTTCAAGTCCTGACCCTTATATTCTAATCCCTCCAGGAGGTAACGTATCCAGGTTGCCTCTTTAGTTGATTCTGACATGGCTATATACTCAGCCTCTGTACTAGACTGAGCAACTACCGACTGTCGCTTCGATTGCCATGATACTGGCCCTCCTGCTACAAAGCTCACGTATCCACTAGTCGACCTGTATGTGTATCGGTCTCCAGCATAATCAGAGTCTGTATATAGCCTGATGTCTAGTCCCTGCATGCCTCTATAGGTGATACCATACATTATGGTTCCCTTAAGGTACTGCAGAACCCTTTTGGCTGATTTAATATGAGCTGGTGCTGGATTAACCAGGAACCGTGATAATATGGAGGCTGTGAATGCAATATCACACCTTGTCTGAGTGGCTAGGTAATTGATTCTTCCAACCAGAGACTGATAGAGCTTGATTTGATCCTCGGAGGCTGTTCCCTGGTAGGGGACTAGCGATTCGCTGGCCCCTGGATCAAGGGGTGTTAATACAGCTCTGCATTCTAGCATGCCGAACTGATCTAGAGTCTTATACACATATGCATCCTGACAGAGGGTCACCTGGTGCCTCTGTTTGTCCCATATAAACCTGACCCCTAAGAAGTAGTGGCACTGGCCTAGGTCTTTCATATCAAAGGCCTCTGATAGCTGCTGCTTCAGCTTCTTAAGCCCCTCTTGCGGTCCGATTAGCAGGAAATCATCCACGTATGTAATGATTATCAAGCCTGTATCAGTGCATTGATATACACATTGATCCGCAGTTAAGGGCAGGTACCCTAGCCTTTTAAGGGCTGCTTTCAGGGTAAGTTGCCAGAGTCGAGGCGACTGTTTCAGACCATATAAGGCCTTTTGGAGTAATAGGACTGTATCCTCTGAGTCGAATATATCAGGGAACAGCTCTGAGCCTTCAGGTAGTTCAACATGGACTTCTTCATCAATATCACCATGCAGGAAGGCTGATTTGACGTCCATCTGGTCTACTGCCCAGTTGTTTACCACTGCTAGCCCTAGGACGATCCTCCAGGTGGCTGCACGTACAACGCCAGCAAAGGTTTGATCATAATCCAGGCCATATCGTTGTTCATATCCTTTGACTACCCAGCGTGCCTTATACTGGATAATCTGGTTATCAGCACCACGCTTGATCTTGAATACCCACTTAGCACCTAGGGCCTTCTTGCCCTGGGCTTTAAGGCGGCCCTTGCTGACTGATATAGCTCTCCAGGTCTGATTTTTAATCAGGGACCTTAGCTCTGTATGCATAGCTTCCAGCCACTCTGGCCAGTCAGGTGAGTCCTTAGCCTCCTGGACTGTTTTCGGCTCCTCTTGGTCCGAAACAGCTGCTATATATCCACTAACCTGTGTGGCTAGTAAGGCAGTTGCGAATAGGGCTGGATTACCCTGGGTATGTGATCGAGTGATCCGTTGGTTTGGATGATTTGAGAGATCTAGGGGAGGCTGGTCCTGGCTACCCTGAGGTGCCTCCTCACTCCCCTGACTAGGCTCCTCTTGATCGATTTGATCAGGTAGTCCTGTCTGACTAGGTGTTTCTGAACCTAGTTGAATAGTCGGTGGTTCCGAAGCTCTTGGCTTATTCTTTGATCCTTTTGGTCGACCTCTCCCTCTAGGTACAGGCCCTGGATTAGTATCAGGATCACTGTCACTATCCTCCTGTTCTACCTCTGTATCGACTACTATAGTCGAGAGGGGGTCGTATTCCTGATCAAGGCCACCGTCTTCCCCTTGGCTAGTAGCTTTAGGGATATATCTGATTTCCCCCGGCGGCCGGGTTAAATCATCTGTGTTTTCAGGGGTTTCAGGTTCTTCAGGGTCTTGAGGCTCTGATTCATCAAATACACAGTGTGATGATCGTACAATCTTTTGAGCCCTGCCTGGGAGGTAGACGCGGTATATCTTACTCCCCTCAAACCCTACTAGGTAGCCTTCCTCAGCGTAAGGGGCTAGTTTTGCGCTCTTGACCTGTCTCTCCTTAGGGATATTCACATACACCTTACAGCCTAGGACATGTAGGTGGCTGATATCCGGCGAGTAGTCAGCGTCTTGTAGTCCTGGTTGGACCTGGCGTTTAAATGCTTCAGCTGGAGTCATCTTATCAAGTGATGAGGTGGCTATACGATTCGTAACGTGCACTGCACCTAGCAGTATTTCAGGCCACAATTCTGGTGGCAGGTCAGAGTCCTCAATGGTACTTCTTACCTTGCTGAATATCGTGCGGTTCGTACGCTCTGCAACACCATTCTGTTCTGGTGTATAGGGAGTGGTGACCTCAGCCAGTATTCCATGCTCCTTTAGGTGCTGGGCTAGCTTATGTCCACCATACTCCTTACCCCCATCAATTCGATACGCCTTTACAGTGGCATTCCACTGCGTCTTAACCAGTTGGTTGAAATGCACAATTGAATGATGTGCATCACCCTTATTCTTAAAGGACCAGGCCCACCTAGCATGCGTTGCATCATCTGTGAATAGGCTGGCCCATGTGTGGCTATTGAAGCCGACTGGTGATATCTTCTCAATATCGACATGCACTAGCTCAAATGCGTTCCGTCGCCTTAATTGAGGTGTACGTGATACATTCCGAATCGAATTAGCCACCTGGCATATGCGGCACAGGCTTGGCTCTAGCTCTAGCTCTGATTGGCTGGCTTTAATCGATATACCCTTTGTTATCTGTGCTGTCTCTTTTACCTTATCAATTGAGGTATGTAGTAGACGTCTATGCCACAGGTCTAAGGGCTTCGGCTTCACTGAGCTTAATAATGCATGTATAAACATAGGCTCCTTCACTACCTTTAGGAAGTGCCCTGACTCAGTAGTCTCGATCAGAGCTACTGGTTCATCGCTACCAGTATAGAGGACTCCCTTCTTAAGGTAGCCTCCCCTAGTGCTTTTTTCAAACAGCTGTCCAGAGAAGAGGTTGATCGGTGTAGAGGGTAAGTGCAATACATCCTTTAGCTCTAGCTTCAGAGGCTTGCTATCAACACCCTCGATCTCCATTCTGACTGTGCCACTGCCTAGTGGCTTAGCAGGTCCATTGGCCGTTAATACAGTCGGTAAAGACCCGTCGTTTGGAGCGTATGACTTAAAGTTGGCACGTGTATGCGTAATATGCAATGCTGCACCATTATCGAAACACCAGGAGTGTCGGTCTAGCCCTGACTTAGTCAAAAGGGCCATTACTGAGAGTGCTGGAGTATCGTCCTCGTCGTCATCCTTCTTCTTCTGGCTCTTGCCCCTAGAGGGTCTTAGTTCAGGGTGCTTTGCCCAGCAGCTGTTGTCATGATGGCCATCCTTTTTACAGTGGCCGCATTTGACTGCCTCCTTATTTCCACCACCCTTGCGTCCCTTATTAGCAGCTGGCTTTCCACTATATAGTGCAGTCGTTGGTTTTTCCGCTTTCCGGGATTCGTCTAGGATATCAGCTATTAGGTCTAGTAGTATTGGTGATGTTTTGCGCGCATTAGACCTTTGCCGGTCTGCCCATACAGGGTATTGTGCGTCTAGGAGTGCAATGAAGTTGATCGTATAAACCTCCTCTGGTAGGGGTAGTCCAATCATATCAAGCTTTGACTTAAGGGCCTTGTATTGGTCAATGAATGCACCAATCGAGTCGTGGTGTTCGACCCTCAAGGTGTTATATTCAGTCAAATGCTTGTGCTTAAGGTTCCACCTAGTTGAGGTGTACCTCTGGTCGAGTAGGCGTATCATTTCGGCTGGATCTGTAACCCCCTTAAGTCCTACAGCTGGTTCAGGGTGAACTGACCCTTTGATTGACATTGCGCATGTCATCCTCTGGCAGTCGACTTCATCCGATTCAGGTATGATCGACCCCTTTATGATGAACTTGGCTAGTCCCTTCGAGCCTAGGAATAGGGTTATATTATCCTTCCAGTCTTCATAGTTATCTTCTCCCTCTAGCCACATCGGCTTAGGGAGGAACATCGAGCTGGAGCCTTGATTGGCCATAATCGAGTGATTTGAGTTGAATCTAGGTGATTCCGACTAACCTAAGGCAGCCAGGCTCATAACCTCTTGAACTGAGGCAATATAGGTGCACAGGTCGTAGTCAGGAATCAAGGTGAAACTCAGTGTTATATTAAGTGATGCAGAGACAACTAAAGTAAGAAGAGATTCAGGAGAACTAGAGCCTTTTATGCTCAACACTATACACTCAATTGAGTCACCAAATAGGCTCCCACTTAGTCACCCTATAGGCACCAGTGAGCAGCCTAATAGGCAGATGTGTAGTATGTGTAAATGTGCCCGAAGCCCTAGGACCTAGTCAACACCTTGTATAATTAATCTTTTTAAACCGTTTGTAATATATTTAAGCTATTTAAGAATATGATTTAAGTATGTTTTATAATTGTTCCATAAACGTTTTTATTAAATTAATTAAAGTTTTTAGCCTGTTTTTAATATATTTAAAATAATTAATAATATGTTTTGAATGTATTTTATAATTGTAATTGTTCTGTAAACGTAGACTCCCGTGCAAGCTAAAGGCGGGGTGTGTCACGTGATTGACGTAATTCCGCGGAAAGTGATTCCCATGCTGATCTGACAGCTCGGGAATTCAAACAAACAACAATGCCGGTCAGATAACGATATCTTTCTCGCTTTTTATTTATCTTATATTTTCATCAAATTCAACCTCCGACCAGTGGTATAGACGTGATGGCGGTCCGAGATATGCCCTCCGCTATTATCGCCCGCGTGCAATCGCTGCTCAATGCGGTGGTGAAGCCCGATACACGCCAACAGATCTACACAAATATCAGTTCCTTTGCGAATGAACAGCCTATCCTCGCGGTTCGTCTTCCGCATCCCAAGACTTTTTTCTTGAATGCGATCAATTGAAGAATATTCTAACCTGCGAAACAAAATCATACAGGCATTTCTCGCAATCCAGTTCGCCTTGTCCTTAACCCCCCTCCTTCTCTTCGTCTCCTTCGCTGCCGGAATTGTCGTCGTGTCCCTCGTTGTCGCAGTCCTCTTCTCCCTATTCTGGATTGGTATTGCGCTACTCCTCCTCATTCCTACCCTCTTCGTCACCGTGTCATTGGGAATCGCAGTCTGGATTTGGGCCGTGAGCAGCTTCTTAGTTGCAAGATGGATCTGGAATATTCTACCGGTTAACGTACGAGGCAATACAGAGGTGCTGCTACCGAATGGCAGAAAGGCCGTTTTCACAAAGAGCACGGATGGCATTGGAGGCGTGAAAGGAGAGGTTAGAGACGGTTATTAGACGTTGATGAAGTGTCAGGGATTGGTATTTGGGTTGTTGTGTTACCCGGCCAGGAGCCTGAATGGAATGCTAAATAAGTGTCTTCTATCAGCATTTCGGGAGGAGGAGTTTGTGTTATAGAGTGTCTTTGGTAGGGTAAATACGGGAATCAAGATACATTGATGGTTTAGCTTCGGCCTCGGTATCTTTCAAGTATTGAAATCTTTTTGCTACACAAAGTTCCTCTTCCTGCCTCCTTGTACGCTACTAAGCCACCAAAATTTGTCCTGGATTGGCTTTTAGCGTTGATAGAATCATAACGGAGTGAACCTTGCAAGATGCGCTGCAAAGTGCGGCAAGATTTATGTGCCCGGTGTGGCCCAGCTAGGAATATGGCAATCTTGCCATTTCATTCCTTGGCAAGCAAATTTATGTTCGTCAAGCTAGAGACCGATATAGTAATTAGTCGATAATGGAATTAGGTCCTCAGTTAGGAGACAAAGCCTCAGTCATTAGTCACCCAGCCCCAAGATTCTTTCATTTGGAGTTGAATGGCCGCCGTAGGACGAGCGTGGTCCTTTTCTGTTTTAACCAAAACATCGAGAAGAGCTTCTTGGTCTATCCTGTCGGTAAATCGATCACCGCCTGTAGAGACTATTAGATAATTTCAATTCTGTTAACTCAATACTTACACAAGGCAATGCCCATCGATGCTGTAAATATTCCTGGTGGTGTCCATCTATTATACAGACCAATCCCACATAGTTCCCTTAAGCTCGACATTACCTCAGACTGCCGAATGTTAGTATGTTTGGTGAATCTAAACGCGAACATACCTCCATTGCCTTGACGGCAAAACTTCGACTTCCTCCTACCCTAGGAAGCTTAGGATCAAAGATTGCGAGAATAATTTGCGCAAGTAGGTGATGCTGGATGCCGATTACTATGAACTGGTGAGTGTAATACTTTCAAGTCTCCTATAAACGCACTTACTATGACAAGGCTGGAAGTACCAAATTTCCGGGAAAGCTTCCCTTTTCAGAGGATCCGGGCTTCGGTAGTATATTGGGGTGAAAGGAGCAGGTTTCGCTGCATGCCATTGCCGGTTATACTCTTTAAGATCCCTCCATCCTATATTCGAAACGCCCAACTCCCCAAAACAACAGTTCAATACATCTGCGCAATGTACAACGGCTCTATTGGCCCACGCCCAGTCTGGGGCAGGACTGATAGTCCGGTCCACAATACAGTGTTCAAGATTGAGCTGGATGGTTTTGTGCCTCATCATGGCGCTATATATCTCCTGTCGCAGACCCACCCAAAAGGCGGCCTCGCCCAATCCGCCTCCAAAGGCGTATGGATCTCGAGCACTGACAAATACTTGTATTCCAAGCAGATGGCTTTGCGAATTGGTTTCCGGCACTAACGTGACTTAGCTAGATAATTTGCTAATGATATGTAACCACTCACTGTCAATCTCTTCTAAAACTCGTAAGATTATGGTCGCAGCAAAGATACTTTCATCCAATACAGTGGCAGTATCATTAAGCATAGGTATGAGGACTTTGAGGCACTCCTGATGGTAACGATTTGAGGCAAAAGAATCATAGTTACCAATTCTGTTCAAATGTCGTGCAGACAATGCAAATATTGCATTTAACAAAATTCGACAAGTCGCCGCCCTTTGCGGAACATCAGTCTGGAAATGCTGTAGCGGATCACACAGGTCCAGCTATATTAGGTCATTAGCAGCCGTTTTACTATGACTAGAGGTGGGGTTTCACATCTTACCCATGTTGCAAGATTTTGCACGAAGTGGCGCAACAAAAGAGCCTCAGAGGGGTCGGTTAGAGGCCAGATGGGGGTGTCGGAATATATTGCTGGAATTGTAAGATTAGAAGCGCTATGGCCCTGGTTGTATGCCTGATGGCCATGTTGATGCGAAGATCGCGTTGCTCGCTGGTCTATCAACTCGTCGATAGATAAGGTATGAGGGTACGATGGCAACGATTGAGTTCTAGTTTGAATCTCTAGTGATTGTGAGAAGTTTACAGCCGATTCAGAGGACTTAGCGCGACTGCTAGAGCTGGAAAATGACAGCGCTGCTGTCCTTAGAGACCGAACCATTGACCGGGTCTCGACTTGAGATGCAGTATCAGACGAAACGGACGGATCGGTGTTTCTGTCCTCAAATTGTGGACTAATCATCTCTGGAGAGTCGTCATCATAGTTGCTGGCAATCTCACTCGTCTCGTCGACGAAAGTCACTATGTTACGTTAGCAAGGAGCTAAAAGTGAAGCTTTCATCATGAAGGAAGCCATGCGGAGAATTGAACGGAATAAAAACGAGCCGGGAAATTGTGAAGCACTTACGACTGCTCGGCGTAGCTAGCCATGTCTCGTCTCCCGCAAAGTCATCTTTCACAGTTAGAGCGGATCAGTTGTGGGGATGAGAAAGCATACGAGTCTGGGCGCGGTATGTATAGGCTCTAACGCACTCAATTCTAGATGCCTCGCAACGACCGCATGTGGGAAATCCCTGGTCACCTAAGTATCAAAACTATCAGTGCCTTTGTCAAACCACAGCCGAGAGACCTCGGCGGGCAGTAGGTATTCTAGGCCTGGTTGGTGACGGAGGGAGATCTGGGGGACATGCATTTTAAGTGCTTCATCCTACAATACTGGCTGGGAATCAGAGTCAGTCAGGTCTGTTGCAGCTCGGAATAGAAGCCTTTTAAAGACACTGGTTGTGCGTAGAACTCACCAGCCCGTCTTGGTCCGGGGGACCGTCTCGAAAGAAGCCATATGCCCTGTCCGAGACTCGTGCTCGTCATTCGATACTAGACATATTCATGATGTAGCACACCGCGGCGGATTGCCTCCTTGTAAACAGAAGGCCCGCATCTCCGGTTTTGGATGAGCATGGTACAGGAAGCCCGTGATATTAGAGATATTTCTCCAGATGGGGTTGCAGGCTATGAGCAGAGTGGGGTCGCGTGTTCTCATTGCCGCCAGTCGCCGGCCATTTCCTCTGTGATTACCATGTCTTGGACATAAATACATCTCTTAAGAGTGCCTCCGGTACCAACTCGAGCTAGCTGTCTGCGGAAAAGAGAAATTAAGCTTCAATGGCTCGGCAGCTGTGTGAATTTCATAGGATTGACTGCGGTAATACGATATGTTTTGTGCACACAAGTGGTGGAGAGAGCAACATAGCCCTTTATTCTTGCGACGAAATCCTCTCAGGTTCGAATATCCCATCCTCCTTGCACCACTCGGAGCAACGGGCTCTCTAGAACATAGACCAGCTTCGAGGTCCTCTCCGGCCCCAAAACATTCATCCACTTCGCGCCCTGCTTCATCACCACGCCACAAGCTCGAATGTCGCATCCGAGTCTCTCTAACAGGTCCCAAATAGCCTTCAGAGTATTGCCCGAACTTACTGCATCATCTATGATAACGATTCTTCGGCCGTATAACAGCGGCAATTGATTTGGATCGAGGTACACCCTCTTGACCAAGCCCGGAGATGTGATGGACGAAACCTCCGCCGAGAGCCTCTCATCATACCAGAATTTGCGGGAGTATCCTAACGGGACATAGCGTTCTGGAATTCATTCCCTCCATCAGCATACCGAGAATCTATCCTCTCCGGCAGGCATATACTGACTAAGTCCGAGACTCTCTGCAACAATGGGAGCGAGTGTCAATCCCAGCGTAGGCAGGCCGACAATGACCTCGGGCTGGAACGGGCCAACGCGCTCGGCCAGGAACCTGCCCAGCTCATTCACCACGGCCAGGGCCGCCTGGTTTACCAGGAGGGACGCCACGGCGTCTTGACCCGCGTGGTGCAAAGGCCGGATTGGGAGCATGAGAATGCGCGAATCAGGCAGGCGGGCTGGGACACCAAACTTCCATGGCGGGGGGATGGTCTCGCCGGCAGGGAGGATTTCTTGCCAGTAATGTGTGGTGGGTTCTGTAAAGGGCGGGAGATCCATATTTGCCTACGTACGATACCATGGCCCGAGTAGAGCTACTGGTAGTGTCGAGGTAAGTTTTCTGACAATGTCGGCAAGCTAAGAGGCATAGGCGAGATAAGATGCAAGAGGCACATGTCACCGATGGAGACACATTTACGGCTCTGTAGTACAAAATGGTGTGTTCTAAGTTAGCTTAGATATTAAATAGACAATATCAATTAGTATAAATATATAGATTATTCCAATTCGGGCAGCATCGCCTCAAAACTTCCCGCCTGTTGCGTTGAAGCTTTTGAGCCACTTCTGGACAGTCCTGATCTCCCATAAATGTGCTTGTTGGATAAACTGAGGCTCAGCGTTGATGTCCAGGATCCCATAGCTGTCCCAGTGATGACCTCCGCCAGCAATCAAGTATTCTGGGTGTAGGTCTGAAGAATAACGAGGAGGAGCGAGATGTGAGTGGTAGCAGAGGTCAAGCCACACATCAGTAGCTTTAGAATCGTCAGCATTTAGTATCCTTTATTATTGAGGAGAATGGACTCACCGCCATCGATATGTGCGAGTCGATTAGCTGTGACGTCCCAACCGCCGTATACATTATAACGGGATAGATCGGGTGTATGAGGAATTTTATTGTATTTTCCTGGTGGAAATGCCCAGTTACACCAATCTTGACTGGAATCGTTCGTCAGTTGAATCTATATGTACATAAGAGCATACGTACGTATAATCCACCTTCAAAACCGTAGAGATTAATGATGGACCGGTTATGGGAGCTACTTGATAAGCACCTTGCTCCGTGCAAGCTAAATGACTTCAGTCAACCATCCATTGGGGAGGAGGTGCCTTAAATCGTAGGTAGGGCAACTCACTGGAGTATAAATAGGAACGGGATCCATCGTTTGCTGGAATGGCCCAATTTGTAGCTAGTTCGTCGTTAGTTAAACCTCCAAACAGTTCAGTAGGACAGTACCATTTTGCGTGCTGAAACATGCTGAGCTATTAATTTCGACTCCGTCACAGAGCGGTAATAAGACGTTTTTGAAGTAATTGGCATAATTTCCAAGATTTGTCCACGGCTCTCCGTTCGTATATTTTGCCAGAGCATAGTCAACTGAAGTAATGCTCTCTGGCGCGAAGATGTTTGTCACATTCGAACAGAAGTTGAAAAAATCATCAGTCGTGTACGCAGGGTACCAATTGAGCTCTTGCCAGGTGTTGGTGGGGTAGTTCATCGGACCTCCAACTTATCATTCAGTGAGCATATATACTACCGTATTGGACCGAAATACTTACGTGGGAATGCTATAGTAGCAGCAAAATCTCTAATATCGGACAAACTCTCCAGCCCGAATATTGCTTTAAATTCCTGGATCGCTTTCTCGTTCTTCGTCGCCACGAGCGCGTCAAAATTGTCCACAATGGCATTTATGCTCGCAATGCAGTCAGATGGACCAAGTCGTTGGATTGGATCGTACCTTGAGGGTTGCAGTCCCGTCAGCAGGCGTGATGAGAAGTATGTTGTCACTTACCATTGTGGATATTCTAACAGAGCTTTGGTCGTGGCGCTGCTCGCAATGCCGCCATACAAGATGTGGGGATATGTCTTTACAGAGAATGCCGTCTGGGCACCAGCCAAGCTTCCACCATACAGAATCCAAGGCGTACCTGGCGCAGAGACATCTACGTTGATCCCAGGGAATGAAACACGCTGAGCAAAATAAGCGTTATCGGCAATAGCTGGGATAGGGATTAGAATCGCTGTTGTCGTTCGAGGGGGGGTATCAAACTTTGTTCCGTAGTCAGGTAAGCCAGCTCATCTGTGGTACTCGAATTGAATGGGTAGCTCTCCCCGTAATATCGATTTTCGAGAATAACTCCTAGGCCCTTGGTAGCCTGCATCAATATTTGAATAACTGCCGGAGTTAGCTGTCAATTTACTAGTAACTTATAATTGGTTCACCCACTGCCAGTTTCTAAGTTGCTAAATCGCGATTCGCCAGATGTCTCACCGCTTAGGTAGAGGAACACAGGCCCGCCGGGCTTATAATAAGTCGAGTCGAAAAAGAATCTCTGCTTGAAAGTGTCCTTGGTATGGGGAGCATATCTCGCACTATGAGGGAAGTGATCAATCTATATTTATTAGTAGAGCTCGGAGAATATGGAAGGATAATGCCATGCTTACCGGCTGGTCAAAATAATGGGGGGGATAGCTTGTCGGGCGTTGTGCGGATGTCAGGCCGACAGCCGCAAGAACCGGTAGCAGGATATTCAACTTCATATTTCCGCCACGCAGCAACAGGTTATCAATTAGCCAGAGGAAAGAAGGAAAGAACTCGATTATTATTGTAGCAAAAAAATTGTGCGAAAGCAATGCCTAAATGTCGCCTTCCTGAGCCCCTCACCAGCTCCCCGAAGCAACGCAGCTCCTAAGCTGAACCGGGCAGCTCACCACCGTCATCTATATCCTTGTTTGTGGGGCAGCATAGGGGACTGATCCAACAGCCCGGCTTTATTTGCGGAAGGTAGAGAGAAGGACGACATTCCCGGACGCTGGACTCTGTATCTGGCAATTTGGACAGGGCGGTTTGTATCCCTATGTAGGTTAGTGGTCGATAGCAGAGTGGCCAGAAATGGGGTATGTATACCACCAGGTAATTCTACCCCATTTAAGGTCTGACTTGTTTGTTCAGTGTCAATGTTACCCAATCATCGAAATGCGTACTTGATGTAAGACGGCATTATCAAGACCCGGGCTGTGACTTGAATGGCCATTCTGTGCGCTTTCTGCAGTTTCATTGCCGAGGAGTCTAGGATATCAAATTTACGCTTTTTCCTTTTTTGGATTAAAGAGCTTCTATCTAGGCCTGAAATTGGCAGAATATGACGGGTAACACCACTCCTGCACTGCCTTCGGATACAGGCTTAATCCGTACATCATTTTTTATTTGAAAATTTAATGCAATTTCTTCAGGTTGTTGGGCTACTCTCCACGGTGTCATTCATCCGCTCTGTAGCTCTCTTAACCACTCCATCTAGGTCAGGCATGAACGGAGGGTCTACCATCGGCATGAACTGTTCAAACATAATAATCAATACCTCCCGTAGGGATCCGGAGGTGCATTATCTTCTGACTGTGACTGTTACCCTATTCGATGCTCTGCATTTTCTGTTCTCGCTGTTAGCATGATCACCGTACCAACGGGCAAGGAGGCGCATACATGACCAAGGGAGGTCTTAATGCACATGAAGGATATCTTCTAAGGTCATGTAGGATGCGAACTCTCCCTGACTAGCTCATTTTCATCGACCCCAGAACACTCGAGCTCAATTGGACAAATCCCTTTACACCTCCCTGAGTATCGAGGAGAGGTGGACGCTTTCATAAGCAGCAAAGGAAGACTGCTCAAACAGGGCTCGTTTTGAAATCAGGAGTAGCGCCAGCATGGAAGTGTAAAGGACGATAGGATATCGTCGGATCCGTTCCATGGGAATCTATCACGTTGCCAGCAAGTCAGCGCTGATAAAGCGGCTGAGTGGGATATTTTCAGCGAGCCAGCCTCAGAGAGCAAGTACACGACGCAAGATGCAACTTTACTCGTCCCGGCGATGATGGTGCCTTTAATTGCCAATGTAAACATCGCGTTATCCTAGGACGATTCAGGTGGCCCCTCAAAGTTCTATCCAGGCAAGCATGCTTTTGATAGGGACCCTCAAATTCGAGTAATACACCTCTGGGCTTAGGTCTGTACTGGCGCCTGCTTGCATGGTGTATTTGGTGGCTGACGTTGAATTTCACAGAGCATTAAGTCAAGATATAACTGCAACAGGCGATAAGTCAGCCAAGTCTCGGCTGCAAAATTGTACAACAGGGCGCTGGAACCTACACTTGGATTCCCATCTGGTTTTGAACTTCTCGCCAGTCGTATTTGACTCCGTATCGATGTTGCCGACCCCAAAGAACCTCAAGAAGTTCCAGAGCACGATCCGCATGCTTCTTTCGTCAGACAAAATTTAAAATCGTGGACGGTGGATACATACGTATATACTGACTCTTTGATCAGCCTTCAACTTGCTCCTCAGTAAATCCTCCTCTTCGGTCTCATTGAAGACGGCAATGCCGGCCATGAATAACCCAAAATATAGGCCCATTTCTAAGCCGTACCCTTCAGGAGTCTCCCGGGCTATCTCTAGAATTTCTTTTATTGCCTCACTTACTTCTGGGCTGCGTGGCTCTCGGAATACTGGATTGAGGATATGATTGAGATAGATGACACATCCGAACATGCAAGAACGTATGCTGGACATCCCTTCTTCTTGCAATGTTTGGGATACAGTAAGATTCTCTTCTCGGACTTGTTGCCGCCAATCATTCGACTGCTCTTTGAGATCATCTGGGCAGGATAGCCACCAACGATTAAGGTCGGCCCTGATTTCAGCTGCAGCGACTTTGATTTTGACCGGGTCGGCATCTACCGCTAAGGCCTCTGCGGAGAGACGTGACATTCTAGCCATAAATGTCATCAAAATATGAAAGTGATTCTCGTTGTCCTGCGTGCTGTTAGCTGAGGGTGAGCGAATGGAAGCCAAAACTCACCCCCTCCGGGTCGTACGCCGGCCAGTTCGGGATTGCGCTTCTTGCTTTGTTACCTTCCGGGCTATTGGGGATGTCATCGTCCAGCCAATAATTCCCCTCCAGCAACGGCCCACCACCTGCAAATAGAGAACCCGAAACATCAAGCAGAGAGAAGAATCGAGATAGGTAATCTGTCGTCTTCGGCCCTCCTCGATAAAGGATCAGATCCCTCGCACCCTGGAGATGCTGCTGCCATAGACCGTTTTCCGAATGTGAGATCTGTATTCTGTTAATATGCTGCGATACATTACGTCAATAGGATATAGAAGCATACCTCATAGACACATAAAAGAAGGCAAGCCCCCAGTGTGGCATCGCTCTTTGCACTTGCAGAGTCGCTCAGCGTAGATGTCAGCCCCCTTAGCGCTAGAGAATAATGCTTCGCGGCAGCGAACTGATGTTGGTTCTGGCCCCTTGACAGATGTCCTGCAGCGACAGCAGCCATCGCATGGAGCAAAGCAGGGCTCTGGACAGCGAGAGGAACCAGCTCCTCCTGAAATGGGTTGCCCTCGCTGTCGTTAGGATATACGAGGAAACGGCAGCAGAATGTTATAAAGTGATGTATATATGGAATCGTCGCCCGATTGACATTAGGGAACTCGACGACGAAGCGCTGACCGGACGGACGATTCAGAGACACGCTGCCGGTACGTGATGCCGCCCCGAGAGAGTACTGAGGCTGTCGAGACTGCGAGTTTGCATTGGGTTGGAGATCTTCGCTCCAGACGCAGGGTCGCTGTAGTCGCTGGCACTTGGCGCAATTCGGCTTCAGTTCGTCGCACTTTACCTTGCGCTTTCGACATGTTAAGCAACCTGGACATGGTCAGCTACAGAGGGGAGGGTTGGGGGCGGGGCTCAGCACCTGTCCTGGTTCGCGGTACTGGCGCCTTGATGCCCATGCCTGGGGCCATTCTGGACCGAGTCGCAGGTTCCTCGTCGGCCGGAGCGATTGTGTCGCAATGCCCTCCCGGCAGCCCGGGCTGGATGGAGATGGAGAGATGCAGCGGTGATGAGAGGGGAGCTTCTAGACCAGCGACGAGGTCTATTGTGAGGTTCCTCGTATACGGGTGGATGTGGTCAGAGGCGTGGAGTCGAGTCTAGGTCGAGCCATCGATCCCGCCGTTTAGAGTGCCGACCCACCGACAATTGCCGCGCCCCAGAATCCCATCACGGGGAGATAAATTGGAGGCCGTCAGCAGATGCCAAATCTTACCTGGAAGGGTGTACAGCGCTCAGACTTCAAAAACGCGAGAGACACGGGGGATGACGTGGCTGAGGATCTGGATGCCCTCCACCAGAGCCTCTTCTCAGACCCTTTTGTTTCTCGCCGGCCCAATTGAGATCGTATATCAGATACCCGGCAATGTAGCATGAGACTACCCCTGCCGGACATAACGACGGCCTGCACGACACACCAGGGCCAGGGCCGCCTAAAATGGCATGGCAACTGAGCCTGATCTTCACCTGGATAGTCTGTGCCGCGTTGGATTCATGTGGTAACCCGGTAGTGCGGTAGCGCTCAAAAGGCGCGCACGCCAGAAAATCGCGAAAACTCCGATGCTCAGATTACGTTAGTACACATATATTACTTTGCCTACTATCTCTACATCGAAACACGCCAGAACATTTAACAGACTATGCGCCCTTGCTGATATATGCAAGCGGGCCCGTAGTGGGTGTAGTTAGACCACAAGTTGCTAAGCACAGTCCGACTAAGTTCCTAGCCCTAAACTCCCGCTTGACAAGAAGACTCAAGCATCATGAACCTTCCTCAGATCTTTGGCCTCGTTGGCTAGGTACTCAGCACACTCTTGCTTGCTCTTTTCCTCGCTGATGAAGAAAATTGCCACCCAAGGGACGAAGATAAGTGCGGCAACCCATGGGAAGGCCGTCCACTGGTTCCCTGTGTCATCCACGATGGCGCTTGAGACGATAGGACCAATCCAAGAAGACCCTTTCGAGACGATGCCTAGCAGGCTGAAGAACATGTACTCCCTACCGCGGGGGACGAGTTCTGCCATGAATGCCTGACCGTAGGAAAACTGCGTGCCTAGGGTGAAGCCATAGATCCCTGCGAACAGCCAGAATTCCCAAAGATTGTGATATCCCACCTTCGTCGTCCAGATCCCAATCATTCCCCATAACGGAAGTAATAAGCAAAAGAAGTTCGATACCTGGAGCATAGTCTTTGTGCGTATTTTAAACCGGCGCTGGATAGTAAACGCGAGTGCGACGAAAATCATAGCGGACCCTCCTTGAACAAGGATGAGATAGGTGTTTTCCGTGACAGAGAATAGGACTGTCTGCGTCTGCGCGATTGCCACTAACGATGTTGTGGTTCCAACGCCATCAGCAAGCAGGAAAAAGGAAATTAGGTACAAGAAAGTCTGCTTTAGCTTCCAAGCCTGTTTGACCGTGAACCATAGCTGTTTGAAGCCGAATGTAAAATAGCTGTCTCCTGCCGGAACCGCGGGGCCAGGGCGTCTCTTCTCCCAAAGAAACCATGGGATAGCCAGAACAATCCAAAAGCCGGTACTAATAGCAACAGAAATCGAGTATCCCCAATTGTTCTGCGCAGTCCCGTCATTTGCATGTACGCCAAACAATGCTCCAAGCGTCAGTGCACAGACAATGATAAATCCAACGTTGTTCCACACCCAGCTAATGTTCATAACCTTTGATCTTGCAATGGAATTCTGAAAGCCATACTCTTCCTCGGTGATCTCGCCGTTTTCGAGTTGCTGTCGAGCTCTGTGAACCTCGGGGAGGTCGTCGGCCAGCTTCGGGAAGACGGCATTGAAGAAGACATAGGAAGCCCACCAAGTAACACCTATATTACAGTCAGCAAAGACCAGAGTGGTTATTGGGGTCCTAAAGGCGCACGCACTGCTTATAATGTACAGTCCCATAGCAGCTTGCCATTTGTCAGGAGTCTTGATGCCGAGGAATCCAAACTCGAATGCCCAGGTTAGGACGGAGAACGTTCTCACAACCCACGGATTCCAATTGCCATAGTCCGCTAAGCTTCCCACTATAAGGAAGATGAGAGATTGACAGAGGAAGCTCAATCCATTTCCAATCAAGATTACAGATGTATAGGCTTTATGCCTCCCACCACCTCCCCACCAGATATGGCACGGCGCAGTCGGATCGACGCCGCATGGCTCGCTCCCAAGGGGTAGGACCTCTGGGTTAAAGGAGGCGAGGTAGATGAGATTTTGGAACAAGAGATTAGAGCTATTCTGCAGTGTTAACGACCGTCGAGCGGAAGGATGTGAGGTTGAGGCGGTGGCAGCATACTATTGGAATGACCCGATGCCATTATTTCCGGCGTAGTACGCGTAGTACGCCCACAGCTCTCTCCTCGTTGCAGGAACGCTGCTCCTGGGGGGCGTCTGATCAATGTCCGTAGAATTGCTCTGGCTCTCTGCGCCGCCCATCAATGCGCCGGGCTTGGTAGCTTCATCACCCGACTTCTCCAGCGACGCCATGGCTGATACTTAGCACTGTAGTCACTCTAATTCTAGTAAGGATCTATAGAGCGTGCATTAGGGTGCCAAGAAGGAGAGGGTGAGGAGATATTCCAGCTCTGGCAAGATCAAGAGACGCCGTACCAGCTCTCTTGTAGAGGCGAGGAATGCAAGATTGGGACTCCTGGATCTTGGCTGTCAAATATTTATGCAGACGCTTGGACGACGGGCGGGGACTTGTAGGAGTGCTGGTTGGCCGCGCTTGGGGCCCGGCTGCAATGGCGGATGGTGCAGCTCGAGAGACCACGTTTGCTGAGCGCTATCACCTGTCTCTTTTCTGGTCGCGAACCTCTTCAGCCTTGGAGGAGTATCTGTGGGGGTTAACATGGCCGCGACAGCCCGTCCCTTCGACGGCCGGCACCAGCTTTGGTGACTAACGGCAGAGCCGCCACAGTGGCTCGCGTCTCGCGGGAAGAGTGCCATGCGGCCAACTGCCAGTCGCACTGCTTCGGCTGTCTGCAGGAGAACAAACCGTGGCACGGGAGGCAGAGTACATGTGGTACCCCAGCTCACGAGTCCCGTTCCAGTGCCTAGCTCCCATAGCATAGTTACTTTCCATCCCGAAGTAGCAAATAGTGCACTTGTCTGGTCAGCCCGCCATTCCTGACCGCGCTGGCCAATCAGATCGCTGCTTCTCCCGGTCGTCTGCATGACTCGCGACCTGCCCCTCATCGCCAGCTGCACGCTTTTTCCGGCCAAATCCTGACTCGGACCCGCTTGCGATGTAGAGGAGGGCGCAAGTGCGGGACCGTCCTGGCATTAGGAGGTGTGACTTCTAGCAGAGTTTGCTCGTTAAGCAGTACCGAGATATATAAATCCCACTGCCGGGTCCAATTAAGATGCTTTATGATATGTTTGGATTTCACTTGCTTTCTTCTCGTCTCTCCTCTTTCTCATTCTGGTGCTTATGGCAGCCGCCGCCCCTCCAACTCGCCCCAACAGCGTGATTGGCATCGATGTTGGAGGCACGAATACCGACGGTCAGTCCATCTGACCGAGTTCGTGGAGTTGCCAGACTGACAAGCTCTAGCGGTCATCCTCCAAGGTGACGATGTCCTGGCATGGCACAAAACTCCCACCACGGCAGATATCCAGCATGGGGTAGAACTGGCCATCGAGCAAGTGATGCAGAAGGCCAACCTCCCTGGAGGCCAAGTGGATTCTGTCAAGATTGGCACTACGGCGAGTATCCATGATGGGGATATCGTTTCTCTGCTAATCCGTCTCAGCAATTTGTCAACGCGGTGCTAGAGGAAGACTCGAGCAAATTGGACAAGGTGGCAGTCATTCGACTGTGCGGCCCGTACACTAGGGGCTCTCCACCATTTGGTATCTACTGCTATCAGTCTGGTTTGCTCACCGATACTAATAGCGGTAGTTGATTTCCCTCCTACCCTGAGGAAGCTTGTAGAAGGTTACTTTGGATATGTGGATGGCGGCTACCAAGGTAAATATGCCCTGGGCCTTAATTCCCCTGGTTCTCGTGTTTCCGGGATTCCTCCGACCTTCTTCACTTAGACAGGCACTTTTATTGCATAGCAGCAGTCTATGGGCTTGGTGACCCGAATCTTCGTGATCGACGGGGCTGAGGAGTCCTCTGCTTTGTGCGAGAAAGCAACTGACTTTTCTAGTTGATGGCGTTCCGATATCTGACTTAAATGTGAAGCAACTACAAGAACAGGCCGCGATTATCAAGGCAAGGTCCATCACAAGTATCGTTGTCATTGGAGTTTACTCGCCATCAAATCCTAGGCAAGAGGACGAGGCAAAGGACATTCTAGCAGCAGCTCTAGGCCCTGATTTTGATATCTGTTGCTCTTATGATATTGGCCGCCTTGGATTTATTGAACGCGAAAATGCTACTATCCTAAACGCGAGCTTGCGAAGATTCGCCCGACATGTAATAGCTGGGTTTTCCTATGCCGTTCAGAAGGTTGGAAAATGCAATTTATATATAACATTAAACGATGGGACACTAAGCAAAGCAAGCGCCGCTGCTCAATACCCTGTAAAATGCTTTCGTTCTGGGCCAACGAACAGTGCGAGAGGCGCTGCATTGTTAGGAAAGGCAGTACTCGAAGAATCAGATGATAGGGAAGTTCTTGTTATAGATGTTGGAGGGTAAGGTTCTCCTAAGATTTAACTTCTCGCTTAAAGCTGCACACCCCCCCCCCCCTTCTTTCAAAGTAAGCCTCACATCTGACATATTACAGGACCACGACTGATATATGCGCACTCCTGAAGACCGGCTACCCGCGACAGTCTTCAGCATTTGTTAAAATTGCAGGCGTGAGAACAAACTTTACACTCCCAGACGTCCATAGCATTGCCCTTGGTGGAGGGTCCATAGTTCGCCAGGCCAGCCGGACCCTGGTTGGACCTGACTCCGTTGGGGCGCAGCTTGAAGTGGAGAGTGTATGTTTTGGAGGGAGTACAGTGACAGTAAGTTTATTCGCCTATTAAGATTAGGAATCATGTCAACTAGAATCGTTCTAGGCAACGGATTTGGTTCAAGCAAAAGATGAAGCTCTAGTACCGGAAGCAGTGAAAGCGTCTGGCCTAAAGGAGTGTTTACGCATATTAGAGGAGGCTATCGATATTGTGAAGACGAAGAAAGGAGATGCAAAGGTGATCTTGGTTGGTGGTGGCAGTATTATTATAGGCGACCACATCAATGGCGTTGGACAGGTTATTCGGCCCAATTATTTTGCCGTAGCAAATGCTGTTGGTGCTGCGGTAGGTTACTCCATTCCAACAAGCTCTCCAACCAGCTTATATTTAGTAGATTGGCAAAATCAGTGGGGCTATAGAAAAGATGTTTATCCCAGGAGTCCGATCTCTCGATGAGGAGATTGAGGATGCCAAGGTTCTCGCAACTGAGAAATGCGTTACTGCAGGCGGTAAAAGAGGCACAATTGAAGTGGTTGAGGTCGAAGCTGTGCCAATATCGTACGTTACGAATGGCGCTACGCAGCTCTATGTTCGGGTTATAGGAGACTTGGCCGAGGATTATGAAGAGATCCGTGAACCTGCCGAAATTCCTCCTCGGGGAGAGGCTCTCCTAAAATCGGATTTGGTGTCCACGATTCCCAACAGCTTAACCGATACTCATAAGGGTTCATCATATGACATTACCGAAAACATTGATTTAAAATATTACCGGCCGCGAATAGAGGGCGACTTATGGTATCTCTCAGAGATTGATATCCAGTTCCTTTCAGACGGCACTGGTATTCTTGGAGTCGGAAGCTGTGGAGAACCGTATCCAACTTATCTTGCCCTTTTACAAGTACTTCGAAATGGCGGAGACCTCACCATTAGACGTCAGGATACATTCCCTGATGATGGCGTCGTTCTAGTTGCAGGATATATGGTACAGAATACCTGAACTATTAGAAGGCAAAGGCTAATATGTTATTAGGGAGCTCCCAGTGTATATACAGAGCGAATACCAGGGCTGAATGAGTAGGACATCCTGATTCCAATGGGCAGTTGTATGGTTAATAACTAATAATACACAGCGTCACTGATGCCATGAAAGCCCTGCTGAAGACCGCTGGCCTAGAGACCTTTGATGCAGTCATCCCAAACGAGATTGGTGGTTTGAATGCGTTCGAGGCTCTTCTTGCGGCTCATCGTTTCGGTAAAAGCGCACTTGATACAGATCTCGTGGCAAGGGCGTATCCAATGATCTACCAAACCGTGAGATGCCTTAATGGCGTTCCGGTTACTCCCGCTGCATTAGCTGATGGAGCTGGAAATGAAGAGGTAATAAATTTCGACTAGCCCAGGCTTGGCATGCTAACAAGAGATAATAGACGTTTCCCGACCAGCTAGATAATCTCACTGCGGAGGAAGTCATGCGTAGTGCTGCCGTACGACTTGGCTCCTTGGCTGGAGTTTGTATCAATCCCATACTTGGCACCGAAGCCAAAACTTTACCCCCGAACTCATTCTCATTTGGTCCGTTCTCGCTCCCATTTGCCGTACCTTATAGCTAACGCCTTGCAGCCTGGACAATTGGCCGATCTATCGCTCTCTCCCGCTCTCTCAAGTTAGACCCAATCACAACCCTCCTTGCTTCACATAGCGGCGTTCTTCTCTTCACTGGCAAAATCACATCTGTGAACCGGTACGTCGCAAAAGGATTTACGCGTGGTAATGTATTGCTGGACGAGATATCGAGGGAGGACCCTTCGAATATAGCAGACAGAGCACAGGAGGCAGGAGAACCCAGAAGAGCGCTCGTAGAATTTGAGAATGAGAATCTGAATGTCGTTCTAAAGGAGAAAGGAAAAGAAGATAGACTGGTGGCAATCTGCCCAGATTTAATCACCGTTTGTCTCCCTATCCTGTCTCCCACTGAGCCTAATAATTCCATATCACCCCGTACTAACATGCAAGAAAATAGTTCTTAGATCTAGCCAACGGAGCCCCTCTGGGTGTCGCAGATTACAAATACGGGATGCGCATATCCATCATAGCGCTCCGTAGCCCCCCGGAGTGGTTAACTGGAAAGGGGCTTGAAGTTGGTGGTCCGAGGGCCTTCGGGTTTGTTCCCTATCTTAATATGCTTGAGCGAACTGTGATACTGACGACATGTGGAAGGCTTGATATTGATTACAAGGCCGTCAGCAGTCATGGAGAATACGGTCCGCCAAAGTCGGTATGGGAAACCTATGGGGCTTCATAGAAGACTTGGGCTGCTGTGGAGGATATACCCGTGGTGCAGATAGGGGTTATGCATAAAAATATGCAGAAAGCGGTAATTAGCATACTTCCTAGATCGATTATACCTTGCATTTCGGCTCATCTATTTCTCTCCTTGCCAGAATTTCATGTTTCATGTTCATATTGCAGTATGAAAATATATGCCTACTAAAATGCTTTTCATCGACCGCTCTACAACTCTGTATTTACACAGCCTGGATGTTATCCTATGCTCAGACATTCACATGGTATTTTATTCTTTGACCCAGACCTAAATTGCACGAAGCTGGAGGTAATAAAGCCCAATACTATCATGTCAACGCCTACAATGCTCCGCTTATATGCCAAAACTCCATGACTTCTCTGAAGTTTAGAACCTATCCGTCGTCAGCTATCGGCCCAAGAATACTGCGGATATAATTTACCGTATCTCATAAGATCCCGCCCTGGTCATGTACCTGACCCACTTCACAGAGGAATAGTTGCTCTTTTCAAAGACCTTTAAGTAGCGCACTAGTAACCCGGAGCTCGTGAACATCAAGAGGCTAAAATCTAGACTCAGTGGTGGCCGCGACCAGGCCTTCTGGTTCGTCATACTTGTCAGTGTGGCCTCCGCACTCAGCACATACTCATTCTGTCCTGCAAACCGTGGGATCTTCCAGACGATAATGTTTTCGCTCGGTTCATACTTGGCTTTGCCTTGAGTACATCTCTCCGAGGTGCGTGCGGTGTTCAGTGGTGTGGGAATCCGCACTATGACATTTGTGGCAAAGAGTTTGCTACCGTAATTGGCACGGATGGCTATGCTGTACTCAACCTTTGTCTTCCCAATCTCGTTGACGATGGCGTGGACTTTGAAGGGTAGGTTTACATTCTCAGTAGCTCGATATCGCATGAGTTCAAATTCGCCATCTGGTGGGATGAACGATATTATGCGATCTGCGTCGAACTTTCCAAGTTTCACACATTGGTGGAATTGGCAATCCTCCAGCGTAACGCTTCCGGCGGCAGCCTTGGTAGCTTTTGAGCCCATTTTATTGCCATGAGGGGTCGATGAAATGTTATCACCGTCAAGTAAGAGTCGGTCATTGAGTCCGAACTTGCATTCCGGTGTTCCAGAGAGATATGCGCGCATGACTATCTGGCCACTAACATCAGCACGCAGGACCGTACCAGTAGCAGAGACTAGTAAATTGACGTCCTCAATAACATCGACAAACGCTTCATTCTTGCGATACTTTACGTCAGACTTCCGCCATGACATTGCACCTGTTGCCTGCATTGTGATCTTTGATGAGTCTTCCATGTTGCGCTCCGATTTAACGCCTTCAGTGGTGATGTACATCTTCAGAGTGTCCGTTTCCGTATTTTGGGGATATCCGAAGTCTAGAATCTCTGTCGAATTCGTCAGTAGCTCTAGCACCAATTATAAAACTAGACCTCACCATCTAGGAGCTCGTAGACCAAGACGAAATTATTCTTCACTGCTTCTTCATCGAACTTTCCAAAGTAGCCCTTGCCCAGCGCAATCAATCTGTATAGGAACTCGAACACCAGCGCTGCATTCGCATTGCTTTTGGTGATGGCCACCAAGTAGATATTCTCGTGTTTGACATGGCTGAAGGTTGTGCTTCCTAAAGTGAGGATGGGCGACCGCACTTGCGCATTCGAAATCACTTGGATGCGGAAAACGTCTGCCAGGCGTGGTCTGCAGTCATTTCGGAAGGCGCGGAAGATCAAATTCTCTCCCTTCTGGTTGAAGATCAATATGCCGGACAGCATCTTTACCGTGTGCTGGAGAGGGACGGGGTTGATAAGAGTTCAGTGTCAGGACATGCTGAAGTGGGGAGCAGCTCCTCGTGGCAGCGAGGTTTATTAATATTATTTAAGCGGCAGATGCCGCCCTGGGTTCAAGCAGCATTCAGAACACGGACGCGCTCACCTTGAGAGAGTTCTATGTCTTCAAGAATCTATTGACCTGAATTACTCTAATCGTCAGGGTAGTCACTCGAGCTGACGTTTCATTCTCACGCTCGCAAGACAGAACAAATATGCATAGTCGTGGTAATTGCTAGCTGTACACGGAAGGTATTGATCGAGAACAGACGAAACATATGTATTAAACGCTCACAGTCCCACCCTCTATCCCCAAAACCTCTAAATCATATCAAGTCGTACAAATTCGGCGTGCAATGTCTTTCCAAGAGAGGCTGGACTTCGCTCCACTATAACTCCAGCAGCCTCAAGCGCAGCGATCTTGGAATCTGCACCTCCCTTTCCACCACTAACAATGGCACCTGTGATAATTAGAATAAATAATAACGAAAGAGGAACATATAGCCTACCGGCGTGACCCATTCTTCGTCCTGGTGGTGCGGAGATACCAGCAATAAAGCTGACAACAGGCTTCTTCGAGGTGTTATATTCCTTCAAGTATTCGGCAGCGTCCTCCTCGGCAGAGCCTCCAATCTCGCCAATCATAATGATACCATCGGTTTCTTCATCCTCCAAGAACACCTTTAAGCAATCGATGAAGTTGGTTCCAGAGAATGGATCGCCTCCGATACCAACAACGAGGGATTGGCCAAGGCCGGCTTGTGTGGTTTGGTTGACAGCCTCGTAGGTCAGAGTTCCGGATCGAGAGACAATACCAATGCGGCCACGTTTGTGGATGAAACCAGGCATAATACCAATTTTGCATTGTCCTGGGGCGATAATGCCGGGGCAATTAGGGCCAACCAAGCGTGTCTTTCCTTGCGTCTTCAACATGTCTGTAATTCGCACCATGTCTAAAATTATTAGCGGTTCAATTTGCTGAATAAGAAATCTATGCTAAATCAAACTTACCATGCTGTGGGATGCCTTCGGTAATGCTTGGAAGCTGTCAGTGGCTTTTTAAAAATAGTAGGAGTGGATGTGACATATACCATACTACCAGAGGAATTTCAGCAGCGATGGCCTCCTCAATACCAGCTGCAGCAAGCGGTGGTCTGTCACGCATGTCAATTAAGCTTCCTCTCCAATTGCATTAGTATATCTCACGGTACAAAGATTCCAGACGCTGTAGCCCCAGCATCCTTCACTGCATCTGCAACATTGGCAAAGACAGGAAGTCCTAGATGTGTTTGTCCGGCCTTCTTGGGATTCGTCCCTCCAACAACATTGGTACCTGTATTTATTATCAGATCTGTTCACAAGTGGTTGGTTGTGCGTTGTTAGAAGCATACCATATTCGATAGCTTGTTGGGCATGGAATCTAAACCGGTCCAGTAAGCAAAGTGACTTTCTATGGCCTACAAAGGCACAAAATATCCACATACGTTCCCTGCTTTCCAGTGAAGCCTTGGTAGATAACCTTCGTGTCTTTGTTGATACGCAGGTTCTGATTTGTAGCAGCATATGCACTAGAAGCAGTGGCATAACCTTGTCGTTGGACTGCAGCCTTGAGCGCAGGGCGAGCGCACCTTGAGAGAGCCTGCATCTTGCCAAGGACAATTGATGTCAGGGAAAGAAATATGAGTGGATTTGGAATTGAGGTTGTCGTGATTCTCTGGACAACTTGAAGCTCAAGCGTCTCGTCGCCGGTAAGTCCGTGTCTTCGCGAAAACTTTGGCGCGCCGGGAAATGCCGCTGTTCTCAGACGACTGCGAAGTAATTTATAGAAGCCCCACCAAAGTATCTGAGGAGTTACAGCTACAATCTCTGAACGCCACATCTATCACCAAGGCCAGACAGTATGGCTACCGAAACAATGACTTTGACTGAGAGGAAGAGGAAGCCTAAAGAAGCCAACCTACCTCCTGAAAACGAACGATATTTGAGAGCTTGCTCTGACATTGCTAGTGCCTTGGTTCAAGAACATGAAGCTCTGCAAGACCCCATGAAGCCGAAGAAAGATATTAATTTAAATAGTCTGCGAGCGAGGATGTCAAAGAAGCACAAATTGAGCAATATCCCTCCTCTGACGGCTATTATTGCTGCCATACCTGAGCATTATAAGAAATATATTCTCCCTAAGTTGATTGCCAAGCCCATAAGTACATTACCCTTCCATCAGTGTCACTCTCTTCCCTAACGATATACAGGAAGTGCTTCGGGAATTGCGGTGGTTGCCGTGATGTGCAAACCCCATCGATGTCCACATATTGCCTACACGGGTAACATCTGTGTGTATTGCCCTGGGGGCCCAGACTCTGATTTCGAATACTCAACCCAATCGTATACCGGGTATGAACCTACTTCGATGAGGGCTATTCGAGCGCGGTACGACCCATTTGAACAAGCAAGGGGGCGAGTGGACCAAATCAAATCTCTAGGTCACAGTGTGGATAAGGTTGAATATATTATCATGGGCGGAACGTTTATGTCTCTTCCCGAGAGCTATCGGGATGGTTTTATTTCACAGCTGCATAATGCACTCAGCGGCTACCAAGGAACTAATGTTGATGAGGCTGTCCAGGCCGGAGAAATGAGCAACATTAAGTGTGTGGGAATCACGATCGAAACTCGCCCGGATTATTGCCTGCAGCCTCATTTGTCCGCGATGCTACGCTATGGCTGCACTCGGCTAGAAATCGGTGTGCAGTCCCTATATGAAGACGTTGCTAGAGACACAAACAGAGGCCACACCGTTGCAGCTGTGGCGGAAACTTTCTGTTTGGCGAAGGATGCAGGATTTAAGGTGGTGAGCCATATGATGCCAGACCTGCCAAACGTCGGAATGGAGAGAGATCTGGATCAATTTAGAGAATATTTTGAGAATCCGGCATTCAGGACAGATGGACTAAAGATATACCCAACACTTGTCATTCGAGGTACAGGACTGTACGAATTATGGCGCACAGGACGATACAAAAACTACACACCCAACGCTCTCATTGATATAGTTGCGCGGATTCTGGCCCTTGTGCCTCCTTGGACACGAATATACCGTGTTCAAAGGGACATTCCAATGCCTCTGGTAACGTCAGGTGTTGAGAACGGCAATTTGCGAGAACTTGCGCTGAGTCGGATGAAAGACTTTGGCACGACATGTCGCGATGTTCGCACCCGAGAGGTCGGTATCAATGAAGTTAAGAATAAAATTCGGCCATCACAAGTTGAACTTGTGCGCCGAGATTACGCAGCGAACGGCGGATGGGAGACATTCCTAGCTTACGAAGATCCAAAACAAGACATACTCATTGGTCTTCTTCGTCTGCGAAAATGTTCTTCAACCTATACCTTTAGACCAGAGCTTGCTGCTCAGCCCACGAGTCTGGTGCGCGAACTTCACGTATATGGCTCTGCGGTACCAGTCCATGCGCGTGATCCAAGGAAATTTCAGCATCAAGGCTATGGCACACTATTGATGGAGGAGGCAGAGCGAATTGCCAGAAATGAGCACGGAAGTACCAAAATCAGCGTCATATCTGGTGTAGGTACTAGAGATTACTATCGAAAATTAGGCTATTGGCTGGACGGTAAGATTGCGCCTTCTTTTCTCCGTGTGTATGCCTGAAGCTTACAAACATAGGCCCATATATGAGCAAACTCTTGAAACCGAGGGACGACGATGATAGCGACTATGATGACGTCTAATCGTTGTTGGTGAATATATTCACTTAGGTGTGACGATCAACGCAGCAGAGGTAATTGCAACCTTTAACATTCCAACGTTCATAACGACCACGCCTAGTCAAATAATTATATAATACCCATCACTGTACCCTGCCAAGGTCACTATCCGTTTTTTCTATATATGTGACGGGTTGCGAAGAATACGACTCCCCCCTCTCTGCCATGTTTTGACTATTGATATAGAGGAATACGATTTGACAGAGTATATAAGCATAGCAAAGCCAGAGATTGTTGGCCTTATCAGTTCCTGCATTTTGGAGGCTGCCGACCCCGCTTACGAATGCTGCAGCAAATTGATTTGGGACTTCTATCCCAACCTCAGCCTAGGTAATGATGTTACGAAGATGGCGGAGGTTTGAAACCTCCGCCATGTTAATCCTTAGCAAAAGGGTACCCTATGCTCGAGCAGATATTGGCGGGGATTACAAGCTTACCCCCAATAGCCCTTGGACGGCGCTGATGGATTTTCCAATAATACATGAATATATCTGATATCTGGTATCAGTTCACATTCGATTTTAATAGCTCAGGCATGACTGGGGTTGGGTAAAAGATTTTCTGATGCGAGTTATTAGACCCTAATTTGCGTCGGGCTATACGGCAAGGGAGCAACTATCCATGGTGATCATCATTTACTCAAGTGGGACACTGTATATAATGTTGCTTTACATTCTCTGGTGACTTTCATCGGGGAGAGGGCCGTTCTTAGCCTTCTAACTTCTGCTGGTAGCTATTCGCTGCTATCTGCGGTATGAGATATTGGGCTTCTACCACATCAATCTGGACATCCTCCCATCTCAAGCATTCCACACTCAAACGTATGGTACCACCAATGATATAGATTACGCCCTTAACTAGCCTGGTGGTATCGTCTGCTTGGCGCGGGCCTGTCTAAGACCGATCCTCAAGTCGCTGTGTCTACTAACTCTAGCAAAATATGAAATTCAAACTCTGGATTCTCGGCCAGTATTGACCCAGATAAAGTTGCATATTCTGCGGACGCAGACACAGAAATACTACTGTCCGCTAGCAACAGCTCACTTCGTTCGCTGAAAACGATGGCTTACACTATCGTCGCTGCTTGAAGGATGTCCGTATTAAACAGGCTTTGGAGATGGTATGGGTTATAGATCTGCCCTTTGTGCTACAATAAAACATCAGGTTACTTTTATGCATATATATTCAATTCAGCAATTGTGATTTTCGCATCTATAACACTTGATGCTATTGAGTCTGATTCGCTCAGTATTTAGGACTAGATTAATAATATGGAAGCTATTCACAGCTGCAACTGACAACACCAGATATTAACCAGACTCATAGCGTCCTATTTATGCCTGCTTAACGGTACGCACAGGTCTACCCTTTAATTAATACATTCACTTAAGGAATAAGATTCAAAGTGGCCTGGCACTAACGGTTATTGTGGAGGTCGCATGTTCGGGGATCGGATATACATAATTGATAGAATAACGGTTTCGTCATCTCGCCAACACCACCCGCTACCTAATATAACTTGGCAAACTTCCAGATCCCCACCAATCTAACCTCAAGCTCTCCTGTGCCACGATATCTACGAGGCTGTGTACCCACGGAGATAAGACACCTATAGAAAGCAATATGGCAAGGGAACATCCCCTCACAGGCTCTTGCTCGTGCGGGCGAAATAAGTTTGTGGTCCAGATCCCTTCCGACCCGACAGACATTGCGCACGTATTCTTCGATAACAGCTCGTCACATAGTATGGTACCCATTCTCGTAGTTTCAATTCCTATCAACCCTCATTTATTTGCCTGTGGCTCTTCCCCAGGTTGGAAATGCAGCTAAAAATCATCCAGGACGAGCTGTCTCGCACCCCCTCCCCAGCTACCTCCGTATTCCACTAAGCTGGTACACCTCAACCACACACTCTTACTTCCCAGACGAGTCAGCACACACTATCCGGCGTGTATATACCTCACCTGATGACCCGACTTCGTTACGCCACTTCTGCGGTTTCTGCGGTACGCCGCTCTCATACTGGTCCGAGAGCCCGCTTGAGGAGAGCGAGTTTATCTGCCTCACCCTCGGGAGCTTAGAAGAGACAGACTTGCGGGATTTGGAAGAATTAGGCGTGATACCTGGAATCACAGAAAGTGAGCCAGAAGAAGTGGAGAAGCACGAACAGACAGCAGGAAGGGATCTGGGCCCAGGTATTCCGTGGTTCGAGAATATGGTTTCTGGATCGAGGCTGGCAAGCATCCAGAGGTCAGCTGGAACAAAACAGGGCTCGACTTGGTCTATTGAGTGGGATATCGTTGAATGGACCGAGGAAGACACTTCAGGCATGTCTTTGATGCAGGCAGGAGAAGGGGAGAATGAAGATAGGGGAGCGGGGAAAAGGAAGCTTGCCGACGCTACTGAATCTGATACGGCCAAGGAGTGGAATGAGCAGAGAGTCTGAGGAAGGCGGGTTGTAGGATCAAGGCGCAGGGGGGAGACTGGATTGGTATTGGGAGTAGTTTCCCTAAGGCGTTATGGTACCATTAATGCAGATCGATATCGAAAACCACCAAGCGGCGGCAACGTATTGTGTGGGAAAGATGCAATAGCTCAACCATGCAGATGAGAGGTTTCTCTAGCAGCATTTTGAAGAGCAGCCGCCCGAAGAATTTCCTGTCCGGACGATATTTTGGAGCAGCTTTAACACTAAACGCTCATTTAATTATACATGCTCTACCAGGTTTCCTTTACAATCGTACGGCAGCTTATTGACAGTGTCGTATACCACCGTTCTTATAATATCCCCAAATAATGGTTAGCATGGCTCTTGACTCTCCAGTCCATCATCGAGTCCACCACGAGAATGACGCCTCGAAACGTGATATGCCAACCGCCGATGTTTTGCCGTGACGCTGTTCATCCGACGGTGCTGAGGCCCGGAGAACCGCTCTTCATCCAATCTTCTAGGACTCTGCGGCCACACAGAAGAGCGACCACGACCCCGCCATAGAGCCATGGTGGGGCTCGGGGTGCGGAAGATGCGTGACGCTCCTCCATAAGGAACTTATACGACCCGGCGTCTACGGTCCGCATGCGAGGCCTGTGTCGGGTGAGTTTGACCTTCATGTTAAGTGGTCTCGATATCATTAAGATGGGGGCGTTCTCTTTATTTTCTTCCTTAAAGCCCAGTTCTTCCCTCTGGATCCCGCCAAACCCGCTAGGCATCAGAAAATACACGTATCCTAAGAGAAATTTGAGAGAGACGTAGCACAATGACGACCGCCCTCCTCCCAAAAGATTTCATTTGGGGCTTTGCGACAGCAAGGTAATCTTGCTGGCCCTCTGCGAGTCTAGTTGCTAACATCTGTAGCTACCAAATTGAAGGAGCGCCTGCAGAAGATGGCCGAGGCCCTTCTATCTGGGATACCTTCTGCAAGGTCCCAGGCAAGATTGCGGACGCCTCCTCGGGAGACGTCGCCTGCGATTCGTACCACCGGACTGCCGAGGATATTGCACTTCTTAAAAGCACCGGGGCGAAGGCGTACAGATTCTCCATCTCATGGTCTAGAATTATTCCCATTGGTGGGCGCAATGACCCAGTCAATCCCGCCGGAATTGCATTCTACAAGAAGTTTGTGGACGATCTGCTTGTGGAAGGAATTCTCCCTCTCGTGACATTGTTCCATTGGGATCTTCCTGAGGGTCTTGATGCCAGATATGGTGGGTTACTGAATAAGGAAGAGTTTGTGGCAGATTTTGCCCATTATGCAAAAGTACTTTTTGAGGCTCTGCCAAAGGTGCAGTACTGGATTACATTCAATGAGCCTTGGTGTTCATCAATTCTGGGCTATAATACTGGACTCTTTGCCCCTGGGCACACGAGTGACCGTACAAAGAGTGCCGTAGGGGACAGCAGCCGCGAATGCTGGATAGTTGGGCACAACTTGCTTCTAGCTCACGGGGCAGCGGTGAAGGTCTATAGAGAAGAGTTCAAGCCGAGAAATGGTGGTCAGGTTGGTATCACCTTGAATGGTAGGCTCTCCAAGTTTCCCTCAGAAGAATTTCTAATAAGAGAAGGTGATGCTGTCTACCCTTGGGATCCTGAAGATCCACTGGACGTCGAAGCCGCCGAACGCAAGCTGGAGTTCAGTATATCCTGGTTTGCTGATCCCGTCTACTTTGGCCGTTACCCGGAGTCCATGGTCAAACAGCTCGGTGACCGACTACCGACTTTCACTCCCGAGGAGTCTGCACTTGTCAAAGGCAGCAATGATTTCTACGGCATGAATCACTACACCGCCAACTACATCAAACATAAATCTACTCCCCCCGAGCCAGATGACTTCCTCGGCAACCTCGAAACCCTCTTCTACAGCAAGGCTGGCGACAACATCGGACCAGAGACGCAATCGGTGTGGTTGCGACCCAACCCCAAGGGATTCCGGGACCTGCTGAACTGGATCTCCAATCGCTACGGCCGCCCCACGATCTACGTTACTGAGAATGGTACGTCACTCAAGGGCGAGAATGACTTGTCGAGGGAGGAGATCTTGGACGACGAGTTCCGGGCCCAGTACTTCCGAGACTACATCGATGCGTTGGCGAAGGCAGTCCAGGATGGTGTGGACATCAGAGGCTACATGGCCTGGAGCCTGCTGGACAACTTCGAATGGGCCGAGGGGTACGAGACCAGGTTCGGTGTTACGTTTGTAGATTACGAGGGAGGGCAGAAGAGGTATCCCAAGAAGAGTGCGAAGACTATTGGTCCAATCTTCGAGGCCTTGATTAAGAAGGAATAAGATTTTGGTGGAAGCAGGCGTCAGACGGAGATGTAGTTGCAAACTTGGAAATAAAGCTCCCAATATCTTGCTATTCCTGGGGTATATCCACACTTGACTTTTCATCCTAGCAATTCCCCGTCTTTGTACGCCGTCGTGGTGGTGCAGAAACTATCCTAACATTTGATCGTCTCTCCTGTTCTCACGCCACAGTACCCAAAATCTCAACGATGTCTCCGCCATCACCCCTGCCGTGTGCGTTCTTTTTCTTCCTCGGTTTGGGCTGGGTTTTCTTGCTTCCCTTGTTCTTAGACATTGTTCCCAACTCAAACCCTGCAACTGCATCTGCCATGTTCTCGCTCGTAACATCGACCCGATTCTCCTTGCCACTACTGCCCTCTTCAGGTTCATCATCTACAGAGGCTAAAATTCTCCTAGCAGCCGCACTCCTGTCCGCAATCTCTTTCTTCTTTCTTAGATCTGAATCCGCCCTCTCCTTATCTCTAGCCTGTATTTCTCGCTCCTGTTCATCTGCGATTGCCTGCCTTTCTCTTTCGATCTCGTCTAGTTCTTCAAGCTTCAGCCCGCTCAACTCTTCGAAGCGCTCTAGGTCGATTTTCTCCGGCTCGCCCATGAGGACTTTAGTTATCCGTGTTGGGTTCTTCCTCTCTTCGCTATTAAATTTTAACTTGATCTGTCTTCGATTACGGGTAGGGAAGAGCTTAGCAATCATTTCAAAGTTGGTGCCGAACTGTGCAAGTCCCTGGTAGAAAGTTGCAGTGGCGGTGGAGTCCCAGACTTGTGCCCGTTCTCGTTTCATGTATGTTCCTGAGGTAGTCATGTGAGAAAATTCGTTCTCCTCAACTTCGATCATTACTTCATTTTCAGCCTCTGCACGCTTGTGACGGTCGAGATGAAGAGAATTCTCGGCGAGAACGATCTGGCCATTGACAATTCTCATCTGGGGACCACTGGGAATTATGGTTATCTGAGGCTCTTCAGAAACTGAATTTAGATCTCTGGCATCTTCGGCTTCGGCAGGTGGGGTTACAACATTGGCCTTTTCGAGCTTTGCCTGGGCCTTCTGTTCCATAACCCTCTGCTTAATCATGTCATGATTGCTAGATTTAACCCCAATTCGGATATCCTTGCATAATTCAGCCATTTTCATGGTGCTTGGGTTGATCTGTTCACTCTCCGCTCCCTCAGGTGTAGCCCCACGCCTGCTTCCATTATTATCTTTCTTTTTGCGGTTTCGTTTTGAAACAGCACGTCGGGGCGCATTAAGTTGCATTTCAAGCGTAGCCGTAACACCTTCATCACCGTCACTAGCTGGCTGGACCTTCCGACGCTTGGCGGTTTTCGTCTTCTTAACAGGACCAACAACGGCTCCCACCGGCACTTCCGGTTGTGCTGGTTCAAACCCCTGTACGGATGTTTGAACAATCTGAGGGGCTTGTGCTATCTGTGCCGCATTCGGAAGCCCATCGCCTGCTGGCCCAAGGCCCGCTGCTTCAGGTATACCCGTAATACCAGAAGGAATCGATCCTGCAGCCCCAAGACCAGAGCTTAGCTCCGGGTCAGGATACACACTTGATTCAACATCTTGTCTTGTTTCTGAGGTTGGCGGAGCGAGCTGTAACGCAGTACTCTCTTCAGCAATGGGAGGGGGCAACTTGGTAGGTCCACTTGTGATTTGTGGTTGTGTTGAAGGCCGAGTGGGTTCTTCGACTCTCAAACGCTTCGAAGGTATCCTGCTAGACTCCTCGCCCGAACTCTCTTTCCGCTTCAATTCATTTGTAGGTCTGATTTGAGTGACAGTGCTGGTGGCGGATGGCTCAGCGGATGCGGTATAATGTGACTGAGTAGCTGTTGCAGGTTGGGTGGCTGGCTGTTGTCCCGCTGCATCTTGCTCCTCACTTAGCAGTGGCAGAATATCTGGGAGAGTCGAAAGAGGGACAGGCGTTTGCGATTGTCGCTCGACGCTTGGGCGTGCTGATGATGGTGCAGAAGGAGGGGCGCCTGGCCTCCTAGCAGCTGGAGCCTTCGGCCCCCAGACCTTGGTGCCTTTCCTAATCCGTAGGCTCATGATAGCGATTGGCGTATGCGCATTGCTTGTAGACGGTCAACAAGGCGGTGAGTAGAGATGTCGCTGTTGCACCTAGTAGGCGTGAATGTGGTGGTGTGCTGCTGGAGTTGCTGGGTCTGTGTATGTCAAAAACAAAATTGCGGAGGCTATCTTCCCCTCGACGATATCGATTGCGCGATTGAGATGAACGGCACGCCCGAGTAATCCGCGCTAGTCACATATTTGGTTAGCGCTTAACATGTCTCTAAAATCTTCCTCCGTCGACTCCTTTCAACTTCACATCAAGCCCTTTTCGCAACCCAAATTCGCCATCGTTACTCGGCGCCACGGGCTCAAATTCCACTGCAGACGCCCGGGCGAGTCTATCACCCATATTGTCAACGATCTCATGTCAATCTGCAGTGCAGCCTTACCCGTCTGAATGTCCCCTGTTGCGACTCCCGTTGTGTCTCAACCATCCTTCATCAAGATGGAGGATAGGAAGAGATCAGCCGCGCAGGATGACTTCGCGCCACCTACCAAGAGGCAAGCTGTAAATGGTAGCAAAGGCTCAACTGATTCAGATCTTCCTTGGGCAAAAGACCTTGAGGTAAGTCAGTCACACGACAGCCAAGCATCTCCCTCCAGCCTTGCCATCTTCTATCCAAATTTCGTCCTGATCCCTATGTACACTGGAGGATGGAACTGCTTATAACTCCGGATACTTCTACGCGATATATATGGCTGGTGCTAATGCCTGGCTTGCTATCGATAGCATTTTTGATTTGCAATCCTCCATCCTCCCAAACTTTGTACATCTCACAAGATCTCGTCCCCTTGCAATAGTCTCGCGCCCTTCTCCTTATATCCATACCCAGATGGCGTGGTAATGCTATGTGCTGACAGGTCGCTACACAGAATTACCAGAAAGATGCGATATACCGTCAGATGCTTGAATACAAACGTGAGAAAGCAACTTTGGAATCACAACTGAAAGATATTCAGAAGAGGTCGGTTGATCATGATGACCATCTTCGTGTTATTGATGCTTGGTGGTCGCAGGTAATATCATTTACGTAAGTGCACATAGATTAAGGCTGACGGGTATAGTTGCTGGACGAAGTTAGACTGCTCGCGGAGAACAAGATTCCGGAATCAGATGCTGATAGTCAGTATTCTTCCTCTATGATTATCGTAACTCATCTAATACCACGCAGTAACGTTCTCAACATCCATACATTTCAAAGGTAGCGAGGACTTCTCCGAGCACCTCGCATCCAAGAGCAAGGAAATAAAATCGAAACTCACTTCTCTTTTCACAAATCTTTCCGGATCCCGTAGCAGTAATACACCTGACATCCAGGATCTCCAAGGGAAGGTCACCAAGTTATTGGCTTCCCAAAAGGAATACATGGTTAAAGTTGATCGATTACGAAAAGAAAAGGAAGAGCTTAGTGAACGACTAGAAACCGCATCTCTGCGATACATTAAGGCAGAAAAGCGATTAGATAGGGCGAAGAGCTCTGCTGTTGCAAAATTGGAACAACAAGCTATCGCAGGTACTGGCAATAGTGCCGGCAGTGGCATTGGGGGAGTCGAGAATGGCGATACTGAGATGACCAACGGGATTGAAGAGGAGAGCGCCGCCTCACAAACGGCATATAAAGAGGCGACAGCTGTCATCGCTAAGCAGAAGGAACAGCTTGACACAGTCACTGCTGAAAATAAGAGCTTGACAGAGCAACTTACAGCAGCTAGCGCCAGGCTGTCCAATCTAAATGAGGATGACTATGCACGGACGGAGCTCTTTAAGCAATTCCGTATTCAACACGAGGACGTCATCAGAAGAATCAACCATTTGGAGGCAACGAATATTCAATTGCGAGAGGAGGCTGAGAAGTACCAAGCTGAACGAACGGCCTACCGAACGCAAATTGAGAACGAAACCGAAATTCTTACCGGGGAACTGGAGGGCCAACTGCAGCGTGTAGATGCTGATCTAACGAGAATTCGATCAGCAAGAGATGAATTAATTGCTGAGGTAAGTATGCGAAAGGCGAGCCAGGACCAGGAACGCACTGCGAGCGAACATCTCAAAGAGCTTGTTGGCGCAAAAGAGGATCGCATTATCGCACTGGAACTTGAAGTTGAGCGTCTTCGGTCACGAGTGGATGAGCAGCCCTCCGAGTCAACTCCTCGACCCGAATTAGATTCTATGGGCCTGGAACAACTGCAAAGGAAGTACGAAACCATGGAACGGGAATTGGAATCAATCAACAAAGAACTGCCAGCGCTGCAAGGCGCATACAAAAGAGTACAGGCTTTGTCCACAAAGAAAGTCATGGACTTCTCTGCACTTGAGGAGAAGGTTCAGATTCTTTCCGCAGAGAAGTCTAAAGCAGATCAAAAATATTTTGCAGCACGAAAGGATATGGATACTCGTATTGGCGAAGTGCGATCTTTGAGAGCTCAGAATGCAAAGAGTTCGGAGATTATCGCACAATTGAAGGACGTGGAGACTTCCAACAGAAACCTGCTTAGCAATATGGAAAAGCAGCTGAGCGATATGAGGCAGTCCAACATCACAATTGCGAGCGAGAACAAGAAGCTTGAGACGACCACCAGAGAAGCTACTAGCAAATGCGAGACTTTGAAGACCCAAGTCACAGAGCTCACTCACTTGCTAAAGTCCAAAGACACCAATTACACGAGCAATAAGCAACGAATTCAAACTCTGGAGCAAGAACTGGAACAGCTTCGTACGCGTTGTGAACATGTGCAAAAAGATAGGGATACTTGGAAGGCAAAGAGTCTGAGCAACCAGTCAGGAGAAGAAGAAATGCTTAGAGTATGTTCATGCTTCATAACCTTGGAGAATTTACTAACACTTGTAGACTCTTGCTCTTTGTACTATATGTCGAAAGGACTTCAAGAACACAATCCTAAAGACGTGTGGGCATCTCTTTTGCAACCACTGCGTGGAGAACCGCATTGCAAATCGCATGCGAAAATGCCCCAATTGTGCGAAAGCTTTCGATAAGATGGACGTTATGACGGCTCACATGTAATGCAGTCCCACATCAAGGCGGTTATCTGGAATGGTTGGATTGTGTTGAATGGCGTTTGGGAGACCAAATGGTCCTGTATCATTGCATAGGGAAGATGGGCAACAACTCTTGCATAACCCAGCTCCGACGGGAGCCTTTTTTCCTTCGACTGTATGATATCAGCGCGGCGTATCTCTTTTACTTTCGCCAGATACACCTTTATTTGTCACTGGATAGGCCCAATTGAGTTGGCTGCAGTGTTTGAAGAGCTAGAATATACCAGTTGCCGTTCCCGTCTACTTATCCCAGCTATTTTATTATAATCCTTACTATCTCCTAGTTGTTGACCCAAACCCTGTACTTTCATACCTAGCACTGCTCCCAGAGCTGGAAGAGCTGCCGCTCGAGCTGGTTCCTGCATTCCTATTGCCATTACGCCCACCACCTCCGAACCACTGGCCACTTCTGGGCACCTCCGACATGGTTTGGGGCCTACCTGCTCGACCTGCCATATATCCAGCGGTCGCGCCTCCTAAAGCTCCGGACCAGAATCCTGGCCTCCATCCTTGAAGCCCAGGGTCAGTCCAAGCCGTATACCTCTTTCCAGGATAAGGCGATGTGCCCGGGTACGGAGGCGGTGGATCGTCACCTCCACCCCCTCCTCCGCCCCATCCACCTCCTCTAGGCACACGAGGATGAGCTCCGTTATCTGCGGCTGCCTTAAACATACTGTAAAAGATCCATATTACAATACCCATGAAAAACAGAATAAACAGATATGTCCCCAAATCTGTGCTCTTGTTCTCATATCCTTGCCCAGTTGAGGAGAACCATGATCCAGAACCGTACTTCTCCTCTCCTTTTTCCGTTAAGACGAGTCGATACTCAACTCCGCAACTGCCTTTTAGAATTCGCGGGTCATCTGGTGAGTCGAATCCCTCGCATATGACATCTGTGCTGCCGAGCTTGAATTCTGGGGGCAGGCTAGCAGTACAGCTCCACTGGATATCTTCTTCGGAATAGTCTGCGCCCTGGTTGGTACAGCGCATAACATCGACCTCGTAATGTTTGCACCCGGGACCTTTGCATTTCAGTCTAGCGAGAAATATTTCGTCAGAATATCAATTCTAGCCAACATAGATTTGGTTGTGCAGGGGAGAGGGCGAGGGCCTTACTGTGGGATTGCGGGAACCCGACGATGTGCGGTTTTAGAATCGGCTCGCAAGGTGAGAGATTTGACGTTTGAGAGGAGAATCGCATTTTTAGGATTCTTCGATGCTGCTAAGCCATCGATGGGATTTGCGAGTGCCAGGAGGGCAGTGAGGAGGGATAGGAAAGACTTCCGCATGGCGTGGCTTTGCTTCACTGTCAATTTGGGACGGTTCTTCGGGAGTGGATTTACTCGCAGCGAGGCGTCAAGGCCATTTTACAGTAAATGACAGGCAAATGATTCAGGGGAGAAATGTCCTTGTGAGGCTGCGAAAAGGACAGATTTCTTGTCGGTGGACAGTTGTCTAGATGCCTTGGAGTCGCAAGGCTTCGATAGTGGAACTCGCCACTCACAGCCTCGCGGCTTACTCTGTACAACCTGCTCACCCGGCCACTCAAATCGCAGAGTGACGCCTCAGGTGAGCGACCCGGCCCAAGTCCTCCATGACAGCCTGTAGGTTATTATTCACGTACCAGAAACTGTGAAAAAGACGGTCCAATTGTTGGGGGCAATTGTCTGCTCTATTGGGATATCTAGTTCTTCTAATACTATAGACACATCCCTCTTTCCTTAAAATCCTGCCCAGATATCAGCTGCCCATCTTGAAAGCTCCTGCGTAGTAAATATAAAATCCATTTCTGGCAGTATAGCTGGGCGGAGGAAAATTTTCTGAAATTCCAGAACTAGGGGCGCTCCAGTGACATTATTATTTGGATCAATCGTAATCTCCTGTACTTTTGTCGGAGTCGGCTGGTAGGATCTAGTACGTGGCCTTCCTAGATTGAGCTCCCACTTTTCGATCTGTATTCTCCTTTGAGCTTTCTGTAGTGAGATAACTATAACGATATTCACATCGTAATTAGAATTCATTAGCCACCAACCCGCATCGATTCTAAGTTGATCTAGTGATTCAAATAATCCTGCCTCAAAGACAATTGTTGGCCAGTCCGTATACTTTGGTCGGAAAGCACGAGGTTTGAGTGCTGAATCGCCCTCTTTAGAAGAGCTATTGCCTTTATATCGTCCTGCGCCAACAATAGCAATGTCATGATCTTGTATTCCCATCCTTATAGCTTTGGAATGTAATCTTCCAAATAGATACCCGTGCAGTCCTTCGTGTGCTCCTGAGGGCATTAATTTGATTATCAACCGATCAGTATCTGTGTAATGAGTCATCCGAGTATGCTTTCCTATATGGCCGTTCTCGCGCTCGTGGTCTATCTCAGCAAGGATAGCTTCTGTGACATGGTTGAAGACAAGATACTGCTGATCTGACTCCCAGGCTTGTAACCTATTAGATTGAAACTCGATTATCTTTTGCATATTTGCAATTCCAGTAAATAGATGAATTTCGACACCGTCTAGTCCTTTCAACTGTGATGCGTCAGCCAAAGATGTCGCTGCTGCCGCGGAGGAGGATGATGACGATTTCGATATCGCAGAGGAGGAGGATGCCGATTTCGACATCGCGATAGAAGTATAGTGTTCACTACTTGAATCTCCAACAAAAGTCGCCATTGTAAAATCGAACTGGATATCTCTTCCAGTCGGTGGGGTACTAGTACCCGTTCCTCGGCACAAGTGCCGAAGCAGAGAATATAAAATCGAATGGGATATCTCTTCCAGTCGGTATAGACCCTTGCAGGAGCTTTGATCCAGGTTTATGTATTTCGTGGGTGAGTGCTTGAAATCGACGTCGTCGTTGTGGGTTGATAGAAAGGAAGTTTGGAGCAGCACTTCTCGCGCTACTCAGGTGAGTTCAGGGGAGTTCAGGTGAGCTCAGGTAATTGGGTGAGGCGTGAGAGCTCTCCGCACCAAACACTCTGCCTCGCGGCCCTTGATGAGATTTCACTTGCAACACGCAGAGCATCAAAATCTAGGAGTTTACGAGTCGTCGCAAGCACAGCAAAAGAAAAGGAGAGAAAAAAAAAGTCTAATCGACCCAGATCCTTCATTCCATTATTCTTGGGTTTCTTATTTTGAAGCTACAAAGATATCCTGGTCCGAGTATCTGGTGGACCAGTCTTCCATGCCATTTCCGCGCCATCCTTTCGCACAGAAGGAATATGCATCATACCAACCTCACACGTAAAAAAATCAAACGTGCAGATTGCCCAAGCAGATAAAGCCTAGCAAAGGCGCGCTCTGTACATGAGATTTTCCTTTGCTGTCGCTGCACGTAGGAAAGATTTACTGAGATCTGGCCGAATTCCTCGGCAGTTAAAAAGATTTGATGTCCAGTCTCTGTCTACTCTTCATCCTCGGGTTGCTCGAAAAGAAAGTTAGCAGCCAGCTCTTCGTTCTTGTCACAGGCGAAGTAGGCTTGGATGGCTTGATCCCGAGGAAATCCTAGACTGCACAGCTATATTCTATTAGCAAGGTAATATCATAGGATTATGGCTGACCTACTCTCTCGATCGCTTCACGCTCTTCCTCGGTGACACTGATGGCTTGAGCTCCCGGAGGTAGTGGCGCATCATTGTCTCCATCCTCGCTGAGAAGTTGTAAGAACTGTTCGGGATGTTGTCCGATGAGCTGAGCAAGTTGTGGATTTCCAGCACCGACTTGTTGCAGGATAGGCTCCAGCATTTGAGGGTTCTGTTGTACGACCTGTCGGAGTTGTTGGAATTGCGGATTATTTCGCAAGAAGTCCAGGTTTCCCAGGCCACCTGCTGGAGCGCCTCCAGCTGCAGCACCTCCAAAAGGATCCCCTCCAGCTCCAGCTCCAGCACCGGCTCCGGCACCGGCTCCGGCTCCAGCTCCAGCTCCAGCTCCAGCTCCAGCTCCACGAGCAGCAACTCCACGTCCGCCAGTGCCAGCCTGGGCCGCCGCCTCAAACAGATTAACTGATTCGTCACCGCCCTCAGGGTTGGCAGCAGCCGCGGGAGTAGCAGCCTGCGCCGGAGCGGCAGGTCTGGCCTCGTGCTGGAGATTTTCTGGGATACCCTGAAACAATTAGCACAAGTGCTAGACAAGAGACATAGAAAACTGACCGTAAGGAGGTATTCGATAGCACGATCGGAGTTGAAGAAGGCAGCACGCATAGCAAGTTCGATCTGAGATCTTTCAAAGCCCATATTTTCCATCTCCGCGATCTGCGCAGCTCGCTCCGCACCCATAGCCAGACCAGAGCTCTCACTAAAAGCTGGAGTAGCAGCCGTGGGGGTTGTCGCAGCTCCTGCAGGCGAAGGAGTAGCGGGAGCACCGCCTGCGAATATATTTGATTGTGTAGGAGCGGCAGGAGGGGCAGGAGTTGATACGGTAGCCGGGGCAGGGGTGGCGGGGGGTTTCGAAGTGGACGGAGATGGGGCTGGAGCGGACTTTGGCTAAATTATCGTTAGAGTACTGTCATTAGGAAATAGTTTATGAGGTACCTTTGAGATCATGCACACAATAAAGCCTTTCTCCTCAATCTTATAAGACTCAACGGTATTTGAATCTTGAAGAATCTTGCCTATGTAAGTTGTTAGTATGCCAAGCTTCCTAGGCAACTTTATATCGACGAACCAGAGTAGATCAACTTCTGCTGAGAAGCCTCCCATCCCTTCTCCTTGGCTATCTTCTCCTTCACATCAGAGATCTTTTGGAATTTGACGTTAGCAGATGTCCCATCGTTGCAAGTTGGTCTCACGAAGGGAACGGAGGAACGCACAAGCTCTGAGGGTTCGGCTTCGATCACGAACTTCTGCTGCTTTAGATCCTGAGCGGGTGTCAGCACCTGGATAGTTTCTGTGGTCGTGTGTGATGCCGCGCAAAGGAAGTAGGAGCGTACCTTGAAGGTCAAGCGCATCTTAGCGGTTCACAGCTTGAGCTGCGGCGGGGAGACTTCAAAATAAGGAAGTTGGATGCGCTCTCTCAGGGGGTCGGTGGACGCAACAGGCTCTGTCAGTGCAGCTTTGCCTCGCTTCTTTGTTGGGCGGCTGGATCTCTTCCGTGCTGGGCGATGTAGATGGAAGATCGTTGAGTGAGCCAGAGTTGAGAGGGAAGAAAGGCACGGGCAAGGCGAACGAGACAACTGACTGTCAGGTCTCCAAGGTGGCGGCTCGGCTAAAGGGCGCTAAGATTCCACCTGGCAGGTTACCATGAACACGTCCTCGAACACGGCAGGCGCTTATTCACCGATCCAAGATGGTGAGGAGATTCTTCGCCTCGTCAGTGCGTTGTTGGAGACTATTCACGGCTCTTGGAATTGAGCTGTCGACTCGTTAGCTAAGTGGCGTACAATGCAGGCAGCCCTTGCGCAAATGCAAGGTTGTCTCCGCCTCGATAGTTAAGCTACCTAAGTACAATTGCTGGAACTACAGAGCTGCCTGCTTTTATGTCAGTCAGGCTGGCATAACAATGGACTAGTAAATCTAGAGGCCACTAGCAGTATGGTTCTAATCAGGATCAGAGTTCTATGACAGTATAATGAAGTATCGGAAGTAATATTCTGTGTGTTTACGACCGTCCCGCTTCAAGAGCTATATACTGGACGTTCAGCCACTACGTCCCTAGACGATACACCACTGCCTATTTCATCCAACCAATCCATTGGTTCAAGTGAGGCTATTTTGCAATATCGTATCTTTACCTAGGTCGGGTAGAAGTGAGAGAGAAGCCACATTTTAGACGTTCTTGATACGTTGCACTTTTAGCGAGCCAGATAATTTTGATTCCTAATCATCAAGAGACATGAAGATGTAAGTTCATTTACTTTTCATTAGAGGTATATTGGTTGAAATTAAAAAATTATGCGCCGCGCTAACATCAATGGTATCTGTCCCCGTTCGTACATCATGGAAGAAAATTCGTCTCGCATTACAGGCCAGCCATTAATCTAGATGGCCATGACGTCTTTCGAGGCCGTCCCAGTCTCTGACTTCCTTCTTGCGTTGTAGCCTACCAAACTACTCCTGGACCCTGCCGTCATGATCCAGTCCGGTATTGGCGGTGTAATTGTCCTCTCCTCGCTCTCTTCTGGCGTTTCTTCGTCCTCATCTCCTATTGGCCACCGGATGTTATCAAGGCTGTTACTATGCTTGAGCGGACTTGATGATCTGCTGTTGTTCCATTGTCGTTGGGTCGACCGAAGACTTGAGCGGTCTGATATTATTTGCCCTGCGCCTGGAGCGGCCGTGACCATCGTGCCTGGCGTGACAGCTGGAGGCGGCTCTGACGAGGCTGTTCTGAAAAGTGGATGTATGTGAGCTTCCTTCGGGCTCTCGATCTTGCTGGGGCTTGTTTTCGGACGCTGCCCATGACTGAAGTTTGCAGAGCTATACTTACGGGGTCTCTTCCGCTGCTTCGGCGGCTCGAGATCCAAGGGGTAACCTGGGCTCGCGCTCCTACTTGTGGCAGGACTAGCTGGAATTGTTTCGAGTGGTGTGGTCCGGGTTGGTGATGCTAATTCAACAGCCTCCCGTGCATCTGGATCCACAGCAGAGGTATCCCACGAATCGAATCCATCCTCTGTAGATTTAGAAATATCGTCGAGCGACGCTGATTTATATATAGTCTTGCTACTGATGAGTTTGGTCTGGGACGTCATGGATCGGTCGTAGGTCCAAGATGACCGAAGCGACGCCATGGCGTCTGAGCCAGACCGCGATTTTCCCTTTAAGGATGAGGCGCCTGATTTCATCGAACCACCCTCTTGTTTGCCTTGACCACTCTCGGCTCGTGGTCCCAAGACTTCACCCATCTCTGGTTGTCCCTGCGAGCTCAACGGTGCCTGATGTGGTTTAAACTGGTCCCGGAACGACCTTCTTCGCAGAATTACCACAGTAACCACGATCGTACCTTGCGACAACATCGAGAGCCCCCATACAACAAAAGTCCCATCGATGACCATTTCAGCTGAAGATAAAATAACTTTTTGTGGTGTATCAGAAATTCTGGCCTTCATAATCCCAAGCATCATCGCGGACGCCACATCTGCTAGAATACCGAAACCTGCGGCAAATACGACCAACAAATAAATACAACTTCTTCCCTCGCCAAAGCGTGCATGCATTTGTGCTCCACCCCAATACCTAATCTGCCAGACTAGCAATCCAATGATCAGGACTGCGGTCACTGTGCTGAATGCCGAAGCCACAATGGCAGTCAGTCTCATTATCTCAGGAGAGGTCGCTTGAGATAGGACAACTGCGAATATGACATCGAGAATCGCCAAAGCAGTGCTGCTAGCACTTGCTACCATTCCCAGGGCGACAATCAATCCTGCGGACTGTCCCATAGCGTCGTATAAATAAAGGAAATAACCAATTGATTGGATGAATGAATGAATGAGTTCAAACAGATCTGGTGTTGTGCGTCGGCTTGGAAGATAACGAAAGGCAATCTAGTTCTCTAAGATTCCACCACTCTCGATCTCCATGGACTTCGGCAAGGTTCAGAGTGTCTTTCGAGTTCAACTCGGATTTCTCAACTAGGAGCTTCCTCTTCTCTTTGTGGTGCCAGCCCCACGAGGTACACTGACGTTAAGTTTCAACTTCGCCAAATACCATCAAACAATAGTATTTCTTTTCCTCGGGACTTGGGCCGCTCGCCGCGGTCACCCGGCCGGTCGCTCCTTGGTGCCTAGATATGGGACGGGGATTTTGAGGTCAAGAGGTGGTCGCTCGATTCTGTTGACATGGGATAACATTCGGCGTCGTGCAGAGGACAGGGACCGAAAACACCGTTGCAATTGATCGTGGTTTGTTGCAAGACGCCAGGAAAAGTGGTTGGAGAGTGGGCGCCTGCGATGGTACCAGCTTCATATGATCGCGATAATGGATTCGTCCTGTTGAAGAGGCACGGCTTTATTTATTCACACCACGCATTGGCGAATGAGTGCACGAGGATATGCGATTGACTCCAGACATTGGCCTTTCGAAGCACCCCAATAATGGGAATGGATATTCTCCAGGTCAACAGAGGGACACGAGGAACGGAGGAGTTAGGAAGGGAGATGCATATTTTCTACGCTGTGTTACCTGCCTGCCCTGCCTACTCCATTCCGTCCCGCAACGCGTCGAGACTTGGTCGCGTAGCCCTGTTTTGCCCTGCTTATTTGCATCATCTTAAGATTGCGAAGATCCTTGTTAGAGTTTAGCGATAGGAGGGGCAGCTGTGGCACAGCTCCACGCGAAATTCTCGTGTTCTGGAAAGCCAATGTAGGCAGAGGCCACAAACAAACCTGGCCGGTATTCCCTGCCTCCAGTGCTCCGCGCGCAGGTCGCCCAGGTCCAGAACATAACGGTCGAATCATACCCGCAGCGATCGATATGACAAGATGTAGCCTTGTGGACCGCCGAAAAGGGCCACTGGCCGATCGCGACCTGCGCCGATATGTTTGGGGAGTTCTCGCCATGACCCTCATACGAAGTTACGCGTGCGGAGGATGTTCAGATAAAATCCTCTTTGTGAACACTATAAAGAGCTCTCTCTCTCTCTCTCTGTTTCTCTGTCCCTTCTCTTCACTCGGCTTGTCTCTATGGCTCGTATAGACACGCTATGTGCCACGGCTTCAGCCGTTGCTGACAGGTACACAAACAGCAGTCGAGAGATTTGTGGAGCTCCCGGGGAAGAATCCTTTTGCGGGACGCGACCTACAAACAACGATGCCGTCATGGTCCGAATTCCCAGGTGCATCGGCGGCTTCCAGTTTGGGGTGCTGCGGACAGCTCGGAGGTATAGAGTTCATCTCGGACGCATACGGGAAGCCAAGGAATGCAGAGACGTCTGCTTAGCCCTTTCAATAGTCCCATCCACTTTCTTTGATATTGCGCTGCTATTGTTTTACTGCGGGCGTTGCATATACCCCCACTCTCTTTGGCTCTTGCGCCGATCATCTCGATCTGGCATGCTTTGGCTAAGACCTAAGCCAAAAGCCACCGGGGACGCCATGTTTCAGTTTCAAGTTCAACCCGATAGTGCTCGGGGATTATACTTCCATGTAAGGCTCTTATTATGTCAAAGCAAGACTCTGTCCCACTTTCCAATAGTGTCCGTGTATGAATATAAGAATAGGAAATTCCGAATAAGTAAACAATCTCCGATCTTTCCGTCTTGATCGGGAAATAATGGTTGCCAAACAATGAAAAGGAATTTATTACACCACAATAGCCTTTTCTTGACAGTCTGCCTTCTGATCAGAGTGATGGAGGCGCACGCAATTGGGCTTCTTTTATCACGAGTTTGTAGCTTACTTTATGTGGGAGGTTTGCCTATTTGAAGGAGTGAGCCACAGATAGCCATTTTGATCCTTACATCCCCATTTGGTGTGCGTTTCTGGTGTATGCCAGTTAGTGTGTGGGTAGAAGACTGAACACACAGGCTGCGGGTGACAAAGAAATATAATGAAATAATTTGTGTCTGGTAAACAATTCTGCTTTCCATCGCGTTCCATTTTTAGTCACGCTCTGAATATTAATTAATGGGTTCTAGGTCCCGTAAGTGATGGCGTGCCCAAGTAGGAGGAATGTTTTCAATGATTTTCAACTCCTCTAAAACAGGCTATCCAGAACCTTTTCCTCCCTGTATCTATTCTGCGCTGTTCGATAGTTAATCCATTGTTTTTATCTCGCTCGCTTTCCTGGCTTTTAAGAACTGCAGCTGGTTCTATCCCTCCCGTCTCGCCCTGACCCAGCAGGTTCATTGCTGAAATATCTTGTATCATGTTGGGGATATCATTTGCTGGTCGAAGACTGAACGCCTCGGATAGTTTCCAAGCAGTGGTATGGGCTGAGGAGCTTCGCCACATCTGAGGACATCTTTAATAACTTGACAACCGGCAGAATATGTCAGAGACCCTGCAGGTATTATGTCTTTGTCCAAGCATGCTGGGTCGGGAACTTGCCAGGAACATATCATGCTTAAAATTCAACACCGCTGCGCAGGCAGCATTCCTGGTTGGGTCTCAAAGCAATTCTACCACAATCAAGTGGAGCGAGCGCTACTTACGCAAGAGAAGAAGGACCTCCATTAGACAGTTCGTTCCTTTGTCCACGAGCAACTTGGCGTTACCCGTCCCACCAATCGATATGCAGTAGACCTTACAGGAGCCCAGTCTGAGAAAGAGAACGGTGGCACATCCTCTCTTAATACCTACGAAATTCTGCATATCATGAACGACTTACGCCGAATCCGCGCCCATCCAGTTCTTCAGAACATGACCGTTGGTATTCTCAGCTTTTATAAAGCGCAAATCACACACCTTAAGTCAGAATGCTTCAACCTGCCAGGTGTTACTGTGGTAGACAGCAATGAGCACCTCTTACCTATTACAGTAAAGACTGTGGATAGGGCATAAGGTGCAGAGTTTGATATTGTACTACTCTCCCTTGTACGCTCAGCCCGTCCAGCCTTCCTTGCAGAAGCTCATCGCCTGGTTGTTGCCCTCACTCGTGCGAAATGGATGCTTCGCGTCTATACTACATGGTCCCTTGTCCTGGACAGACATACTGATAAGGCACAGACCTTTCTCTTATACCCTTAAGATTCATAGTAACCGAGGCGCTTCTTAGAGAATTCTGGAATCCATGGTCGCTCATCCACGCTTCCTAAATCGGGTAGGTCTCTGTAATCCTGTTCTGTGAGAATAGGAGGCCAGTTATATCTCAATTTGACTACATAATGTAGATCTCCGTAATTCTTTTGAATGCACCCATCAAAGTTATGGAGCCTGGTATTACATCGAGGGCTGCCGTGTATAAAGCCCTCAGCCTCTTATCACACACCAACTCGTTGCTGTTCCTTGCTTCTTTGTTGCGACAGATTGTTTGTTGTTCGGGCATATCTTTGTTAAGTGTAAGCAGTCTTGGGCGGATGCAGAACGTTCATCTGGCCAGAGATGATTGTCTCTTGGTCAAGTGAAACTTTCCACTGTTGTTGAAGCACTGTCAAATCATCGTTGAGTTGTTTTTGATCATTGCCTAATTTGTTTGTTTTGGCCCGGATCCTCTTAATGCTGATTAGGCGTTGGTTTATTGGCATTGAAGGTATGACGCCTGGTGGCGGCTGCAAGCTAAAGACGGAAGAATCTTCAGATGCGAACGTTTTAGTCTTTAAGGAAGATATTGCATTTGGAAAGCATCGATACTACGCCGTGAAAGAGATGGATAAAGTGGTTTGTGAACGGTAAGAAGATTAAAAATAGTGGCCAGAGCCTCTGACGATCGTTCTTTCCTAAATATGATTAAAGAGAACTAACCTCATCGTATTATGCTTTCTCTTGTAAATTAAAGGATTTTGGACCTATCGTCATGGAATAAATGCGTTGAGGACTTTTTCTTCCATGCATCATACAATTTGCGCAAACTAATACGTCACCGGACGCAGACCTACTTCATGATAATCAAGACCTTCTGGCTGATAGGTCAGCTTTGAAGAAATATCCTCTTGCAAGACGCCTTAGAGTACGCAGGATTTGCCATCTTAACTTTGCCTTACATTTAAGCATGGTATTATGTCACAGTACGATGCAGTTACTCGCAGTATAAGCGAGCCCCTTTTTTCACCGATAGACAATTCATAAGTCTAAAGGCAGTTTACCGATGCACGTTGCATTACTTACACACTCCACATGTAGCGACTTGAGAGGCTGTAGCTGAGAAATGAGTGATACCATGCATATTCCACATGCAGAAGTGAGTCACCGGCGAAGCACAAGATCTGAGACTTCCAGAAACGAACGTCACTTTCCACGCCTGACTTTACATAACTTCTTCTCACATCATAGAATTGAGGCTGAGCTATCAAATGCTAATGGAAATGCTACCATGTTATCTCCTGCCATTTGATTGTCTATCGTTTGTGCTCTGCCTATCTTCTTCGACAATCTCTTTGGTCAATGCAATCAGCCGTTCCAGTCTCAACTTAACATCTTCATCGGTCTCGAAGCTTTTCTTTGATGACTTGGCGTATTTCTTTTGAAGAATGTGGATCTGATCGAGAGCATGTTGCCTTTGAGTTATAGGTCGGCTTCCTTCGTTCAGAACATTGAGTGTTCTAATGGTAGCCTCGCAGTCGATAACCTGTTTCATTTTTGGTGACAGTGAGCTGTAGTCTCCGGGTTTCGACCTGTACACCTCCGTAAAAGGAACTGAAAGTCTGCCTCTTGCTTCTGCAGAAAGTATGTCTCCATGAAATAAGATTGCATCGGCCTGTCCCATGGCCCCATGAGCGGCCTCATTGCCTCTTTCGATGCATGTCACGTCCAGTTTAGAGCGTGGTGAGCCCATGGCCAACTTCTTGGCCATTTCCAGGTATCGGGAGCGAATTGACACGCCTACTTTGAACAGCGGATCTTTAACTTCTCGATCTTTCTCGAGTTCTGCAATTCGTGACTCCAGATTCTTCTGCTCCTCTCGTTTCACCTTGCCGTAATTCTCTACAACTTCCAAGTCTGCTCTTAGATCTGCGACCTCTTTTTGACTCGCCCGCAGTTCAAAATTGAGCCTCCCAATTTCTCCCCTAGCGGCATCTGCCACTTCATTCATTCTGATGATTTGTGCCTCCATGGCCCTCGCCCGAGCCAGTATGCTATTGAAAGTCTCGACAGAGATTGGTGCTGGACGTGCCGAGTTGAACGAAGACATGTTGAAGGCCTTGGATAAATACGAACGACATGGAGAGAGTGTGCAAGTTTTAATTGCAAAAGAGACTTCGATTCCTTTCATTTGGCGGGGAAGATTCACTACTCATATCTGCTACCTACAAACTAGAACGAGGCTGTAGCCTCATTTGAGGCCAGCACGTGGGTGATACGTGGCCAATATCCTTATCTAACAAGCCTCAACCAAGTGAAGTGTGATATTCAATAAATTTTTCGCGGCTACAGCTCTTTTAGTCTGTATTCACTCTGCCATCTCGCGATATTAGACAACCTAGCTCCGAGAAATCGGACGAACTTAACTTTTGTCTAGAAGGCTGTCGATGTGGCTCATCGGTCCATCTATACTAATGCTCTTCGAGGTCTGGCTTTCCTTCTTTGGTAGACTACCTTTAACAGGCAATGATGCCACACTACATGTTGAAATAATGCTATGCCGACAAGTAGCAGCAATATTTGATCAATATATCTGCTCGCCAAGACGCATGCCAGATGTGGGTATAAAGCCAGTATAAGATGTAGAGCCAAGAGCTTTGGCAATGCGTTTTCTGTGCCGTTATGAACAGGAACTGGGTTTTGAGATTCAAAATCTTGCTACCTTGCAGCAAAGGATAGTATAGGGAACTTGAAGGCGTTCTCCTGGATAGATGAAAGGCTTCTGTCCACTTGACAGTACAGTGCAGCGGTAGTAAGGTCCCTCGAAATTAGGCATGAAATATCTGGCGTTCAATGGTATGTGGACCTGTGAGATAAAAGTCAAGCTTTGACATCTTGTGGCCTAACCCATCACAAACTCTGGGTCGATAAGAGCAACTGTGGCCAGGGTTTCGTCCACTGCACTCGGCATTGCATATATTGAGATCTTAAAGTCCCTACACGATGCCAGTGTGCCCTGAACATATCTGTGTACAGCAGTAAACTTCTTGCCTGGTATTTGGTAGCGGGTCAGGTACGTCCTCGGTGCCCGCTTTGGTACAAGAGGCTAGGATATGTCATGGGAGTTCCGTTTTCCGTGTCGGCATGGCAATTATCAACCCCTCTTTCCTCCTTTTCCTTTGCCTCCCCTTCCTCCCCTACTTGTAGAACTCCTTCTAGGTCGTCCCTCGATATCAAAGATGTCCTTCTTACTCAATTTCAAAGTTGCGCCTGAGATCTTGCCTACTCCAGGAGCCCCAACACCTCTATCTCGTTTACTTTCGGGATGTTTCCTTATGACCTTTGCCTTCTCTAGTATAATTCCATTTTCCTTAGCTTCCCGTCGCCTCTTCTCTTCTCTCTCCATCTGTTTGGCAACCATGCCCTTGCGATGTGCCATAGGCATGTTTTCCTGCTTCAATATTGATGCTCTAGCTCCCAGGGCCTGTAGCCGAAGGTCCGTTGCTTTATGTCTATTGTTTCCGTGGAGCGTAGGATTAGTCGCAGATTCGAGGAGATGCGATTCTGCGAGAAGGCGCTGTAGAGCCAGGTCCTTTTTGAGATTTGCTGCTTCGGACGGGTCGTCCTTTTCTTCCACTTCGGAAGTTTTGCCCACCATGACATTCTCAGATATGCCTCTGGGTGGTTTCGAGCTCTGGATTCTGAGTCAGCATTGTCAGGTTAGGGAAGTTAATGAGTATCACCATATAAGATTTAACTTCGACCTTTGACATTGTCGCCATTCGAAACTGTCTGTCTGTATGTTCCACGACTTGGACAACAGTTTGCTCCCCATCAGATATTCCATCCCATTCCGAATCATCTTCTGACTCGCCTACAACCTGCTCCTCTAGGACCTTCACTGGCCTCTCTACCTGAGGGAGTGGCTTAAATTGTGCTTCGAAGTGGCGCCGAAATACTTCCTGGGCACTCTGTTCAAGAGTCTCGGAATCTTCTCCATCTTGCCGATTATCTTTCGCATCCAAAGCAGCCCGGCGCTTTCTTTTGCCCAATATAGTCGCCATATTGCGTGGTGGACTGTGGTGAAAGATCCGGACCAGAAAATGTTTAAGTGCTCGCTGAAAAGCCGAAGTTTTTCCGCCTCTACTATGCCCGAAAGTCCCCCCCCCACCACTTCCACGCTCCTTCCTCGACCATGACCAAATTTCGACCTTGCATAGACCTGCATTCGGGACAGGTAAAGCAGATTGTCGGAGGCACATTAACCACTACGTCTACGGATCTAAAAACAAACTATGTGTCAAAGTTGCCGGCAGGTCATTTCGCGAAACTCTATAAGGAGAGTGGTCTGGAAGGAGCGCATGTTATTATGCTAGGGTCTGGCAATGAAGATGCGGCAAGAGAATCGTTGGCTGAATGGAAAGGAGGGTTACAAGTCGGAGGTGGCATTACAGATGAGAACGCCAGACAGTGGATTCAATGGGGTGCGAAGAAGGTGTGCTTATGTCTCGCCGGAAAACAGCTTAAACTATCAACTGATTTCATGACTAGGTTATAATAACTTCCTTCCTTTTCCCATCAGGGAAGTTTTCCCAATCCCGGCTCGAATCAGTCCTAACAGCGCTGGGTGGTGATAAAGAGAAGCTCGTCATTGACCTCAGTTGCCGGAAGAAGGGTGATACGTGGTTTGTAGCAATGAATAAGTGGCAGACTATCACGGACATGGAGGTTAATAAGGGTAGGTTGATATCCTCATTACTGAAGGAAGATGCTAAATCCTACAGCCTCTATTAAATCTCTCGAGCCATATTGCTCCGAATTTCTAATTCATGCGGCCGACAATGAAGGACTCCAAAAGGGTATAGACGAGCGTCTGGTCATGAAACTTGCAGAATGGTGCAGTATACCAGTGACATATGCAGGTGGTGGAAGAAATCTCCAAGATCTAGGCCACGTCAAGAATCTTAGTGCGGGACGAGTCGATCTAACAATTGGAAGTGCCCTTGACATATTTGGAGGTTCTGGGGTGACATTTGAGGCTTGTGTTAATTGGAATCAACAACAACGGCTACAACAAGATGTACCGTAACAATTTCCGCGACCATGTTCTAGGACAAGTCTCGACACAGCGATGTGCTGCGAGGAACAAATATTGCTCCAGGAGATTGGGGTTGGTCAAGGTTAATAGCCGTCATAGTCATTATCTACTGCTTGTCATATATCAACCGTCCAGGAATTTGCCAATAAAAGGAGGGCAGACGTAGGGCACAAAGATTAAAAGAGACGCTGTGCGGCTAGACATGCCATTGGCACGAGGAAATAATAGTATCTGGGACGCAGGCTGAAGCGCATACCACCTACCACCTGTATATTAGCTAACGGCCTTCCAGAAAGGCTTGGCATTGGGCTTTAATAGGAATACCCGTGTCGAATGAAATTGTGCATGACAGTTTCAAAATATGCACTGCGGCAAGCCCTGGCATAATCCGCAGTAGGAATTGAAGGCGCCGAAAGGCCGGCGTCTTGAAAGTTCTCTTCGTATGCTCATGGCAGTTTGGAGAGAGGTAGCTGCTCGGCAAACCCTTACTACCATGCAATAAAATGCATGTAATCCTTTTCCTTCCAAGTTTAGCATTGAGATACTTCGATATGCAGTCCCAGAATTAAGACTCGGCTAAGATGCGGTACCACCATCTATTAATATATAGAGATATTTTCGGCAAGGTGGCAGCTTCGTCTTTTGCGCTGCACTGCCCACAGTCTGCGCGCTACAACACTCTTCTCTGGCCAGCCATTGGCCCATACCCGCATCGACATGGGCTTAATTCCACAAATTGAAGCTTGAAAGGATCCGGCCGTGCCCCCGTACCGTAGCCGCCAGGGCGGGTAATCCAGAGTTCCACTCAGATCAGTGCGCGTCTGATGGGCGAAGTCAGCTTACCTTTAACATAGATCAAACTTCTCGCTGGGGCAGTGATAACGTTAGTGTTTTCCTGTGGCGAAGCGTACCAGGCTGTGTTGTATTGTGCTCGGCCGGGATCTCGTCCAGATATCGTGTCGGTTGCCGGACACTGTTGGGTGGGCGGGGTTCTGAGAGACATATATACGACTCGTCCCTCGAAAATTGGCCACGACTCCCCACGGACAAAGAAGAGTCTCCATTGCAATCCAAAATCCCCACGAGCACAAAAAAAGCTGCACAAGTCTAGATCATTCACTCGGTATCTACCTTGCAAAAAAGACATCCGCAACCATTCCACACAGCTTCCCCTTCATCCCGGCCTTCTTTCCGGTCTCGCCCATTATGCCTCATCACGGCTCAAGTTCCGGGCCCATTGTACTCGCACCGTTGCCCTATGCCGTGGGCATTGTTCCCTCCTTCTGTGTCAATGGCCAAAAGACGTTGGTCATGAAAGAAAAGGTCTGGGCTTTAGCAACCGATAACTTCCACATCCACGACGAGAACAATGTGGAGTTACTGCAATGCAAAGCCAAGGTTTTCAGTCTACACCACCAAAAATACTTCTATGATATGCAGGGCAACGAACTCTGGTCGCTCAAGCACAAGCCCTTCAGCATCCCGAGGCAGTATTATGGAGAGGGACCCAACGGGAAAGAGGTGTTCCACGTGCAAGGACATTGGCATTGTCAGTCCCCCCCCTTCTTACTTCACCTTGTTCCATTTCCTATATGATCCCTTACCGCATTGCTTTCCCTCTAATCATTAGTCCCACTCGTGACTAACTCTCGTGTAACAGTGGGAGGGGCCCGCATGACTGTATCTTTCACTAACACGGCCTCCAACAACGAGTCTATCGAGCTTCAGCTCTCGGGTAATTGGATTGACCGTTACTGCACAATCACATGGAAGGACCAGCCAGTTGCACAAATCACTAGGGACTTCTTGAATGCGCGCCAGATTCTAGGCGATGCTGATACGGTAAGTTTCGCATCCTTTTTACAGGCTATTTTGCCGTCCGGGGGAGAGAAAGAAGAGCAGTGAAACTGACTATTGCACAGTACTATGTGACGATTGCACCCGGCATGGATATCGCTCTCATCGCATCTCTGTGTGTCATGTTTGATGAGAGAGACGAGGCGAGAAAGGAATAATCGTGTCAGGTTTCTCAAATTCGGAGTTCTGGATACGGTGGTAGGAAAATGGGATCGGGATTGTCTTGGCAAAGCTTGGTGATTGTCGGGTCACATGGAGTGTCGGTTCCGTCCTTCGTTGAGAATTGGTGCGGAAATCAATACTTGAATTTTGAACACTCTTTATTCTATATCAGCTTGCTAGGTTATCACCGACTTGGCACGAAATAAGCAAATGTAAAAGCCAATTGGGTATCTTTCACTTGAAAACCCAGCACTTTCTGCCCTAGATTTGGAGCCTTCTAGCCATTCAAGGTTATGGAGTGCATGAGACTATCAATCCTTAAGACCAACTCCAAACTCCTCGTACAGCTCCCCAATTCGAACTCCTCTGTTGTCCGCAATCATGCCGATAAGGCCCTGGCCCACGTCGCGGATGTCGTTGTATTTATGGAGGAGCGTAATGTGCCTCTTTACCGTTTCCGCAGCCGGCTGCCTGTCAGATGCAAATATTTTGAGCAATTCACAAATCGCGGATAGTTTGGAGAGAGGATTATTGAGAGAGGGTCATACTCTAGTTCTTTAGTGACTTCTTCCAACCTTGCCCGTTTCTCTGCAATTTCCTGCTCGAGCGCAGAGTTGCGTGATTGAATACAGGACTAAGATCTAATATTAGTTATTTGTTTAATAAACATATCTAGCGGTTCTGGAAACTAGTTGTGGATAAAGACAATTGATGTGCCTCCTAAACCCATTCAACCCAGTGCATCGTGTGTACAAGGCTGACCTACAATCTTTATGGCTTTTAGCTCCGTTATCATAGCATCCTTATTCGGTGAACCATCCGGGAACTTAAATGGCTTGCCGGCGAGTTTTATGTCCCTTGTTTGAACAGAACAGTCTTCCACTCTCTTGGTTTGAGAAGTCTTTGCTGAAGCAACATTCTTGTCCTTCTCTTCGGAGGATACTTGAGATTCTTGAGATGCTTTATTAAGTTTCGAAGAAGTAAAATTTGATATGATTTCACTAGGCTTTGTCATAGAATAGGCTATCATATCAGACATGATACTGTCAGCTCTTTCGTTACTTGACGGCGCGCAAATCTGAACAGTATTGGTTAATATAGATGATGCACCAACTTCAGCCAATGGCTCTTCTCCTAGAATCGTGACTTTACCCCTCGCATGTGTAGCAATCTCGAAGCCTAATATATCGACTTCTGCCCCATCGTTGATATCCAGGCTGTCTGGAGAATATTTGAGCTCGACCAATATGTCTTGGCCCGTCTCTTCGCACAACACATCACTAACAGCAGTCATTGAAGTCGCTGGCATCGAACTGGTTTCGAGCGTAGGCCCGTGCTGCTCAGCGGACGTGTTATTAACGAATTGTGAATCTCCTCCAATGTCAGTTGATTTATTTCGTGCCTCGTCATCTTTTGTACCAGTAGTCAAGATCTCGGCTGCAATTTCGTTCAAATAAACGCGAGTATGAGCAGCAGGCTCGTCGATGTGCTTTACTTCCAACCTCTCCTCACCATCCGTCTCTGCATTATCATGCTTTGCCTCATTTCCCATTGAAGACCGATCAGATAGGGCTTCGCTATCTGGAATCTCGCTCGAAAATAGTCTAGGCGGGTCGGTATCCTGCCCGCTCTTCGTCAGGGGCGGAAGTTCAACCTCCCCAAGCCTGATTTGCAGAGGCGGCATGTGTAAATCATCTGTTCCCCTGTTCGGCGGGCTACTGCCTTGAACATACTCAGATCCCTTATTGACTATCTCAGAGCTCTGTAAAGTGGATGGACTCTCGATGTTGGTGACAGGTGTTGGGGATGGCATTTCGCCATGGTTTGACTGAACATCTTCTGCCAGAGTTGATGTCGCCATTTAGACTAAAATATCTTTGACCAGGGCATCTCTCTACCTCCACCGAGAATATCGTCCATTCAATTGTTTCGATTCAGTTGGGACATGTTAAACTGTAGTTGAGAGATGCAAGCGAGACATGAGAATGGAATTGCCAGAATAAGGCAAGGCCCCACGTGATTCACCTTGAATGTTGTTAAAGTACCTAGAAAGAACCCTGGCGCGGCTCATAGGGAAACAAACTTCTCGAAAAATGTCTAGCAATTAATGTTAACATCTTCTCGTCATGATAATCTAATTGTACATGTTAGACATTAGGAGAGTCTACGCTCCGTTGAGAGCACAATTGAACGGATTGAAAAGCAGGACCAAAGTTGATGCCATTATTCCAACCACTGAGATCCTAGAAAACTTAAATTTCATTGCTTTTTCTTTCCCTCCTTAATCCTATAGTTCCCACTTCCATACCCATTTCTTCTCAAGACGCACCATAAGCACCACATTACCCATGAAAAGGCTAAAAGCACCACACCAGCAGTGCTGAGTTCTACATATTTGCTTTTATCCAAATCCAGCACAGGGACACTTATTACATTGGTCAGCCTGTTTCCCTCAGGCGAAAGGTGGTAAAATATCGTCTTGGATCCAAGTAATCCGTCATATCCAAGGTTGACTCTGTCGAAGGGATTGATGGAGAAATTGATCTCCTCATGTGCGTCACAGGCCCAGAGTACTACCGGGTATGGGACTGCTAGTGGAGACTGGCCAGAGGTGTTCGCGGTGGGAAGAAGATAGCGGAGATGCAGAGGAATTTGTGCAGTCCATGACTGTTCTGCACCCAAAGGAGGCGCTAGTTCGAGAAGTACAGAAGTGCCCCATAAGGACACTGTATAAACAGGGGCTTCAAGGTCAACTGGGGTTGTGATATAGTGTAAGGTAGAAAGATTTTTAGAAGCCAAGAAGAGCGAATCCAAGAACTGATATCTGTCTGCGAAGACTGCGCGAGGGAGTGTAAAGTGGCAGTATAGGGAGCAAGAACGGTCTTCAGTGGGTGGTTTGTTAGAACTTATTTTTAGTTCTAAAGTCGGGTGCAGACCAGATGGTGAGAGGAAGGAAGCAGAAAATGTCGACTTAGACGGATGATGTCGTGAAGGGAAAGAGAAAAGCGTAGGCGAAGGCTTCGTGTCCTCTCCCACTACAGTTAGAAAGCCTCCAAGGGACAGCTCTTCCGGTTGCTTGGATGGTTCAATAGACAGAACTCCAACCTCAAGACGGCCGCTTGAGGCTGTTTTTTTTAAATTGATGTCTTGTGTGTGTAATGGCCAGAAAGCTGTCATCGTGAGAGCAAGAGATGTAGTGTCAAAGTCAATATCGACCGAGGATGCGAGGAGGATATTTGAAATCCGATCTAGGCATTCCTTCTCAGAACCTGCGCAAATTTTGTGTTTGCCATATTCGATAAAGTCGTGGAGGGTATCTAAGGCTTGGTAATATTGAGTCGCGGCGGAGGGAGAGGACTTGTTGCTTGGTAGAGATGTGAATGACTCCTAATTTACTCTTAGAGGTTGTGATCCAATGCAGCAATGTACTCACCACGGGAGAAAGACAGTCAACAGCGCCAAATACTTTCTTCAGCATGGGACATAGTAGGTTGCTGGATTCGTTAGCTTCTATCTCCAGCAAAACTAGACACAACTCACGAGTCCGGTTTGTTTAGATGAGGAGTGTAAAATACGTGTAGGCCAGGTGTGAGCGTCGAAACTAGTGGCGCGACGGAGCCGTAGTGGTTTTGGCTGATCCATCTTATATGAAGCTCACGGCAGGTCTTTAGCACGCTGTAGAGTTCCTGGGGAAGCTCGTCGAAGGCGAAGGTTATCCGTTCCTCCCGAGCGGCTTTGAGTTTTGGGGTACTGATAGAGTTCTCGGTCACTTTCAGTGCCTTCGGGTCAACCGAGTCCTGCGGCTCTTGGAGGTATGTAATTCTTTGGCGCATCGTGTGTAGTGGAGAGATGCAAGGTCCCGATGGTTCGTCGACCGGATTCCTCATGGCATTGGACCGGCAGAATGCTGCCCCCTGCAGGCGGTCAGCTGCAGATCACGTGGACAGGAATAAGTCGACCTCCTGGAGCTGTAGACGGGGGAGATGATTATATTCAGATGGGTAGTTTGAAAGAATCAAACATAAAGGCAGTGTGATAACTATGGCCATGTACAAAGGAAGGGATTTGCTGGGGTGAAGTCTGTACTTTATGTCCTACATTCCACAAAGTGCCTTCCGGAGCCCGCGGTGATCAATGCTGCAGGAAGGGTCCGGCGCCTGGTGGCAAAAAGTCTGCAGACAGGCGGAAATATTTTGCGCGATGGGCAAGTAAAATTGTGCGATGTTGCAAGCCCATGATTTCTCTGGGCATGGCTTTTTGATTTGGAGGCAGTCAATTTGGGAATCGCAGACTGCGCTGCGCTGCTGTGGCTGGATTAGAACACTCCCTCCGCGGCTGGAAATTGGTCTCTGGAGACAGGTTTCAAGAAATGTCTGAGTGAGGAGAGATAGGCATTATTCTCCAGGAGAAGGAATTGCTCCAGGAGAATGCAGGAGTGTAATGGGTCTCGCACGAAGCCGCCTGGGACTCCACGCCGTGTCTGCTTGATATTTGCTGACGGTACATACGTGTATTGTATTCGGGGGTTAGATCCAACTAGTCAGACGCTCGCCACTGCGGAAATCACAGAGCAGCCGTAGGCGCGCGACCGAGGTGAATGTCGCATGAATCTCATACGTCGACAGCAGCAACAACAACAGCAATACGAATAGTAATTAACCTCCATTCTCCCTTCATCTCGTGGTTGTCCGCATTCACGGCCTATTTCCCGATCATCACTGGCCCATTTCGTCGCCGCCGCCCGCCGCAGCCAATCAGCCGTCGCGGATCCAGGGTCGCTTAGCCGCTTTTTTACGGTCCTGGATAGTCTCATCACCCATCTGTCAGTTCTCCCTGCTATTGTCAGCGATTGATCCCAATTCATTCACATTTATCGCCCATATCCCATTGAGCCTCCTTTGCACTCATGGAGAAAACTCGACAATAGCCGCGCTCGCCATTCTGCTCGAGGGGCCTTGCTTTTTAAATGTGCGCCGTCGCCCGTCGCCCTGCTTTTCAAAACTTAACCTGCGTCCCGGCGTTGCTGTTTAATACTTCACGTCTTCTTTTCTTCCCCCAACCACCCCGGATATTTTTTCGCTGAGATCTATCCTTTCGTCTTCACGATCAGAAACTTCTTTCCCTTCCAATGGCGCCCAAACCAGTCGCCGAGAGTCCCGGTGTTGATCACGGGGTCTCCGACGGCGTGTCGACCAGGTCGTCCAAGAGAAAACTGTCAGAATCTAATGACACGGATGATGAGAGCGACGGAACTCCATCCAAAAAACAGCGCTCGGACATTCCAACTATCAAAGTCGAAGCATCAAATGAATCTGATGATGAAGCTGCCCAGCCAGAGCCAGATCCAGAGCCAGCGAAGAGAGGGTCACGTGGTGGTGGTCGCCCCCGAGGTCGTGGACGAGGCCGTGGCGGTCGAGGCGGTCGTGGTGGAGCTGCAAACTCGGCCAGAGGCACGCCATCCAGAGATCTCCTTCAACCTCCTGTGAGGGGAGGTCGTGGAAGGGGTGGTGGCCGTGTCAAGAAGTCGGACAACGCCCGCATTCAGGCCCTGTATCACCGGAAGAAGGACCTTAAAGGCCAGTTCAAGCAAGTTGCAGCGATCCAAAAGGAAGCCCTGAGCGAATTGGCTTTGAAGTCTCTGGAGTCCGCCGAGGACCTTGAGTATCTCAGAGCCCTTCCCGAATTCAAAGAAGTCGCCAGCGGCCTTCTTGAGCGCTATAGAAAAGTCACGGCCCAAAACCAGGCCCGTATGAAAAACGACGCTGCATTTGCCAACCGCCAGCTTAAAAACAACTTCATCTACACCAGCCGAGGATTTAAAGTAAGTCCATATGCCCCTCTCACACTATCCGCAATCTAATACTTTCTTCAGTGCAAGATCGCCGAAATCCTCGATCGCTATGAGGCCCAGATCAAACAGGATGTGCTGTATATTGAGCGTCAAGCCAAGACGGGCGGCAACGACGAAGACACTCCCTATTATCGCGGTGTAAGTATCTCTTATTATACGACTGCTAAAGCCCTGTTAACTCTGTGCAGGTCCCCGGCGAAGTTGTGAAGGAAATCAATCGCCCACGCAGCGTCGTCCATCCAATTGCTACTCCTTATTATCCAGGTGTAAGTATTCCCGGCCGGCCCAAATGTATCGTTACTTATTGTCGGAAATAGTTCGTAGAGATTGACACAGATCCGTACCAAGCTGTCGTCCATCCTGCCGAATGGTGGCACAACATGCTAGATGACGAGGGTCGCAAAGCTTGGAGAGAGGCAGATCGCAAACGGAAACCCATCGACGAACCAATAGCGGCAGATGGTGATGAGTTGGCGAGGAAAAAGCCAGGAAGGAAGAGCAAGAATGCTTCTCCAATGAAAGGAAAAGGCGAATCCGAGCCAGCAGTTGCTCGCATGAAATCTTCGCTGTATCAGCCCGCTCTTCACGGCAGCCTCGGACAACAGAATGATGCCTCCGTTGCAGCTACGCCTGCAGAACTCTCTGAGACTGAACTTGATCAAGATCAAGCGCCCACTCCTGATGGAAATGAGGAGGCCATGGACAAGTTCGGCACGTATCTTCCCAAGAAGCCAATCCCTAGAAACGGCGAGCCACCCCAGAACAGATTCGTCCAAAAACCGCATATGACTTTTGACGATGATGATATTGGTGTGAGAGTCCATCATACAAAGAAAGTCCAGAAGGAGCAGCTATACTTAGGCAGCGACCCAAACCCAAACCCGGCTCATCTACACTACGATCAGTTTGCCCGCGGAGAGAACTCTGCCTGGAACAATCCGGACGATTTAGACCCTGACTTGGTGGAGACATATCGTGTTCATCCGACCTACGGAATTCCTGTTCCAGGATGTAGGAACCCAGATGTCGCAACTAAGTCTGATTGGACCAAGGATCTTGAACCTACGAATCCCATTGTCTTCGTGGAGAAGGAAACCGGAAAGGCCCACCACACCTCCAGATCAGCTTGGATGATCGAGGCCATGCGCAAGTGGGAGACCACCGATTTGGACGAAGCTACCAGAGACAAGGTCCGCACCCTTCTGGAGATGTTGACCCCGCCTGAGGCGCGCGAAGAAGAAGAGTCGCAAGTTGAAGGAGTCATACATCCGGCTCTCCTCGATGCTGTCAACAACGCCCCGGTCATCGCCCCCGCCGCCCCCGTTGCTAGTCCTCCACGACGCCAGTTCTACGACGCTGCTCGTGACACGACCAGCTCTCTCCCATACCAAACCCCTTACACCCAGCCACGTAAGAAGCTTGGCCAATCCCTTGTGGCTCTTGCCGAAGCAGCTGAGCATGCCGGCCGCCAACGACCTACCCTCCGACAGCTTTCTGGATACAGTATGGGGCCTCTACAATGGCAACCGCCGCCCCCCCCTCCAGCTCAGTCGCAGCCCCAGCCGCAGGCCCAGTACCAAGCGCAATACCAACCTCCGCTTCGACCCCAACCACAATATCAACCACCATATCCGCCTCCTCCCCCTCCGCAGTACCCACCTCAACCTCAATATGCACCACCACCGCCTCGATTCCCGGGTCCGATGTCGTCTGCCCAGCCTCCCATGCCGGGTGCTTTCTACCATCCTCCACCCCTCCAACCGCAACCGCAGCCAGCGCAGCAGCCACCGCGTGGCCTGCGTCCCCTGGCTCCGGCGCCTCCGCTGCCTCCTCCCACGCAGTGGTCTCGTTTCCGACACTCCTAGTTTGTATAACAAGGCACTTCCTGGGCGGGTCAAAATTTTTAATCGGTTTTGTTTTTTCCACATTTGTACAACAACAAACCTAAGATACCAAGATCACGTCTCTCTTCATTGCGTCATATCCCCATATGCGAGAGAATCTGGCTCTCTCCACAATTGGTGAAATAGTTATATTTTCAAGTCTCTTTTCAGCTAAATAAAGTGTGGGGGACACTGGAGTAGCTTAAGAACCTGCATGATATGGGACACATTTTGCGCCAATTTTCACACTCCATGATTCCGGGCGCAATGAGTCTCTGCTTTTTGCTTCATGATGTGAGGCGCCATGCCTCGTCGAATTTTCACGATTCGGACGCTGAGTTTATTCGACTCGATGAAACTGGGCCACCTTGGGCCTCTCTCTACATTATATTTCGGGATATATGCGTCTATTGGACTTCATACACCCGGGCATATCGAGTCTTCTTTTAGTTCATGAATATGGGGAGATGAGTCTCTTCTACTAGATACCAAGAGATTAAGCATCTTCAATGGAATACAAATTTGCATTATAACTAATTTTCTCTTGTAACAACTAAGTACGTGACAGTCTAAGTATAAAGGTGCGAGTCGATCCGCCGAGCCGCAGTCGTCATTGCCAAGGCCCAACAAACCCAAAGCCACAGCAACAGAAGTCATTTTGCGCAGCTAGAATATCAAAACACGTCTGACTCACTTCTAACGCCTTGCAGGGTGCAGGTGGAAGTCTAGGCGAATACTGGCGGTAGAGGAAGTATTTACATAAACATGTAAATACGCATCGAATGAGGTAATTATATTACTTTTTGTGACGTGGAAGACCGGGCTCTGGTATCCGCCAGGCTAATCCCATCTGACGCCAATCGTGATAATTTACAATATATTTAACATTTTTGTACCATTGCAGCCGTGTGAGGGGAGAAGTTTATCGTCGTCATCCCTATCTCAAGTCTTGCGCCCCTTCGACCTTGAGCTTCTCCAGTGTCTTGTTCTTCTTATACTCGGCAATTCTCCGCTTCTTGAAATAAGTCACCTAAATTAACCATCATCAGCTTTATGTCCTCAATCTATGTGGTCGCACAAACAATATATCCAAACAAAAAATCTTTGTAAAAGATATAAAGGTCCTCTACATACCCAGCTCTCAGCACAATTAGCCTCAAACGCCCGTCCCTCGGCGGCGCAGACCCTTGCTGCCTTGTCCTTCTCCGCAATGCTGTCTAGAATGTCATGCTTGTCGAGGCAGCCGTAATAAATGTCCCTTGCCTCCCAGCACTGCGAGCGCTGCGTTCGGTCCGGGGCGATGGGGGTTCCATCAGAGGAGATTTTCGGCGCGGGCTTCGAAGCACCAGCACCCATATCTCGATCTGTCGAGTGGGGAACAGCTACCTAGCTATCGTTTCTGTGGTTATGCGATGCAACCTCCCTTGTGGCTTCCTCAGGGAAACTTACGATGTGACTGTGTCTGCTACCAAATGGGGAAATACCACCACTTGTAAACTGGGGTATAAATGTCGTCGGTCGTACTGCATGAAGCTCTCTCCCTGCGCCACAAGGCTTTAGCCTCGCGGCCTGAGTCACCAAGACTCATCTTTCTTGCTAAGCCAAGCCGGCCGTGGCTGATGGAAAAAACGGTACGGCGGGCCAGGAACACCACCAATGCAGGGGATCGACGTCAGAAAGAAAGCTGCCCATCGCTTTTTTTGCGGCCTGGATTTCTAACGCACAGAAGCCATAAAGCGCACGACTTCCTCTCGTTCCCTCATTCCCATACCTCTTCTCTCTCTCCCTCTCCCCTCAAATAGGGATCTCTTCGTTCCCTCTCTCTTCTCCGCCTACATACACAAGAACCCGATAAGCCAGCAACAGCATGGCGGTACGAGCACAGTTCGAGAACTCCAACGAGTGCGTGCCTGCCCCTCTATACCCCACCTTGCCCACAAGCAGCAGCAGCAGCAGCAGCAGCAGCAGCAACCACTGACCCCGAGCCACCTTCACAGAGTCGGAGTCTTCTCCACGCTTACAAATTCCTATGCGCTCGTCGCCGTCGGCGCCAGCGAGAATTTCTACAGGTACTGCAGCTCTCTCCCTCTTCTTATCTCCGCTCGCCCGACCTTAAACTGTCTCGCGCAGAAGATTAAATAGAAGAAGCTACGAGGAAAAGAGTCTGACACAGATGCGGTAACACAGTATCTTCGAGGCAGAGCTACAGGACGTCATCCCTATCTGCCATGCGACGATAGCCGGCACAAGAATCATCGGTCGGTTGACCGCAGGGTATGTCGCCGCCCGCGCGGGAGAAATGCTTTTTTGCTGATTGCGTTTGGGAGGATAGAAACCGGAAGGGTCTGTTAGTACCCACGAGCACGACGGATCAGGAGCTGCAGCATTTAAGAAATAGTTTACCAGATGAGGTCAAGATACAGGTAATATTTGTTGTCCTTTCTTTTTGAGCGTCTCTGCTATCCGGAGGCTGACATTCTGGGAAACTATCAGAGGATAGAAGAACGCCTCTCCGCACTCGGAAATGTAATCGTATCTAACGACCACGTCGCCCTTGTGCACCCGGACCTGGAACGCGAGACGGAAGAGATCATCGCCGACGTACTGGGCGTCGAGGTGTTCCGGCAGACCATCGCCGACAACGTGCTAGTTGGCTCGTACATGGCACTCAGCAACCAGGGCGGCATCGTGCACCCGAAGACCAGCATCCAGGACCAGGATGAGTTATCGAGCTTGCTACAGGTGCCTTTAGTCGCGGGCAGCGTGAACCGCGGCTCTAGCGTGGTCGGCGCCGGCATGGTGGTGAATGACTGGCTCGCGGTGACGGGGCTAGACACCACGGCCACGGAGCTGAGTGTCGTGGAAAGCGTGTTCAGGCTGGGTGAGGGCCAGGGCCCGGGAGCGATAAATACCAGTTTGAAGGATACGATGGTGGAGAGCTTTTACTGAGTGTCTCTTGAGGTGGATCTCTCCGGAAATGAGTTCCTGGGTCCTCCAACTCACTTAGATGCGATAGGAGGTTTTTTCCGTGTAGATAGGTTATCGGGGTGATTGACGAGATATGATATCCCTCCCCCGCGCCTTGCTTGGGCAAGATGCCCCATCGATTTTTCGCAAGGCGTTGCACGGCCGTTGAAATGAAACTTTTTCCTCCTACGTTGGCCTTATTCTGGAGTAAGGCCGTGCTTTAAAAACTGAAGCAGGTGGCAAGCGTGATTTTTGTATTGCAAGTTTTCATTATCAAGTCGACTAGCTCCTTGGTGATATGATACTATTGTCCTATCTAACTTACTTCCTCATATAGTCGCCAGACTCCCGCCCCTTGCAGAACTCCAATCCAAGTTAAAACGTCCTTCTAACACAACCTACGCAGGTATCACATGAATTGTGAGAAACCAAAAAAAAATTAGTATTCAAGTCCCCCAATTCTCTCACTTGACACCAGCCCAGCTTCGCTACTCCGTCTCCTCCCCACAACCCTGTTCCTCTGCTCCCCTTCCTCCGCCGTCATATCCTCGGGCACCTCTATCTCGTCCTTGATGAGGCTGGTAAGGTACGCCGCGACGAGGGTGAATATGCCGCCGCACGCTAGCACCACAGCCATTGAGTGATCACCCGGGACACCTCTTGGTTTCTGCAAGAAGCGGAAGATGATGCTGCTCCCTATTGTGGCGAGAATCTGCGGCGCCGCGACAGACATGTTATGGATGCCGAGGATCACACCAGCCTGGTCAGCTGTGCCGTCATCGGGCACGCCGCGGGAACGCCGCAGCTCCTCGAGCTTGCTCACCTCGGCGCTGATGATCGCGAAGGGCGCCCAGAGCGTCAGGGCCCACGACACGCCCACGATGCCGATGAGTGCGGTCGCCCCGCTGATACTACGCACGACGAGCGTGGAGAACATACAAGAGGCGAAGATGAGGTGGCTAATCAGCCACGCACGACGTAGGGTGAGACCCGGGATCACGAGGTAACTGAGGATGTGAGTAAGGAGCTTCGGTTGGTCTTTCTTGGAGCTGGCTGAGGGCGCGTCGTAGGAGGGTGCAATGAGGAACGGTAGGAGGACATTGGTAGAGAGTGAGGTGATAGCATACACCAGTAGGGCGAAAGTCCCTACTCGGGTGGCATTTTCGTACAGCGCCTCGGTCTCCTCCGGGGTCATGTTGGGGTTGGCCTCGAGGTATGGTTGCACGTAGATGTCGCCAATGTACGAGCTCGAGTAGAAGAGCTGGGGAAAGAAGCCTATCCAGGCAAAGAACTCCACCTCACAGACTTTTCGGGTTTGAGGGGGTAGTCTTCGAATAGACTTGAAGACCTGTTGAAAGAAAGTGAGAATTCCTCCCTTTCCTTTGATTGGCGGCCCATCGATGCTAGCATCGCGCTCCCGAATGGAACCGATGCTAAGCATTACAGTACTGCCCAGAGCAACGCTGGCTATCACGCAGAGGATTTTGAACTGCGTGTTACCGAGCCACCCGACATGCTTTGGGAGGTCCAAATATCCAGCAACGTACCCAATGATATTTCCTACACCCAGTACCCGGCTGGCCATTGCATTCGCAGCCTCTAAAATAATATTAGTCCCATCCATAAAACTCTTTGGATATGCTAACCTTGCTGGTGACTTGGACAGCAGTCTAAGATGAATGCTCTAATGCCTGCTTGCACTTTGTTATGTTAGCCCTAATCTGGCTCTTTGTCAGGAGCAGCCTACCAGTATTGATGGAGAAATCTAGAATGTACACGAACAGGACTGCAACGACGATGATTGAAATCTTGACTCCCTCTGAATCCCGCTCTGCATTGAATAAGCCCAGAAACCCCCCCACAATCTCCCTCACCCATGCTAGCGCAAGAAGTGATATAATCGTTGCAGTTGCTCCCGTAGCCATGAATGGAGTCCTCTTACCCCATTTCGACCTGCAGTTGTCACTGAGAATACCAACGTAAGGCTGAACCAGAGCCCCTGAAAGTGGCCCGGCAATCCAGACTAAAGCCATGACAGATTTGCTCAGACCTAGAGACAGCAGGTATGGGGTACCATTAGATAACTCCACGGCCCACGCCAGTTGTAGCCCTCCAATACTGATGGTCAGGAGTATCAAGTACCAGATGGATTTGGACTCAAACTCTCGATTACCATCGTCTAAGGTCGATTCATCTTCGATAAGACCTGCTCCCTCTTCGTCACCGGCTTCGGATGCAGTGAGCAGAGGGGACTGCTCGTGTACCGGTTCCGCGGTCTTGAGGGTTGGCCGGTCCACAGTCTCTTCAGAGTCGTGTTCCCTCAGCTCTCGCTCTCGAGCACTCGAATCTTCCCCTTCTGCCATGACGAGGTATTCTGATGCTAGAGTCAAGTCTCACAAGTGCTTCCCAGATGGCTCAATGGAAGTAGGCAGAAGATCCGTCGTGGATGGTGGGGTATCATGAGAAGGTGGCTCCCATGACATAGGAAGCAGGGCAGGTGACAAACGACGTGCCCGCTTGTCTCAGGCCCTGTATGTCCCGGCGCCTGCACAGAAAGATATAGGAGGCAAAGAAGGGTATTCTATGAGCCAGCGTCCTGTATAGAACCTGGTCCTCTGTCTGCCTCCGTCGATCAATCGTTGAAGGGAGGTTGTCAAACGGATAAGGTCCTGTGCAAACCCACTTACGAGCTTATGCTTAGATAAGCAAGCCACATGCTAACCTTATCTAACTACTGTAGCCTTGTGGCCTTCTGCTGTGTCGCGAAACGTCTAGCGTAATTCATCTCTCTGACGCCGCAGCCGCGTCGTCTAACCTTCACTTCATCAAAGTCGCAAAAACCGATACATGCATCCTCCCTTCACTCACCGCTGCTGGTCCTTACGTGATCAAGCCAAAGACTTCCTGCGCTAGAATCATCCCCAAGACTGCGGCTGTCCATCCATCGCCACAATGCGATCGAAGGTTTCGGCGGCGCTCGCCGGCATTGGCTACCATCTCCTGAGTAAGTTGCGACGGCTGATGGGGCGCAGAGCGCACAAGATCTATCTTCGGGCTAACAGTTTTTTCCTTCACAGGGCGGGCAGCTGAAGAAGAGGGAGAGGAAGGAGGTAGGAATTGGCTGCAGAACGATTTGACATACATGGCTGATCTCTTCAGATGGTGACACTTCGCAACGAGAGATTTTCATATCGTGGGCCCTCTTTATTATGATTGCGCTGCTTATCATCGCACTTTTCACCAGTTACATACTTCAGCAGAGGAGAGTTGAAGCTGTACATGAGACAGTGATTTCAATATTTGGCGGTTGGTATTACGAAAGAGTCTCTAGGCAGGGGCTAACATTATTCAGGGATGACCGTCGGTCTAATCCTTCGAGTCTCCAATGGCACATCAATTCAAAATCTCGTCACCTTCGATTACCAAATCTTCTTCAATCTCCTCTTACCTCCAATCATTCTCAACTCTGGCTACGAGCTACATCAGGCGAATTTCTTTCGAAATATCGGGACAATTTTGACCTTCGCCTTTGCTGGAACCTTCATATCCGCCATCGTCCTCGGGGTTATTCTCTGGTTGTATACGCGCATTAATATCGATGGCTTCGAAGATCCCAAACCGACGTTTGTGGACGCAATTTCAGTTGGTGCCACTCTTTCAGCTACAGATCCCGTCACGATCCTAGCCATTTTCAATACCTACAAGGTGGATCCGAAGTTATATACTATTATCTTTGGCGAGTCCATTCTGAATGATGCCATCGCCATTGTATTATTCGAGACCGCCCAGCGATATAAAAAAGGCGCAGAAGGAGGAACCCTGGGCTTTATATCCTTGATCGAAGGTATCGGCATCTTCTTGGCCGTCTTCTTTGGAAGTTTGGCCATAGGAGTTATTATAGGCATTGCAACTGCACTAGGTTTGAAGTACACGTATGTAAGAAGATTTCCGAAGATTGAAAGCTGCATTGTTGTCTTGATAGCATATTCCAGCTACTTCTTCGCGAATGGTCTACATATGTCTGGTAAGTGAAATTCACCCTATCCCAAAATTACAACTAATATCTGGAAGGTATTGTCTCCCTCCTATTTTGCGGAATCACTCTTAAGCATTACGCCTACTACAACATGTCTCGCCGAACGCAACTCACCACGAAATACTTTTTCCAGGTCCTGGCCCAATTGTCCGAAAATTTTATATTTATCTATTTAGGACTGTCTCTGTTTACTGAGACCAAGTTATTTTTCAAGCCTCTCTTTATTATTGTAACGGTAGTTGGTATTTGCGTTGCCCGATGGGCAGCAGTGTTCCCTCTCTCGACTGCAATCAATTGGTTCATTCGATATAGAGCAAGGAGAAAAGGCAGAGAAGCCGCAGATGAATTACCCTACAGTTATCAAGCCATGCTATTCTGGGCTGGATTGCGTGGGGCGGTCGGAGTCGCCTTAGCAGCTGGCATCGAAGGCACGAACTCATGGGCCTTAAAGGCAACTGTGTTGGTGGTCGTCGTTCTGACTGTCATTATCTTTGGTGGAACGACTGCCAGAATGCTGGAGATATTGGGAATTCAGACAGGAGTGGTCGAGGAAATTGATAGCGATGACGAGTTCGATATCGAAGCTGTTTCGGGCAACTCATTCTACAAGCATTCTGGGACCGGGATTGGTAATGTCACAAAACGAGGCAATGGCCAAATACCACTGAATGGTCTCACCCCTCGTGCAGAAAGAGGGCTTTATGCCAGCGGGAACTCCAGCCCCAGGCCATCGAGTTTGAATAGGAAGAATTCTGCGAGAAGTGGTACCAATGAGAGTGAGCAAGAATTACTCAGGCCAGAAGATTTTTCGGATGTTGATAGCGATACCTCTGATCTTCCGCCCCCGGCCAAACGATCGTCACAGACAAAGGCTAGACAAGATGGTGCTAGTGAAGCTGCCGACGTTCCATATCCTACCTCTGGCCGCAACGAAACCCCGCACATCACAGCATCTGGTGCTATCAGTCAGCTTCTGCATGGCACAACAGAGGATCATGCTGCGTGGTTTAAGCAACTTGATGAGGGATTTATTAAGCCAAAGTTACTACTAGATGGTGGGAAAGGGGGACATGGCGGGCCGAGTGGCAGTGGCAGCTAAGACGACCGGGAATCTTGTGTTAGCATTCGGTTGGGCATAATGACTGGAGTTTGCGTGTATTATAGGGTCTTCAATAGGCTAGCAGCTCAAGAAATATCATGAATACAATTTCGTCACTTGTTTTTCGCTGTCTTTTACCAAACATCGTGCTCTGGGCCTTTTTTCACGCCTCTGGCTATCGTACCACCAAGACTCTTCTTTATGCTGTTGCCCTTATTCTTCAAAGACTGTGCCTCTTCAGCCTCTAAATCTTTTCAATCCAGCACAGATGCAGCCTCAAAGATAGGGGAAAGATCATGAGAAGCACAAATCTCATTTTGCTGCTCCGTTCTATCTTTCTTCCTGCAACATTTTCTAGCTAATCTTTGATTGATGAAAGACTAAACAATGAATAACATATATCGCCTCTATATCTAAGATGAGGACGATTCGCTGACTGACGATCCAAAGATATATCCAAAGGTCAGGTATATATGATATATCGTACGTGACAACAATGAAGATAATATGGATATCTGCGCAGAAAAACGAATCCATCTCCGCAGAGACGCCAGCCACACTTCAACACAGCAATGCTCTGTTTATCAACCAATCTACCATCCCTCTATGTCTCTCTATTTCTTTCTACATCAACCATTACAGTTTTGGTTTCATCTTAATAAACAGCGTCCGTCCAGTTGCATACACACCTCCCAAGCCATCTTCAACGGCAGCCTTGACCCAAACCTTCCGGCCTTCGGGCTCCGTCTCAACCCAAGCCCGGCACAGCACGACACTAGGTGTGGGGAGCATTTTCTTGTACTGCACGGTCATCTCCGCGGTAACGGTATCATTCCCAAATATTGGGAAAATGGCTTGTCCGCAAGCCTCGTCGATCAGCGTCCCAATGAACCCGCCGTGGCAGAAGCCAGAGTGCCCGTTCACGCCAGTGCCGAGGGAGAAGAGCATACGTGTCTCCAGCCCCTTGAACCGCGTTGGGGGCGATAACGAGAGTGAGGATGGTGAGGGAGCAGGGGGATATCGATTGAATGATAATACTGCGCGTACGCCATCTGGTCGATCAAGGGTCAACGCCATTAAAGCGTTTTCGGTGCTCGGCGGCGCCAACACCTCCCGCCCATTTGTAGGAATAGGCTTCCATATAGGGTCATTGATGAGGGCCTGGGCCCACGGAGGTGAGAACTCAGAAATAGATTCCGTGGGCATGGTTATGAGGCGTTGTGAGGCCGAGGATTAAAGAATTCTGGTCAAGTTACAGCTTTGGTGGGGTGGAAGTTATCCCGCTTTGCCTCGGCCCATGGTGTTGTTTGCATGCAAAAGATCCGGCCTCTCTCTTTCAATTCGCCATTCGTAAACTACGAATTATGTGTTTTCATTTATACCTTTGTTTTCGACTTAATAGTCTGAGTTTCATATAGGACCTGCTGAGCTAGATATTATGCCATTTTCTCATCCTTTTCGATGCTGACTGAGATTTGGGAATGTTATAGCAGGCCGGAAAATATATCTACCGGCTAATTGCAATTGGTTCTTACGGACGGGATCTAGTCATCCGATTGGAATAATGGAAACCTCTCAGGTGCGCAGCGGCCTAGTAGTAACCAAGAGTCTACAATACAATGTATATACAACATACGCGTCATAATCGCATAGGTAATTGGGGGGGGAGACAGCATAAGCCATTCGCTTCCACTCGACTATGATGACACAGACTGGGGACATGTGGCTAATGGTACTACACATTATGGGCATATTCGTCATGCATTCGAGTAACTTAAGCTCACGTATATATAATTTAAGTTCAGTGGATATCTCCCAGATCGAAACAGCCATGGAAACCTTATCTACTATGCCTACCTCTATACATGACTTAAAGGCTCTATGATCTCCGAAATTTTAAAGATAATTCTAAGGCTCAAGGACGACTCGATGCAATTCAAGATACATCGTATATCGGTACGCCATATTTTGACTTGATTGAGGCACAATAACATAAATCCTGTGTAGTGGATACTAACAATGACAAACTGTTTGTATCACTTCGGTGATACTGCATATGCAATATGGGGTCAAAACAGTTGGGTTGAATTAGTTGTGTGTTTTAAAGGTGAGGCTGCCTCTCTAACTAATATACTCATTACCCGGTCCGATATTCATCCATCTGAATCGTCGTATATAAGTTGATCCGGTTGTCTTGGTTATACACAATCCTTAGAAAATGTTATCGAAGATACCTCGAAAGAACGCTTGAAGAGACGGATGAGCAAAAGGGATCAAAGCGAAGATTATCGCCTTTGCGCAGCTCACGCTATAACATCTATCTTCAGCAAAGCCTTCGACATTAATATTAAAGATTTATAGATGAATACCGAATTCCTTACCCTCTTAGACCGCTCACGATTGAAACTCAAAGACAGCGAGAGCTGGAAAGGCTTACAAAGGACAAAGTACAAGAAGTGTTGAAAAGTTGGCCTTCCTCCATTCTTCGGGCAAAAGCTTGAAGCAAAGCCTTCCCGTATATACTCTAAAAGAAGGGCTTTCGCCTAGCACATTTTGCCATGATTCTGGAGCTTCCGATGGGGATGTCAATTGTCTACTAGTCGCAGATATATGATGGACTCTCTAATAAATTTTGTTGCTCTCAAAGTGCTCTCAATGTAATAGCACATATGCTTCTTGGCAACCCCATATTACATGCCGAGTAGTCTCCATTTGTATCTTTGATTGATTGATACTTCTACCAATATGCGCTTAATAATTCACATAAGATGTTTTACTATAAGCCTTACAGATGAGATAAAGTGAGAAAACTCTATCCCCCTAAGTAATTGTAGGCACCTTATACTTTGTTTTCGAATGTAACTAGACGTTGCACTCACCTGCAGGGTTAAGTATAGTAGTAGTTGTATTTCATACAAGGCATTACTCCTCTATTAGTTTTATATTAGATTAGAATAGGAGTGTCGACTGTCTTGTATACTTAGCTCCCCTAGACTCATCCTCTATTCTAGCCCCTCGTACCATCTTTAATAGTATTCTAGGCTATCTTTTCTCCTTGGTTTCTAATCTAGAGTTAATATAGTCTCTAGTATTCAGTTCCATAGTATTAAGGTAAAGGACTAGGCTGTTCTCGAGTTTCTAGACTCTAGTAGTCTGTGTAATCTTAAGGTCTAGGTTGAGAGTTAAGTTCTAGTTTATAAACTTCTTAATTATCTATTATTAATCTGTAATGTTTGCCTCTTAAGCCTACATCAGCGCACTATACCACCGCCTTATAGGGTCTGCTTGTAGACAAACACGCGTATCCGTCCTCTTAGGCTATGTAGACAGTGTCTTACGGGTCCGTAGCTACCCCCGGCTAATGCGCGGCCTACAGCTGGCCCTTAAGGTACTACCCTCCTCAGCTATCGCTGCCATTATATACCACGCCTCACAGCAGTACACGGCTTCATATTACCTTGCTACATCTCCCCCCCACGGCAAGACCGACCGTGTCTAGCAGGAGTTACAAACTGTACAACCCTAGCCAGGTATCATACGGCTGCATTTCCCTCCCACTAACTAAAGTGTAGAATACTCTTCCCTCCTGCCATCCTACCTACTATGCCCGTCATCAAAATTCCCGCTTTGCCTGTGTCTAATCTGCCTTTGAATCTTTGAAATGGACATAGTATTCCATACACTGCAAATAAAACCCAATATGAATCATTCCTATTAATATTAACATACAACCGATGTGATGTGAGATACTCTTCGTCGCCAGAGCGAAGATACTCCTGCTGCACTATTGGAAATAACGTTGGAAAGATTAGCAGTCTGTTGCAGTATAATGAGCAATCCAGGTAAGGATAACTCAAATGGGAAGAACCATCCTGTATTGCTGCTTTTGGTAAATAATCAAGTGAACTGAGTCTTATAGTCCTCCGTTACAACACAAGCATAGTCCTTGACAGAGAGCGTAGAATAACGACTATTGGATAAGCAGCCACACCACGATCCGCACCGACGAGTCCATAGCAGGCATTAAGGGAAAGACGCAAGCCAATTCAATAGTTTAGTACTTCGTAATCTTCATCAAATAAAAGCTCAGTAGATCCCATGCAGTCAGCAAGGCAGTTCGGAATTACCGAGCCGTGTTTTCTCCAGAGGGATTAGACCAGATCGAGAAGGCTTACGTAGACACTTGATCACCAAAGCCACACCCTCTGCAGCAAACCTGACTGCTGCGTTGTGTTTCTCTTGCAGTGGTAAAAGGGGTTTCACTCAAGAAACAGGTAGTGAGGGGCCACTGAGTTCTCAAAGTTCCTCGCATTAACGAGATAAATCAAGGGCTACTGGAACTCAGTCGCAGGATGAGAATGGCTAAGTAAGCAGCCTTCGAGGAATTGTGTAAGTGACAGGATCTTAGACGAGCACCAGTGACCTAAATACAAGCATGAATGAGGCCGAGCCCAGCCACGTGATGTATCGTCGACCAGAGATACCGATGAAGCCCCTAAAGTAGCTAGAGCTGTTGGCAACGACATTGACCCCACCACGACATCCGTATTCGTTGCCGCTCTACTACAGCACCGAGGCCGACAGATAAGGAGACCATCTGCAGAGTGAAGGCGAAGATGTATCGTCTCTGCGGAATCCCCCAAGCGTGAGAGCTGTTATTATTATAGCTCTCACAGGCAATGGCAACAGTCTAACCGAACATCGTGAGGCCATAGTCGGCAGACCACAGGGGTGTTATGCAGACGGCTGTAAACCCCGAGACTACGAACAGCTCTCCCTGAAGGAGTCCGCAACCCATCATGCTGCCCCAACCGGGAGCCAGCCCTCAAAGTCCTCGCCAGTTCAAAGCGCCAGTTCCTTCTACTCATGCTCGGCGAAGACCATTACTGCGGCGCCGGGATCGGCTTTCCAAAGACCGGGAGAGCTCCACAGGTCCGGGATCCCGACGAGTCGATATGAGGCTCATTCACAGCCCGCAGCATAAGGCTGTAGCGCCGTATGCACCTCGATCAGATGCGGAGGAGATCAATATGCGCTTCCTCATACACTACTGTGCGTGCATCCGCCTTTTGCCAGAGCCGTAACGGAGAGACTGACCGTACAGATGTCACTTTGGTTGCAGGGCAAACGGTGACTTGCGTTGGCCCACGATTCGAGTGGTATCCCCTTGCGGTGCGTGACGAGGCCTTCTTCCATGCAGTGATGTCCTCAACCTCGTCGCATGCTGCGTACAGACAGGGGTTAGATCTTCCACGGAACTTCTTCTTCCACAGAGGCGAGGCAATTCGACTCCTGAACGAGAAGATCTCAAGTGGGATGTACGATGAGGGAACTATAAATACCGTTGCGGTATTTGTCCAGCAAGAGGTGCGGCCGCTTCTGTGCTGGCAGTCATTCTGTAGGCTAATAATTGTGTTAGTCCTGGGAAGGTCGAGCTCAAGGAGCTCTCACCCATATGAAAGGCTTTCTGCAAATAGTCAGTGATGCAGGCGGCTTACACTCGCCCGCCTTATCAGCCAAGACACGCCGTCACATCTTCCTGTGAGTATGCGAGTATATACCAACACATGCCCCGACCTAACATCTCAGGACTGATCTTGCGGCGACCATTGTACTGATGACTAAACCGGTGCTGCGACCAACCGTCGGGAATGACCTTAACGAGTACTTCGGGCGCCCGTCTCCTGGTACAGCATCGTACATAAAGACGTTTCAATTGCGACTTTACAATTTCACGGGTTCGCCCCTGTCCAAGGTCGCAGCGAACGTTCTGTGGGGTCTCCGGAACATCTCCGAGCTTCTAGAGGCTATCCACGAAGGCACAGAGTCTCCCGACAGAGCCATTCCTGAGGATATACACTTCACAGATCGCGTAGAAGTGCTAGAGCGGCTAGCCATGAAGCTTTGGCTCGTCGAAGAGCCAGAAGGTGAACAGCATGCTATCTTCCGGACTTTTGGTTGGGCCTGCGTGATCTACATCTATACAATCCTTCGTGAACTGCCCCCTGAACTCGGCATGAATCCCATGCTAGCAGGGCGTATCAAGGCTTCGCTAGAAGCCAGCCCGGATCTCAACGTGCTCCTGGCAACTTTTCAGGACCTGCTGCTCTGGCAGATGTTCATCTGCGGACGGGTGGCAGATGCCAGGGATAGGCCATTCTTTGCTAGTAACGCGAGTAAGATCTTGATGATTCGCAAGGTGGAGAGTGAGGATGAGATCATCGTCGCTTCTGAAGGGTTCATCTGGCCTGAGAGATTAATCAAGCTGCCCATCCGAGCGGCTGTAGTGTCGCACATCGTGGAGCAGGTAGAAGAAATAAAGGTAGAAGAAGTCAGTGATGAGGAAGATGGTTGATGTTTTAAGATGCCAACGGGACAACTTAACTTACATGGGTTGCGACGAGGATAATATCCCTTGCGTTGGACACTCATTAACACTTCATAAGTCATCCCTTGGATGACGATAAAGGGATACAGGCGTGAAAAACGCTTCTGAGAATCCATTAGGAGCATCAGCTGTTTCCAATCCCAGTATCAGAAAGGCAGAGGGCTAATCAGCTTATGGGATCTCATCTTCAATGATGATCAGAAGATGAAGGGCATGCGGAGAATGTGCACCGCAAGTAAGTATGTCGCGAGAGCATGTGGAGAAGAAGGGCTATGACGACTTACCATAACATAAGGGAGGAAGATAGAGGACGGCCTGATATATATCCACTTAAGTATGTCGTTAAGTTAGAAGATTCGAAGATATCTAGATACCCTAGGATAAGGTTCGCGGAAATATGAATGTAACTTTCACGACAAGTCTCCTGATATTAATTTAAAGTCCCTTGCCCAAAGGTGAGCTGAAGGATTGCCACGTCCAACAACTTTAAGAGTTGAGACAAAGATTGAAGCGCACAACCAATATCTTTACCGCAAACGTTATCGCTTGGATGTGCTACGCAGCACAGTCTTAACTATGCCATTTTTCTACCTAAGTTTAGAAGGAAACCTGTCTATAAGATGAAGGATACTGGTTTGTTGCGTATCGTACTTCTAATTCATTCTATGTCCTACTTTTTACATGTTTAGTGCTTCATGTCCTGCGAGAAGGAAGATCGTTCCTTGTCAAAAGTGTGGAGTGCTAATACTTACCTTGCTCCCAATATCACTTGAAGTGAAAAGACTCTTAGAATGGGAACTGCTTCTTTTGCAAATCACACTCTCTACCATGTCACCTTTAGCATGGGAAGCAAGTTTCGTGTGGCCATTCTTCGAGCTAAGCAGCAAAGTTCACCGTTTAGATACATTGTGGATACTGGTATGTCCATCCCTTTAGTGAGATGGTTCGCCTTTAATTTATCTCGTACAACAGTTCAATAAATATCTAGCGCTTGCATTTAGTCATTTGTGACTCGTAGATCTACACTATACTCAATCTAAGGTCGGTTCATCGTTCACCAAGAGATATACGCCGTTATTAGCTAATTCTTACTGAACACCTTGGGTGAGATACAATCCCATTGGTCACTAGTTGCGAAGGCAAATTTACCCGTTCTCCTGCATGAAGGACTTTGAAAACTTCCATCCTAAACAATCATACGAATCCTCTTTCGCCATCAAACCCCCGCCCAAGAGCATATGTTTTAGCGCCATTCCTCTCATGCCTTGATAATCTTCTCAATACCATCGAGCAGGATATCTGCGTGGTGCTTCTGGAAGATAAGCATAGGCCGCAGGCGCACCGCGCTCTCACCGCACCCGCCGATGTTGATACCCACTGCCTTCGCCTTCTTCAGGAACTCGTCTCGGTGAGGGTTATCGAACGCAATGAACGTGCCCTGTCCTTTACCCCGCAGATTCTGGAACTCGCCAGGGTACTTCTTTGCCAGGGATTCGAGGTTCGTAAAGAGGTAGTCGCCGACGGCGGCCGCATTCGCAACGAGGTCGAGGCGCTCGACCTCGTTGATTATGGCGCGGAAGAGGATGGCGCGCGCTGGATCACCCATCCAGGTGTTAAATTGGCGATATGGCTTGTTGGGTCGCAGGGCTGGGTTGCCGTAGTAGTATCCCGCAGTCTGGGCTTTCTTGCTGAACGTCACCATGTCTGGCGGCGTTTCAAGGTTCCAGTACTCATGCGCCCAAAACTTGCCGGTAGCTCCAACGCCAGTCTGCACTTCATCGACGATAAGGAGCACGTTGTGCTTCTTGGTCAGGGCGCGGAGGCCACGGAAGAAAGCAGGAGAGGCATGATTGTCACCACCTTCAGATTGGATAGGCTCGACGACAACAGCGGCTGGGGGGTTGTGGTAAGTAGTTAGGATCCGCTCAACGTCTGCGAGCGCCTCCGCCTCGATTTTGGCGTTCTCTTCAACATGATCCTCGAGGGGATACTTGAGAGCTGGGAAGGTCGCCTGGGGCCAATCAAACGCCGGGATATCGATCTTATGGATAGGCTTTGATCGGGTGGTAGAGAGCGAGCCGAAAAGTCGACCATGGAAAGCGGATTTGAAACTCATGATTGACAGGTTGGGAGAACCGGGAGCATGGTTTGTCATGGAGGTTGCGAGATCTTCTGCGGAGTATTCGACGTCGGGTCCTCCGCGCTCCTGCTGGCGACGGTACATAAAGGCAGCCTTGTATGCGGTTTCGTTGGCGTCAGAGCCAGCCATGGCAGTAAAAACTTGGTTTAGTCCCTTGGGTGCGACTTTGAGGATTCCTGTCTCGAGGATTCCAGCCCAGTCATGAGAAGGGAAGTTTCCCAACGCGGGGCGGTTGATCAATGCAGTAACCATCTCCTCGCTCTGAGCCGCAGCCCGCAGTGCTGCGTTGTTATAGCCGACGGGGATGGAGGCGATTTGCGCATAACTATGCCCATCAGCATTGCTCTGACTTATTTAACCATTGGTCATATCGCAGGAAGAGTGTGACCTACACATCCAACAGGACGTTCCCATCTAGGTCGGCAATGTAATTTCCAACGCTCTTCTGATAATTGGCCAACATATTCAAGCTCCTTGTCTCAAACACCTTATCCAATTTTGCAATTGCCTTCTGGCTTTCCGGCCCCGGGATCGAGGTTTTGACTACAGGCCCGGATGGCTCGTTCGGGAAGAACGACTGCTCCATCGACGAGCCCGAGGCTTTGGCAGCGGCCACAGAGCTGTAGGAGCGCTGTGTTCGAAGGAATTCGAGAGCCCTAGGGGCATTGGTGGTTGGAGCACGCAACCATGCCGCTGCTCGGAGGGATGCCATACTCACGGTTTGGAAGAGGCGCGCAGCGATATTGCAGGAGTACCAGGAGGAAAACTACAGAAGTGGGGTCAAAGGCGGATTCAAGCTTGCTGAGATTGCGTACTCACATTTACTCCCGGAAAGAGCTGATTAATGCAATCACTGTCCGAGCCTTTGCAGTGAATTATGTTCAAAGTGAGAGGAGATTGTCTAGTTTTTGATGCAATGGAAGCTCTTGAGGGACGCGGGGGACGGATGTCTTTAAGAAGTTTGAGGTTCCCAGCCCGCCAACAGCTCTCACGCGCTAACCCATATGCAGGAGCTCCAGCCGATTGCGGCGAGGTTGACACGGCTACTTATGGCATTATTACTTGATGACTACCTACAGGAAATAGATACATGCAGGATGCATCACCACAACTAAATCATTCTTCGAGAGAAGGGTATAAGAGAGTGTGAGTCTTGTTATGACGGACCTCCATCATACGAAGATACTAGGTGTTCTTCCATATCTTCAATCGCCATATGCAGTTATGCCATTGAGTACCCAGGGGAAGAAATGCGTGCCCTGAACACGGCCGTGAACACCTTGATGCAAGTGCAAACCCGCCAACCGACGCCGATGCTTATGATACACTGTGTGTGAAGTTATATGTCCAGGCCCATGCTTTCCTACTCGGAGCGTGCAGATGGCATCTCGCCATTAGTGGCTGAGGACGCCTTTGCGCTCGAGCTCTACCTTCATACCCTCCTCCGTAGCCTCCTCTGCGCCGTTCAACGCCACAGGGGGCATGCCCGCCATGTCCCCAACCGGATAATGCATGGTTTTATTGTCCTGTCGTTTGCTATCTCGTTCCTCAGCCTTAAGCGTGCCATCCAGGTCCATCCTCAGCGCCTCTTCGTTCTCACGCATCAGCTCTTCTTCTTGTCGGCGCATCTCTTTTTGCTCTTCCGTTTCTTCCTCCACATCAGGTATGCGCATGTCCTCGTTGTCCTGCAGAGCTGACATATCGGGCATCTCTCCAGAAGGCGGAGGCGGTGGGGGCGGAGGAGGGGAGACATCGATTTCCTGGTCACCTTCGCCGTCTCTCAGGCGCTTGTGGGATTCGGTATCCTCACCGGATTCGTCGACCATTTCATCTTCTCGCTTGCGCTTCAAATCTTGGGAAGACTGACTTGGTGTGCCCGGAATAGATGGCGAAGGTTGGGCGAAGGAGTTGACTAGGGCCTTGTCCTCCTCCGTGTCAGACATTTCTATGTCAATGTCGTCCTTCGCTTCCTCTACCTTGAGACTCTCCGATTCATCAATAAGCCCATTTACCTTAGGATCCTTATCGTCAACAGCCCCATCTATGCCTTGTGCTTTAGCCTTCTCCCTCTTCTTCCTATCTATAGCTTTCTTCTTCTCTACGGCCTTTTCAAAGAAGTCCCTCACGTATTTTTTTACCTTCTTCTCCTGCTTCTCGCTGATCTTTGTCGGATCTTCAACACGATTGTTCTTGAAATCCGACGCCACAAGCTTTTTGCCAACTTCTTTGGCAAATTTCTTAAGATCTTCTTTAGGCAGCTGAGAGGAGAACTTTTGCATAACGTGCTTGACATGAGGAAACAGCTACTATATGTTAGTCTCAAAGATTGGTAGGGGTGTAGAGGAGAGGTACTGTGTTTTCGTAGAGTTTCATCTGTTTTTCCAGTGGAAGAGATCGCCATTTCTCTGACTTCGTTTTCTCCTTCGTAGGAGTCGAGTTCGAACTTGGCTGAGTACTCTTGGAAGGGGTCTGCGACGATGGGTCTTGCCTAGTAATGCTGTCGATGATATCTTGTAACGCCTTGGCATCCCGAACGCTCTTCGGCGGCTGCTTTGGAGGGGGGAGTGGCTCAGGCGCTGGGAATGTCGGCTTTGTCCACTGTGTCTGACCAGCCTTGCTGTAATAGTATGGCACCCCATTTGCATCCATAGCAGTAAACCAGCCCAGCGGTAATTGATTAAAGGGTCTCCTAACCGGAGGTCTGGACGGGGTGAAGTTCCGCTGCTGGACACTCCGGGGTCCGGTAGGAGCAACTATAGGAGTATTAGAAGTCTCTTTGGCAGGTTGGGCTGGCTCGGTATTTCGTCGTTCGAAAACAGGCACCGCATTTGGGTCGAATTTCTTCCGAGGAATTCGATAGGCTACCTCGAGCTTGCTCCATTCTTCGATTAGTCTCTTTGCTTCGAATGCCACGTCTTCGTGCTCGGAATTGACAAGTGCTTCCACTGTGGCTTCAATTTTGGAGTCAGATATTTTATTTCGGGTCAGGCGGGGAAACTTGTAGAGGATATCGAAGATCTGGAGGATAACGTTATGGTCTTCTTGCCATGCCGTTAATGTGGTCCGGAGAATTTGATAGCCGTGCATTTGTACCACCTTGTTCCGTACCCTGTCGTCGTCACAGCGCTGAATGCGATTGAGGAGTTTGACCGCAATCCACTTCTCCTTACATTGCATAAGGGTAGCCATGACCTTTCGCACGCCGTCCTCATCGAGACCTCTTGGTTGTAGGGTGTTGACATACTCCTCGTCATCCTCGCCCGTCTTCTTTTTCCGGGGTCTCTTAGCGATGGCCGTGTCCCACCCATCGCCATCATCGATACCGAGCGCCTCAATCGTCGCATGCGACAATTTCGTGGCGCGCTCTGTCTGGGTCTTGCCTCCGATGTAGCCTGTACAATTTGGCTCACCGCAGTAACAGGGCTGTGGGTCAGCGCCGTACCTGTCGACATTGTAGTTGAACACCAGCTCCTCGCCGGCCTTGATGTGTCGCTCGGCAAAAATGCCCATGCGCAATTTCTCGCCGACAACCCATTTGTCAACATAGCAGTTTGGAGTGCAAGAGTGGTTACAGAAGCGTCCAAGATTTCCCTTTTTCGTGGCATCGACGAACTCATTCTTCGCGAGGGACATGAAATAGAAATGTTTGATACCTTCGTCATCATACTGGATCGTGCGGCGTCGGAACGTGGGCTCGTTGATGACCTCGCCGACATACTCGAAAATAAAATCATTGGGGGCAAGGTCGGTGTTCACCCGAAGGCCGTAGCCCTTCTTCTCGGTCTTGATCACTGAAACGTCGGCGTATTGTTTGCGCTGGAAACGCTGGTTTTGGCACCCCCTACCACAGTTGCAGTCCGCATCTACACACTCCATCTTGGTGGCACGATTAATACAATCGGAGTCTTCTCCGCAGGCGTGGTTAGCCCCATCTCCTAGAGGGATCATTAGCAGGTCGAAAATGGAGGCACCCGGAAATACTCACTCCACTCTTCTGAGCAGTCGCAGTCCAACGCATCGTGTTCTGAATACCCCATGTACTTAGACCCATAGATACAGTCCTTAATTAGTTGGAATCCCGAGGTAGCTTCTTCCGTGACGTCCGGTAGGTGATCGAAAAGACGCAGCGCATGCGACATTACCTTTCGTGATGCTTTCCGCGACAGTCTCAAGGCTTCTCCCGAGTTCGTTGTGAGCGTAATACCATCACCAATAGTTGCCCCTTCACCATCGTCAGACGCCGGGGTTTCGCTCGCGCTCCGTTGCTTGATCGGCGACTCCTCCTCAGATTTGGGTAGTTCTGGAGTTGTGGAGGCCGACTTCTTGAATCCATTGGAGGCGTATATCTGTGAAGATGCGCCATTGGGAATAATCTCGTCGATCCTGGCCGGCGCATGCTCTTCCAGCTTCATCTCTCCGAGGGCCTCATCGACTTTCTCTCCCTTGAGATCCTGTATATCATCCCCTTTAGGGATGCGCATGTTCTATGTCGCGAAGGTGGCGCGGTGTTGCAGAGGGAGTAGTGATGTTGTGGTTCAAAAATCGAAAATTCGATGTCGAAGTTCGGAGCTGGTCTTAGTTCGGAGCGCCCCAGCGGCGCTGTGAATATTAGTGTGTAGCGTGTTATTTGGAACCCAAGATTGCCAAGGAGTATCTCAAGTGAGAGATGTCGTCGTGCCTATGGCCGCAGTCGCTGTGAAAATGAGTGGCTGCTACCTCGAGCAGAACAGACGGGTCGCCGCCGGCGCAGGGAGGATGCAAAGATTTGCTGCTCTTTAAGGAGGGCTTGCGCCAGAGAAAGAGAGTCCGGGGGAGGCGAGCTCTCAGATGCCAACATGAAGTTATCTGCAATCGCAAAAGGACTGGAGGGGGTGTGGGCAAGTCGAGGGGCCGAGAGGCGCTAGGTGGGTGATGGTATGAAGATGTGAGTCGAAGATGTCTTTTGGCCGCTACCAATATTACCAGTGCCGCATCGCTGCTCCAACTCTGCAAAGACGTAATATCGCTCGTAGTGCGCTCACATACCAGGGTTCACCATTGCACGCCGCCGTGTCCTGCCACTGCTGGGTTGGATATGATGCTTTTTGCATTGACTACCTAGGAAGACGAGATGCTCCAAATTCGAGAGGCTCGCCATAAGCGCCGGCAAATGCCGCCTTATTCCAACCGGCCATCAAAACCACGATTCTCTATGATAATGGTCGTGGCATACTTCAAAAGTGAAGAGAGGATATTTATGAGGTAGAAAGTGGCCGTGGGAAAAGTTATGTTTCTAACTGTTCTGGTGCTGAGAATACCACCTCTCCAAGAAAGCCGCCACGTCGCACAAAGATTTCCTGTGCCATCTAACAGCCTATCTTTTGAAAAGATATGAGAAAAAAGTCAGAAAAACATAGAAAGTTTATAGGAAAGACTATCCTTCTCAATTCTCAGCAGTTAAAAGAACAGCCCAGCAGTGACAGCTGCCATGGCGTACAAGGATATATGTCACCTTACGAACTGCCTCTCTTTAAAAGACAAGCTAGAGGGGCTAAAGAAGGCGAAATAATAACTTACTGTGGCCGATGGTCAATCGAAGTGCATGAGACTGGTCCTTCAAGGCTAACTTGTCATTCCTCGAAATTATAAGGCGTGAACCATCGACCCGCATCAGTCGAGAGCCACCGCCAAAGAGCAGCCAGAGAGCAGCCAGAGCTGGAGAGCCGAGGAGGATGGAGACAATATCCCAAGTAGAAGATAGTAATTGCTCTTGCTTCCAGATATATATCCGTAGCATCCTCAAAGATCTTGTCTTGAGGTCTGTCTCGATACCCCCTATCCTCTTCCTGGTGACGACAAGTTAACATCATGAATCTGGCATGCAACGTTCGGTATACGACCCGCTCCATGCCAAACCCTGATGTGACCTCAACCAGGTATTAAAATGAGGCAGACAGCACTTAAGTCTCCCAGGACACCACATCCTGCGTTGGCAGCGGTAAGGCCAACGGCCGCCTCTTCCTCTTCCTCCTCCTTGTATCCACGCCTCACCGCCATAGGGTAAATGCCTCTCCATGCTCGAGGGCAGGCTAATCTGCTCGCAACATCAGCAATAGCCAGCAGGGCGGATTGGGTCGAAACTCTCTTGCCCCGGCATGCCTATGGCGGAGTGACAGCGCATTCTGCATTGGCGGCACCACCGCCGCCCCACCGAAGGAAATCTGAGGATATATGGAGGCCGTCGTGCTCGAGGACAGAACAGCCGCGGCCGCGGTCCTCTCCTCGCGCGAGCGGCCTCTGGTGCATTGTGAGGGAGCGCATGTGTGTCAGGGCGCCGAAGCGCTGGTCTGGCTGCGAAGTCGCAGCGAGGCCGCAGATCCGGCTGGCTCTTGTCTCTGTGGTGCCGCGCCTCGGCTTCAACCCGCGCCCAACCAAGCTGCAGCGGGTCGTCGAAGTCGGCGATGGCGAAGGCGGACGTTGCCAGCGGCGATGTCTCAGTTGCGGCTCAAGTGGAGAGCTTCTCTAGTCTGGGGGAGGGGCGTTGCGGGTCGAGGGGCACGCAGCCTTGTCGAGCGTCGACTGTCGAGCAGTGATGGATGAGAAGGCACTTCTGCCGGGTGATTGGCCATGGGCGAGCGCGGCCTCTGCCAATGTCGTGCGCGGACAGCCTGGAGCCAATCGGTAGGGCCATCGGCTCCCCTTTTCCCTTCAGTGCTGGGCTGAGGCGAGGGTGGGCGTGATGCCTTCGTACGTCTCCTCGTCGGTTGCGAGCATCAGGTGTTGTTTGGTCGTGGGGTGGTGGCGATGGCGGTGGTCCCATCCGTCTCGCAATGCCCTCCCCTTCTCCCCCAATCTCCAGTACGGCGGGCCACAGAGGGCGCAATTACACGTCTGCACCGGTTGCATCTGGCCGCCGCAGAGCGCGAACCGCCCAGTCCAACCAGACGCCGGCTCTACTCGTCCTCGTGCATATCAGCATGCGCGAGCCGAACGTGCTTCTCATCTTAAATCTGATGATGGTGCACGCTGGTGGTCGCCGATTGCAGGTGTCGCCTTGGATGTGATTTGAGTTAATTTGATTCGATTCCCGTGTCTCGTCTGTCCTCCTGTATTATTTATTGACCTACAATACCTCATACGCTCCCTGAGCTCCTGCTCTCCTTTCTCTCTCGCCCTCTCTCACCCGCGCGCGTTGTCTGTCGGTCCAGCTCCCCGGCCAACCCACGATCTTCCCCCCGTGTGCCCGCGTCGGTCTCCCGGTCTCCCTCGATTCCCCTTGGGCCCTGGGAACGACGGAGGATCCTCCTCGGTCCCGCCAGCTCGGCCCTGGGTCTACCTCTCAGCCTTTCCATTGGAAAGCGGGCCTCACTCCGGCGCCCAGGTACCGCTAGGGCGTCGTTGGCTGCTCGCGGTACTGTCCTTCCTGACGCTGGACGGGGGGTCCCCTCTCAGCTGCTGTTTGCTGCTGCTGCTGTTGCTGCTCCTCCTTGTGCTCCAAGTCCTCGATCATTCCTGTCTGCCTGCCAACAGGGTCCTCGTCCCTCCCTCTCGTCAGAGTCCAGCTGCACGCCCAGCTCCCTCGAACTCGCCCCGGTCTGGTCTGGTCTGGCTGCAGGTCTGTTCCTCCCAGGCCCTCGACGACGTCGACGACAGACTTCGAACTTCTGTCCCACGCTCTCTACGGATCTGACCATCTCCTACTCTGTGTCCCAGACCTCTCTCGAGACCCGCCACCCCCTCTATAGATCATACTTAATGTCCCTCTCTCTCTTCCCCTCCTTCCTCCACTCTCCCTCCCATCCCTCTGGCCTCCTTTGCCACGCGCCTCGTCCTCGCTCTGGGCCAGCCTCGTTGTTACCTCTCCCTCGAGCCCACCAGCATGGACTTCCCCTTTACCGATGCTGAACAGGTATGTAGAACCGTGCTCCCCTCGATACTGGCATTGCCAAGAGATGTAGGCGTGGTAGCTGCCAGAGCGCCCTCTATATCACAAGGTCGCCCAGTCTATAGTACTTGTTTGTCGCGTCTAACACTGACACCCACGCCTCTCTAACAGCGCTTTGTCCTGGCAGAAGCAATCAAAACCAGCTCCATCCCTGTCGAGAAGCTAATAAGTTTCATCGACGATGGGAATGTGCAGCCGGCGTGGACGCAGATGCTTCTCCCTCTTGGTAAGCCTTATCTCTCAAGCTCCCAGCTCTCCAGCACAAGATGCAGGCACCAGTGAAGTACATATAATAGAGCCTGCAGACGACAAGATAAGCGTCCATCATACATTAACTCTGCTACAGGACGCAATCTGAAATCGTGTATGGACGCGTGGAACGCGCTGCGTCCAAATGCTCCTCAGAGCTACACGCCGAGCCAACCAAATCTCTCAGGTCATTCAGCTCATCCAGGTCCCCCAATATCGAGTGCCCACAAGCGAAAACCTCCCTCGGAAACGATCGAGTCTTTCGCAATTGCCCATCCTCCAAAGCGACGCCAATCCGCCGGGGAGACAACAACCAGCACGCAGCGAGTGATCCAGCCTAAACCCTCGAACGGCCAGTCCCCGCCCCTCTTCCCTTCTCCCCAACCCGGGCAGCCAAAGAAGCGGGGACGACCTTCTAAAGCAGAGGTGGAAGCTCGAAATGCAGACTTGGTTGCAAGGGGGCATGTTCTACCGCCTCCGAAGACGCCGACGCCAAGGTCGAAGCCTCCAGAGCTTGCACCCCGAGAGCCTGATTCAATGGTACAAAGAGAAGCTTCTTTTTTCCCTGCAAGAGCTACTATGCCTCCGATCATGGGTCCCAGAACCAGTGAAGGCCCAGCGCCGGAACCCGGAATTCCATTTGATCACAGAGCAGTTCAGCCTAGCGCGGTTGAGAATGAGGCTTCAGATCAGCCTGGCAAGAAAAAGCGACGTTCAGGTCCCAAACAGGCCGCAAAGGATGCCAGGGCTGGGGAACCCAGTCCCCTAACAGTCGTAGGAGCGCCATCCCATTTTGGCTCCTTCGAAACTAGATCGCCAGCCGCACCTCACGCACAAGTTTTGGCACCGCGCCCGGCTGATCGAACGGAATCGACCACTGTTGAAGCTACTCTCGTTCAAGAACCTCCCACTGCCCAAACCGAAGCGAAGGAGACTACAGAAGCCCCATCTCAATCTGGTAAATAAATTCTACGTTCCTGATTAGCATGGTGGCGATTCGAAGAATCGCACCCTCATCGACGAACAAAATGTTTCCCACGCTATTATGCCCATAAATACAGGTCAAAATTCTTTAACAGCACCCTCAGCGGTCATATTTCCTTACGGGCACCATCCCAACGACTCATGGATCACACGACGTCTTCTAGAGTTCACGCCTTAAATGATACCACATAATGGACGGCAATATTGTCACTGACTTTCCTACGACACCTTTTTTCAGGTCCATAATTCGAATCTCACGCCTCCACGGACACTTCCCTTCCTTCACGGTCTTCTATGATATTCCAAGGTGCTTATTACTACATATATTTCATTACTTTCTTAACTTACCATTCACGCTTGTATGAACAGCTTCATGGGTCTCACGAACGCATATGGCGGGCGGCAGCACTGATATTTATTTTTGCCTTATTTTACATGCATTCGGCGGCATGTTTTACTATGCTAAGAGGAGGGGTGGCATCGGTGCTGAAAATTTATCTGGAATATTTAGGGCGAATGTTATATTTATAGGTGGTTTGCTTTATATGTAATTTGCTCAGATGATGTGTACCTCTGCTGATAGATCCTTAATCGATGTATTACAGAATATAGCGGAATCCTTACCCATAATCGCCAATTTTTATATTGAAAACCATTAAGGCACGTTCTGGGCACATTTCGTAGGTGAGGACATGTAGCAGCGAACCTTCCGAGGCTTTAGAGTTGAAGAGGACATGCCACTAAGATATATACCACCCTTTTCGGTTTTGTTGAGCCAAGTGCATTGATCACTGCATCCAGTGCAGAGGACGATATCCCCTTTCAAATTTAAACCAAATTCGACGACATTCGCAATAAACCCCCTTTTACTGCCTTCTGGGATCGAATTATGCCCCAGGGTCGCCGCGTTTAGGCGGACCATATTGGCCCTAATTAAATTCTTCTGGTCGTGACATAGTCTTGGGACCAAAAACATGCTCTGAGATCCTCGTCCTCCCCTCATCTCTCTCATGAGTCGGAAAGGAGAATGTGATAACGCTAAGCCCAATTGATCACGAGCTGACATCGAGCCAGGGCGGTCTGTTGGTGCAACACAGCTAGTCCACGATGCTTGGCAGACATTCCGACCCATTATTCCATATACAATAATTATATACCTAAACGTAACCTATATCCCGGTTTCATATGCCAGTGATATTTATCATCGCCAGGCCGGTAATTCCATCCTATGTTGATCTGCACCCATCTCTGGCATTTCGCGGTTTGTACCCATCTCTATAGGGGGCTCCGGGTACATGGGACTGCCCATATCCCCTGGCGGCTTATAGTACTCGGCTTGTGGAAACGTCTGGAACTGTGCTGGCGCAGACCTATTCTTACTCATATGCCGATAGAAGAAATATCCTCCGACCGCGCATGCAATGACAACTGCGGCGACGCCGATTCCTATCCCCGCACTCGCGCCTGGACTGAGGCCAGACGAGTGACTGGAGGGGGTAGTGGTGGCTGTGGTGGTTGTGGTGGTTGTGGACGATGCACTAGTAGTAGTTGAAGGACCGGCAGATGTTGTACTGGCAGGCAGGGTTGTGGGTATCGTCGAGGAGCTGGTAGTTGTGAAGAACCCGGGCCCAATGGACCCTCCAATAGTGGTGACGTTGGCGAAAGCGCCGAGGAAGAAAGTCCCATTACCTGTGGAACAACAGTCGCTACCAGAGCCAGTGCAGCAGTAATCCCCTCCCGTACAGTTTAATACTCCATTCGCTGCATTATTCGATAGGCCACCTGATAGGATATCAGTAAACGCATTAAATGTCTCTTGGCGCGTGGAGGAACAGACCGCTTCTACAAAATGAGGGACAATCAGGCGAGTTCCACGTTTTATCCGTACAGCTCCCTTCAAATTGTTCTGGATCGCCGGGGTTCAATACAACCGTAGGTCCTGCGATGCAGAGAGAGGTGTTCGTGCATACTAACGGCCTATTAGCTTTTTGGAATCGAGGTGAGTGAACATGTGGCCCTACCCCAGCCTTGTCCACAACAAGCACTTGCGACTGAATCTTGACGACAAGGTACATCTGGTCGAACGTCTCCACTGGGATCATAGCATGTTGTAAGAACTGCTGAGGCAAGATGTATATGGTTCAAGATGAGCAGTAATGTACACAAAATAGGGGGCGAGGAAAACGCGCTTCGAGTAGTCGCCGCCTTGCCAACTATGCTGTATGTTGTCGAAGCCATCGTATGAGACACAAATAAAGGCACACGTAGAGCTGCTGCAGAGAAGTACGTAACACCGAAAACTTCAAGGAGACATGCGCGGACAAGAAATATCTCTCAAATACGGAGATATGGAAGAGAAATAGAACGCAATCGCGAGAGATTACCAGCTGAAGAAGTTGCGGCATACTACGTAAAAATGTTGGTTGACATGCTAACCTTAACAGGGGTTGATTTACAGCCCCCTGATTGAGGAGATCCTAAAATATCAACTATCATTAAGATGCATGCATGCCTAGCACTGCCTAGCTGTAGCTGTACTGCAAATACATACACATAGCTCGGTATGGATTCAACCGTGGCGCAATCGTCTATAGACATTGATCCTTTTCGAACGCCTATTGCCTCATACAAGGGATGGCACCGAAAAGCTTCCCTAAGTGGTGCATTATGCATATAGGGCGGCCGGCCCAAGAGTGGAAAGTGGATGGCCGGAACATGAGTGCCGAATATATTGACCTTGGGTGCAGAGCAGTTGTCTTCTAGATCTAAGCCACGCGACATTTATGCCTTGATTATTAGGCTTTAAGGTTACAAGTAGAGTCGGACAATTTTTCGCCAATATAGATCCCATCAAAGCACCCACACGATTACATGCAACATACTGAAATATACTATAACCTATTCAAGGTAAACGCCGGCCTCGTAATGTCATATATACAGGGCGAGAAGGCGATATCACGTGCCACCTCAGTGGCGCTGCGTAATATAGTGAAGCCTGATGAAATATCTTTCCTCATCTTTTAGACCAGAAAAATCAGTCAGAGCCCACTGGGTAGAGGTGATAATGGGGAAGAATAAACGACAGAAACTGTCATTCCACTCAAAACGCGGGCAAAGCAAAGGAATCCAGAAAAAGGCTCCGTCTGGCACTCCCAGAATCTCTCAAACACAGGGAAAGAAAAAGCAGCATACACAACTTCAACACACTAAGCCCACTATTCCTTTCTTGCTACATAACCAGATTCTTCTGATTGGTGAGGGGGATCTTAGTTTTGCCCGCTCCCTAGTGGAGTCCCATGGCTGCGAACACGTCACGGCTACAGTCTTCGAGCCTCGAGAGGAACTGGAGACAAAATATCCTCATGTGAAGGACAATATCGAGGCAATTGAAGCTGCGGGCAGCACTGTGAGATACGGCGTTGATGCCTCGAAGCCGGGACCTCTATGGAGAGATGTACGAGGGAAGATGGATAGAGTGCTTTTCAACTTTCCGCACGTGGGCGGGAGGAGTACGGATGTGAATCGTCAAGTCAGGTATAATCAAGGTCTGTTTGATGAAGATTTCTCATGCAATATGCTTTAACTCACAGATAGAATAGAACTCCTAGTGGCATTTTTCAAAAACGCTCAAGAAGCTCTGGCGCCACGTGGGTCAATCATTGTCACGCTCTTCGAGGGTGTACCATATACGCTGTGGAATATTCGTGATCTTGGGAGACATTCCGGATTACAAGTCGAGAGGAGCTTTAAGTTTCAAGCTAAGGCGTATCCTGGTTACAGACATGCGAGGACTCTGGGAGTTATTAGGGGGCGAGATGGCAAAGACGGCGGTGGCTGGAGAGGAGAGGAGAGGGATAGCAGGAGCTATGTCTTTGTAAGAAGGGGCGATGTTATTGAAAGCTTAAATGGGCCATCCGATAAGAGAAAGAGGAGGGATAGCAGTGACAGTGAAGAGGAGTTCTCTATGCAAGAGGGGAATGGGAGAGAGGACATGAGTGAAGAAGAGCATGACGAAGACGAAGGAGACGAAGAGCGAGAAAATTGGGATGGCATCCAGGATTCGGGTGGTGATGATCAAAAGGAACCCGAAAATAACGAATGAAGACTAATTTTTTTGGTCCCATGCTCTCAATACATCTGTCACTACCTATTCTCGGTAACTCCGTTATCCGATCTCAGACGCCAATTATTCCAATGCCGCCATTCATATCCGAATTTTTAATAGTAGAAAATTTAGACCTGAACAGAATCGGGCTGGGCAGGCATATCTCCGTGCATCGAAAGATCGCCATTGGGCACCGCGCCATTTCCGCTTCTAGTAGATATAGGTAACAACTCTTCCCCAAGATCACCTTCAGGATGCAATGCATACATTGGTGCATCCATCAGATCTCCATCGAAAATTACCATGTTCTGGATCGGCTGCTGGCGAGAACCAAGGACATTGATAACGTCTTGAGCGAGCTGGCCACCGAGCACAGCAGTAACAGGCGAGATCTCACTTCCAAGGTTTTGTAGGAATTTGCGCAGCACCTCCGAGCGTAAAGTTTCATCTGGGAGGCCAAGTGCTTTGTGTTTTCTTGTAGCGATGACCGTGAAGAGCTTCAAATCTTCTTTTGTGCTAGGCAATCTATCGCCTTGGAGCTGGACAAACTCCCACAGGGCGCGAAGACAGGACAGGATTGGCGTCACGGCTTTGAGTCGACGTCTGCTCTTCATGTACTCAGCCGGTAGGAGGGCAGCATCACTAGCCAGGAACCACGTCGAATAGAGCTCCCGCTTTGTAACCAACTCAATCAGCTTTCCACTCTCTTTCTTCGTCTTGACATCGACGACACTTCGAGTCCGGGTCTCGGGTTGTAAAATGGTCGGCCGATTACTCTTCTCCCTCTCCACAACGTAATCATGCTGAATCAAGTCTGAAAAAATGAATCCGTAAAAGCCATGCACACCTGCAGCATAAAATGGTTTATGGTTCAGCCTCGTCACTGTATTAATAAGATTCAAGATATCCGGGCTTAGGTCTGTGGCTATCACCACGTCGAAGCCACTAAAGTAATCCGGGACCTTGGTTCTAATATCTGCCTGGTCCACATTCACAGCCACCCTCGGATTCAGCTTCCTGATGTTTGGGGCAGCAGCTTCTGCACGATTCATGCCGATGTCTGACTCAGAAATGAAGAATTGCGCACCCAAGTCAGATTCTGTGACGAGGGCGTGGTCGACAATGGTCAGGGAGTGGATGCCGGCCAGGACGAGGTTCTTGGCGATCTCACTGGCCAGCGCTTTCATAGTGATGAGGAGGATGTTGGCATTGCGGATCTTCTCCTGGGCTTGGACGCCCCAGAGACGGATTTGACGATCGTACAGGGCAATTTCATCTGGATGTGTTATCTAGCCGTCGTAGTGATGAAGCGAGGAGCCTACCAGCACTGATACCTTCGGAGATTGAGCTTGAAGCAGCCAAAACGCCCGTCACCTCACCTTTGAGGAACTGAGCCGGCAGTGTTTCCATGTTTACAGCTAGGCTGTTAGGTGTTAGGTGATCTAGTAATGGTCTAGGCGTGTAGAGAGCGGCGGATCAGATGGTGATTCCCCCGCGACGTTCTGTCGTTGGGACTGATTAATTCATTCCCGATGCCAGAGAATCTGCCAAACGCTCTAGCGCAGGTAGGACAGGATGGCCAGGTCGCACAAGGAATAGAATTGTCGTTGTTCGACTGCAGACGGAGGTTGACACAGCAGGGAGAAAGGCAGGCGGCTTCGAGGAACTTTCAGATCAACATATATCGACGGGGAACTTTATCTGTCCAATGAGCACCGACAACCCCACAAACTTGCGGCCACTTTTACGTCGTAGGCGACCACCGCACGATTTCTCCCCGGCCCAACCCTCTCACATCATATAAAACTGTTTGCGAGCGAGCTACATCTGGCCAGCATCGACAGCCATCCCGGTTCATGATATTGCTCCGCACTCTGGCCCTGCACATCGCCGTTTACACACGCCTCGCGGCCACATGCCGAGGCCGCTGTCGCTGATGGTGAGATCCTCCAGAGTCCGACCGTCTGTTAGCTCTGTGAACAGCTGCACTAACTATGGCCCCAAGTCTGGTAACTTCGACAGTCCACCCTCGTCCGACTCTCCGCATGAGACTGCAGACCGCATCGTGCGAGGGATTCTCGACAACAGTCAGGCATCCGATGCTGATATCAGCCCCTCCGGAGAGCTATACCGAGCCATAGAGCGCTTCCACCGCAATCGCCTCCTCGGCCTCCAACTCGATCCGGAGCATCCTAATTTTGGTACAATGGACGCAGAGCAAGACGCTGACAGGGCACGGCGATTACAGAGATCAACGGCCATGGACGCCTCGCCACTTTTTGTGTTGCCACCATCTCAACCATCCGGCTCTGATCAGTCCTCCCGCGATAGAACAACAGGCAGGCTTGCTAGTATGGCCTCTCGTCGAGGGCGGTCACGGACGTCGAATAATGGGCGTCATTTGGGGAGACACAGGACCCTAAATGAGGAGAATAACGGAGACCACGACGATTCTGGATCGAGATCCGAAACTCGTGAGAATAATGGCCTCTCTGGCTTGCAACGAGCCGGGAGACAATTAGAGGCTGCGAGTTCGAATTTAAGGGCCCTGCTAGATGATCCGGTTCCGAATATACCATCGCCAACTCTTGATGTTGCGTATTCTAGCGATGCAGAGCATGGTCGGCGTGCCAAGCGGCGGAGACTTGATACAGATCGAGTGGACCTCTCGTTTCCTGGATTCAGCTATGGGAGATACGGGCAGGTTGAGCCTGGCAAGTTGAAGATGGAGATTGTCAGTTGCGACGGGGGAATATTCCAGGAGCATGGAGGAAACTACGGCGCTGAGAACGTCTTGAAGAATGATCGCACCGTGTATTGCACAAAGAGCAATCGATGCAATCTTGTTCTACGACACCAAGGAGCTACAGTATTCAGCCTCAAGGAGTTGATCATCAAGGCACCTCATTCGGGGTATACGGCTCCGTAAGTCTATCACCCCGTAGTTGGAGTGAAAGTGCTAATCTTATGCAGCGTCCAAGAAGGGATGGTGTTTGTATCCATGACCTCTGATGATCTCTTGGCTCGTACTGCTCAGTATCAAATCCAGTACTCCCCTCCACGACATCGACGCGGGTCCAATGCTGAACTCCCACCTATACTGTCCATTCGACACAATATTGATGGCAGTATGACCACAGCTCAAGCTCGGGTACGCCGGCTCTATGATATTGCTATCCAGGATGCGGAGTGCGATCGTACAGCGCAAATTCCTTCAGATTTCATGACGAATGCCCCCCCTTTCCAAGTGACTACCGAATGCAGCGACTCGGAAGGTGAAGAGCAGTCAGTGCAACCATCGCGGCAGCATACGTTACATCGCATTATGGGAATTCGCTTTGAGGACTCGGAGAGCAGTGATGACGAATGGCATGAGGAAGAGTCTCTATTTGCTGGGGTGCGACATTCACCTGGCCCGCGCCGTCGTGAAACAGCCTCGAACATCACGCTGTCTGAGGCCGCAGAAGCATCACAGGTCGCGACTCAAGAGGCAGTCAAGGCAGTGGGTGGGGAGTTGATGGCGCCGCACGCAAGATTCTTTATCGAGAGGGACAAGACCAAGTGTACAGTAAAATTCGATCCACCTGTGAGTGGGCGTTTTATTCTTCTGAAGATGTGGAGTCCGCATCATAGCGCGAGCAGCAATATCGATATCCAGAGCGTGGTTGCAAAGGGCTTTGCTGGTCCAAGATACTTCCCAGCTATTACTCTCAGGTAGTTGATGCATTCAGGATATGTTATGTATATACAAAGCGAAACCTGCTTGCGGAAAACGTTGGTTAGCGTTGGAGGGGCATGAAGCATCTCTAGATATTCAAGAATGCCACAATGTCAACGCAGCCATAGGGCAACTGTTCAGATCACAGTACAGGGATAACTAATTCTATGTCTCTTCGGTATCGACTCGCGTACATGTTTGACATTCTCGGTCCGAAAGCGTCCTCGCTTGCTTCCTGGCAACACTTCACGGGCAGTTCTGGTAGCGAACCCATTAGGCACGTCGCTTATATCGCGATATGCAACAGAAGATTTTGATTTTCCCCTAGCTGGAGATCTGGTTGATCTAAAGGGTTTTCATCTTCGCTTATCGTCAGCTTGGCAACCTAAAGTTATGAAAAAATCACCAATCCCTCCTCATCCACCAATGCTCTTTTGTATGACTGTACGCTGCGCTTGGCAACTCTAGTTCTTTGCATTGTCAACAACCCGGCGAAGTCCCTGAAATGACTCTACGGACACATGTTATCCATAAGAGGGCGCTTTTAATGACAACCTCGGCCACACTACTGTATTACTTCATATATTTACAAGTCCAAGTCGATCCTCTCCTCGCCTTCAGCTCCTCTATCCCTGCTTGCAGTACAATATACCCGGAAAGCGGTCTTTTTTTAAGTACCTTTTTAGTAATTACATAGTTAGAGGTTCCTGACCTAAGTTCCTCGTCCCGTCTTTTCATGGTTGAGTAGGAGCTAGCAACTAGCATCATGATTATGTTATCTTGCGATGTGCAACAAGAACCTTTCAAAACGTCCAGCAAATACCGCAAGACGGCAACGATACACGATGCAATACGCGGCTAAGCAGAACAAGATTCGTAATGTCATTGACTTGGACGCCTCAAAACGAAATATTGTTCACCCAGATAGGATTTATTACACCTTGTACATGTAGACTTTTCTTCCTTTTGTGCACCTTAGCCTGCAATGGGTAGGGATAACCATAAAGCGTTTTGATGGAACTCATGACCTCTTTGTCTCTCGTTCATAGCTCCCACCTCAAATGTCCTTTATTATTTTGAGCGTGCAGCCGAGTATGTTTTCGGGTCCTATTGAAGGCAATGGTAGTCCATTGTTCAAAGACAAGACGGTTGGAGTTCATATCAAGACAATTGTGTCGGTCTCCGCAAGACATGAAAACATAATACCATTTTATAACCTTTCTTTGAGTTTCTTTCCCTTTCATGGAGAACTTTAGTTTTAGAATGATACTATTCAGTTCGCGGTATACAGTGGCCAACTTCTCCATAAGTTTTCCTTCTTAGAGCCGTGATCGAAAGTCACATAGCTCATCACATCTAATCAACATCTACCTATTCCAACTCCCTGAAGTCATCGACATGGACCGAAACCCAATCTTTTCCACAAGCCGCAACGCTACAGCTGGAGGGAGCAATACATCAGTCCTGCGACCGGACGAAACCATAGCGTTTGTCTTTGACATAGATGGAGTTTTGATTAGAAGCACGTTTCTTACCTGAGGCCAGAGAAACTCTCTCGATGCTGCAAAGATATAAGGTTCTATTCATATTCCTCACCAATAGTGGAGGGCTGACCGAAACAGATCATGCAGTTCACATCGACCATCATCTAGGCCTTCACTTCTCTGGAGACCAGTTTGTACAATCTTATACGCCATTTCGCACCTTGGTTCCTCAGTTGCAGGATGCCACAGTCCTCGTCTTGGGTGGGCGGGTCGTGGGAATTGTGAGGTGGCAAAGGCGTATAGTTTCAAGCGTATTTTGTCCAGCTCTGACATCTATCGTGAGGAGCCTAACATCTACACCTTCGCCGAGCTAAGCGCATTGAATCACTTAGCTAGTGGGAGAGATCTCACATCGATCCCACGTACTGCGGATGGACGCCTCAAAATTGACGCAATCTTTGTCTTCCCCAGCCCTCGTGACTGGGGTCTTGACCTTCAGCTAGTTCTAGACCTCATCTTATCTCACAACGGGATTCTGGGAACGAGCTCCCCCAAGAATGGCGATCCATCTCTTCCAAATCGCGGGTATCAGCAAGATGGCCAACCTGGACTCTACTTCTGCAACCCGGATCTAACATTTGCGGCTAAGTACCCACAGCCTCACATGGCCTAGGGCTCATTTGCAAAAGCTCTCGAGGGAATCTGGGCTGCTCAAATAGGGGGATCAGAGCTTTTAAAAGGCTTTGTATGCAGGAAGCCGACACGAGTGACATACGAGTACGCAGAGCGAGTACTTCTAGGTTATCATGCTGCACAGCACGCTGCTAAATTCCCAGATATAGCGCAGACCCCGAGAATCAAGACTGTATACATGATCGGTGACAACCCGGCCAGCGATATCGCCGGTGCGAACGCCTTTTAACAGTATGGCAGGTGTAAATTAGAAGTCAATACCCGTCGAGAGTGGCGTGTATGAGGCTGGCGGTATACCTGCGCACATACCGACTACAATCACAAATGGGGTCAAAGAGGCCGTACAGTTGGCGCTTCAGGCAGGAGGTTTGACCCCTCCTAGCGAAATGTGAAGCAGCACAGGCGCGGATTTGTTTGACGTTTACAACTTCACAGGTATATGACACCATTATGTGATGAATATCGGTGGAAATCAATATTGATATGGAGGGTATATTGTATTTTATTACTTCTTGGGTTTGTCAAGTATAGAGAGTCCACATGAATGAATTGAGTAACCTATTCCGAAAACAGCTATTCTCTATTTTATATTAGAAACCCTCCATAATCACTAGATAAACCAGAAACAGACCAGCACGCGAAATATATATATATATATATTTTTTTTTGTCTAGCTAGTAGTTTGGCAATACTGGTTTCCGTTCGATATACACACATCTTTCTGTGAACCTTGCGATGATAGGTTGTGACTTGAACCCCTCTAGGGACGGATCCACATTAAGTACCCAGGACGTTATATTTTCCCTTTCAGGTCACTTCTATGTCCACTTAAACCTTCTCTATCCTCGTTATCTGCTAATCTGCCATGCTTCCAGTGAGATACAAATGGCGGGTACTCCTATAGGCATTGCAGGTCAAAAATATTTGTTCCGTAGATTTCAAACTACGGAAATTTGTCTGTAGGAGGCGGGGAGAAGTTTATTGGGGGAGGCCGGTGGGGTTGGGGAGACTTGACGGAGGGACTTTGCCTGAGGTCGATTTGTGACGATATACGAGCATTGAAGGAGATTGCATGATAATGAGCACTCCTAGAGTAATACGTGTCAGGAGTAAAGAACAAGTATATAAAGAGTGAAGACGCCAATATGCTGCGGAGGATGCCACCGTTAAACTCTCGCCCAAGTACCGAACATGCCGATCGGACGAGCTTCCATATTAGAGACTACCAATAGAATTTGACCACACTCTAATCGTATGGCCTTTAGAGAAAGACTGAGCTCTTATCGTATTATTGACGAGCTGCTCGATTCTGTTTCTATTTTCATCTAGCTCAGTTATGATTTGATGTACGCGACTTTGGGAGATTTTGATCATCAATCGTCATTGACGACGCACTTGTGCCATGTGCAGGCTGAGTATGCACAAGCTGACCGAGATTGCGATGCTCAAATATACGGCACGCTCTCAACAGCTGAGATATAGAACCGTCCTGCGACGTCATGTCTGAGCCTTGCGGACGCGCACACGGTTTCCAGCTGGAGGTTTCACAGGAAGTAGCAATCCAGCGCGCATCCGAAAGTTAGAACATTCAGCCCATCAGCCTAACGCCGAAGCCAAACCAAACACGAAGTCAAAGGCAGCTGGTGACGATCAGGCGATGCGAACTTGTGGAGGGCTGCGCCTCCAGAGATGGGAAGTTTCGGGAAGCGGGTGGTGGCACGGACTGGCAAAGAAGAAGGGCTCCGGTATGGTTTCCCACTTCGGACCCTGTGTACAGTTCGAGGCACATCATCCGAGACCTGCAGGTACTCCCGAAAGAAGAATGTCTAGGGCGCGCGCTCAGACAGAAAACATGAGACCGGCAGATGGAGATCTCGCCGTTTCATCAGAGTTGGAGATCAAGCTTTAGGGAGGTGCGAGAGTCTGCGACGCAGATGAAGCAGCGCACGGGAGAGGAGAGAGCGGGATGGGAACCAGGCGACGATTAGGCAAGCAGAGAGAAGGCGGGACGGAAATAGAAGCACGATTGCGGAGAATAAGATTCTGGCTCTTCCTTCTCCAGCCTAGGGAAGCGCTGCACAACATCGCGCCGACTGTAACGACGACAAAGAAAGATGGCTCGGCGGCACGCTGGCGGCGAAGTCACGCTCTGGGGGCAACATGTTGGATCTGCGCTGCTCAGAGCAGGTGAGCTGGCTCGGATTGAGCGAATGATTCTAGACAAAAGTACCGCCCCCTTGCTGGCCATAGATCCTCCAGAGCGCACAGCTGGTCTGCTGTCCACCGAAGCCAGAAGCCCTCTTGATAGATCCTAAGCCACATCTGGCTTGACGGTCGCGGCCGTGGCCAAGAATGGTTGACTCGTGCAGGGTGGCGTTGACCAATGGGATGGATGAGGCAATGCAGAAACATCCCATAGGGAGATGGTATGGTATGTTTCATCTCCGCAGCGTCTGGACCCTTGTCGTGGCCTTCGCAGACGACTGCCCGTCGGCCAGTCATTACCAATCGACGTGTGGATGACGATGGGTCTGGGGCGGCGACACGCTGGGGCAATTTATACAACTGCTCTGCACCGGGTACGGCGCGAAGCCGGTGAGAATAGAAGTTGTCGAGGCTCAGAATAGAAGTCTTCAATTCCCGGAATAGCAGCCTCGAAGGCTTCGGGCGGGTTGAGGGCGTGCCAGATTGACGAGATCTATCGCCGCATGACTATTTGGAGGATCCCTTCTCGATGGTTGGCCGAGGAAGATCCAGGGCCGAGGGAGACACAGACATTCAGGTACCATCGGCGGGTATGCCCTACGTACCCATACGACCCGGCCCAGGTACCGTGCGCCTGCAGAGTTGTACCTGACCCAGTGGCGATAGGGATGCTACTGAACACCACCATCAAAGAAACAGTCTACTGTTTGGAGTCTTCTCCTACGATAGCAATCTGGGTTTGTTTCCTGTCCACCGAAACGGACAGGCTGGGAGGACAAGGACCATATAGCCAACGAGATGCAGCGAGACGGGACAGAGCCTGCATCGCCACGGATAAAACCCTCCAATGCTGGGTACAAGAGTCCGAGGGAGAGAGAGTGTGCGCGCGAGAGACAGCGAGGTCACAGAGAGGAAGAGAGGAAGGCTAATCCATTATCGACCAGGGCAGCAACGTGGGGCATTGATCTCGTCTCGTCGGAGATGCCGCAAAGCGGAAGGTTGTTGAGGGCGAGTGCATGAACTGAGGATCTGAGGACGGTGAAAGAAGACGGTCTGCCGCTGACCTCGCTCGCGCGGGACCCAGATCCGGACCCAGTCACCTGCAGAGATCAGAAGTAGAGTTTATGGCCCCTCCAGTACACACCTCTCTCCTTTTCCTGGCCTGGTGTGACAGCTTGGTTCCTGGCCGAAGGCGGATCGAAGGGCGATTGAGTTCCCTCAACGGTGTTTCAGGTTGACAGCGCCCCCCTACCACCCGCGGTCGGTATCGGCAGGCTGGACTCGGACGACGGCAATGGCGAGCTGGACTCTCGGACCAAGGTATTTGCTTTTACTTTTCTGCCCTGACGGCGACTGTGCTACTGCAGCTCCACGACGTGGTGCAAGTGATCTCTCTCTTTCGGCCAGGTCTGGCTAGGTAAAACCCCTTTTCACCCGGAAACCTCCCACCTGCGAGCGAGAGACGAAAATAAATCGAAAAATTAAGATCAAACAGGACAAAAATAAGTAAATAAAATAGCAGCGGAGGTCCAATCACTTGTGGCGCCTACAACCAGACCAGCCCAAACCAAACATTCAGAAATGGTGTTCAGCAGCCGCCGTGGGGGGGGACGGAAATAACTCCCATTGCGAGTGGTGTTGGCCTCAGGATTGAAGCGCCGGAATCTGAGCGTTTTGATCCAGTCGCTCGCTCGTCGCCTCTGTGCCCGCGCGCGCTTTTTATTATTGCTGGCAGTGCACGACCTCCCTGCTACCCACTCTCTCTTCCTCTTACGCTCAGCTTCAATCATTTCTCTTCTCGTCGACTCTCTTTTCCCTCCTCTCTCTCCTCCCCCCCCCTCTCTCTCAGAGTCTGTTTCCCTCTCGCCGTCGGACCTCGCCATCGCCGTCGCCATCCCGACGACAAATCCTACGCAAAAGCTTAACTTCGCCTACAAACCCGACTGCCTGCGACCCCGTACGACCAGGCCCACGGCCAGCGCGACGACGACCGTGGTCTTCACCTCTTCCCGCCCATGCGCCCGGCGCATCATTGCCTGTCTCGAGCTAGCCCGCGATTTCTCGTGCCCCTACCGTCGGTCGAGCCCCTGTGGAGTCGGCCCATAAGCCCATAGCCCTCCTCTTCCCTCCCCGCCCACTGGCCCCCGACCGCTCAAACCGCTAAGAAGCCTTCATAACCCCCCCCCGTCCCCGATTTCAGAGCTCAAACACTTCTGAGGTTGCTCATCTTTCGTCTCTCTTTCTTGTTGCAGTGTCGCGGGTCCGTACATCGAAAGCTTCATCTCGTCCCCACGCAGAGGCCCTCGCTCGCCCCGACGACTCCACCACGCCGTCACCTCTCGATCGCGACTCTCTGCCTCTACTCTCCCCGCTGGTTAGGTGAACTGTAACTGAGGTTTGGTTACGTGGCTTTGTCAAGTTGTCGGTCGCTGCGTCCTCCCGAGCGCTGCTTTTTCTTCTTTCTTCCCCCCCAAAACCGTCGAGTCGGTCTTCTCTTCCCGAGTCGAGTTCTTGCTGGTCTCGAAACTCCTCGAACAACTACCGTTCCATATCGCCTCCATTTCTGAACGGAGCTGGCTCCCTCCAAACAAGTTCGAAGTGTCGACCGCGTCACGATCCCGAACGAGTCTTGCTTCATCCTCGTCACGATCCCGTCGCTGCCACCCATCGCCATCGCCTCCGTCAACGGCTCCCCCCTCTGCTGTACAGCCGTGCGCACTGGTCAACTGTTTCAATCCTCCATCGTCGCCTTCTGAGCCCGTCACTCCGGACCAAACGCCTCGCGCCTCAAGGTCGTCGTTTCGACCCAATTGAATGGCGCACATGATGTATTCCCAACATCATGCTGCGATGGCACCTCCCCAGAAGCCAGAGACCTTCATGCTGAGCAGCGAAGCGCAGCAGAGCCTGCCGCAAGATGCCCAGGTCGCTCTCCAGCAGGTCGACAACCGTAAGTAACCTCCGATCCAGTGTAGCAAAGCTCAAATGCTGACCGGCCCACAGTGAAATACTTCTTAATATCAGCGCCTGTCGATTGGACGCCTGATCAGTATATTCGCCGGTTCCTCCTCCCTACCGGTGAATATGTTTCCTGTGTGCTATGGTTTGTTTTCACATCTCCCCGTCGGTGCAGCTCGTGGGCTAACAGCGTCGCAGGAACAACCTCTTCCACATATCCGGTACCGATATCGTGCGATGCCTCTCCTTCCGTTTCCAAGCCTTTGGACGGCCGGTAAAGAACTCGAAGAAGTTCGAGGAAGGTATCTTTTCGGATCTGCGGAACCTGAAGTCCGGCACCGATGCCTCGCTCGAGGAGCCCAAGAGCGCCTTCCTAGACTTCCTCTATAAGAACAACTGCATCCGGACGCAGAAGAAGCAGAAAGTCTTCTACTGGTACAGTGTGCCACATGACAGACTCTTTCTCGATGCCCTCGAGCGCGACCTGAAGAGAGAAAAGATGGGACAGGAGGCGACCACCGTCGCTGTCAGCGAGCCTGCTCTTTCGTTCGAATTCGACTCGTCGCAGTCCTTGTTTGAGCAACTCACCAAAGCCCAACAAGCCAACTCCTCGTCATTCTCCGCTCAGCAGACCTCATACTCTCAGGCCCAGTCGCAGTCTACATCCCCCGTGATGCGAGCGATCGACTCCATGCCACCCCCCCAGATGATCCCTCAGTCGATCCCCCAGTCGATTTCGGGGATGACCGATGATATGAATCCCATGGCGGCGTACCAGCAAATGACTATGGCTGCACCTAGCATGGCCCAGCAGGTTGTAAAGAGAGAGGCTGAGTTTGGTGGTCGCATTCAGTACAACCAGAATGGCGTCCCCATTTCGCAAACACACCAGCGCCACTCCTCCATGCCCGCATACGGTCTTGAGTACTCTCCCGCCCCCTCGTTTGTCTCCTCTCACTACGAGGACTACAGCAATCGGGCCATCTCTTTCGAGCCCATCACCCCTCCTCAGCAGGCCTTAGGCATGGGCAATGAGCCTGCGTACATCGCTAACGAGGAGACTGGTCTCTACACCGTCATCCCAGACCACATGGGATCTGTCAACGGCCTGCAAGGCATGATGCCACTGCCGCCTTCCAACCTGTCGGGTCCTCAATTCTCTCACGCCAATCGAGGATTCGGCTCTAACAACGTCTACTCTGTCATTGAAGGTTCGCCCACCTACAAACAGAGGAGGCGTCGCTCGTCCATCCCTGCTTCAGTGTCTGCGCTCGTCGCTGCCAATGCAGCCGGACACGCGCACGGGGCGCACCGCCCGTCGGATCTGAGAAGATCCGTCTCCACATCAGTTGGTCCTGTCGCCGAAGGTGATGAGTCTGGAAACACCTCACCCCCAGAACTCAGCTACAGCGGTCAGCTTCAACAGATGACACAGCACCACAAGGAATTGATTGAGCTGTCACGCCACGGAACCCCCCTCTCGACTGTCGAGGATACCACTTCCATGAACCCGATGAACCTCCAACACAATGACTACAGCCAACTCTCCAACGAGGAGCTTTCCGGCGATAGCCCGATCCACGACTCCCCACAACGGAGACACATGCAAGGACCCAACGGCGTGATCCGAAGGGCTCGAAGCGCCACCATGATGGAGCTCGGCCCGTATCCCCAAAAGTCCCACTCGTGCCCCATCCCCACTTGTGGTCGACTCTTCAAGCGCTTAGAGCACCTCAAAAGGTATGTTTCATTTCTTTTTATAACGGCTGGCATGAGGCCGCTGACATGTACCCCTCCAGACACGTGAGAACACATACACAAGAGAGACCCTACATCTGCCCCCACTGTAACAAAGCCTTCTCCCGATCAGACAACCTCGCCCAGTATGTCCCATCACATCCATGCACATCACACCGTCCCTCACAGACTTACTAACCCGCATGGCTCTAGGCATCGTCGTACACACGATCGTAGTGACGGTTCTGATGGTCCGTACGGCAGCTACAGCGGCGAAGAGGAGGAGTATGAAGGCGAGGACCAGCTCGGCTCTCTAGAGGAGGCTTCTCCAAACTCGGAGAATGGGTACCTCCCAACGAGCATGCCTCAAAACTTTAATAGCCTCAATTCCATGACCATGAACATGGCCGGTTCTGGTATGACCATCACCCGCTTGTCTACATACGTTGTCTAACATTCATTGCAGTGGCTGCTTAGAGGCGCTTGCCTACTTCTTGAGATGTTTGCTTTTCTTGTATAGTCCTTGGTTGCTGCATAGCCCTGCGTTTAATTTCTTACGTCAGATGCATGCTCATATCCCCCATGTTTTTCTCTTTGTACTGAGTGCGTTTTGCCTCGGGATGTTCTGGCGCAATGTTTTTGCTGCGTTGGTTTGAATGGACGACCGTTACGAGGTGGATTTCTTTTGTTGCCTCTTACTTTCAACCGGTCTACCCAGACCACGGTGACGATTCTTTACTTGCGTGATGGCCTGACATGGTTGGCTGTCTACTCAAAAAGGATAGATCTGCACGATGCATAAATAAGGAAGGAGTGCGATGTGGCGTCTAGAGTGCTCTCTGCGATGCGCAGGTCGAGCACCTAGAAGGGAAAGGATCTATAGGAGAGTTAGGGCAGTAGTGGAGGACATTGTGGTGTACAAAATATACGAGTGTGAGAAGTGCGGTAAAGTTCCTACGGAACCGATAGTGAGACGAGATGGAATATAGATTGCATTATACCCGACCTTCTGATTCAAGTGATGTATTGGAATCCAATGTAATGCTATATGTATCCCATGGGGAGTCGTCTTCACACGAGAGGTTTCCGGACCCTACCCTACCAGTCCCTTACTTTCCATCGTCCTAATTTCTCCATTCTACATCATTATTCAAGCGGGAGCAGAGGCCGGGGCGGGGTAGGGTTGTGTCAACATTCCACTGGACGCTGGACACCCCCTTCACATCGTTGTCATGGAGGGGATAGTGGCTGAGCCTCCATAATGAAGGACATGCGGCTGGCCGTTTCTTAATTTAGAGAAAGCACGGAATCCAGACTATGCAGCCCGTTATCTGCTCAACGATGTGTAGGGCTCAGCAAAGGGAATCTCCACTCAGAAGCTCTGAACGTGACTGGTCTCTGATGGGAATCCTTGTGACACAGTCCACGTTCAAAGGCACTTCCGAGGTGCCTAGGTATATTAACGTCCGGGGTTGGATTTACGTACTGTCGGCAATATTACATATTCGGTTCGAATTGCGGTAGCAGATAGTAGGTAGGTCTTGCGACGTGAGGATATACAGGTGATTGGATCCAAGCAGGACAGGATGTGTCCTGAAATGGTAACGACTGATTGAAATCCGAGACGCACAGCATGCACATGCCATTGAAAGAGGAGTTGCCACTGCCTATGAGTTGGCTGCTTCCACCACCACTTCCGGCACTGAAAGTGCACAGGATTATTCAAATACAGCATATAATAGCCAGCTCGAGGTTGCAAATAATGGTTGATCCATCCTTCACTTGCCTGGTTTTCGCATGAGAAGCACACGAATTTGGCCGAAGCTTCAGCGATGGCGAGGTCTGTCGCTGAGTTTCGTAGACATCTGGAATAGGAGAGTAAAAGGGTTCCGGAGAATAACAGGCGAAAATTGAGATGTCTTCATAATATATGCTCCACCTTTAAAGTAGCCTCCATTCCGGGCAAGAGCATTTGAGTTCACCTCACGCAAGGCAGCAAGATGACGTCTCTTGCATTGCCATCACTTCTATTGGCAGCTCTTGCGATGGCAGATACAGCCCCTAATGTCACAGCCATTCTTCCAGGACTGTATCCCAATTAACTTTCTCTTACTCCTGCAAGTCAATATCAGCTCTATATCAGCCAGAATAGTGACAGCTCCAATACCTCTACCTGGTTTCAGGTCGATTTAGGAGATGATCCTCCTATCGTACAGATTATCTCTCTGTATCCTCTTATTGTGATGCTAGCCAAATACAACAACACATTTCTAACACAATCACCCGAGCTCACCTGAGTAGCGCGAGAAGTGCTGCTCCAAACTTCCTTTTGATCTGTCAGCCCATAACGACGACCACGCTTTCAAGCACCCACCCACAAAATACATAAGCCTAGATCAAAGCTCCTACTATTGTCTACACTGAAGTGATATCCAGTTCGATTTTACAGAGGAGGCTTTTGTTGGAGATTCAAGTGGTGAACACTGTACTTCCATCGCGATGCTGAAACCGTCATCATCATCCTCCGCGACAGCAGCGACATCTTTGGCCGACACATCACAGTTAAAGGGAGTAGATGGTGTCGAAATTCATCCATTTACCAAAGATCTGCGGCTGCATTCCATTCTTCATACTACAACATTTGATATGAATATGCTTCGGAAGAGTGGGGTTCAATTGCAGGCAGGCGCTCTGAAGTTCATATCAACGTCTTCCCTATTCCGATTGCTCTATAGAGCAGACGGTTCATGGCTATATATGGTGACATTTACTGCGTTTTCATTTGTACGATACAAATAGCCGCCAGCAGATGTTGACCCCATTACGAGACTGAGCGCTTCCTGACACAAGACACAGGGTTGTCAGCTCGGTCGGTTGCAGCGTTGAAGTGTGTTCTGGGCGGCTATGCTTTTATTTTTAGAATTAAGGTCGTACCTATGATTGGGTCATAGCGAAACAAGGAAAACCACATCAAAGTTATTCTCCTCTAAAGCCGCGCCGAATGAACCTTAACTCCTCACATGCCGAGAGCCGTGAGTATACGAACAAATAGCCATCATTCCGTGTATATATAGAGTCGCCTATTATGAACAGGCTATATTTTTTAAGAGTAGGGTCGGACTGAGGCCACAGTGTCGGGTGAAAAAAGAACGAGGGCACCACATGCGCCCGCATGCCTATCTGTACGTATACCCTCCTAAGTACTGAGTACAATGGGTTTACTGGATTGCCGGTTTTGTGGTGCCAAGCTTTGCCAAGTCCGCCGGGGGGCATGAGGCTGAGCCGTGGCTTTGGGCGTCTAGATTATTCAGCGTTTCGAATAGAAACGTTAAATGTCGGCGGCGTGGTTAAAGCGTCGGATTGGAGGACACGAGGTTTGGCTGGCAGATAGTCGATCTGCTCTCTATTTCTGAGAGGGCCAGATCTGGACTAATTTCTGGAAAATAACTGAAGGTACGACGGAGCACTCTCAGTCAGTGGGATTTGGACATATGGAGTGTTAGAATTCATAGATATATGCAACATGAAATCTCTCCCTCCTCTGTACATATTTGTGTTCGTATTATCTTTGCTGCGTATCTTTATTCTATAATGCTAACAGTTTTCGCAGAAAGAGCAGTGGGTATTGCAGAAAATTATATATAGCTAAGGAACAGACGCCGTACGCTATTTATTGAGAGTCATGAGCATGAATATATGCAACAAGTTCATTAAAACATCACCTGGGCTTTACAACTCGTGAATGCCAGGGACCCTAGGACTAGGTGGCTGTTCTGGTAACTCTACCGGTGGGCGCGCAGCGTATTTCGGTATAGTGGGCGGCAGCTCGGCAGGCGGACCGTAATAGGTCTTTGCTATCTCTGTGGGAGGTAATTCAGAAGGTGGAAGAGGTGGAATGTTTGCTGCTCTCCTTCGTCTGGCGAGGAAGAATACGATGGCTCCAATAACCAGTGCGACCCCAACAATTGCCACACCAACGCCTATTCCGGCCTGAGCACCTTTACTCAATGCCTTTGAAGTTGGAGCAGCGGTGTTGGTGTTTGTTGTTGCTGGAGTAGTACTAGATGATGTTGTATGGGTGCTAGTTTGAGTTGGAGAGGTGGTCGTAGTGGTGGAGGATGTAGTGACAGCATTGCTCGTGATATTGATATACTGGCTCTCGAAGACGTCGGTGGTCCCGGAGTTGAAAATACCGAAGAAAAAGGTGTGGCCGTCTGACAGATTGAAATTTGGATTTCCGTCCTGCCCGGTGAGGTCCACAGTCCATTCGAATGTGGTTCCAACTATCGGTGCTACAGCAGAGTTAGTAGCGTTCCGGTATGATGGGTGGGACGTTCGCGGCGTACCCGAATTAGGGAGATACTGGAACTGAGGTGTCCCATCTTGCCACAGGACGAGGGCGAGTGTCTGCCACGTCGTCTCCCAGACCAATTTGATGAGAGAGCCTTCCGCAAAGGTACCCTCGATGTGGGTATGGTCGCCATCGTTAGGACTGGGCGAGATGAATTGATTACTGCTGTCAGCGGCGGCTAATGGGAGTAGCTGACCCTGGGCAGCTAAGAGAATGGCCACAAAGCCAAGTCGAACCATTGAGAGAGTCTTGCAAGGAGGTTTTGAAATTCAAATTCACGAGACACAGGGACTTTGAAGGTACAACTCCGGCGGATCAGGAAGCCTGGAGTTAATAAACCTATGGCTGCACTACCATATGCCCGTTCCTCCGTACTGCGCAGTCTCTCACGGCCCTCTGACACTGGCACGCTTCAACACCCGCGGGCACAGAGGAAGCCGATGGTGGCAGAGGCTCAGGGATGTCATCCTTCCAGGCCAGAAAGATGTCAGCGACCCAATGGAGAGAACTCAAAGCTGGGGAGCATGGTGGCAGCATGATGGACGAGGCAAGGGGCTGGCTATCCTGGCTCTGTGTCTGGCGCTGGGAGCAGATAAGATGCGCAGGGCTGACGCTGTCTCCTATCCCATCTAAGCAAGTCTTATTCCTGTGCTCTCCGCAGGCCCCGGGCATGGGCTGAGCCGCGGTGGGCTTACCCCTTTGTCTTGGCAGGTGTGGTCCAGCTCCGGTACTCCAGCATTAAGCACCCCGTCCAGGCCGTCCTGCTCGTACCATGCCCCCTCGCGCGTATCCCTCTGTTCTCTGACGGCCAAGGCGTGTGAGGGATCGCGATTGGCTCACACCGGCGAATACGGGGTCTGTGTTGCGGCTGGCAGCAGCTCATTTGCACCGGATTCTGGCCTGGCAGCCCCACGGCCGCTGGGTTCCGGATGCGAGGAATCCGTGTGGTCGTGGGTTGCAGTATGGCGCTCTTGAATGACCACCCAGAACCGTTTTTGAGGCACCGTCGACCCACCCGTGCCGGTAAGGAGAATCCGCTCGCTCGATCAGCGCCAGATAGCCCACTACGGCCAGGTGGGATTATGTTCTCAGAGCCTAAAATATCACCTGGCATGCCAAGGGTTCGGTCACTGCAGCTCCCAGACAAGTAGAGGCGCCCACGCTTGTTACTCAGCATCGTATCGTATTCGTTCTTGGGGGGTTGGGTTTATAACCAGGCTACATGCCTCCTTTTTGTCCCTATACTACAGTGGCCCTCTTTCAACTTTTCGTGCCACAAGCAATGCGCTCGCCATGATCAATGAAGCCCCCTCCTCGCTGCCTTCCAAGGTCGTGCCGGCCATCTTGATGCTGGCCGCCCGCCCTCGGGGACGCCTTGCGACCTTTGCCCTCCGACTTGGCTTTGTCTTGCTGGTCATTTTTGCGCTCTTCCACCTGCGCGCGAACTTGCCACAGCAGGCCCGCCTCCACCAGTGGAAGTGGAACCCAGAAAGCGAGAACCCCCGGCCCGAGAGTGAGAGCAACGATGTGTGCGCCCCCTTCACCGGCCTGGAGAAGGTCGTGATAACTGTTAAGACCGGTGCTACGGAGGCCTCGCAGCGGATCCCCATCCAGCTGCGGACGACCTTGCGATGCGCACCGCACGTGTATATATTCTCCGATATGGCGCAGAAGATCGGAGATATCGAGATATTCGACGCCCTAGATGAGACCGCCGACGAGATTAAGGAAGGGAATACTGACTTCGACATCTACCGCAAGCAACAAGAGCTGAAGGATCCCGAGAAGATTGTTTCCCAGTTGAAGACCATGAAGAGCCCTCCCGGCTCAAACGATCTGGCTGCCTGGACCCTCGATAAGTACAAGAACATGCATATTATCGAGAAGACGTGGGCCCTCCAGCCGGACATGGACTGGTACCTGCACATTGATGCCGACACCTACGTGATATGGCCAAGTCTCATCGAGTGGTTCAAAAGGTTAGATAATAAGAAGGACCTTTTCCTCGGGTCGATGAGCTTCGTCAACGACAATCCCTTCGCTCATGGCGGCAGCGGGATCCTATTGTCCGGCGAGGCCATGCGCACGTTCGCGGCCGACCATAACGGCACGGCAGCGCGTTGGGATCCGGAGGTGCACAATAATTGCTGTGGTGACTTTGTGCTCGCCATGGCATTGAAAGAGTATAATATAGGGCCAGTCATGAATTCCTGGCCTACGATCAATGGGGAGTCGCAAAACACCATTCCATTCGGTGACGAGCACTGGTGCCAGCCGGTCGTGACCATGCACCACGTATCAGTAGACGAGATGGAAGAGATGGCGAAATTCGAGGACCGAAGAGCAGATAAAAGTGTACGTGTAACTCATCACATCCCCTAACCATTACGCCCGCACTCGCTAACAGTTTGTAGAAGCCTTTGACGTATGAGGAACTCTTCAAGGGAGTCCAGGCAAACAAATTCCCGGAAAACTTAAAGCACTGGGACAACATGGCTGATGGCGAAACCATCCAAGATGTCAAGTCGTCCGAGGAGTGTACCGACCTCTGCGCTAAGAACGAGAAGTGCCTGCAGTCGAAGTTCGACGGCTGGGAGTGCAAGTTGGGGACGAATGTCTTCCTCATGGGCGTACAGAAGCCGCCCGACGAGGGCAAGACGTACGAGAGCCACTGGAACACTACCCGTATTGCGCGGTGGGTCAAGAATCATAAGCCGTGCGGTATATTGGAATTCCCATATCAGCACTGAAAAACTACGGGGCCATCTGGGTCTCTTCGAGAGAGGCTGGGTATGCTCGGCATGTAGAGAATACCACCAGCGTTCGGCGTTTTAGGCATAACGATTGGGAATTTTGACATCTATAGAATGCTAGACTTGGGAACCGTGGCTACGGCAGAAGATATGCCAGTCCTTGATGAGAGACGAAACATATATGGAGGGCTGTTAGGAACTCTTCTATATTTTGAGTCTTCTAACATGTATTATTAACTAATGGGAAGAGTTAAGTGTAGCTAACATACGCTTCTCGAACAACTATGAGATTCTCTCGCCAGCACTCTCTCCTGCAGTCTCCTGGCCTCCCCTTTCTCAAGAGTCCTCATATGCGGTGGGGCAGGGCGGAATTCCCACGGCGGAACGGTGGGGCTGTACATTATTTCTAGTCAGGGGGGACTTCGTTTCAGTTGTCGATCTTAATTATTCCCAGTACCGGAATGATGTGCCTGTACCAGTGAACCTGCGTAGACAACGTCCCGCTCGACTGGCAATAAATGGCAGATGAGATGTCAAGCCCCTTATTACGGCAGGAAGAAAGTGGGCCTCTGAGAGACACAGGGGATAGTCGGTGCTTGTTTAGCGTAGTCATGATTTAATCGGATGGCCTTGACCCCAATAGCAAGATTGCTCCGATCCCAAACATAAATGTTGCAAATTCTTGCCTTACTCGGTACTGAATCAAAGCTGAGAGGGATTCAGGCAAGACAATGGCATTGGTGATCGACATAATATGCGATGACAATAACGTAGGGGGATTTATCTACAACGGTAGGGGTGGAGAGCATTGCTGTTTAATGTATTGCTTTTGAAAGCCTTTTTCATTGCCAGCACATTCCAGCCGGAAATAGTTTCCGTCTACCTGACTATCCCCAGATTTGCATCTCACGAGGATTTATTATTGTTCCATTTTCCTTCGCGTCGGTGTGTATTTTAAACCTTTGGCAAGTGTCGACATATACTCAAATTGCAGCCTTGTGAAGGTGAAGGCATCCAAAGCGCTGTTGCGTATTTTTTATTGATCGTGGTGTACATGCAGAGGCCAGTGTCTCTATTTATCATGAAATCTGCAAGTGTGTGATATAGAGCTATATCATTCTAGCCTCTCGGCATCTACTATCTCGGCATCGACTACCTCACATGTTACTCCTCAATCCAGCCAAAGTTCCAAATACTGAATCAGACCCGCCAACAAAGCGTTCCTCCACCTTCTTCCAGTTGATCACGTTCCATATCTTCTTTGCGTAGCTTCCCTTGTCATTCAAATACTGCAAATAGTACGCATGCTCCCACATATCAATCCCTAACAACGGCTTCTTGCCTGCAGGCACTATGTCCTGGTCCTTCGTCGTCACAATCTCCAAGTTGCCACTCTCCGTATCCTGGACCAGCCAACCCCAGCCACTTCCCTTCAATCCTAGAAGTACCGCGTTGAATTTCTCCTGGAACTTCTCGAGAGAGCCCCAGCGGGCTGAGATTGCGGCCATGAGCTTTGATGCGACGTGGGTTTGAGCGGAGGGCGATGATGCGGGAACAAGATTCTCCCAGAAGAGCGTGTGGTTGATGTGGCCACCGGCTGAAAAATTGATCGTGTTCTGGAGATGTATCTGGCTTACAATATCATTTTTGTCTGTGGCCACAGCTTGGGATGCCAGGGCATTGTTTAGGGTATTGATGTAGGTCTGATGATGCTTGGTGTGATGAATGGTCATGATCTGGGCGCTGATAACAGGCTCCAATGCCTGGAAGAGTATCAGTATTTGCTCGCACCACACTTTAGTAACTTACATCATATCCATAGGGTAATGGAGGTAGAGTGTATTTCGTTGCCATGACGCAGAGACAAGTAGGAGGGGTTCAGGAATTCAAGCGGCGGGATTTCTCGATATAAAGCAAACGAGAATGGATAGGTTGGGTTTATATCATAGAACTGCGCAAGAAGAATGTTCATGTAGACTCAAAGACGACACGCGGAACAGCAACTCATCTTTCGTAGTGGGGAATGTGGAGGGTGTAACATATCTGATGATGCGCAATATTGAGCTAGTTTCGATATCCACCTTTGGCCGCACCACTTATGTTGGCCCATCAGCAAGACAGTCAAGTCCAATTGACACAGACATGGGCTGACATACGAGAATGATGCTATTCGCAAAGTGGTGGTAGCATCCATTCCCAGGCTCGAGATCCACTTGGCTCGCCTTGTCAATTGGCGCGTCACTATCAGGTGTTTCTATAATGCCTGAACTCCAACTTACTAACTATCAGGGTAGCAGCGAAGGTGTCAGAAAGAAAGAAAGGCTTGGCTAATAAAACATATTATTCAGGATAAGTAGATGCTGCCCATGAATGAGTCGATTAGGTAAGGTAATTCAAGGGCCAAAAAGTGGCTATGGCGGGAAGCTTTTCAAGCAAAAGAAAATGCAATCCGCGACTAGAATTACTGGCATTTTGAATATGAACTTGAGAATATAGGCATGAACCGTAGTGACCAGCCACATGTGCGCAGCGTCTTGCTATGCCAAACCTTTTAGATGAATTTTAAAAGTCTAACTATTACTTCCGACCCCAAAATCAAGCCTCGTACAGTCGCAAGCCCAAACGCCAATCTCGCACTTTTTATCCTTGAAAGCATTTTCGTACAAAGCCATCATTTAATATTGCCACAAGACCTTGTGATACAAGACTCGACTGCCGAGCCTCTCGTACTCTGCCTGGCCCACCCAGGACTCGTGCATTGTCATTCGTGCAAAGACGCTGGCACCCTTCCAGACCACAACTTGGCCATCCATCTCTCGAGGGCTGACGCCAACGAGGATCTTGTCTGCGAGATCAGGGCGCTTGAGCTTGAGGCGCTCCTCAAGGAAGGGTCCAAAACCTGGCGTCTTCGCGCCACCCCCGATGACCATGATGCCACCGAAGAAGTCGCGCACCTTCTTCTCGTCACCTTTGGCCGCGTGCGTGATCGATATGCTGATCGCGGAGTCGAGGGGCGCGATGGGGAGTACAGAGTCCCGCTCAACAGCGAGCTCTTTCTGTGTGCGTGCGAGCGCATCAACGAATATCCCTGCAGGAGGAACGGGGGTGCCACTGTTGTGAGTGCCGTTGCCGAATTGGAACATATTTCCACTTGGGCCGGGAGAGCCACCATTCGCGCCGTTGGCGACGGATCCAGATGGAATAGGAGTGCTGCTCCCCTCAGGAGCTGGCGATCCAGCCGCTGAGGTTACGTGAGAGGTACCATTTATGTCGCCGTCTATCCGGGAGAGCAAGTTCATGGGATTCGATTTCTCTTTTTGTGGAGTGGCTATCTCAGCGTTACCGTTAATGGACACACCGTTGGATAGACTAGCGAGGCTTGGCTTGATGCTAGCAAGGACAGCAAGCTGAGCAGACGAAGTTGGGTCATCTGGCATATCCGGGTCGTAGGCATTATACGAACGATCTATAAGCTTGCGACGTCCAGCTAACTTGTCGCTGTTATCGAAGTATGAGGGGTCAAAGAATCCCATCGGAGCAAGGATAACTTCATCATAAGTCTTGAATTGGTACTTATGTGTCGGCTGATTGGCCACACGGAGGTGAAAATTGAAGAGCTGGACAGATATGTCGGCCTGGTTCAGCGTGCAAAAGTTGGTCTTCAGCTCTTCGGCTAGAAGAAAGTCGTAGCGCCGCTTAAGATTGATGTCCGCATATGGAAAGTGGTCATAGAGCATCATCTTGATAAAAGTTTCCGTAACATCATAGCCGCCGTATTTGAGGTTGATTCGAGAATCCTCAATGCACATGCCATCCTCGACGCAGCATATCGACGTCTTTTGGGCGCCGACGTCGACAATGCAAGCACTAGTATAGCCAGCACCATAGGTTGCCGCTAAACTCTCTTGTATGAAGGACACTTGCTTGAATTGGAAACTCTTCAAGCACATGTCAAGAACTTGTTCCACATAGCGCTTATCGTAAAGATCCGGGATGACGAAGACGCAGCTGTACTGCTCCCATTCAACACTACTCTTCAAATCGAGGTCATTTCTCAGGGCCATCTCAATTATGGCATCAAAGTCATCGAACAGGTGATCACGGGTCATGTACTCGCCCTCATTAAACCAGCCATTTTGCATTGACCAGAAAATCTTATATGTCGGATTGGAGTCGTCTGGGATGCGGAGGGCTTTGCTACCCGAGAAGCAGGTCGACAGATCTTTCGGGTCATCCTCACTAACGTCTGTCCATTCGATTCGGAGTGGGTCATTGTGCTCCGGGATCACCTCAGGAGGGGTCCGCCTATTGTAGTTGACAACCAGTTCCTTTGAGTTTGGGAGAACTTTCCGCTTGTTGGCTCGCATATCAATCTTCAAGTCATTTGAGAGCTTTTGGAACTTCTTCGAAAATTCCTCTCCAAATAGCTGCTCCGGTGCACTGTCAAGTTTCTGTCTCTTAGGGAGAGGCTCAGACTCCTCAGACTCAGTCTGGTCCCACTTCACGGCAAGACACATGGGTATGGATTTGGGTAATGCGTCGCTTGCCAGGCCAATCCGCAAGTTCTGGCTTCCTGGGTGAATGACGATGGTCTTGGACGGGTCAAAGCCATCATTGACGGCTGCATCCTCCTCTTCCGGAGCTCCCTCAAAGTTCGTGGGTGTAGGCACATCGGTGTTTCCTGTGCGCGCAAGAGCACGATCCTTATCTTTAGCGTTCCGTATCATCTTGTCCCGGTTCGCCTCATTTTGGAGCCGGAAAGGTAGGATCTGGTCATCGCGCTTCATGTACTCCCTTCACGGCGAACATTAGTATGTACAAAATAAGAGTAGCGATATTGCTCTCAAGTTGGAGGCGCTCTGAAGCATTGGGCACAGCTATTGGAGAGTTATGCCTCAGTGTAGAGGTCAGACGTACGTATAGTAGTTCTTCTGGTTTATCATGGCCACCTCAGGCCAGCTCGATTGCTTCATGCCATTGTCGGTACGCTCCAGCCCTGCCAGTCGTAAGTTAGAATGAGATTCCTCTGGCAGCCTGTGTTACACATACCTTCTTCGCGCAGCAGCGCCTTGCCAGACTTTTTGCCCACCATCGTAACCTCTTCAGCGCGTTCTCCTCTGCTTGTGCTTTGCTCAACAGCCGATGGCTTCGTTGGACATAGGGAGATTTAATCGTTTTGCGATAATGAGTTCTGGCCTCGGTATTCTACTTCAATCCGCTCTTCGCCTACGTATTGGAGACGAGTGTTGGCGTATGAGAGTGGGGGCCTCAGGGATGCCAAATTCCGTTTGTTAGGAGAAGAAGAAGAGCTGTCGTCTTAGCCATCATCGATGATCTCTCTGCCTCTGGATGTTCTTCAGCCAGAATGATGCGAAGCGAAGGCGGTGGGTGGGAGACTAAAGCAGCAAGAGAGGATTATAAAGTGGCCCTGGAATTTACATTTTGGCGAACTTCATATTAAGCCTCTCCCAGAAAACAAAATGGCGTGACGAAAATAAGTGATTTCTCCTTCTCAATTCATTAGTCTTGCCTATTAAATATGCGATTTATTTTTGATCCCGGATAGCTGTCACGTTTGTGAAATCCAGTCCAGGATAGTCCCGACCGGTCTTAGACGACCTCGCTGCGTTCCTGGATGTTTATTGCGAAGAGTTGCACAGTAACTGACCACGGCTGGATTCACACCAAAGGAATTCGCCCTGGGTGGTTCTTCCTTTGGATCATACTAATAAATGTCCTTCTATTTAGGCGTCCGTGCAAGAAATTTTATACCCAAAGAGCTTAAGTCCGCCATAATAAAATAAAATAGAGATTTTCAAAATGGACCACAGTCAAGAGATGTTTGATGTCTGATCCTGCAATTCGTCGTCAATCGGTTGACTAGATTTTTAATCCCTTCTCGAAATGCAGAAACTATTCAGCCCGACGATACCTGAGTTCTAGGCGCCTGCATGTAAGCTTTCCCTCAACCCCGACGCAGCTTATGCCGAAGGCTCGAGACTCTACGGAAGAATGCAGTCATCACGAGTACATCGCCATGATGCAGCAGGCAGAAATTTGCGCAAATAACTAATCCTAGCGAGTTGATACCCCGTACCGGCCTGGTAACTCTATGCTCTTATGGAGGGTGTATCCTACCGCTCGGATTCCGAATGACCGCTCAGACTCCTCTGCGAACCGCGTATTACGTCGAGCGGAGGAGACAATCCAATGACAGAAGTTTAAGTACGGCGGAGGTTAGATCTTTGCATGTCCGAGCATGCGAGCGATGAGCGAAGGATGCTACATAGGCGAAGCAGAGGTATCAGGACATTGATATGTTTACCTCCTAAGTCCGCTCTGAGGAAAGCCCATCTCAGACTTTTGGTCGGTATGGTTCTTGCGTTCTGTGCCACCATAAGACCGCGGAATAGAGTTCGAGTCACGCCGCTTGAGTCTACCAACCCAGCGCCAGAGCGGAATACGATTTATACGCAACGGGGCAATCTTCCAGAAGCGGGTCTGCAAAACATCGGGTCAGAAAAGGTGGCCGCGCCAGCAGGGTACGAAGTAGGGAAGGCAGACAAGACGTTGTCCTGCCGTGATTCACATTTTCGCACGGCGGTGGGTGTCAGGGTGGTATGACAATAACCATTCCATCTCAGCGACATTTCCTTCCCAACATGCAGCTCACCACGGCTGGAATCCGTGCCCGCGATGATTGGTATGCGCCAGCGGGGCCGAGGGTACAATACTCCCCTCGCATGTGGCGGGTCTACGACTTTCCCGTTCCGAGCAGCAATTCGCGACTCGATCCTGCGCTGAAAATGAGGTTGGGGCGGGCTAGCAACCGGAGGCACGGGGGTAGATTGACCTCCGTACGGTTCGATGGCTATTGCACTTACCAGCGACACCCTAGTTGCAGCCTCGCGGGACAATCACCTTCCGATTGCCTCTATGTCTGTTGAATAAATCTTGGCCGTCGATGCCTAGTGACTGTTGTCGTTGACGACTTCTTCTTTTTTTCCCCTTTCGCCCCCGTCCATTTATTGTCTCTTCCCCTTCTACCTTCTTACGCTCCTTCTCCCCTTTCCGTAACTCTCTGTCTGTGGGCTGTTGCTCGATATTTCTCTGTGCCGAGGTGCCTCGTGAGCTGTCCCCCGCACTACTCTTGACGAGAAGCTGCGTTGCTGTTTACTGAGACAAACGCGACTCAAAGGAGCACATTTTTGTGCGCCCGTCCTCCATCGTCTATCCTCTTACAATATATATATCAACCGTGCACCATCTGTAGGACTGTTACGCGAGCTTTAACATCCTGCGCGGACATTCGCCTCCTCTGTCGCACATCCTATTATGGCAGGCGACGACGAGAAGCCGCCGATTGACGCAAGCAACGCCTCTAGCCATGGCGAGTCCACCGAGGAATCCGCTTCGACCATCAAACCGAAGATAGAAGACCAAATTGGACGGCATTTGCCGAACGAGAAGCCAGAAAATGTTGAAAAGTTAGACTCACATATCGTAAAGGTTGCAGACAAAGTGGAGGATCCATTTGCTCACCTTCCCGAGGATGAGAAGGGCATATTAAAAGCGCAGGTCGACACCCTGGCTGTCAGCACGAGTGTCAAGACGTTGTATCGATATGGGACAACGAACGATTATCTGATTATGGCCATCAGCGCGATCTGCGCAATCGGAGCTGGTGCTGCGCTCCCTCTCATGACGGTCATATTCGGTAATTTAACCGGAACGTTCAATGGGTACTTCCATCAAGATATCACTCGCGATGAATTCAACCACACGATTACCCACATGGTGTTATACTTTGTATATCTGGGCATAGCTGAATTCGTGACTGTCTATATATATACAGTGGGCTTCATCTACACTGGCGAACATATCAGCGGCAAGATCAGGGCGCACTACTTGGAGGCGTGCATGAGACAGAACATCGGCTTTTTCGATAATCTGGGTTCCGGGGAGATCACTACCCGAATAACTGCAGATACGAATCTGGTACAAGATGGTATTTCCGAGAAGGTCGGGCTCACCCTTACCGCCGTATCGACATTCATTACAGCCTTCATCATCGGATTCATCAAGTCATGGAAATTAACGCTCATCCTCTCCTCCACAGTGCTTGCCATCACGGTCGTGATGGGAGGGGGCTCCAGGTTCATTGTTAAGTACAGCAAACAATCCATAGAATCGTATGCTTTAGGCGGGTCTGTGGCCGAGGAGGTTATTTCCTCCATCCGCAACGCCACGGCATTTGGAACCCAGGATAAGCTCGCTCGTCAATACGACAGACACTTGGCTGAGGCTGAGAAGTATGGCTACAAGGTTAAATTCGCTCTGGCTATCATGGTTGGTTGCATGTTCATGATCATAAACCTCAACTATGGGCTTGCTTTCTGGATGGGAAGCCGTTTTTTGGTGGACAATGACATCCAATTAGCCTCCATTCTCACAATCCTTCTGTCGGTGATGATCGGTGCCTTCTCGCTCGGGAATGTTGCTCCCAACGTGCAAGCGTTCACAAATGCCATCTCCGCTGCTGCTAAGATCTTCAATACGATTGATCGCATCTCGCCAATCGACACTTCTTCCGACGGAGGTATCAAACTTGACCACGTTGAAGGCACGATCGAATTGAGAGATATCAAACATATCTACCCTTCTAGACCAGAAGTCACAGTTATGGACGGCGTGAGCCTGATCGTCCCGGCTGGCAAGCAGACGGCCCTGGTTGGAGCCTCAGGCTCTGGGAAAAGCACCATCGTCGGTTTGGTAGAGAGATTCTACAACCCTGTCGGTGGCCAGGTTTTATTAGACGGACATGACGTTAGCACATTGAACTTGCGTTGGCTGCGACAGCAGATATCGCTCGTCAGCCAGGAGCCGACACTCTTTGGAACGACCATATTCAAGAACATCGCCCACGGTCTTATTGGAACAGAATGGGAGAATGAAACAGAGGAAAGGCAACGGGAGCTCGTCATCGGAGCAGCTAAAATGGCTAACGCCCACGATTTCGTTTCGGCTCTTCCGGAACGCTACGAGACACATGTTGGAGAGCGCGGCTTTCTCCTATCTGGAGGTCAGAAACAACGTATTGCCATTGCCAGAGCGGTGGTCAGCGACCCGAAAATCTTGCTGCTAGACGAGGCCACGTCTGCCCTGGACACGAAATCCGAGGGTGTTGTTCAAGCTGCCCTTGAAATCGCTGCTGCAGGCCGGACTACTATTACCATTGCTCACCGACTGTCGACCATCAAGGATGCCGATAACATCGTTGTTATGAGCGAGGGTTGCATTGTTGAACAAGGAACTCATGATGAATTGTTAGCAAAGCAAGGTGCATACTACTCATTGGTGGAAGCGCAGAAGATTACTGGCACGAGAGACTTGACTCCAGAGGAAGCGGAAATCTTGGAAAAAGAAGATGAGAAACTCACTCGCCAAATCACAGGCAAAAGTAGCGAGGGATACGAAGAAGATCCAGATGACAAGAACATTGCTACCAAGCTAGACCGTACTGCGAGCCAGAAGTCGCAATCCTCCATTGCGCTGCAGAATCGACCCAAGACAGTTGGAACGCATGCTACGCTCTGGACTCTGATCAAACTGATTGCCTCATTCAACAAGACCGAATGGTTTCTGATGCTCACTGGCCTCATCTTCTCTATCATCTGTGGTGGTGGAAACCCAACACAAGCTGTCTTCTTCGCAAAGGAAGTTATCGCCCTGACAACCTCTCTTGTTGATAACACAGGCCAGCCCTTGCCAGGAGCCGCCCACACCCTTCGTCATAATGTGGATTTCTGGTCCCTGATGTACCTCATGCTTGCATTTGTACAACTCTTGGCTTTCTGCACCCAGGGAGTTGCCTTCGCTTTCTGTTCGGAAAGGCTCATCCACCGTGTTCGAGACCGTGCCTTTAGGACAATGCTTCGCCAGGATATCGCGTACTTTGACCGAGAAGAGAACACTGCAGGTGCCTTGACCTCATTCCTCAGCACTCAGACTACGCACGTTGCCGGCCTCTCTGGAGTCACGCTTGGAACAATTCTTACAGTTCTCACTACGCTCATTGCCGCTATGGTACTGTCTCTGGCTATCGCATGGAAGCTGGCGCTGGTCTGCATTTCCACCATCCCAGTACTGTTGGGTTGCGGGTTCTTCCGCTTCTGGTTGTTGGCTCAATTCCAGCAGAGAGCGAAAAAGGCGTACGAAAGCAGCGCTAGTTATGCTTGCGAGGCGACGAGTGCTATTCGGACTGTCGCGTCTCTGACAAGAGAGAATGACGTCCTTAAGCACTACACGGATGCTCTTAACTCGCAAGAAAAAACCAGTTTGCATTCTGTACTGAGATCGTCTCTACTCTATGCTGCTTCGCAGTCCCTAATGTTCCTCTGCATAGCTCTTGGATTCTGGTTAGTAAAGCTTGTCAAAAGTTATGGAACAATGTGCTAACTATTACAGGTATGGAGGAAATCGTATTGCTGATCACGAATACACACTTTTCCAGTTCTTTGTCTGCTACTCCTCGATTATTTTCGGTGCCCAATCTGCTGGGACCATTTTCTCCTTTGCTCGTATGTCTCTCCTCCATCCAACTCACGTCCTCCAATTAACAATTAGTTAGCCGATATGGGCAAAGCGAAACATGCCGCACAGGAACTCAAAACGCTCTTCGATCTCAAACCCTCCATCGATACTTGGTCATCTGATGGTGCACCTGTCGAGACTGTCGATGGCACTGTCGAGTTCCGCGACGTGCATTTCCGTTATCCGACCCGACCCGAGCAACCCGTGCTTCGAGGGCTGAACTTGACCGTTAAGCCAGGACAATTCATCGCTCTAGTAGGTGCTTCCGGGTGTGGGAAATCCACCACGATCGCCCTGCTTGAACGTTTCTACGACCCTCTTGCTGGCGGCATCTATGTTGATGGCAAGGAAATTTCCAGCCTAAATATCAACGAATACCGGTCTTATATCGCATTGGTCTCACAGGAACCAACCCTATACCAGGGTACGATCCGAGAAAACGTACTACTAGGTGCAGACCGTGAAGACGTGCCTGACTCTGAAATTGAGTTCGCATGTCGCGAAGCTAACATCTATGACTTTATTATGTCGTTGCCTGATGGCTTCAATACCATCGTCGGAAGCAAAGGATCTATGTTGTCTGGTGGACAAAAGCAACGAATCGCAATCGCGCGTGCCTTACTCCGTGATCCCAAGATCCTTCTCCTAGATGAGGCGACGAGTGCCTTGGACAGTGAGAGCGAACACGTGGTACAAGCAGCACTTGATAAAGCCGCAAAGGGGCGAACGACAATTGCGGTCGCCCATCGATTAAGTACTATCCAGAAGGCGGATATTATTTACGTCTTCGACCAGGGTGTCATTGTGGAGAGTGGTGACCATAATGAATTAATGAAGAAGGGCGGCAGATACAACGAGCTTGTCAGCCTGCAATCATTAGGAAAGAAGCACTAGTGGCCCGAAGACGTTGTGGCAGGATGTATTAGGTTATAGATACCCACAGTGTCTTCTGGCACACTGACATTGCAACGGCGTTTTTTGGAGGTTAATTTTGGAGATGTCTCAGACACTTTCCGCTTCTATGCTCGTTTTAGTGCAGGCTTTAGACATCTGAAGTTGGCAGTGGCTTATATTAAGCCAATATAGAAATATATTAATACCCACTCTAGCATATACATTACATACATGCCATTCCTGTATTGCCCTACTTTATTATATAATGCAAGCGTAAAATACTGATGAATAGGGGGATCTGGGTATGAGATAAATATCAAACCAGAAGGCACACGTATCAGGCGGCGCTTATAGGCTCGAACTAGGACTCACCTTGATAGTTCCAGCTAAGTTGTGAGTCGTTTCCACACGACAGTAGCGAGGCTATAGATCTTTTCGTTAAGGTGTATTAGCCTTGTGCAATGAGGCTGGGACCAGGCTACATGGCTAACACCTAGCATCTTCATTTCCCGGATCCGAAGGTCTCTTCATGTGAAGACATGTCTTAAGGTAGAGGGAAAATCCCCGAAATCCCCGCATGGTAGATTTATGAATACACATAAATGAGCACGATTAATGCTCATCCTGCCCATCAATGCGTCTCCATAGCCAATGGCATAGCATTTACAATTACGGACATTTTAGACCAGCCGTTCCAGATTACGAAGCCCGTTTCAATCCACCCTGCAATTGCTCTCCAGCACGCTCATTGTGAGTCCGGTATTGCAGTTTAGCCTTTGCGATCTGCCTCGAGAATTGCAACTGGTAGCTGCGACACCAACATCCTTCGCTAGCTGGCCTTGGGTCTCTCATATGGAGCTCGCATCTTTCGGCACGCCACGCAGTCCACGGCAGTGACGTCAAGGTGCTTATGCCGGGAGTAGAAGGCGTTTGAGCTGCCGTTTATGGGTCTAGATCTTGGGATTCGGTGGACAACATAGTCCGCCCAGCCCTGTTAAAGAGGAGAAGGTTCTTCTGGAGAGTGTGCGGAGTGGGACGAGGGATAAAGAATAATGCTTTTGTAGGGACACGGGATGTCTTGATGATGTTGTAGAAGAAGGCACACACTCGCTGGGATGGAAAAGGAGAACCCGGTAGCGCCGTTCGAGGAGGATGGCTTCCAAGAGTTTGGGCGTAAAAGGAAGCGGCACGCCGCTGGCTGGGGTTTGACGACTTGAGAGTTCACGGAGGTGTCATTTTCTTAATGTGTTATAGAATTGAGCAAATTGAGTTCAGCTATGATTTATATTACTCTAACTGTGATATTGGATTGGCCAGCTGGTAGAGAGTCAGCGTCGTAAATTAACCCAGGGGCCGAGCCTTAGCGAGACCCCGGCCGCAACAAAGACGTCAACAACATTAATGCCTTCGATCCTCCCTATCCTTCGGCAGAGCGAAGATCTCTACTTCAAGGTTTCCGGGAAAATCATGATCGATTTGAGCGGCTGGCTGTAGTACGGTCATGCTTGGAGGCACATTGATCAAGTCGGAATGCTCAGGCTTGTGGAGAAGAGAGATAGGTTATCAAGCGATAGTGAGATAGGAAGCCCCCTGTTAACCTTTTTTTTTGATCTGGTAGCGTCCACTTCGAGTGTTTTCGATGCTGCCCTTGTCTTGGGGTTTAACTTTGCCACCAAGAAACGGATAAATGAAGAATAGGATGCGGGATCATCCTTCCTCTAAACCGTGTACAGTTCTTTGGCCGCCTCCGCTTCCCGCCTCCCGCCTCCCTCCCTGAGGTCTATGCAAAGGGTGCCTTCTCCGATTACTTCCACATGGTTTATTACTCTATAGAGGCACATGGGATTGTCTTCTGAAGATTCATCGAGGCTTGAAGGAGAATCGCCCGCCTGTCGGTATCCGTCTCTCAGATGGGCTTGTGGGGGTTGTTTCACCCCATGTCTAGCCGCTATAACTATGCCGTAGCTCGGGACCGCTTCGGGTGAACTGCTGCGAGTTTATTCTCGAATACCTTAATTAGTGGACCCTACCATCGATCCTACATATACTTGATCCCTAATTGCCCGAGAATTTGAGCCGAACGAGCTTCCTCCCAAATTCATTCATGTCAGCGCAGCAGCATTGCTCAGTGACGTCTGTCGTCCCGAGGTCATGCCGCCCTGAAGGTAGGTAGTATAGCCTGGCAGGTATAACTATAGGCTCTATAAGAACCGTCAAGAAAGCCCGGCAGTATGAAACTCTAAGTTTCTTTAATAGCTATTCTCTTCAAAATGGCTCAATACGCAACTCATTATCTGATCTTGGCCACTATTATACGTCTGGCTGGCGCACAGAGTGTCGACCCCGGAATTGGTATCAACCCAGAGGCCCAAGGAGCTACAGAGGATGTCACGCCCGGAGCTGGCCCCAATGGGTAAATTTATCTCTCGAATCCTTCTTGTTCTACAGCTAATTGTTATGACTCTCTAGATCCGAGGATTGGTTCAATACGGGCCTGGACGGCGATGGCTGGAACCCGCCGTTCCTGAATTTTACGACCTTGTATCACATCAACCGCCCCGCTTTCTACGCAGGTGCTGGCAGCAGCTGTGAGCAGTACGACTCGTACTTCCAGATCGGCGGCGACAGCCACGGCATTGACCCGACTATCCTCGCTTTCATCGCGATGCAGGAGTCCTCATGCCAGGCCGATGCCGGCGGGCCTACACCAGGCCTGATGCAGGTGTCCTGCGACAATTATCCTAACGGCGTGTGTACGGATTCGATCCAGGATAACGTCAACGCCGGTGCGAACTACCTCCGGTCCCAGCTCGATCAGTACGGCAACAATGCCATTGCCGCAATCGGCAGCTACAACGGCTGGTTCATGGCCGGGTCTGGTCTGAATAGCAACAAGGGTCTCACAGACGATTATCCATGTTCCGCAGAAGGACAGAGCAATGGCGAGCCCCAGAATCTGGACTACCTCCAGCAGACCTTGAACGGCTGGTTCACGGGCTTGAACCCGTACGGGGATCAGAGCTGGATCGGGACATATCGTTGCCAGGGCTCCTGCAGCAATGGGGCCCTCTGTTAATATGGCGACTCCATACCGACGCTCTTATAATTTTCTGATGTTCATATATATATACCATTTCGTACATACTTCTAACATACTTTTAAGCTTTGGTGGCTTGCCTCCTATTATTTAAGCGAACCCCTATCGTGCTTATGTCCGCCAAGTCTTCAAGCGCCACATCTTCAAAATCACCAAAACGCGCTCAAGCTCCTTTCCAATCTGGATAGCACAGGATGTACAGCGTCCAGTTCCATCGCTCCACAACCGTGCGAATTCTGTCTCGGGGTACTGTAGCAGCTGTCATTTTGTAACACAGCACATTGACGGGATTATATTTTTCCTGCCGTGTCTAGTGTTATGAGGATTGAAGTCGCTTTCCGCTAGAAGGCAACGCGGGTTGCGTAAGAAATCCTCATATGTAAAACCTCTCTTCACAATCATAGGTTCGTTAAGGAAGCTGATTAGCTTATTGTTTTTCATTTTGGCATGCAGTGCAACAAACAGATCAACTGATTCGCTTAATAAAAGTTCATTGATGACTGATGGCGACTTTACATTACGTGGTAAGGCTCCACGTCATACCTAAGAGGTCACAATATTCGAAGTGGAAATTGAGAGGCTACAATGTAGTGGCTGACCTTCTATCTAGCATAGCACGCTCAACCTGGGGGTTTAATAAGACATCATCGCCGTACAATAAGCCTCTCAGAGGCCATTCTCCTCCATCCCAAACGCCAAGGAAGATAATAATTCCATACTACCTATCAAACTGAAGCTTCAGATATTCTCGGAATGTTCCCCTATTGAAGTGAACCAGCCAGCCGTGAGAAGAAAGAACAAGAGGGGTATCGTATCCGTAACAACCATACCGGGGGGAAGAACCTGTAATAAACAGTCACCGCCAGCGAATATGATTATGCTTCATTAAAAGAAAGGTATAATCGTAACATCCAAGCCCTGGATAAAGGTATGTGAGGTAAAAGGCCACCCTTCTTGCTTCTTTTACAAGTATAGGATAGGAACCACGCTCAGGTGGTCCGCATAGAATGCCAGCGAGAAAAGAAATCTCAGAAGTACGATTTGAGGGTACAGCTGTGTTGGTTTATCGACTACTAGGTGCTACCACATTAGTATCGTTCAATGCTGTTCGCACTGGCAGCTGCGCGCTTCATTGGCGGTGGTGGCGGGGGCTTCTTAGCTCTGCTGGGCGGCGGAGGTGGGGGTGCTCTCTTGGTGTTCGCAGTTCGACTGCTTGAGCTGTCTTGACTCGTAGCAGGGCTCACACTTCTTGTCCCATACGACCGATCTGGGCTGGCGCTGGTCGGCGTCGACCCGTCAGAGGGATCGCTGAAGAGGTCTGGCCCACTGGTTGTTATGCGATTCGTTTGTCGGAGCTGGTTTCGGAGAGTGCTAACATCCGCTGGCATAGAGTCTTGGCGGCTTGCGATGGGAGATCCTCGAACGGGAATCGGCGCTTGTAAGGTCGAGCAGCGGCCGATATAAGGCCTTGATGGGGACTGCGAGTATTCATCGCGGAGACGGGAATCCTGGAGAGTGTCGAGGCGGGGCGGCGGCAGGTGTGTTTGCGAGCGGATGGATGGTCTGACCAGTTCAGATTCCGTGAGTGATGGCGCCTCATCATACGTGCTGTATCTGTCGCGAACGGTATTCGAGCGTGATCGGGGGTTCGCTCGTCGACTATCACGAGGGGACGAGCCACTACTGGACATGTTAGAAAAGTTGCGAGCAATTGCAGGTGCGACTTACCGGGCGGGCCACTCTTCCTTCAAGCGGAGGAGCTCGTTGCGGCACTTATCGTAGTATTCCAGCTCAGCATCTAAGAAGGATCCTAGGTCGGCAATGCTGTCTGCCTCGGCCTCCTTGATATCTTCCATGCGGCGGAGGACGTCCTCGCTAGACTCTTCATACTTGGCCTTCTGGGAGCGCAGCTCCTCTTCTGTTCTGAAGTCTTCCTTCTTTGCTTTCTGCATCTTGGAGAGAGAGGCATCGTAGGCTAGGCGACGGCTTTCAAGCTTCTTTCGTGCGGACTGGAACAATCAGTACCGATATGTAGGTGCGGTCGAGGCGACGTACCTGATACTCCCTCATCATGGCCAAAGATCGCTCCAGCGACTCGAGCCATGAGCTTGTTGTATTTGCGACATAGGTCTCTTGTAGTCGCGCAATCCTGTCATTGGTCCTGCCCATCACTAGGAATTCACTGTTAGTAGAGTTCTGCGGTAGGAGAGTGGTATACGCACTAATAAGGCAGTTCCCAAACTCCGAGTCGTGCTCAAAGTCCTCGCCGTGGTGCATCATGGTCTGGCCCAAGTACGCAATTGGCAATACCTTCTCCTTATCTTCGGTATCGTTGCGCTTCGAGAGAGATTTGACGTAGGTGGTGGTGGACTTGTGCAGCTTTTCCATGCCTAGTAGTTGTCAGTGCAAATAGCGGCATGTTGCGATGGAAGTAATACCGTCCTGCCGAAGAGCCATCTCCAGCTCCAGGGCCTTGAAGTCATCGGAGACGTTGGTCTTGACATCAGCGCCCATCTTCTCCCCGGCCCACTGCTTGACTCGGTCGAGCCTCTTGTTGATATTCATCCTGGCGGTCGTCGGTGGGTCGAGGGATTGCGCGCGGGGTTTACTTTGTATGTGCGTGCGGTCTTCGGAGAAGTCTGTCGAGGATCTTGGGTCCTTTTAAGACTCTGCGCTGCAGCTGTTTCTTGTGGTGTTCGTTGTGTGATGGCTAGGACGGGTCTGTTGTGGGTGCGCAACAGTGCGTCAAAGAATGAAAGCGGAGACAGAGTTCCAGCAAGTGCAGAGGAGGAGCGAGTGGATTGGAGTTGGACGGTCTTTGTTGATTTTTGTATAGAGGGGGGGAGACGGGAGGGAGATTGTTGCTGCAGGAATGGGATGGAGGGATCTCGGGGGGAAGAGGAGTGGTCAACAACACCAAAAGGGAAACAAATCCTCGAGGGGAACCACACAGGAGTCAATGCTGATGGCGGGCAGGAAGGGGCGATGCCGATAATAATGAGTCTAATTAATTATGACAAGGACAATGGAGCCAAGTGGCCGGTCGTCGTCAAGGTGATCGAGGTGGCTATTTGTTTGTGTGAGTGTCCCTCCGTCGATTCTTATTTATTGCCTGGTTGTTCCTCTATATCCCACCCCTGAGCCATCATCGTACCATCTTTTCTTCCCTGCCAAGCGACCTTCCATCTGCTGGCCGCGCGCATATCCCGGCGGGACTTCTGAGAGAAACTGGGGTAGGACTTTTGCAGGGAAAAAAGGGGCATTCGACCATCTCCAATCAGGGTTGCCAGGGCCGATCCCACTTCTCCCATCGTGCGACTGTCCTCCTCGTAACATGAACCAGGATCCGCCCGCCTGCCCGTCCAGGCAATGCGACTTGCGGTGCTTGCGTCGTCCTGCTGTTGCCACCACTGCTGATGGCAACGGAACGACAGGCCGATGAACGCCCTTAGCCTAGACGCGCGAACTCTTGAAACTCGCGACGATGAACTTGAACTGGACGCGTCTCCACCAGAGGCTCAAGCACAACCAGAAGAGTGGAATGGGAGTTATCTTTAGAAAGACGTCTCCACGTTTCATCTTGCGTAACGCGATCGCCAGTCCGGCGCTGCCGCCGACGCCGCTGGTGTCCCACTTGCCGCCTGGACAGTGGTGTTCTAGAAGCCGAGCTTCTCTGTTTGTTGGGCTGTGCATTCCTTTACGATCTGTTTGCGTGGCAAGTGGTGCTGATACAAAAATATGGTCATACAGAAGGATACAGGGCGGACTCCCTATGGCGAGTGTGTTCGTGTACAGGGAACCACTCCATTCGAGCAGGGACGGACCCTCCAACAGTTTTGCCTTGATCTGCATTTAACCATCACATACGAGATCAATGCCCCCACCGCCAGCCGCTCAACCGGACCCTGTTTACCCTATCCAAACAGGGCATTTGGAAGATCAAGCGGATACCTGTGGATATGTATGGTACATGCAGTGCTTCAAAGTTGGAGTTCATGTGGTCCAGGTGCAATAGTTACCTCCTTGTACCTCCCGTCCGTGAGATATTGTTTTCGGAGGTTTCGTTCCCTTTGGCTCTGAGACCAGTAAAGCCCACTAGATAGGTTTCCGGCATTCTGCATCTACAGAACAACTGATCTGTCCCACTCTCCAACATGATTCAATGCTGGAGATTCTTAACAAGTCTGTCCCAATACGGCAGCATTTTATTCCCAGTTGCCATCTCCAGTCTCGCTTTTGGACGATAGAAACCCGTCAGTGGCTCAAGAGCAACCGGCACCGAGTGGGCTATGGCCGTTAACAGGAACAGATGAATACCTGGACTTAGAACTGGAATTGGCAAACCAAATCCAAAGTTGGAAGTTTGCCTGGGTCGGATACTACGTCTAATTCTATAGCCGAAAAAACTGGGGCCCATAAAGGACTATCCGGTCACTTTCGAGCACTTTCAATTGTCGCGGTGTAACAACAGGATATCGACAAGTCGATCATAATAGAAACAGATCGACCGTGGAAATACTGACGAGATATCTAACTAAATACACAGTATTGTGCATAATACATCATGAGTCTTGATATCAGACGCCATTTTGAAGGTGCTTGATGGTGATGTTAACGGCCTTTGGGGCGCCGGCCTACTAGCACGATAGATCAGAGCGAGAGTAAAAAGGAGCCAAGAAGACAAACCAGAGAGTCCTCTTGGAATATGAGCAGAGCTAAGCCATGCATTCTATATGGAAGCGTCCGTCTTGGATTAGCTTTCTCTTGCTTGTTACCTCCAGCAGTCCCATCGCTTCATGGCCCTTCATAGTGCATTCGGGGAGATATATGCCTCATCGTCGTAGTGCGTAAGTGCCGCTGCCATCATATAGTGAATGCTAAAGGCGCCCAGGTGGCCTCTGAGAGGAAATTAAAGGATGGGACAATGGTAGGAATAAAGTGGTGTAATGGATATGGTTATGTTTAAAGATCTCCACTACAACTAACCATCGACGCCAGCTCCCGCTATCCACCGTCCCGTGCAAAGGGAATCTTGCTCAAGACGCCAAGTCCATGCATGTCAATAGTTCTCCACACTTTCTGACCCCAGACCTTTGTTCGTAGTTCCCAAGCCTCCGGCACTCCAGTCTACGGTTCGCCAAGCAATCGTGCTGTAATATCTCCCATGTATGCCTCCTCGAGCTCGTAGTCTTGTCCATCGTTTCGGTCGATGTTGACGAATTTGAAGGCCTCCACAACTCGATCGATATCGAAGCCCATGTTCACAAATCGGTCGATTAGATCTTTGTTATATCCTTGGTATCTATTTCAATATCAGTATTAGGAGATATCTTGAATAGAGGAAGCGGAGTTGCTACCGTCTCAGTTCCTCCTCCCGCGACCTTTGCACTTTGGGCTTCGCTGTAGAACTCGGCGTAGCAGTGCTTTTCCAATTCACGTTCTTGGGCGCATTCGCGTGCTTAATGGCCCATTCTCTAGCTACCTGTTGGAACTGAGCCGGGTCATTCATCAGCATACTCGCTACCTCCGCATCCTGCGGGTCTTTAGGTTCCGGCGTGCTAAGGAGGGATTGGAGGGAGAGGAGAGCGGATTTGATGGTAAGGACAGGCGACCAGGCCGAGCCAAGGGTATCGAGACAGATAGCTCCCTATGTTCGTTAGCGTGCTCTTATTATCCTTCGGGATGGAACATACTGTCTGACTGCTGACATTTGGATGCCATAACTTGGTCGTAAAGTACATGACAGGTGGACGGAAGGGGTATTCATGCGGAATCTTCACGTCTACTACATATGTCCCCCCTTCATATGGTGTATCTGGCGGTCCTGGGAACGATGCGCGCAGATGAGACAGCTCTGAGCCATCTGCTGGCTCGCAGAATATCTTTGACTCAGAATCCGCCTGGATATCTGCAAGCTCTTTGGCAACACGCCGAAGGCGGTTTGAAGCCATCTTATGAGGTGTACAATCACCACTGTCCTTTTAAAAGTGGAAGGCAAGACACGACCTTACCACAGAGTCGTGCCCTCCTGCAAGAGCGTTGTGCCACACCGACAACCGTTGTGATGTAGAATAGATAGACTGTTCACAAAGCTAGGCCTGCCCCAGTCATTAGCAAGATTCAAGCACAGTCTCTAAGCATATGCAACCAGACTTGACTACAGTATACAAAGGCAGAGTCGTGGCTAGGAATTCCAGAGAAATGCTAGCTTGGGTAGCAAATCGCCCGCTGCGTATGCTCACCTTGGTGGGGTACACTGACGACCAGTCAGGACCCAAATCACAGGCGCTGTTGGTTATTCTCGAGCACAACTGGTAAGAATAGGAAGTAGACAGCTATCCTCGGTAAAAGGTCGCCTTGGATTTGATTGCTCGTGAAGATATTCGGCTATCCGGTTGGGATATTACGCTCGCATTACGTCGGGTTCGAGGAAATGGAAGATTGCGGGTGTGGGAGCCTCAATAAACAGGCATCATAGATCGTGGGCGTGGGTTACTCGCGGCACGTGACAATGCGCTATGTGACCCATGCGCGTCCCTGTCGCCTGTTCTGTCGCCTGGCCGAAGCTTGTAGACCTGAGTAGTTGGATTCTATTACACACACCTTCATCTTCCGGCATCATCACCAACACACTGTCATCGAGAACACCTTACTCTGCTCAGTTGGAGTTCCTGTGACATTATCGGGAGTGACATTCCACTACCGCTTCTGCCACGATGGTAAGATACGATTATTGCTGACCCAAGCTTAAGCTAACAGGTGTAGGGAAATCAACAATCTGGCCTCGGAGGAGCTGGTCAAGGAGGGGATGGCAGAGACGAGAAGGACAAGAAGGTACGCGAGCTCTTGATTTAACTGTCTTGCTGATTCTAACCATGGCCGTCTTTAGAAAGACAAGCCCAAGTACGAGCCACCTCCACGGCCAACCACTCGTATTGGCCGAAAGAAACGTAAGGCGGCTGGCCCAAGTGCATCCGCGAAGCTTCCTGCTGTCTACCCAACCTCAAGGTGTAAGCTGAGATACTTGCGAATGCAACGAATCCATGACCATCTACTCCTCGAGGAAGAATACGTCGAGAATCAGGAACGGCTGCGAAAGGCCAAGGCAGCGAAGGAAGGACCACCTGCAACGGCAGGCGGAGATTCCGAGGCTCTTGATAGAAATGCCGATGAACGAGGGAGGGTTGATGATATGCGCGGCAGCCCGATGGGAGTTGGCACTCTAGAGGAGATGATCGATGATGATCACGCCATTGTTTCAAGCACCACTGGCCCGGAGTACTATGTTTCCATCATGTCTTTTGTCGACAAAGACCTATTGGAGCCCGGTGCGAGTGTCTTACTGCACCACAAATCCGTCTCCATTGTCGGCGTGCTGACTGACGATGCTGATCCGTTGGTCTCGGTTATGAAGCTTGATAAAGCCCCAACCGAGTCGTACGCTGATATAGGTGGTTTAGAATCACAGATTCAGGAAGTACGGGAGTCGGTAGAGCTTCCACTTTTACATCCAGAGCTCTATGAGGAAATGGGAATCAAGCCTCCGAAAGGTGTCATTCTCTACGGTGCACCAGGTACTGGAAAGACACTCCTTGCAAAAGCCGTTGCGAATCAGACAAGTGCTACTTTCCTGCGCATTGTAGGTAGCGAGTTGATCCAAAAGTATCTGGGTGACGGACCGCGGCTTGTCAGACAACTTTTCCAAGTATGTACCTCTACCGCCCCCGCGTCACATTTGCGAACTAACAACCTGCAGGTCGCAGCGGAGAACGCCCCGTCTATCGTGTTCATTGATGAAATCGATGCAATTGGTACCAAGCGATACGAGTCCACATCAGGAGGTGAGCGTGAAATTCAACGAACCATGTTGGAACTTCTAAACCAGCTTGATGGTTTCGACGATAGGGGAGATGTCAAAGTCATCATGGCAACCAATAAGATCGACACTCTTGATCCTGCACTGATCAGACCCGGTCGTATTGATCGCAAGATCCTGTTTGAGAACCCTGACCAGGTAACAAAGCGCAAGATCTTTACTTTGCACACATCGAAGATGTCTTTGAATGAAGATGTGGATCTGGAGGAATTCATCAACCAGAAGGATGATTTGTCTGGTGCGGATATCAAGGCCATCTGCTCCGAGGCTGGTTTAATGGCCCTCAGAGAGCGAAGGATGAGAGTCCAAATGGCGGATTTTAGGGCTGCGAGGGAGAGGGTTTTGAAGACTAAGAGCGAGGGTGAGCCTGAAGGCTTGTACTTGTAATTCTAGGATAGATATAGCCGGGGAGTTGCATGAGATGTACTCTTAGGAGGATAATAATCGAGCATATTATTCTCAGGTTTCAGGGTCTCCCCATGTACACGGCTAAAGCTTTCAAAAACGGCGGTATTTTGACGCCGCATAGGATTCCCACTTCCCATCAGCCTGCCGTGTTCGGCTTTACGTATCGTAATGAATAATATCATACTCTCTGGTTAGATTGCGGCTGTGCTGTGCCAATCAAGTCCTGAACACCTTTGCCAGTGCTACGTAGGAGAGGAAGCCATTCCAATGCTTAATTGTCAAGCTCTCGCAGCGGAATCCATTTGCTCTCAACTGTTCCTTTCCGTCTCACCAACTCTATAACATCCTTGACTACGCGTACAAGATGAACTAGTAGCACTAGCTGTCTAGTTTCAACAAGAACCAACCCCTCTAGAAAAGTATTACTCGAGAGACGAAGAAACCCCAGATGGAGACTATACTCTACTCATGATCCATGTCGACTCAATCGACGGCCGGGTATATGCAAAACTTACCACGGATGAAGAGTGCTTGAAGTATATGTGATTACAAGTTCATGAGAAGATGAAGTGCGTATTGGTGCAGTTCCTCTCCTACAAGAACAAAAGACTGGGAAGAGGAACTACATTCGCATATGTTCGCTGGATGGCAAGGAAGCCGACTGCCTGGTTGAGGAGAGCTGCGAGAAAAAGGACAAAATCTACCGATATTTTCAGGCACATGCGCATCGAGTAGAAGAGATGACCTAGAAGCCTGTTCAGGGAAAAGGGCTTAGAGTATGCATCTCTGAGAGGGTTATAAATTAGCCCGGGTGTAACATATCGAGTGTTTGTATTATCTCTCTGCAATATATATACATGCAGTAGTTAATTGATCCTCGTTGCTACATATATGATTCTCCGCTGTCAATGAGGGCTTGCACTGCCATGAAGAAAAGCCTCCAGGATATACCTTCTCCTATCATTGGCTGTCCTCCTCTCCTTCTCCTTGCTTAGAGTTTGGCCTCGGAAAATAACTCGTGAAAAAACTTCTGCGTATGCTTTCTCCTGCGCTTGTCGGCGCAGAACCTCTTTATCATTCAAAACGTATTGCCCTTTCCCCTTCCAAGCCAAACTCCGACGGACGCTATCCAAGCCTCCTCGGCCTATACTTTCCTTCCATCCAATCTTAGGGAGCGGAGCGAATTCTGCTGCTACGCGCTTTACCATACTCATCAGGAAGACGAATGAGATATTGTGGTTTGGTGATGAGGCCAGCACGTCTAAGACCCAGGTCTTTATCTCCTCAACTTCAGAAAGCTGTTTCACTCCTCGGGTGTTCATGTCGTCTTCTAGTTGCTCCCATAAATCACCTGGTATTATGCCATCTGTCAAGCTCGACAGCCACATAACCAGAACCTCTGCCAGTACCTCTATCCTTTCTACTGCAGGAACTTGTAACGAGAACGCATCAGTGAGATCCTTATCCCAATCGAGAGCCTCCATAATGGAAGCCTTGTACAATTCCCTCGCACGATTATCTCGGAATTGCCAATAAATCTTCTCGAATGGCCAGCCGGGAGCATCTTTGGGAACCTGTGGATTCTCAGGATTGCTGGCATCTTTGATACACTTCGTGCTTAATGCTTCAACGGCTTCCGTGAGCTTGAAGAGTTCCCGCGGCGCCGACCAACACACTTTGAGACTGTCGCTAATCACGCTTCCTACTGACCCCTCAAGAGCCAGAAATTTCCTTACTCCGCCCTCTGGGATACGAATGAGCTCGTCAACTGAGCGCGCAAAACACGATTGAAGCCACGAGGCGCGGATTGGAATGAAGTGATCCCTGCCGTCCGTTACGCGCAGGACAAGAACATCGTCAAGGGTAGTTATTCCATCATTAAGAGACTTGATGCAAGTAATATCGTCGACAAATAGTTCGAGAGTGACGTTCATTGTATCACCCGGTTCTAAGGTAATATCTCTCTTTAGCCCTTTTGCCCGCCGAGAATCCTCATCGAGCTCCAAACCATCAAAGAAAACTGATAACCAAGTTGGTGATATGCGATCATGTGTTTCGTTTTCACTTGGACGTTCCAAGAAGACGAAGGAGGAATTGACCTGGCTCGTGTTGGCGATAGTCACACTTCGCCGCACTCGTTTGTAGAATGATACTTGGCCAAAATTGACACCGTGTGTGCTTGCTATTGAATGATTTTGTGGCTCTGCCCGCGGCACAGGCTCCACGTCCTGGGAACGGTCTACCACGACAGTGATTCCGGGGCGGCCTTCGTTCTCTGCGCGATCGAGTTCACGGGCCACTTCAGCTTGGATCATGGACTTCAGTTCAGGAACTGCTGCATCATAGTCCAGCGTGAAAACAGCCTCTAAAGGTTTGTGATCTGATGAAAGCACTCTTTGATGCGTAGTATACACGTCTAAGTGTATCTTGTCCACAAAGTCCTCTTTTGTAATCAGTTCCTCACCATCTTCATTTTCATCATACTCTTCAAAAAAGTCCTTTGCGGTCTCTGGCTCCTCTTCCGTTTCTGGCTCTTCTTTGTCTGCACCATCCTCCTCAGGATTATATTCAAACAAGACGTCTTCATCATCCTGCGCGCTGTCGATTCCTCGCGCCTTCATTTCTGCGTCCTTAATTCTGACCAGTTCTTCTACCTGAGACTTTCCATCATAATCGAGCTTATCCCTTCGGGTTCTATATAGTATTCGGTCACACCAACTTGGCGCTCGTTTCTTTTCACTGGAATCAAAGATTCCAATGCTCCCAATGTCATATTTATACGTAGGCAAGAAAGTGATCGGTCCTTCTCTCCAGCCGCCATGAAGAGCTTTCTTGGTCTTTTGAACACGCTTAAGTTGGTCATGAGGAAGCAGTGAGTCTATAATAGCTTGCATAGAGGCCGGGTCTTGACTCGGATCTTGGATAAAGTCGTCCGGATCTGGCAAAGTCATTGACGAAGCATCATCATTATTCTCAAATGCGCTGCTTGTTCTTGGTGCCGTCTCTGCTTCTGATTCATCGTCACTTTCATCGGCGGCCCTAATGACGATAATATCATCGTTTTCCAATACGCCTTCGACCTTATTCCACGGTTCCTCAACGATATCGTGCCCCTCCCTTGCGTGCAATGAGAGAAGCCGTCGTATATCATCACCAGGGAGGCCGTCTAGCCTGAAATTCAAATCTCCAAACCAGAAAGCAAAGTCTTCTTCGCCAATTCCTTCCTGCTTATCGTCCTGGACTCCACCCCAGTCTATAGGCTCAAACTGAGTTCGCTGCATAATCTGCGCTACATCCCAAATCCTTCGCTCCAGGTTTGCCGGTTCTGCTCCTGCAGCCAAATGGCAGTTAACAAATACTAGTCGCGTAGTCTCCCCAAGCACTATCCTCGTTATGATAGCGCCTTTATTACCCAAATAACCCATTAGACCAGTGCCCACGGTAACTGTACTCACAGAACTTATCGTTGGCGCGACTTCGGGAGATGCAAATATGAGCAACAACAGCCCGGAGAGCTGCTGTTCAGCAACTACCACGTATCCCGGAGGCAGTGCTTCGATCATTGCATTCCTCCACTTCACGACAGTGCTTGAATCCGCATAAACTCGCGTAATTGGGGATGAGAGTTCCACTACTTCCTGTAAACCCAGCACGTACAGTCCAATATCAGATCCACCGCGGGCCGCTCCTTCATCGCCCTTCAGATTTGTGGGCTCGTCTGCATGGTATCTTTGCTCTTGCGCATCGACGCTTTCAAGTGTTTCCGGATGTTTGGAGCTCCCCATACTTATTTTCGACAGTCTCTTGTCTATGCCTTTACCCTCTGCAAACCATCCTGCCAAATCCTTCTCCGTTCCAAGGCACCCAGCGACATTCCATGACCCGATCTTGACCTTAATCTTTCGTGGACGCACATATTCGTCTCTTCGAGCGAAGACGGCTTTGGAGAGGGACTGCGGGCTCGAGGTCTTGGGTTGAGCCTCTGTTTCGACGTGCTCTTGGTCGACAGAGTTTCGAGCACTTGGAGCCATTTTGGTACGCTCGTATCTTCCCGGTTGTCGTAGAGATCAACCAGGCATGGCGCGAGGGGCAGCACTGAAGGTATTATTGTTTGACGTCGGACGAAAGATAGTTCTATGCGGATCTCAGGAGAGGCAAAAGCTCAAATGCAGTTGAAGCTGTTATTCCCCCAGAGCATTAAATATTAAAGGTCGTTGACTGTGCGAGTCGTAGGATGCTGCTCCAGCCGCGGGGTTTTGGTCGTGTGGTCGACTATCGATGGTGGGCGTGACCCCTGCTCGCCTATGATGGCTTGTGCCTGGAGAGGCCCACCTGCCTGGCATCATCATCATCACGAGCTTCACCCAGTCACCGCAGTGTGTATATCCACGCAGCAGATTTATGTCATCAATCTCAACATTGATACCTTAAATACAATTCCGAAAGCTTTCATATTCCCGTGAACAGATCTGCGTCCTCTCGACACATCGACAATGACGCCTCGAAAGGCGCATCGCCATCGACATAACCACTCCCAATCGCATCTGCAGCAACCTATTCAGGCGTCAGACTACGATTCCGAAGTGCCCTACACAGCCCCCGAGAGTGTGCCCGTGCGCTCGAACAACGAGCTCAACCTCACCGTCCTCCAACACTACAACCCTTCCATAACGGCCATCCTCTCCATCGCTGCCTCTTGCCAAATCTACAACTACTTTCCTGCAGATGGGACGTGGGACAAAGCCGAGATAGCAGGCACCTTGTTTGTGTGTCAGATGGCGGCCTTCTCTGCGACGACGGTAGGTGCACGGGAGCGGTTTTGCGTGGCGCTGCTGAACAAGAAGGGGTTGGATAACCTGATCATCGACATGCAGGATGTGCAGGAGGTGGAGATCAAGGACGAATTTATGATTATCAGATTCTTGGAGAGAAGGCAGGCAGGGTTGAATGGCCAGGGCCCGTTGGATGAGGAGAAAGTGTTGGGTTTTTATATCCATGCGGATCAAGCTGATACGAGAGAGCTCAATTGCACATTGGTAAAAGGGCTTTGGGAACGTGTAAAGGATGGGGTTATACTGGAAGCGCTGGATAGAGGCACCCAAGAGATGGGCGGGACTGAGAGTTTTGAAGAGGGGGGTTTTGAGAGTGGGAGTACTAGCGGAGCGGTCCTTCCAGGAAGGAGGTTAAGCCTGAAGGACCTTTTCGGGGGCCAGCCTGTGCGGTAGCTGGACCAGAGCTGGGTGAGATCAAATTGCGAGTTTAGGGAGCATCGTGCGGTGTCTACTATATGGACTCTTCCTTATCAGCGGGACAAGTTACGCTGCATGATCATCAGTTGAGGCTCTATACAAGGCGTATAGCACATGACAGCGGACTGCCCCTCCTGTTACCAAAATCTGTTTATGTGAAAAGAGAAGCATCGGCGTGGAAACTCCGAAGGGGGCAAAGAGGACGAGAAAGAAAGAGAAAGAAGCAAAATGAGCGCAAAACTGCAGTATTACAAGCACAGAGGCGAGCATCATGACAAAAGCTCGTCCTAGACGTATCTAGAACGGATAACATCATGTGCACCGGAGATATCAAATCAAACCGAGATACCCATGTCCACAGTGGTCCATAGTACTTGAATGTCTAGGTAATTTCCCTCGCAGAATCTAAGTCTTACAATTCATGACGAAGCCTTTTCATTCTCTCCTTGTAAGGACACGCTCGGAACATTGCAAAGATATATTACTCTCCCGGAGGGAACTCATTATAATCTGCCTATAATCTTCAAAATCCAGTCTAGGTATATCCATGCCACGGTCATATGCACTACTCCAATATCCGCTTCATCAAGCCCATGCTGCACCTTAGCAATACTACAAGTTCTCCTAACTCCATACCTGAGGTGAACATATCCACATGCTAGCTTCGATGCTTCTTCTCCTTCCCGTGGCTTCCCTTACTGCTCGAACCGTCAACGACCGCAGGTGCGCTCATTGCCCCAGATCTCTTAGTCTCACCACTGCTCGCCACGACAACGGCCTCTCCGTCCACCTCCTTTCCATCCGTCTCTAACTTACTCCCTGACCTACCCTTCCCACCAGCTCCTCCTTTGCCTCCCCATATCTGTCCTTGGGCACCGTCAAAGGTCTGAGATAGTTCCGCTGATGAAATAGCAGGTTGTCTCTCTCCCAGCGCGTGCCCATATCCAGCAGGTTCGGCACCCTCCTTGGTCAACCGCGCGCTTAGCACGCGGCCTTGGAACCGCATCCCATCGACAACATGCATAACGGTCTTTGCAATAGCGTGCGATTCGAAGATCGCGAAGGCATGGCCCTTGGCTTTTCCATCTACGTGAGTAGCGATCTCGATGCTTTGTACGGGAGTGGATGAGCAACTCAGCGAGCGTTTGGAGTTGGAAACGATCTTGGTGAGGAGTTCGTGCAGGGCGGATGAGGTGGTGCCATGAGGGAGCTGCCTTATAATTATCTTCCGCGCTTCAGTTTTCACCATCGGCGGGGGGCTGGTAGGTGAAGCAGAAGAGCTGGTGTAAGGACTGGTCATGCACTGTAGTGCGTATGTATAGGCTGGCTGTTGTGTTATATAGAACGGGGTTGCAGCGACAACATTACTAGTATACACAACGCCGGACGGGCTTGCTGCAACTGGGTAAGGGGATACCGGCGAGGTATAAATGGGACTCGAGGCGCCATCATATATTGGTGACTGCGGCGAGTAGTACTGAAAGGAGGAGTACGTTGGCGATGCTGAAGCATAGCTCTGGGATCCTGGCTGGGTCTGGTAGTGCCACTTCACACAATCAGTATCGAGAATGAGGAGGAGGTCAGATCACACACGTCTATGTCGCTTCCGGAATAGGTCGATGGCGATGAGTACTGGCTTGCGGTCGAGGATGAATAGGTGTGGGAAGAAGACGAGCTGCCGTTGCGGTCTCGATACGGTACCGTCGGAGAGTACGTCGTCGTCCAGTCCCGAAGGGTCTGCGTCTCCGTCTCGTTGCGTCCGTCTGCCAGCAGGGAGCGATCGTCAAGAATCCCGCCATTTAAATGCTCTGACAAAACTTAGTCCCAGCGTGTTTTCCGTGAAGGGGTTCGTGCTCACTAAAGGCCTTAAGGAAATTCTCCCTCCCTTTGACCCTTACCCACCCATCCGTGGAGTCTGGGTACACCATGGCATGGTCTATCTCGATGCATTTCCCATCAGGCTGCTGGTTCCGAGCGAAGTCCTTTAATCTCTGCCAAGAGCATGCCCAGGGCAAGCCGGCCACGACGATATAATACACGCCCGTAATGTTCCCAGCTGGAACGTGAGGCATTGTGACCCCGCTGAGGACCGCTATGCTATGAATGAAAAGAAAAAATAATGAACTCGAGTAGCTTCTACAACAACCCGAGGAAGGGGATGGCACCGCGTGCCCTTATATGGAGAGCACATATGTAGGTAGTGCAGTAGCAGGGCCAGCTCGACAAAAGACTGAGAAAAGTGACAGATCTCGAAGGCGAGGCCATTGGGAGGCGAGCTTTTATCTATTGACCATTAGATACTGTACCGCATCATTCGAGGACTGGCACACTGGCCGGCTCTCCCTTCGCTAAGTGGCAGTTGAGGGGCCTCCTAGACCCTGCGGGTTCATATGGGACGGAATGGCTGTGGTTTGTACAAAAGGAATGAGAGGGAAAACTACCGTCAAGAAGGGCAATATTGGCCGTAAGTGAGATCCGGTGGAGGGGCCAAGGTAACGAATCACTGCACGTAGCAACTCCACTAGTAGAGATACAAATCGAGACACATATAAATCTCTAGATGTGCGTCTCAGACGGCTCCAGGGCGGGCAGTTTGTTCTGGGAAGCGTGAAGCGGAACCCGCAGCTGAGAGTCAAGCCGTCCAGACTTCTGTCTTCCTGTGCTGGCCCCCGGCGGCAAGGGGGGGCAAATCACATTTCCCCTGGATGTGTGCTTTTGGGCCCCGGGAGCCCATCCCGCAGCCTACGCGCGTATCATATGGTGTTCCTGTGTCTCTCGCACACCGCGAGACAGGGAGGAGGGACCTTCTTCCACTTAGCGATCCCCCACAACGACCATCTCCATCCCTTAGCTTAGCTCCCCACAAGAGCCAGCCTTGCTCGCCCTCTCGCCTTCTCTCCCTGCAGTACGCTGCACGGGAGAGCTGCAAGATGGGCGAATGACATACGCAGAAGAAGCATATGCGATCTCCCCAAAGTCGGCTGATGGCGCGCTCTGGGCTTGGTATCCCGGTTCAAGGGGCGCTATTCACACGTCCCCCTCAGATTTCAAATACTGAGAGAGATCTCGATCCCTTGGCGGCGATTGTGAGGGGAGCAGGGAGGCGAGTGCTCGTAGTTGAACTGCAATGCCGGAGAGTGTGACGAGTTGCGTCGAGCGCTTTCCCGCCTTTTCGTCCTTTGAGCTCCGTCTTCTGTGCCTCTTCTTCCTAGGAAGAGGAGAATATACTTAGCACCCAGCACCTAGCATCCAGCAGTGCAGTATCCCAGGCTCCCAACATCCTAACATCCCAATATCCCAATATCCCAATATCCCAATATCCCTGCCTCCCCGCAAGCCCGGTGCGTGCCTCCTCGAGTGAGGCTCGAGTCGCACCCTCCCATTTTGGGGGATTTGCATCGGGGGAGATGGACTCGCTCATCACGTTCCCCGACTTCAAGCCGCCCTCGGGATTCGAGCCCGAACAGATCGAACCCGCGTCCGCCAATGCGAGACATTGCCAGCGTCCAGACCGCCACATGCAGTATCGACCGGCGCCTCGTCCTCCCAAACATATGCGATTGATCCGAGTACTGGCTCCTGGCGGCGATGTGAACCTCTCAGATATCGCGCGTCGGACTCTCGCAGTATCGGTGCCCGAGAGCCAAGAGGCACCCAGGTAGATCTAATATTGCCCGTATTAATTATCACATTGAAGTCGATATATTCTATTTTTGCCCTCGTCACATTGATCACCTCCTACGTCCCTCATCGCCGCCAATATGCTAGGCATGTGCATATAGGTATTGTTTCTCGCGGAGGCGGTCAGCTAGGAGAGACGCGGGAGGACCAGTACAAATCATCTATCATCTTGACAGCTCAGCGGTCTCTGAGACAGGAGGCATGCACAACATCATAGATGCACTGTAAGTACAGTACATCTACAGTATGGAATACCAGCTTGCGTGCAACGGTTTATATAAACCCTTGTGCATGTCTCGCGGGGCCGCAACGCTTTCCAATGCCGTTAGGGCTTCTGACGGTCACACTTTGCCTGACATTCTGGAAAACGCCAGACGTTGGGTTACTGAATGGCTTGACTGCCGATATGCAAGCACCCGTGTCCCAGAGTTAAGGAATCGGAGGCATCTCCAGCACCAATATCGATCGACCAGATCTTGGCAAGTCTCGGGGCTGATACGCCGAGTGCCGAGGGATAAAAATACATCTGATGATACTGTACTTTGGGTAAGCTATTGCATGTGTCTCATTCATTTCATCTTGCGTGCTTGCCCCTTTTCTCCTTTGATCTCTCACTGTGATGGAAAGTTAAGCGATTCATTCTCGAGACGACGTTGAGGTCGATAGGGCAGACGTAAGTGAACACAGTCTCTGCAGTGCGGTGGTCTCAATGCTAGATGAATTCTCCGATATATACAGGTGCAAATGCAAATGCGATAGTCCCTAAACGCCAATCCTGCTCTAATCAATACGCCAACACATTTCGTCACCCAAATGCACGGTTACCCAAATGTAAGGCCATAGCCCCGTCCCATATATCAGTTATGCAGTAGTGGTACCCTCGCAGGTGTCGTCTCTAGCCTCAATCATCTGACCCAACCCGCTCTTTCGTGGCTCTTCTTCCAGGCTCACCCTCCTCGAGGTTCCAGGGCTTATCCCACTATACAGAGAACCCGCCCGACCACTGTAGCAAAAGGCAAGCATCAGCAAGAATCCAATACAAGACGTTCCTAATCGACGGCATTTGAGGAGAGGAGATGTGATCACTTACCCTTCACTTGAGTTCCTCCATTTCCACTCAAACCCGGTCATAGCCTCCCTTTCTTTGCTCGACTTCAGGAAGAGATACTTCCTGGGGGCAAACGCTTCCCACTCTTTCTCCTTGCGTCGCCTTTCCTTCTCCTCATCGTCCTTCTCAGAACGCCCAGTCAACTTCTTGCTCAGGCGCGAGGTGGTCTTGGTCAGCATTATGACGGGCATGGACAGCTGCGAGGATTCCGAGCGCGCAAGCGACGTTGGGCCCTCCTGCGATGAATTGGACTCCGACAGCGAGGAATCGCGGGTCATGGTCATGGTCGCGGTCGTAGTTTCGGGGCCATTGGTGCCGGAGATGTGCAGGGCGCGGCGCAAACGGTCTTTCAGTGCCATATCGTGAGCGTCCGGTGTGCTGTGTTTGGGTGGTGGGAATGGACGGCGGGGTATCTATTGCATTGGGACCTCTGTCCTCGACTGCTCGGGCATCCGCTTTGTCTTGGCTGGGGAAGAGAGCGGTCTGTCAGCCCCGCTGTATTCCGGTGCTGTGCTCGACTTCAGGATAGTACAGTAGTGGTGTAGAGAGCGGTGCAGGCTCAATGGATGATCACAGTTGAAGCCAGCACGATGGGGCGGTTGTCCCCAAACTCGCAAAACTTGATCGCAGTGGCGACAAAGGATGCAGGATTGGAGGATGTCTGACACTAACCCTGCTGTTTCGCAGATGGCTCTTCACCAATGCCGCAGGTGCCGACTGCGGTTCTCTTCCGCCTCACACGCCGCCTTCTCCAGATTTACAGGGGTGGGTTCGGCCAGTCCGTTCGGTGGTCACGTGAATCATATGCTCCCAAGAGCTTGGAAGGTCAGAGGTGATGGTTGGTACCTAGTTTACTATACGTCTAACACAACTCCCTACACCACTTGTTCTTGATCTGAGAAGCGCATACCTAGTTATTCCTGACACGCGCACCGTGACAAAGCGGGACAAAGGAAAACCACACCGACCTCCCTTCCACTCGCCACAGCCACAGCCGAATCGACGGCCCCTTTCGAGTCGCGGTTCTACCGCTGACATCCATACCATCTCCCCTACACCACGCCGTGTTCCAACGACGCTGGCATATTCCAATCTAAGGGCCACCCATGTCCAAAGCCTATTACGTTCTCCCATACCTGACAGACAACCTAAGACGGGCTAGTAAACTAGGAAGAAATAATTGTAACACCAGCCCCGCCAACATTGATGTCGACAATGCTAGCTTGATGTTGCTGCTGGTTCACAAAGTCCACAAACACCTGCTGGTTTTCCTCAATGATGATTGCCGGATCCTGGATCACCTGCATGCCTCCAAAGTTCGGCAGTGGCACGCCTGCTGGTAAGAGCATGGTTCCGTTGCAGTTGCTGATGGCCGACATAGAGTTAGGATCCACCGTCATAACATTGGGGTTGACTTGTGCAGCGGCGGTTGACTGAGGCTGAGCAACTCCCGCGGGGCTCGCTCCACTCTTTCCACTATTTCCACTGTTTCCACTATTTACGTCGATGATAACGGGCGTAGATTCTTGTATCACGACTATGACTTGTTCATTCGACTTGACATTGGATTGAACCTTGTGTGTCATATACCGGGTATTTTTATTATTTGAATTGCGGTTATCAATTACGGGAGTGACCACTACAATGATGGTATTCTATTCATCTCTTATTAGCATGGATTAAACTTCGCGTCATAGTATGAACATACCACGCTATTATAAACGTTCGCGAAGTGGTTCTTGCGGATGTTGTCTTTATTTTTCTTCGTTTGATCGATAACGATTATTTTTTCTTGTATGATTTGAACCAATTCTATTTCTGAGGAGAGCTGCGAGCCGGATAAGATCTGGTCTTGAATCTGGGTGATGGTGATCTCGTCGACTTTGCGGCGCTGGAGGCCACGGGGTGCATAGTAAACCCCTCGGCCAATCATGTCCAGGTTTCTTGCTCCAACCCCATTCTCAAATCTTCGATAAACGTGGGGGACTGTTCAGGTCAGGAAAATATCGCAGGCCCATAATGGGATATACTTACTCGCCACAGAGAGGGAAGCCAGCCCCGTAATGAGTAGAGTGTTGAGACGCATGCTCACTGTTTAATAGTAAAATATAAGATGGGTATCCAAGAAACAATAGATAAAGTGTGTTATAAAATGAGGGTGGCGGCCACTGGGGCGCTCGAAAGAATGGAAGTTGAGATGGGTAAGAATCGAAATTGGAAGACAATCTGAAGATGGCGAGGACCCAGAATTTAATGTATAATATGTACCCCTTGAGGAAAACCAGTCGGATGTAGAGCCTCCCGGCAAGTACTCATCTGAGGTCTGAAAGAGCTCTAGATCAAACGAACTGCCCTTATTCCAAGGATTATAGTCCCAAGATCCACCCGTTTTAGGGAGGAGTCAACTTATGCATTATACACTTTTGAACCGTGACCCAAGTAGACCAGTTAAATCAATGGATGACGCGTCGGAAGAATCAAGAACAGATGATAGCATGGACACTAAGTAGGGGTTGTAGACTCTTCAGATGTCTGATGTCTGGACTATGCCTTGACACCAGATACCGAGAAGGGGAAACCCCCTTAAGATGAATAAGCTTAAAAGTTACCCGGGACCAACTATATGAGGAGATTTGGCGCACAAACGTTCCGATATGTGGGGCTTGGCAGGTTCGTCCCCGGCAACGTCGAGACCCATGCGAAACTGAGGTAGTATCAAGAGGCGAAGATCATGTAGACTCGCAACGCAAACATTGTGACAGATAATTTGTCACCGCGATTTCAAGTCACGATCCATGGCGATATCAGATGAGCAGAGTTCAAAATGATAACGATATGTCTAACGGATAGCAAAGATATAGCCAGGCACGCAATTAACTATGGCATCCTTGAATCGGTTAATTTGCTGAACCGTCAATGTACTTGACATAGGAAATTGGTCCCAGAAGGCAAACCCAGAACCGCGTTGCTCCTGCATAGTAATTCAACTGAAGCCTTTGAAGTGCACCTGAACTTGACTCGGCAGGGCCTTACAACATAGCTTTCTGGGATGAAACATGATAAAGAGGTGCGACTGAGATCTAAGACGAGCCTGTGCGGATAGCCCATGCCCCGTCGGCTACCAAACTGGAGGACTTCAGGATGAACGAATACTTTCAGTTAGTGTCGAAAAATTAGTAAGTTAAATCCAATAGCATATTCCCAATGGGTTATATGAGGACAATCGGGGATACAGACACGCTTCCCTCGACGCTCTACCGTATGCAATGCTTCTTCAACCTTTACAAGAGAATTCTGAAATGGCAACGCCAAGCCAGAGTAGATCCGCCCAAGGGCGGTTTTGAAAAGCACTGCCTAAATTTTTGTAGGTGACAAATTGTGGGAGGTTTCCGAATAGCTTCATCGTGGAACAGGTTTCATGTGTGGTTGTCGTGCTCTGAGCGCTTCGGCAGATGAAAGAGGTCCATGCCCAATACCTTCCACGTGACTTAGCAGAGCATGATTACTTAATCGTATTCTAGCTCCTCGCTAGACTATATCGGGGATCCTGGAGCTTCTGGTCTGAACTGCTCGCTAAAAAATAAAATTTCACGAGAACAAAATTCGAGCTAGGTTTCTGTCTGCAGTGCTATACAAATCTCGCAACGCAAATCGATTGTTTTCCTACCAACGCCTGTACAAATGGCATTCACACCCAGAGGTGGTCGCGGCGGTGACCGCGGAGGAAGAGGCGGTTTTGGAGGCGGACGTGGTGGGGATCGTGGTGGCCGCGGCGGTTTCTCCAGAGGTGGCGGACGAGGTCAGTTTTACTTCCGGCCGAGCCCAATTATTGCAAGATTAAATCCTTGCAATTTCTGGGGTCGTAGCTGTTTTATCGCATTCTGCAATACAAGTTTTGAGAGCCATGTAGCTGACCGGTGGGTAAGGAGGTCGAGGTGATAGCAGAGGCGGACGTGGAGGTCGCGGTGGTGCCAGAGGAGGGCGCGGAGCTCCTCGTGGAGGAAAAGGAGGAGCAAGGGGTGGTGCGAAGACTATTGTGGTATGCTGTCCATCCTCCCTTTGTTACTCTGAGAGGGTCTAAACCTTCTTAGGAGCCCCACCGTCATGCTGGAATCTTTGTCGCCCGAGGGAAGGAAGACATGTTGGTTACCAAGAATCTTGCACCTGGAGAGTCTGTCTACGGCGAAAAGCGCATCAGTGTTGAGAACTCCGCCGGCAAGAACGAAGATGGGACGCCTAATATGACCAAAACCGAATACCGAGTCTGGAACCCTTTCCGCAGCAAGTTGGCTGCAGGTGTGCTAGGTGGTTTGGACGAAATCTTTATCAAACCTGGCGCGAAAGTCCTGTATCTCGGTGCTGCATCTGGTACTTCTGTTTCCCATGTGGCTGACATTGTCGGACCTACCGGCACTGTGTTTGCGGTCGAGTTCTCACACCGCTCTGGAAGAGATCTGATTAACATGGCAACTCATCGTACAAATGTCATTCCTATTATCGAGGATGCCCGTCACCCACTTCGATACAGAATGCTGGTTTCGATGGTCGACGTCATCTTCGCTGACGTTGCCCAACCCGACCAAGCTCGTATTGTCGGCTTGAATGCACACCTGTTCTTGAAGGTTGGCGGAGGAGTCGTGGTTTCCATCAAGGCCAACTGTATCGATAGTACTGCTGCTCCTGAAGCTGTCTTTGCAAGAGAGGTACAGAAGATGAGAGAAGAGAGGATTAAGCCTTTAGAACAGTTGACACTTGGTATGTTATCCTACGCTAAGTCAGTCTATAGTCTACTAATCTCTCTTCACAGAACCATTCGAAAGAGACCACTGCATCGTGGCTGGCCGTTATGTCCGCTCGCAGTCGTAGAGGTCCTATTGTCCTGAGTCCTTTTAGTCTCAGCGCACTCCCGGCATTGTATCCCATGATACAAACCTGCTCTCGTGTCACATTCTTGTGTTGGCTTTTCAGGATATGGTTGGCTCTTGCTTTTCTGGTGTAACTTTTCGGATGGCGTCCTGGTATTCCATGGTTCTGGTTTTAAATAAAATACTTGCACCTTGCCCTTACCCTTGCCCTTGTGATTAGTTTGGTGATAGCATAGGGCATTAAGATAATGCTTCTCTAGGAGATCAGTATTCTGTGTCTCTTCTTAAGTCTTCCTTTTCATGAGGCTAACGATGACGAATCGTAATTTCTGTGAATCAAATGCCCATGCCTAGTTTGTCATCTAATCAATCTAACTCAGTTTACCAGTCGTCATTGTTTGGTCAATAGGTGAAGTCAGCCTTAGAATATACTTCGCGTTGGTGAAGCTACCAGTATTATAGTACTTGTGTTAGACTTCACAAACGCAACTAGAGAATATAGCACAAAACGATTTAGGATTGCATGGAAATAATTTAACTAGTCATATTTTAAGATAAATTTACTCATAAACATTATTATATCAAACATTAAACATTTCCCACCCAGATTTTAGTCAATGGCCTTCCCACCGTATTTTAGCCTGAACTGCGGATCAACCCCCCTTGCCTTCTCCATCCTCCTGAAAATCTCCCTCCTGCCAGCCATTTCGCGATTGACCTCGAAAGTACTCTTCCTCTTGATATTACTCCTGCGAGAAGTATTTGCAACTTCATTTCCCTCTCCTAGCCCTTTGCCTGCAACGCATTTTGCGTCATTCCATGCTGCATCAGCGGCGCTTTTCCACAACGCTTGGACATCGTTCACCATATCGAGCGTGTAAAACAACCGGCAGTCTGCCTCCTCAACAACATACTGGGCGGGGAGCCCATCTTCTACATGGTCCGGGAGGATATTGTCTCTCACATTAAGACCTGTGCTAAGACTGCGAGCCACCGGCAAACCAGTTAATTCGCTGAGAGTTGCGATCTTTCTGGCGTCAGTAGTCTGAGCAATAGCTTGTTGAGCTTCGTTCTGGACGTCACCAAATCCGAGGATTTGAGCACCTTTGATGCCACCGACACCTTGAATGGGATTTCTGTTTGGCCGGCCACCCATTGCTATCGACTTTACACCGGCTTGGATCCGCATAAGCTCGCTGAAGATTGTGCAAGTCGATGCGCAGTAGCCATCGTACAACATGATGATGTCTTCGGCAGCGAAAGGCTGTGTGAAGTTCACACGGCTTCCGTAACCAGTAACGTCTGTACCAAAGCCATAGGTAGAGTTGCTAGTCGTAAGGGGGTCATTGAAGTTCCACCGGATTAACTGGGTGTATGAATCGCCTTTATATTTGCGCGGGGCAAATTTGTCCTCAAATGTCTCGAAGGGTTGCTCTGTAAAATTGTAATCATAGCGATAATTAAAGAAAACTTCATAATCTTCGATTATTTGAACCGATGCGGTATCTGGGTTATAGTCGGCTGGAATGGCATCCGAAAGCACCTCGGCAATATCCAGGAAGTACTTGCTCTCTCTGAATCGAGTGTAGTCTTCCTGGATAATATGAGGAAAGAGTTGTCTGAAAAGATCAAATCCTTGGAGTATATAACCGCCTCCATTGGCACTCAGATCGATGACAAGCTTTTTCTTGCCCGCAGCAACGGCATCTGCGAAGAAGTTTTGGGCCACCATTTGGAACTCCACGGGAGATTCTGATTCGAAGGCTAGAAGACTGATTACAGCCACGTCGTCGTATCCTTCGCCGTCTAGATAGTATCCAGATACGATAGAATCATTGGTCGTGATAACAGGCGCAGGGTACCCAGGGGCAATGATTGGAGACGTAGAAGAGCCCAGGGCCTTCTTACTCTCAGCTAAAGAATCGGCAGAGGTGGAGTTACAGAACACCTTATAAAAGGAGGGCCCATCCGTTACGCCAGTAAAATCGCCTTTCACGTGGGCAATATTGTCAATTTCTAAGACAGTCCCATTGGCAAAAGTGAAATTTGTAGAAGGGCCAGGGTAGCTAGGATCGATATCAGTAAGAAGAACTTTGATGGACGTGCGAATAATCACTGACATGAATCTCACTCGTCCATTGATACTAAAATATCCATTTCCGATTCCTCCAGCCTCAAATGCTTTCTTATAAAACATAGTGTTATAAGCAGCGTCAGCGTCCTGGTTGAAAGAGGCTGTGTATGCCCAGTTAGCCACGTAGGTCGATGCATCGATGCCGTTGATGAGCTTAACGACTGAGGCAGTTGTGGGAGATGAAGTCACGTCCTCTGATGACTGGTTAGTTATTTAATTGACTCCTGATAAGCGGAAACTAACCATATATGTAGATCTCAGGAATTTCTGCTCCATCGCTGCTGATAGAGACTAGTGCTTTCTGACGGCCCCAGTCGAAAGCCTTAGTGAGAAGATCAGGATACATAATGTAATGCCCATCGTGAGCAGGCGCAAATAACTGGTAGAGATCTTGCTGAAATGCGTATTCGTTCTCATATAGATTCTTCTGAATATTTCCCTTGATCGAATCATATTTTGCAAAGATATCAAATGGGGGATAGAAATATGTTGCCGGCGGATTCTTCAAGTCTGCGATATCTAGGATAAATGAGAACAAGATTCAACTTCACATCATTCGGAAAGGACAAACCACTCTGGAATTCGAGATAGGGACGAATTGACTCAACCAATTCTAATGCTTCAGAGGCACCCAGAGGCACGGAATTCAGACAGTCATGGGCCAGAGAGGCGGCCACAGTAGGGGTAGCTGTAGGCATCGGTTAGTTACTTGTCCCCCTTAATAACCTAGAAATAACTTACCAGAGGGTGAAACTGCCTTCTGTGAAGCCCAGGACGCACTCACTGTTGCACACGCTCCGCTACTCGCACTGAACGTGCTGGTAGGGTGTTGTTTGTTGCCGCTCGCATCCACCAGTGCTGGCGCCGCGAGGGCAAGAAGGGCTACGGAGCTTTCTAATATCATCGTGGCTCTCTAGGATAGTCAATTATCGCGTGGGATCTTCTTCCTTCCACCCCACAGCAGTTTGAATTCTCTGAAGAGGTAACTGTCTCCATGCTGGGCAGGACAATGTCTTTCTTATAGCCAGAAGACACTCGCCAAGCTCCAATGGAGAAATGGTTGAAAATCACCCCTGTGCCTGTTCAGGCAGGTGGCCGGCTCACTCTGCTCTAGAAAATGGAGATTCGATTTCGTATCCCGGCCCTGCATTAGGGTTTGATTGGGCAGGTCCACAGCCTGTTTACCCCAAATCACCATCCTCATCTTGACTAACGTGATTTCGTGCTGGGAAGCTGCCAACGGAGGCATATGTGTCCATCCTTCCGGTCGGCTACAGGCCTGGGTTGGCCAAATTACCAGATGGTAGGATCGCAGGATTTTCTTGGCCCTTCCTGCTTCTGGCGCCGGAACGCCTTGCGGTAGCTTCCTACCTATGATGGTCGCGACCGACCGGAAGGCGAGCAAGCCTGCTAGCGGTTATGCAGTTGGACAGAGTCATTGTCATTGTTGGTAGGAATTGTTGGTACTGAATGACAATTAGGGATTAGTGAGGGGTGGTGATTGACAGGTACATCCGACAAGGCTTCAGCTACCGACTGCCAGTGGCTACTCGTACCACGTGATGAAACTTTGCACAAGCAGTAGCAAACCAATCAAGATGCAAGAAAGCTTAGGTGTCAAAATACAATGTGAAATAGGATACAAGGCATTCATTTCCGAAGTACGCTATTAACTCAATTGTATGATCCGCGGGCTGTACATAATGTCTGACTACTGAGAATATAGATCACAGCAATGGGCAGGTCAGCCAGCTCCTCTACGTTATGGGTTGGTAATTCAGTGGCAGGCGTTAAGCAAGGCAGATTCCTGAGTTCATCGACGTACATATGTTAAGAGAACCTCTGGTTATTGCCTCCATGAGGCATTAGTTAACAATATCATCGAAGTGGACCCGACCGCTTTCTAACCAGCTGTATCTATAATGAAGGCCCATCTTCCTGACAATGTGATTGATCTCATTGATTGAACTCTAAACTATCTGTCACCCTATCTCCTTCTTCGTCGTTCAACCCTTGCCTGCATGTGGTCCGGCCCACTGAACCATCTTGCAGGAACCATGTTGCACTATCGTGCCTTGAGGCCCGTTGCGATTCGCTTTCAATACACACACCTGCATTATATGTTGAGTTATTCGGCTACGGCGATAGTAGCTTAATCTGCCGCTCCTATCGGCGAAAAAACCAAGACGGTTCCGCTGCCCAAAATCGAGTCCGCGTCCCTAATCCATCTTTCTATCTCGTTCCTGCGTCTCCTCGCATCTCTCTCCCAGGTCGAAGAAAGTGCTTTCGACGGCCGGTTTTGATAGAGACAATAAAGAAATAACGCAGGTTAAGTAGTCTGTGCGTGGTAATAAGGTGATGTGTGAGAGCGGTCCTCTCGAATACGCTGGTTCTGATAGCCATGAGACAGGAAGTTCGAATTCGCAAATGAGCGTGGCATGAAATGACGGGCCTGCTTCTGTCGGCCATGCGGTAGCTCATTTGTCCCATAATATAGTACAGGAGGCAATATCAGAAAGCCACCAACACCATTGAAGACAATACGCCAGATACCACCTTAACCAGCTCCGTTTCTAATATACATCAGGTCAGTTGCTGCCACGAGGCTAATAGCGACCCTTTCACTAGAGTTTTAATTGCAGTTGCCATCTGTTCTCCGTAGACGCCTGGATCTTCTATGACGTCCGGCGTATTGGACGACGGAGACACTCCTACGATCCGACAAAATGAGTTATCCGGTGCAGGTTTCAGCACGTGAAGACTCTCCAGGACATCATCCCCAGCTGCTCCTAGTGCAGCCAGTGCATCGTACGCGACGACAACAGTCAGGTATGGAACGACATTGTCAGGAGATGGGTACGGCTCGACATCCGGATCCTCGGAATGCCCTTCCGTGAACCAAGTCGATTTGTTTTTGAGAAACCACTCCTGTGTCATGAAGGGCCGGAATCGAGTCTCCTCGTCCATCGTGTCCGTATAAAAGTCGACATCTTGCGCTAACTGGGTATTCTGAAGATGGATACCCAGCGGGTGTCCGGTCGCAGCTAACTCTGTGAAAAACTCGGCATATATCTTAGTAGCAAAAGCCGCGACTTTCGTGTATACCGTAGTTCGAATTGAATACTTCTGGATGAAGCTAGTAAAGAGCGCGGCGTGGCCAGGAGCAAAGTGATTATTAGCTGCTTGGCTGTCGGCCTTCAATATCCCTTTCTCGAAATACATCCCTCCTTGTATTGAGATTTTGTCAACTGCGTTTTTAACCAGATTGGGGCGCTTTTGTGTAAACTTCGAGATGTCCATTAGAGAAGACAGGAGGACCAAGGTAATTTTCCTGTCTTCATCCACCGCTTTTTCAAATATCCGCAAGAGAAGATCCTCCCCCTTCTCAAATTCAACAGAACCTAATGGTGCCAGAAATGTGCAATTATCGAACTCATACTTGTTAATTTTGTGTTTCTTCCCTGAGCCTACGGAGCCAACGGCAATAGGTATCTTTTGCAGCCCTAGTAAATCTAGAGCGCCTCGCCCAAAGCGGGCCCGTTTTCGCGCAGGCATCAGATTGGCAACAAAGGCCTCGAGCTCCACTAAACCCAAGCGGTGAAGTTCAGCTAACAATACCATTGCCATAAGATCGTCGTAATCTTTTGCAAGATCTGTAATAACAACGAGATGTGGAGGCTTCTGGTCTTTCACAGACCGATTCTTTCGAGCCTCCAAGAGCGTTTGATAAATTCCTGTCTCGACTTCGGAGAGCCCCGCAGGGATCTTCGGCCATAGTCCCAGCAGCGACATAGATCTTGTCCTTACATGGCTGAACCAGTTCCATATAAATTCTCCTGTTGGTGACTGGGGTTGATCCTCCGGCGTCTGTTTGTCGTCCGAAGTGTCAAGTTCTAAAGTTGCTTGCGGAGGCATCGAAGGAGCACCCCGCAAGGCAATGAGAAGAAGAGCGAAGGGCGCTTTGCGGGATTATATTGCCTCTGAGAATTAAACTTAAGCTGTAGGCGGACTGCACAGTCATTATTAGGCACGACGGTGGAGTAGCAGAGGACCTAGGCTCGAGGCTATGTTATAATGTGACGTCGAGCACGCTTGAAGTGAGCATAACAAATAACCCGGGGGTGTGACGATGGATTCAGGACAATGGTGACTGCATCCGGTGATCCTCCCATAAAGGCACTATGGAAGGTTTATCTTATGAATGAGCACAATGCCGAATAGAGGTATCTCTCGTGACTGCGGTGAGCCGTGATGCGATGAGTGCGGGAGGCGTTGCAAGTTGGTCAGCTGATGTTGCCTTATCTTGTGGTCGCTTCGAGAACGCCTGCCGGGAGTGGCGCGGATATATCACGTGATTGCTAACTTTCGACGAGGGAATCTGCCTCTTCTGACTGCCATAGCCTCAATGGTGCTTAGAGGGTGGGAGAGGTGATGTGCTATAAATACGGATCAAATTTTAGCACATCATTCCGCACGATCTGTTATCCTCTGCGTCCGAAATTGCGTGCCTTTTTTACAAGCCCGTCAATCCTGACAGGAAATCAGATCACATGATCACTAACTTTTGTTGCACGTCGCACTTTTTGCTCTTATGAACGAAACATGTCCACCCGAGCTGGAATGTGGCCCGTGCCCGTTTGTCTCGGGTGTCAGGCCGTTTTCAGCTGATCTTTGATAATATTTTGCGCTAGTCCATATGAGGTAAGTGAGCTAGATAAGAAGCACGTGTTAATATGGGGTCAAGGTCAAGTGACATCAGAGAGGTGATGGGCTCTTCAGGAACCGCCATACCATTAGCAAGGAAGGGGAACATCGGTCCCTGGAATGAACGTACTAGCTGAATCTCCTTCTTGTACCTTCGTACTTGGTGCACTATTACGCGATGAGGCATCACTGTCCCGGCTCCAAATTCCCTGTTCCCAGCCACGCACCGCAATGGCAGCGCAGTGGATCTCCAGCCTCCATAATTCAAGCATCGAGACTCAAAGAATAGTACGGAAGTAAAGTGCACATATTATTTCTGGACTTCCATCTTCATCTACCTCTGGACTGTGAGCAACTCTTTCTTACCCCACGAAAATCTCGAAGTCCATTGGATGCGGCCATTCGCACCCAATACGAGCCGCCACAACGCCGTCAGTCAGCTACTGCCCTGCCAATTCAGGCGCACCGCTCCGTTGTCAATTCTCCCACAGTCACGTCAACCAGCTGTGTCAAGTATATTGCCCGCATATATCCTCAGTCTACTTCGGACAACCCGCACCTTTACGGCCTCTAGATCGCGGCAGCCATGTCGCTCCCCTACGGCGACAGCCAGCTGTTGCCGAAACCAAGTGCTCGTCGCCGAACTGTCTCGTCATTCTCGCCGCCGTCGATAGGGACTAGTAGAAACTCAAGTATGAATGGAATATGGGCAGAGGATTATTATGACTCGCAACCACTGGAATCAGGGAGATTAGCGCTTGATAATAAAGGAGAACTAGGCCTCACGCTTCCAGAACTCGCGATTCTTAAGTCAAGACAGCCGCCACTATCTCATATGGAGCAGGGAGAAGAGTCTTCTCCTCGACAAACTCGGACCCATCAACCATCCCTTACATCGCTACTGCCATTCCGCAAAGGACGTCGTGAAAATTCGACTAGTCCAGAACGCATAAACCCAGTGATGGAGTGGACACAGCGAGAACTTGATGACGGCTTAATGCCAACACTCTCAGGAGACATGGATGAAGTTGTTAGGATAGAGGAGAAACAGAAGGGAGGTTTTAGCTCCTGGTTCTCTGGGACCAGCGCGCCAATATCGTTAGGGATACCCGTTACAGAACATGAAACGCAGCCCCCCTTTAATGAATCGCTCGTGGAAGCATCACCACAACGAGAGACTGCAAAGCTTCGAAAGAGACCCAACCTCCCAAGAGTTGAGTCTCCTGGAAATAGTAACAGCAACAGCAACAGCAACATGCTTACCAAAATGCCTACGAGCGCAACGCCGGGCAGATTTAACTTCTTCTCCCAGAAGGCCCCGCCAAAACGGACTATCCAACTTCCCCAGCAGATGACAGAAGATGACGAGCTTCTCGCATTGGATATTCATGCTATGCTCTTTCATCCTTCCTTTAAAGCACAAGATATCTCAAAGTCTTCGTTCAGTGACTTATTGATGAACGCCGAGGGCCTGTTGTTGAGACTTCAGACTGCATATAAGCTACGCACAGTATCCTTGCACGATATCAGTGCAGATAAAGAGGCACAAGACGAAGAGCTTGAAGAAGCAGAAACCAGAGCACAATGTCTAAAGTCTCAACTACAAGAGATGAGTGATCGGGTCGCCGAGCAGGATCGGGTGATAGAAGAACTCGTCGAACAGCTCGCCACAGAGAAGCAAGCCCGTGCTGAAGAGAAGCTCGCCCGTGAGAAGTCTCTAGCCCTCATCAAAGCCTCTCATGAATGTAGGCTTTCCGAGGCTGAAGAGCTGGCTTCCAGCAAGAAGCCCCGTCCCAGAGCCTGGCGGAAGAGCGGTGGATCAACCACCACCGATTGCGACAGCGACGCCGAATTGGGTTCGCCGACAGACTCGGTCTTCTCCAGGAGCAGAAGTCCTGCGCCGACCATCACCTCGATGTTAAGTTCCGCGACATGCACCTCGGCGGACACCACTCCTGAGATCCTTCAGGCGTCCTTCGCCCGCATCGTCTCGTTGCAGCCGGTAACTGCTGTCGTGCACCAGCAACAACAGCAACGGCCGAGCCCCATCCAGCAGCCCAGCACCTTTCAAAAGATCCTGCACGGCATCACAACGTCTACGTCTACCGAATATGGATGTGATAACTGTCGTGGCGGAGACGCGAGCGTAGCATGGGACACAGTTAGCCTTCTCCGCGCCGAGAATAAGGGATTGAAAGAACGAGTGGGCAGTTTAGAGGGCGCTGTGGAGACGGCCCTAGATCTGTGCTCCAATATTGGGAGACTTTGAAGTCAAGAATTTAAGGAGGGAGTGAGTAGGAGTAATTGAGGAAGGATATGAGACCACACATTCATACATACGGTGGCCTGGCACTCTTATACCTGTTGCATTCTGGCGTTATGATACTTGGGCATTGCATGCCCTGCTAGGCGGGGCGGAGTTCGGGATAGGGAGGGATGGCAACACTAGATGACAATGAACCACACATGCTGGCTGGCTGGCTACGGCCTTACGAAGATATAGACGCATACGGGCTGGCCGCATAGATTGTATACTTAGGCTAGCAGATTAGGCTCGGTCCTGATCAAATTCACACATGAATTCTCACAATGATTTTTGTGATGTCACATTTCTCGGCTCGCAGGATAGTTTATGGGAATGATTAACGTGATGTCATTCGTAAATGTCAATCGACTCATTCCAATCATTGAATACATGCATGCAAAGATACGTGCCTAATTGTATCGCTCCAAAGATCGTGGTTTCGGGTCCGCTGAGCTCTCCCTCGTCGAGTAAACTCCCTTGCTCACACTGCGTCCTACATTCTTATCGAACGTGGATAACAGGAGGTAAGGAGTAGCATTTGCGTGCGCCTAAGCAGCAGCATTACTGACGGCGCTGAGACTCGCACTTTCGAGTAATGCCTCCGTGCCCACAGCGCCGCCAGTCTTCATCTCGCGCACGACGTGGTCGACGCCTAGCTGAGCATCGGTCCAGAGCGGCTGTACCATTGCGGGGTTGGGAGCCGCCTCACCAACGCCGATGAAACCGCCTTCAGCAGCCCACTCGGAGGTGCGTTTGATGCCCAGTTCATTGAACACAGAGTCGACGGCGTTAACAAGGTGCTCGCGGAGCTCCCGTGTGTGACCTGGGGTGGGAGTGATACGGAGTCGTTCCTGGCCAACGGGTACGGTGGGATAATTGATGCTCTGCACATAGATGTCGTGCTTCTCGAGCAAGAGATCGGACGCCTTCTTCGCAAGCTCGGCATTGCCCACTAGAATCGGGATGATGTGGCTCGGGTTAGGGATGACCGGGATGTCCTTTTCCGACAGGGCGTCTTTCACCGCACGTGTATGTAACTGTTGGAGACGACGATCGCCCTGGTACTCCGTCTGATATTCAATTGCAGCTCTGGCCCCTGCCATGGTAGCTGGAGGGAGGGAGGTAGTGAAAATGAACCCCGGCGCAAGAGAGCGTACGGCGTCCACCATTTTGGCGGATCCTGCAATGTAGCCACCAACACATCCGTATGCTTTCCCCAGGGTACCGGTAATAATATCTATGCGATCCATAATTGTGCCATTCGGGCGTCCTTCAAGATGAGCTTCGTAATCCAGGTGCTCAGCGACACCAGCGCCGTGTGGTCCATACATACCTACCGCGTGGACTTCGTCAAGGAAGGTGATAGCGCCGTACTTCTTAGCCAGGTCACAGATCCCTTCGATGGGCCCGATGCTTCCGCACATGCTATAGACCGATTCAAAGGCAATGATCTTCGGCACGTCGACAGGTAGACTAGCCAATTTAGCTTCCAAGTCGTCGAGGTCATTGTGTTTGAAGACTAGTTTCTTTGCCCCGGAGTGGCGGATTCCCTGGATCATGGAGGCGTGGTTGAGTGAGTCGGAGAGGATCACACAGTCAGGTAGCTTGGAGCCCAAAGTTGCCAGCGTAGCATCGTTAGCTACATAGCAAGACGAGAACACCAATGCTGCGTCCTTGGCATGCAGCTTTGCAATCGTAGCCTCAAGGGAAACGGCATGTTGATTGTGTCCCGAGATGTTTCTGGTCCCGCCTGCACCGGCGCCGTACTCATCGAGCGTCTCATGCATAGTTTTCAAGACTTGCGGATTACGACCCATGCCGAGATAATCATTCGAGCACCAGACCGTGACGCGCCCATCCTTGTTGGACATGTGGGCACGGGGAAATTCCTTGGCGAGTCGATTGATGTTGTTGAAGTAGCGGTACGACTTGTCCTTGTGCTTCTTCTCTAGTTCGGCATTGTAAAATTCTTCATAGTTAAACTTGGGAACCTGTGATCGTGCTGGAGCCACAGTAGGCTTGACGTGCTTAGGACGAGGAACTGGCTCAGTCAGCAAGGTGAAGACTTTGGTTATAGGATGCAGGGCTCGACGAACTCTGGTCACGACTAAAGAGCGTATCCTCCATGGGTCTGGCTTCCCGAACACGGCTTGTATGGAGCCTGGCACGTCCAGTCTTGTTCGTGAACGTCCTCACAGCTCCTATGGCTGCAATGCCACCGAGGCCCATTTTGCCCACCTTCGCGGTCTGCACAGCCATTGCCTTGCCCATGACGGGGCAGCGGCGAGCAATGGTCTGCAGATTGGACATGCTACCGCCGCAGGGCGAGGAGGCATGGCGGGCAGAGGTCGAGAGAGCTCGGAGCGTGGCCGGAGAAGTCTTCTTCAAGAACGGGCACATGGACTTCGACTGGCGAAGGACTGCGTCCATGGTGGCAGCTTCGAAGCGTATACGTGTCTTATGGGACAGTTGGGCAGTATTCTTAGGGGTCACGATAGGGGGAGCATACGTGAGGGTAGAAATTAAGAGAACGATCACGATGTTGCCAGCAATGGGGAATATATGACTTGACAATCTGTCCGCCTTCGGATGTGGCGGTGGGGTCTGACACAAACCTCGGGCAAGAAAAAAGTCATCATTATAAAACCTCTTTCCTGATTGGTCAAAGCGTCTACACAGAGAAGGCCTAGATGTCTACCGACGAGACGTTTTACCTCCGTGTTCCTACCGCAAGGTGAGCCTTGATTTCTAGGGTACGCTTTTGTCTGGACGGGCTTCGTGATCTGGGAGTGCCACTTTTAATACGTTCTGCTTATTGAGGTTCCTGCTGACTACACATTACTGATGACTGGAAATGTGCGATGTGTGATAAAGTTAAACAATGCATATCGTTCATTTGACAACATTATTATGCTTAACTAGTTGTATTTGGCTAGATGTATTGGAGCCTCTGCCCCATATGAAATTTAATTAATATATAGACTGGGGAAGCTTGTTTCGCAAGGCCTCTTGGGGGTGTGCACCTCAACCCGATTACTGTTAAGCTACGTATTTCCCAGCCCTTTCCCCGCCTTTCTATTCCGAGGAGTCTTCGGCCGCAAACTGCCTCTTCCTTCTTCAGTGCAGTCAGCTTATCACCGTCTGACAAACCTATGATATAATTAGCGTGTTTTGTACTCTATGCAGCGTATATGGGCGGTCGACTAGACAGAGAAGAAGTGCCCTGCATCGAGGGGATTGGCCATTGGATGTTCAATGGTCCTCCATGTTAAGATCCGTGGGGCTGCATCAAAAGACCCAAGTCTCTCATGCTGTCAGCGTTAGAATCTAATTTCTCTTTATTTGCTTTCACAGAGCTTAAAATATGGTTGAAGGCTAAGAATAAATCTTCTAGCTCAATTCCTGCGAGTCGATTTTCAGAGATGTACCCGCAAGGGACTGCTAAGTAGGGTAAATCTAAGTGCGGTTTTCGATATGAAACATCCCACTCGGTTTATCTGCAATTCCCGAACAAGCAGCTGAGAAGAAATATATATGTTCACATGTGACGCGTGACAAATTTCATAGGAATATTTAATAGGTAGGTATAACTACTAATCAATTCTAGTGCAGTAGTCAGTCAGCATTTTCTTGATGCGTACTGACTGTATCACGATGCAGCGCCTATCGAGCAGAATCGAAGGCCTCGATTGCGATATGCAACATAACTTGATAATCAGAATATAATTACTCCCTCTTAGGGCAATAAACCTGATAACCAATTACTAGCGTATTTCTAAGTCGATAGATCTCACGAAAGCGCTGAGGGTGCGATGTGCAACAGATATTAGAGAGTTGCTCCGCGGTGTCACTTCCCGTGTGATCAAAGATCAGATGAGAGTGCATACTTCTAGCGTGCGATGTACCTCACTTTACGAGAAGTAGGTCAGCATTAGCTTGATTCCATACAGTAGTTCCACAATCATAGGTAGCTAACGCATGCAGACGGACGGAACAATAGTAGTATTACAGTTTCTTCTATATTCTCGTTTTTTTTTGTGGCTCCCGAATCGATCTTCCCTAATCGTCTTCCAAAAAGATAATTTGAGACAACAAAACAAAAACGAACGCCTCGTGTAGTACGGTGAGAAACCCTAGGCCGAATTCTATTATCACATGTGTATCACCCGTAGTTGTATTGAGGAAGATCCCTCCCTTTCCATGCATGCGTGCAAAACCTAAACCCAACCCCACTGCATGCTGTGTTCCTTGTGTGTTTGTTATAATACAATTGCTTGTCGGGGCGGATTTCTTCTCTATTGTTGACTGTTGAAGAGCCAATTTTATTAACTCGATTATTGATAGCCAGTGGTGTGAAGAGATGCAGGCTTAAAGTTGCTTCAGCCCATATCCACGTCCCCGTCTGCCATGGCCAGCCTCTGCTTGGCCGTCTTGGCTTTCTTTCCTCCACCGGCCTTTCGGGGCTTCTTGCCCCGCACCCCAATGTCGCTGCCTGCTCCAATTGGAGTCGCGGCTCCTGACGGGCGGTTGCTACCATCATCGAAATGTCCTTCACCTATAGGCGTGACGTTAATATCGAGCTTGTGAAGAGGAGAAATGCGGCTTACCTTCATGATACATATCCTCCAAGCTGCCTCCGAGTGCACCCTCTGCCTTTCTCTTCCTTCCCTTCGCCTTCTTGCCAGTCTTCTCTGGTTGGCTGGCTTCCAGCGCTGCAATCTCGGCTTCCTTCCGCTCAATCTCAGCTGCTTCATCGTCATCCACTAGCCACATAGCGATATCCTTAGTCCTATTCTCCTTGCTACGAGTGTTGAAGTCAACACCAGCCCCACCAGTCATGACGACCTTCTGGACCTCTTCTTTCTGGAGGGCTCGCTTCCTGATTCGCTCCTCGATCGTGCCGCGTGTGATCATGCGGTACACGGTGACCTGCTTCGTCTGGCCTAAGCGATGGGCACGGTCCATGGCCTGGGAGTCAATCGTCGGGTTCCAGTCCGAGTCGTAGAAGATGACGGTGTCGGCCGACGTAAGATTGATACCCAGACCACCGGCACGAGTACTGAGTAGGAAGATGAAGATATCCGGACGGGTCTGAAAATCGTGGACAGTGTCTCTGCGGTCCTCGAGCTTGGTCGAGCCGTCCAAACGGAGATACTTGTAGTTTCTGTACGTAAGGAACTCCTCCATAAGGTCAATCATCTTGGTCATTTGAAAGTACAGTAGCACACGATGGCCACCTTCCTTGAGCTTGAATAGGAGACTGTCCAGCTTTGCCAGCTTCCCAGAATCGGTAACAAAGCGGCGCATAGACGGTACGCGGATATTAGTAAAGCGTTGCTTTTCTGCTGTTGGCGCAGGGACCATCTTGGACGGGGGATAAAGCGAAGGAGGAAGTTTGGTTGTAATGAGAGCTTTCTCCTCCACAGGCGATGGGCCATACAAGGCCCTACGCACGGGAACGTTAAAAAGGATATCATCCTTCTCAGTCACAGCACCGCGGCTAGAACATACGACTTCAATTGGTGGAGCAGACGCAGCTGGGCGACTGCATTGTTCCATTCGGCCGAGTCCAGCGTCTGCCCAGACATCTTTGGAAACGTTCAAGAGCCTGCTCATGTATCCCTCATTAGTGACTTCGGCTAGTGGCTTGCGATCTTCTCGTTCCACGATTTGAAACATAGCATGAGCTGGGAAGTAGGCCTTCTCTCCTTCCTCGTCATAGACAATGCTGAGTGCACCAAGTTCGCGCTGCTTCTTAGCAAGATCCACTGCTCGACTAAAGATGCCCTTCTTCGCAGCATTCGACACTTCCCCAACTGATGAGTCTACAAACCGAAGCCATGAGAAGGCTTCATCATTCTGCAGTTGCTGCTTGACGTTTTCGGGTGTCCAAATGTTCAACAGATGATTGAGGTATCTGCTTTTGAAGCCGGCCCTCTGGTTCCGTCGTCCTGGCAAGTCCATTCGACCATCTTCACGCCAGATCAGTCGTGGTAGGACATACTCAATTAGATTGCGAGTTGAGTAAACGAGATTGACATTGGATCCCTCTCGCATGAAGGATGCAGTCTCTGCGAAGTGGCCAAAAGATAGAGGCGATGTAGTATCTGCTCGTTCGAATAGATCAGGGTGATTGCAGACCTTCCGGAACTGCATGACCAAGTTCATAAGGGTTCCAGTGTCATTATCATCTCCAACAGTTGCCTTCTCAATGAGATCCATAATGCTAATCTGGTTGCGAAGATTGCTATAGTATGCACGTTGACGATAAGTGAGGTCGCAGAATACATCTTCTTCGATCTTGTCCCCAAGTTCTTTCTGCACATGCTTCTTGACACGACGAAGCATGAATGGCTTAAGGATCATATGTAGACGCTTGAGTTGATCCTCGTTGAGTTTGGTGTTACTCTGAGCGTGGCTCTCGATATCTTTGGAGAACCACTCGCTGAATTCGTCGTGTGAGTCGAACAAGCTGGGCATGATAAAATGTAACAACGCCCACAGCTCCTGCATGTTGTTTTGAATAGGGGTACCCGTTAGCAATAGACGGTTGCGACAGTGGAAACCAAGGAGACTCTTCCATCTTGAGCTCTGGGAGCTCTTGATGGCCTGCGCCTCGTCTAAAATCATGTACTGCCATCTCATCTTCTGAAAATAGTTAACATCGGATACAACAAGTTGGTACGATGTGACCAGGACATGGAATGGGGCGTCCTGAGTATAGGTTATATGTTTGCGATCCCAAAACTTTCTCAGCACCTTTCGATCACCGGCTGTGCCCCAGTACGGCAAGACCTTCAGTGTAGGTACGAACTTGGTGATCTCCTGCTGCCAATTGTGAAGGGTAGATGCCGGGGCGACAACCAAGAAAGGGCCCCAGATACCGTGCTTCTCCGCTAGGTACGCCATAACCGAGATTGACTGAACAGTCTTGCCGAGACCCATTTCGTCGGCGAGAATGCCATTGATACCCTGTTCGTAGAGATTGACGAGCCAGTTGAGGCCCTTGAGCTGGTACTCCTTGAGCTGGGCTTGGAGCATCTTTGGTTGCTCAATATCAACATCGCCCATGCCGGCAGGATTTTGAAAGTTCATTTCGCCCTCCTCGTCCATGGTCGGACCTTCGTCCTTGTTATTGAATGCTCTGGCCTTGTTCTGAGCCTCTTGGATAGCATGTTGCGCATTTGCCATAGCGGCAGCCTGGAGGGCGGTATCGTCTTCTGCATCGAAGTCGAGATTCTCAAAGTTTGTGACCTTTCCAGCAGTGGTGACAGTCCCGTCCGGTAATTTGATGCTTGTCGAGGCTGCAGCATCCTTGCCAACTGGGACTACCACATCTGGGTGATCCGTTGACCGCTCGACCTCATCGGTTTTGATCTTCTTGCCAATGAAATGGGAGTATAGCTCGGTCTGCGAGATGAGGAAGTTGAGCTTCCGCTTCTGCCGGTTGGCTTCTCGGTCCGCCTCGGCCTTCTTTGCGGCTTCAATCTCTTGCTTCTCAGCGGCACGTCGAAGATCACGATCCTCTCGTTCGTTGCGCTTCCAGAAGGACATCATCTCACGCATGACACGCTTTGCTCTAGCCTGAAGGTCCTTGGTGCCTTTGTTGGTGCGGAGCTGCCATCTCTTAGCCTCCTTCGAGGCTAAAATCGCGGTCTTCTTCAGATTCGACTGCTTGACATTGTATGAGTCCGTGGCCATCTTGTAGACCTTGCTGACATCTTTGCGTGCAAGATCACGCCAGATTTGATCGTATATCTGATTATATCCCTTGGACACGAATGGCTCGAACGTAGCAGGCGACTCTTCGCGGTTCTCCTTGGACTCTTTAGCATTCAGTCTAATCCTGATACGAGGCTCATCTTTGGTCGATGTGGCGGCTTGGGAGGGTTCCTCGCCAGCATCGATGGCAGCCTGAGCAGCTTCAGCAGAGTCCTTCTCGGCCTGCTTCTGTTCCTTCGACTTCCGTAGTCGGCCGCCGCCTCCACGCTTCGTCTTGGGCTTCGGTTCGGCGTCTACGGTTGTGAAGGTGGACATCATGCCTCCCGCAAAGTTCGGCTCAATCGGTGAAACAGCTGATATCTCTGGACCCTTCTCGCCTCGCGCAAGGATGATCTTGGTTTGCTGGGCCTTCTTCTCCGCTCTCTGCGCCTCACGGATGAATTTCTGTCTCTCCTGCTCATCCTCAGCCGCCTGAGCCTTGGCCATGGCAATCTCCTTCTGCTCAATGTTGGTGGCCACCGTCTTCTCTCTGCGACGCTTGCGCTGCATGTCCTTCTTCCGCTCTTTCTCCGCCTGGACTTCCCTCTCCTGAACGGCAGTGACGGCAGCGTCTTGGTGGATCGCCCTATAGCGATCCTCGCCATACTGGGCGTGGTTATTGAGTCTTGCCACCATTTTATCTGCGAATTGTGTTCGGCGCAGCTTCGCCCTACCGACCTCGACGATCTCCACGTCCAGTTTTCGCTTCAGAGATCGCACTTTGAAGATCTTCTTGATATCATCGAAGTCGGGCGTATCGATATCACTCACTTCGGCATCCAACTGAGCCAGGAGGGCATGTATCTCCTTCTCCTGCTCGAGGGAGAGCTGCTTCGGCTTGGGGGAGCCCTTTGGCTTGGCCTCTCCATTTGCCTTCCTCTTGGCAGGCACTCGAGTCGAGGTGGGCGCTGGTGTAGGGGCGGCGGAGGACTGTCGTGAGCCGGCTCTTGAGCCAGGCTCGGCTTTGGGTACAGCCGGTTTCGCCTCGCGTGAAGGTTTTCGAGATTTCGTGACTGGAGAGGCTATTGGCTGGGGAGGTGGAGGGTCAGCGCTTGACAGGATGCTGGAGAAGGCCATCGGGTCTGCTGGTCTGCTGGGCGTCTGTTCGGCCTATACGTTAGACATTGCCTCCTGTCCATAGAAGATGGGAAAGTACGTACCACTGGAGGAGCTGGTTCTTGCTTGATGACAGCGCCTCCGATCGCCACGCCATTCGTTCGTGCCACAGGAGATGCCATCGGGGGTAGGCTGGGCGACTGCGAGATGGAGGAGGGACGCGGTGGGTGGGCGTGTGAGATGGGCGAGCGTGGCGGAAATGTCGAGCTCACGGGGGAGGTGTAGGAGCCGTTGTAGAACTTGGGGGGCTCGACAGCGGCAGGATAGGTATGGTAGGACTCTCGGCTCTGAGATGATGTTAGCGATTTCACGCAAGGGCGCCGCGGGAGATGAAATGGGCACGTCCATACCTGTGGAGTTCGCGCCTGAGCGTCCTGCCACGACGCATTCTCGGCCGGCCGCCTCTCGCCCGAGTCCGACGTCGGGTCGTAATAGTTGCTGGCGGGTTTGTCGCGTGGTGCCGAGACGTAGTCGCTGGCATAAGGCTGAGATGCCGTGACGCCGTGAGGAGGGTGCGAGGGCGCGGGCATGGGCAGCGGCGAGGGCGTCGGGGGATGATAGGGACTGTTAAACTGGGGACGCGGATGGCCGTTAGTGGGCGAGAAGGGTGGCGGCGGTGGTGGAGGATGATGGAAGTCGGACTGCGTGGGCGAGCGCGCATCGAAAGGACGCGAGTTGTTGAGCGTCGCACCGGCAGCACTGTCACCGGCAGCCGCGGCGGCATTGGCATTGACATTGGAGATGGCGGTGCTCGTGCTGGCAGCAGCGCCGGGGGTGCTCGCGTTGTCCAAGATCCTCTCCCGGCGCAGCCTCTCGTCGTCGTCGTCGGCCGGGCGGTGCATCACGGTCGAGTGATACATCGAGTCCATGATGCCGGAAGAGGGCGCCCTTCAACACAGACAGGACGGCGATAGGGGCGGACGACAATTATGGCTCCATTCGGGGGGTGTGTGGTGGGCGGTCGGATTCGAGGTGGTGGTCGGGCTCTGCAGGAGCGAGAGGGAGAAAGGGAGAGAAGGCGAGACAAAAAGCGTGGTGATGATGGAGCAGAGGGTGTGAGGATGGGAGTCGGGTGGTGGCTCTGATGATGGTGTGGAAGAAGACGATGAAGAAGATGGGGATGATGGGGATGATGGTGGTGATGGTGATGGATGATAAAAGGGCGAGGCGTGGACGACGTGAGTGGGCGCTGGTTTGTGGTGGTGGCCGGAGGGAAGAATCTCTCTTGCAGGCGTTGGAATGCTCAGCCGGCCGCCTGGCAGAAACCACGCCCAGAACGCATCGCCGCGCTCGGGGGAAAGGTTTTGGAGGTTTGGGGAGCGCAGGAATATCCATGCAAAAGGGGGGAGGATGATGGTCTACAGGGCAGGCTGTTTATCTCGTCTTCTATCGCATTCTCATCTCAGGCTCCAGCTCCGGCCCTCCTGGTGGCTGCTCGCAGCAGCATTCTCTTTTCCTGCGCCAACATCTCGCGCTCTCTCGTCCCCACGCACACCCGTCGTGGTGAGATGGAGGGACGTGTAATGGCGGCCCGCCCCTCCTGATTGGCTGGACGCCGCTCGACCTGAGATAGGGGACGCTCGTTACCGTGAGCATGGAAAAAACTATTACTGTTTTATTCATTTTATCCTGAGTCCTCGTGCTGGAGGACGTGGGGAGCGTGGTATCTGAAGTTTTCGGATGCGTACTGGATTCGGGTCTGGTGCCTATCTTTGTCTATCATTGGCTGTTTCTTCTTCTCGTGTCTCTCCTGTTTCTTCCCTTTTCCCTTTTTCCCTCCTTCCATGGATCCGTATTTTCTTCTCGGCGCCTTGCTGCCCCAGGCCACCACTCCTTAGTACGGCTACGGTTCCACGCGCGTGGCTCTACGGCGAGAGAAGTGACGCTAAATGTATATGAGGTTAGCCGATCTCGTGACCCTTGTCTGCCTTGAACCTCGCCTCGCCCACCTGAGATTCCCGGCTGACCAGAGGAGAGAACCGTTTATATGTATATCGGCGTGTAGATATCCACGATATGTACTGGCCAGCCGCCTCTTGACTAGGGCGACTGACTAGATGTCATGCCAAGACGCACAACCTCCTACAGTATAGTATACCTCCCAATGATGAACATCCAGATGGTGTTCAGGCGGCCGTCACAGCTGATCTGTTCCTGCCCCAGCGAGATCCCTCGAGTGTCGCGGGTTCCATTTCCCTTTCCTCTCCTCTCCTAGTGTTTTCTTTCATTTGTATCATCCGCTCCTCCCCGCTATGCCTGTATTTTTCATCTGAGCGTCGCGACCTCATTTTACAATTTCTAGCGTTTTCCGACCTAGCTATTCTCCTTTTAACAACGTCCTCCTCATTCTTTCCTACAGACCCTTCATATAACTTATAGCAACATAATCTCCTCGTTCCGATCCCCTTCGCTATCTTCCTACCGTCCGGCAAGCATGTCACTTGCCAAAGCTGCTCCCAGTCCCCAGCGGGCCATTGACACTTTTTGGGCATCCCGACTGCCGACTACAGTGGCGTTGCGTACGGCCCTTCTCGATCATCATATTGCAGCCACTGACTATCTACAGCCCCTTCTGTCCTCCCTCCCGGTATCTATTCCCAAATAACCCAGCAGCGCACACCAAAAGACCTCGCCAGTGGGCGAAGCGTGGCGCAGTCTTATCAGTCAGCTCTCAAAGAATGCGAGACAATAGTTTCACAGATCGTCGCCGAGTGCAAGCGTATCAATGCAAAATACACAGATCCTGATTTCAATCTTGACAACATGTATGATTGTTTGGTCCCCTTGACAGCCAAACCATCTTCTGGTGCTGCCGCAAAGGACAAGGCAGATGCGACTCCGGCAGACACCTCTAGCCAGGCCTCAACCGTAGGTAAGGTCACCAACACTAACCAGCAAAATCACCCAGCCGAATCCGAATCAGTCATGCCTATACCAGCCTGTGCCAAGCGTGTAGACTGGATCTTCGACGATCCGCAATTTTACGTGAATAAGAAGGCGCATGTCAGGGATATTCGTCAGGGCGCAGAAGGAGACTGCTGGTTTATCTCCTCCCTCGGATCCCTATGCGTCGATACAGAAGTTCCATCCCTGATCCAGAACATTGCCCCCCCTTCGTGTCGCAACGAGCGGATTGGCGTCTATGGGTTCTTATTTTACCGCGACGGCGAATGGATATCCGAGGTCGTCGACGACAAGCTGTATCTCAAGGTCCCAGATTACGATGACTGCACGGATGAGAGAAGAGTTACCTGGGATGCCTCTCACTCCCAATTGGATCAAGAGGTCTCCAGGGAGCTGTGGAGACAGACATACCAGAGCGGCTCCGACGCGCTTTTCTATGCTAGCTGTGCCCATCCACAGGAGATCTGGGTTCCCTTGATTGAGAAAGCCTTTGCAAAAGCTCATGGAGATTTTGCTGCCATTGATGGAGGCTGGCCAGGGTAAGCCTAATACTCTACTTTTGACTGCCGCTGCTACTAATTTTAATTAAGTGAGGGCGTTGAAGACCTTACAGGGGGCATCACCAATGAAGTCGTCTCAGCCAGTATCAGTGACCGCGACGAGTTATGGGATGAATGCTTCCGTAATGTGAACAAGCTTTTCTTAATTGGCGCCGGTACGCGAGAGTATGGGCATCCGGACCCCTACCAGCGAGGGCGACAAGGCATCGAAGACGGTCATGCATACTCTGTCCTTCGGGCTGTAAACTATCGAGACGAACGACTCCTGATGATCAAAAACCCTTGGGGGAAGGTAGAATGGACTGGACCTTGGAGCGATGGCTCTAAGGAGTGGACTGCCCAAGCTCTCGAGGACCTTGATTATAAGTTCGGGAATGAAGGCATCTTTTGGATGCCATATTCCGATTTCCTGGGCCGGTTCGTCCAAGTCTGGCGCACCCGTCTCTTTAGTCCTGAGCGGAATGTATCACAGCACTGGACCACAATACAGGTCCCATGGTCTGGGGCATCCATTCCCACTATATTCGAGTTTACCATCAAGTCACCTACCCCTGCCGTGATCGCTCTATCTCAGCTAGATTCCCGTTACTATGGTGGTTTGGTCGGGCAGTACAGCTACGATCTAGCCTTTCATCTTCACAAGTACGGGAATAAGGAGCACATCGTCCGAGGCTACTCATCTGGTGATCGTTCCGCCGTTACTGAGGTCGATCTCAAGCCCGGGACGTATGATGTTCTGATGAAGGTAGGGGCATATAGAGACAGTACACAGCCACTAATCGAGGATGTCATCGAGCAAAACTGGCTCTCAAGACGAGGAAAACTTATCCGAACTGGTCGTGCGTACGAGACTGCTCATGCCAAGAGCAAAGTACAAGCCACAGCCGCACAAAGAGCAAGGGATATTAAGGCGTGCACTAGGAATACTGCTGCTAAACCCAAGGAGCATACTTCTCAGGTACAGGCACAGGATCAGCCCTGGACCGCTCCCCTTGTAGTTGGATTGAAGATTTTCTGCCAGAATACGGCAGCGAACATTAAGGTTCGCGACCTGAACCATCAGAGAGCGTTGACGTTTCGACGCCTGGTTTGGCTCGACGCAGACTGATGTCAGTAAATGGCGTAGGGGAGAATTAGATAGCTGCTTGCCGGGTTTCACAGGCCGTGGGGGAATTAAGAGAACCCAGATTCAAGTTCAGATTGAAAAATGCTAACCTGTACCTTTGATGTCCAGCAGTTGGCCTCGCCACAACCGTCAAGCGTCAAATTCCTTTGCACAATTATAAAATCATATATGAATAAGTCAATTACGCCTCTAAGAGTAAGCATTCTATCCCATAATACGTAAGCGATTGAATACCCATGTGTATTTGAATATCCCTTTCGCAAAAGCGCACCTGCCAAAGCCCATTGGTAGGTTCGCTTCGGCAAAGGCGTCAACTACTCTCCCTCCCTGATATATATCCATCCCCACCATCATGCCCAACCCTCTCACCTCATCTAGACGGGTAAGAAAAAAAATGCACAAAACTTTTTGGGTTTCATTAAGTCTGTTAGTTCTCTCTCTCATTTTACTGCCCGATTGAGAATTAACTCTTCAGACAGCACCAGTAGAGACCATCTTCTTCCTCAGATGGTTCTTGTACTCGGCGATGGAGCCGTCCCAGCGGTGGATCGTCTTCTTCTCGCACACCAGGATGTCCTTGGCGATCTTATCGAGCAGTCTGAATTCGGAAGTTAGCAGCGGGCACAAAAGAGGGGCTTTGCGTAAAATGTAGATAGGAGAGCTTGTATTACCTGAAATCGTGCGAGACGACGACGACACCACCGGTGAATGCGTTGATAGCATCAGCCAACGAGTCGATGGTCGGAATATCCAAACCGTTGGTCGGTTCGTCGAGGAGCAGCATGTTCGGCCCGTCGATGGCGAGTAGGGCAAACACGATTCTGCTCTTTTGGCCCTCGGACAGCGTTCCCATGAGTGCAGTCTGGGCGTCGCCCGACAAGCCGTATTTGCCGAGCTGCTGGCGCCAGTACTGGTAGTCCTGGGACTTATCGGAGTATTTGTCGCGCACGAAGTCCAGCGCAGATTTGGTCAGATCGAGCTGCTCCGAGGAGTGCTGCGAGTAGATGCCCATCTTGAGATGTGTGTGCCGTGAGACCTGGCCTCCAGTCGGGTTCAGCTTGCCCGTCATGAGACGGAGGAGCGTAGACTTGCCCACGCCGTTGGGCCCGACAAGTGCCGTTCGCGAGTCCATGTCCACACCGAGGTCGAGGTTGCGGTACAGATCATCCTCCGTCTTGCCACTGTATGAGAAGGTGACGTCGTCAAAAGACAGTACGGGCGGGGGAAGCTTCTCGACGTCGGCGAAGCGGAAGGTGAAGACGCGATCCTGCTCCACCTTCTGGATGAATCCGTCCGCCTCCATCTTATCCAGGATCTTCTGCCGGGACTTGGCCTGCTTGACCAAGTTGGCATACGTACCGGCGGACGCGATGAACTTTTTGATGTGGACAATTTCTTCTTGCTGCTTGTGATATGCCTTCATCTGGTTGGTCTCCTGCTCACTGCGAGTCTTCGAATAGGAGTCGTAGTTACCACCGTAATAAATAAGCTTACGCTGACGCATATCGATCATGTTAGTGCAGACGCCGTTGAGGAAATCCATACTGTGGGATACGAGGACCAATGTGCGATCCCATTTCTTAAGATATTCTTCAAGCCACACGCAAGCCTCCAGATCCAGATGTGCAGTGGGGTCGTCGAGGAGCAGGAGCGAGGGCTTGACGAAGAGAGCTTTGCCAAGGGCGACTCGCATGCGCCAGCCTCCGGACATATCCTTAGTCTTCTTATGAATGGTCTGCTTGTTGAAGCCGAGACCGGTCAAAATAAGGGACGCACGGGTGGAGAATGTAGAGGGGTCCATGGTTTCCATACGCTGTTCACAATGTCAGCCATAAAGTTCATTTCAGGACAGCTCAGTAACAAAATATACCTCGTAGAGATCCATCAACAGCGGCGATTCAGGTCCTTCCTCTTCCAAGATCTGTTCCGCCTGCTTATCTAGGCGCTCCATTTCATTCTCGGCCTCTCTCACAACCCACTCCAGAGCGCCAAGATCGCTGGGAGGCGCGCCCTCGTTCAGTAAATAGATATCAACATGATCGGGGATAGGGAATTCGCGTTTGTCGATGGCCTTCAAGAGGGTAGACTTGCCGCAGCCGTTCTCTCCCAGGAGGCCGTATCGACGACCATATGTCAGTTCGAGTACCGTATCAGTGATGAGGACCCGGCCATGGAACACGAGCGAGGTAGCAGTGATCTTGACGTCTCTACTCTGCTTGAGCGAACTCAGCACACCTGTCGTCACCCGGTCGGATAGACCATGCTTGTCCATCTGGTCGGCCAACTTCTTTACAGTGTCCAAATCCTGCGCGGACGTTGCGGGCTGGTCATCCTCGAGAGCGTTGCCATCGGCGTCGAGCGTGGGCGGAGTATTTGCGCCTGATGCGTTCTTGGAACCAGCCTTCGAGCGCGAGGCAGCCGTCTTCTTGGGGGCCTTGCCTTCAGCTGCTCTCTTCGCCTCGCGGGCGGCCTTGGACGCAGAAACCATCGTAGGGCAGAGGAGATGGAGGGGGAAGTTGTGCGACTGTGGTGATGGTCGAGAATGAAGGATTTCACATTCAACCCGACGAATGGTGGGGAGAAATCTGTAGTGGGGTTTTTTTCGGGGCGATGAAATGTCGCGGTGGCGCTGCCGATAATCTCGGGCAGGGGTTGGCTGGATGGGAATTAATATCTGGTCGCGAGAGATTCCGGGAGGAGAAGAGAGGAGGATCAGGTATGGAAGATAGCGATGGTGAAGAACCTCTCTCCAAGAGAGTATAATATGATGATGAGGGGTGGTCGAAAGTTTTCGTCAAAGGGTACTTCAGTATAACTGTTTGTGGGTACCTGAGGATTGTGGCGGAGAAGCAGGTGCGAGGTACGTACCTCAATTCACGTGATAAAAGTCATTCCAAACAGTGGTGATTATGACGTATGGTCACGTGGTTTATCTCGTGCAATCTGAAACGCGCGGATGGCTGACATCCGGCGGTATTCATCTGGCAAGAGGCGCAGAGGGCCAGATTACAACCACCTACGGGCTGAGCAGCAAATTGTATTTCGGGGGGTGTCCTATATAAAGACAACGCTCTGCAAAGCACATATAACACAATCCCTTCTTCCTTTCCTCTCCCACCGAGACTCGCAGAATATTTCTCTCCTGCGCCGCACATCTCAATTACAGCATCACGTGATGGTAAGTTTACAGTCCAGAGTAGGGAAGGCGAAGGCCAACTCCATACTTGTCGTCATGAATTCAAATCGAAGGATCGTCGCCGTGCTAATAGGCCACCGTCTCTCCTAGGGTCCAACATAAGAAAAGGGCAGAGCAGCAATCACCCCCCCCCCTTTCCCTACCTGCAAATGGATGATGCGTCCTCCGCACGCCAATGGTAGAGCCGGGTGGACCCTCCTACACTAGATGTCCTTCAATTGTGGTTCTTTCACATTCTCATTCTCACTCTCACTCAGCGTCTGCTTGAAAAAGACGTGGAGAACCATCCAGGAAGGACGAACGAGCAGCACATCCCAATTTCCCGCTCAACCTGGACCAACCAGCGAAAACAAAAAGAGGAGCCGCGCTGGCCCGCGACATTTGTCCTTTGCGCTCATCAACCACTTCTTTAAAAAAAAAAGGATTAAAAAAGAATAAAAAGCTCTCGGCATATAAAAGGCATCGCTGTTTGATGGCCGGCCTGGATGCGTCGCGATGGCGGCGGCGGCCAACCGTCTTGCTGCTCGCTGTCCTCCTGGCGACAGTCTGGTACTATGGGCTCGTCATACGCCCCAGAGGAGCTGCCGTGCCACAGCTGCCTCCACACACGATCACGCAGAACCTTGACCATCTGCGAAAACATGTCCAGACGCCGCAGTTCACCTATGCCCAGCGTATGATCCGTGCCAAGTCTTTTATCGGTGAGCGGCCGGACCTGACGGTCGTTGACCACGAACCGTTATTCCCAGACGCCGAAGTTTTAGCCAAGACAGGGGACGCCACCATCGACAAGGCGGCTGGGGGGTCGCACGGGTCACGTGCACCGATCCCCTTCCTCCCTCCCTTAGAGGTCCTGGTCCCCGAGTCTCCAAAGGTCAATACTTCCATCATCTCATTTGGTGTGGCCACGCCCGTCTCTCGCCTCAAGGAGGCCAGCACCCAATTCGTGCACTGGCTCAAGGGCAGTGGGTCCCCTATGCACATTGTCTCGCCCCCGGACGACAAGACCGACGAGATGCAGTCCTATATGCGCGATCTGGGCATCGATGCAACCATTGAGACCTCCAAGATCCGATACCCTCTCGCCTACTTCTCCCTTATCAAGCGGCTCTACGAGAACCGGCAACCGCACACCAAATGGCTGGCGCTCATCGACGATGACACCTTCCTCCCTTCGCTCCCCTCACTCGTCGAGCATCTCTCCACCACCTATAACGCCGAGAAGCAGACCATGGTCAGTGCCATGTCTGATAACGTGGAACAGATTCAGACCTGGGGTGTGCAGGCTTTCGGTGGGGGCGGCATCTTCATCTCCGTCCCGCTCGCCGCACGCCTGACCAGGCCCGAGATCTGGGACAAGTGCATCGACAGTGCCAAAGGCCGCAGCCAGGGCGACCAGATCATCAGCCGGTGCGTGAACACCTTCACAGACATCCGCCCAATGTTCGACGCCAGCTTGCACCAGATGGACATCCTCGGGCCAGGGGAGACGCCCTCGGGATATTTTGAGAGTGGCAGGCGCATGCTGACCGTGCACCACTGGCGCACATGGTTCAAGGTCGACATCCCTCAGAGTTTGAAGGTCTCCAAGGCTTGTGGCGCCGAGGGACTATTCCAGCGGTGGTCCTTCCCGAAGTCGAATATGGTCCTGAGTAATGGCTACTCGATCGCCGAGTACCCAAAGGGCCTAGATGAGATCGATTTTGCGGCAGTCGAGAAGACGTGGCAGGGTGAGGAAGCTAACTTCCTTCATAAGATCGGGCCACTGAGGAAAGCCGTCGGGCGAGAGAAGATGTCTTACAGGCTGGTCGCATCCGAAGTTGTCGACAAGTGGTATGTGAGGCAGACGTACCTCTATAGAGGGGACAAGTTCGGGGACGAGATGCAGGAGATGGATGAGGTGCTCGAGCTGTTATGGTTATTTTGAAGCCAAAAAAAGAAAGTCTAGACTGTGTATTACTATGTATAGATATATCAGGGCTGATGAAACTTGCCCCTGAGGGTTGTGTCTGGTGGCAAGGCGTCTGGCGCATTGGCCTCAAAACGAGATGGAATTGACTTCTTATATCCGTTCGATCAGACCATCTCTTCTTAGCATCAAGCTTAATACTCTTGCTGCATTTAACGCATCGCGTGGATGTGTTGGTTTATTTTGTGTATGTTTTGGTTCAAACACACTCCCCCCAACCCCGGCAACCCCTTTCGAACATATAAAGACAGGCCACAAAATCGGAAATCTACTCTGTTTACCACTATGAGCATGGCAATGGCACATGACCTCAATAAAAGAGCAATAATGGCATAGAGATCATCGTACGAATCCTAAAATTTGCTTAGAATTCTCTGGAGGTGACAAAATACCAGCTTTTGCTTATTTGGATGCGATTTGATAAGAAATGATAGACTATCCTCCCACAAAGCTACTAGACGTCTAATAACCATTTTCATATCCGAAAACCAATCACACGTTTAAAACAGAATTTCTTCCCGCAAGTCTTATTCTTATCATTCTTTCGTTATAGGACTCATTATGTTAGACGCATCTTCTCTCCCTCTATGTGCCAGGAGTAGAACCTGCAAATGCTCAAAATGCCGACCCAGAGGGTAGTATACAGACGAAATGCTCCAATTGGCGAGGAGCAATATCCAGAGAGTGTGTGAAGAAAAGTACTCATACAGGAGACAGAAATATTCTAGTGACATCCCACGTCACCCATCCCATTACCCCTTCATCAATCATAAGCTGCTGTTTTCATTCCGCAGTGCAGCATGCATTTCATTCCTACCATTTCCCCTTAATAAGTAAGGGCTGACCGCTGGGTCAGTCCGTAAATCCATGCGGCCTCTCTTTGTGAATTAGTCTGGAAGAGCCACTTTCTAGTTCGGCCACTGACGCCTCCAGATCGGCCAATTTGTCCAATCTCACCCCCATCGCCACGGATATCCTCCCAGACGGTGAACATGACGCCAGTTCGCCCTAGTCTGTTGAAGCAGTTCGAGCCAAGGACTTCATCTAGCATGGCGAAGCTATCACCCTCGTTCTTCCCGATTTTGAGAGTAACGGTAACGCGATTCTCGACGCCGTTATTCACGGCCAAAGCCTGTCGCATTCCATGAGGCGGATGACTGAATGTAACAGCTGCCTCGCCCTTGTCATCCCATCGTGTGTTAGTCTCTAAGGAGTAAAGTCGAATCTTTATATTCTCGTGTCCAATGTTGCCACCATACCTAGAGTTACTACTATAGGCCAGAGAGAGACTCGGCGGGGTACCTGGTGGCGTCCCAGATAAATCTGAGTACCGGGACTCATAGACACTGCCCGGAGCGGACCAGAAACCTTGGTGCGGACTGCTGTCTAGTGTGCTCTTGGCAATATTGAATCTACCTCCGCTGCCTAGGTGCCTAAGTCGTGAGAATACAGACGAGGAGTTTGATTGAACTGAGGGCTCGACTGTGGATGGCGGCGCACGGGCAGAGGCTCGGTAGCTCCGCCGCCTCCCAAAGAAATTACGGCCGAAACGACCTTTTACAGCAGTTTCGTACGCGTTTGCGCCATAAGGGTCTATAGTACCCGCCTTTTCCAGTTCTATAAAGGCCGGAATCTCCATCCGAGACTTGTGAATGGCATTGTAAAGCTGGTTACAATCAGCAGGAGTCGGAGAACGATAGCGGATGGCGCCTTTGCACTTGAGCAAAGAATTGGGCTTCGGGGCTCCGTGAACTTCTATGTCCAGCCCATTGCTCTTTCTCATGTTGACAAATGGCGTTATTTCAATTGCAAGCAATGGACGATTCGCTTCTTCGTCTCTGTTATGCTTGGCATCAGACAAATTTGGCTTGGTTAAATAAGGGCCATGGACTGGCAATGAGTGGGAGGCACTCATTTCAAATGCCTCTATCAAGCCCGGGCTGACGACAATAGAGCACTGTTCCGAGTGAAGATCCTCCCATTGGCCTTTCTTATTGCTCCAGCAGGATATCATCGCCGTGAGCTTTACTGCGCTAGATGAAATAGAGCCGGGAGTTTCATCGGGGGATGCCTGTTTGGCCAAGTTTGACTGTCCTGGGGTGTGCTTTGAATCACTGCCAGGAATTAAGTGATTTTCTCGCTTCCCCTGAAGCATTGCCGCAGCTAGCTGATACCCTGGAGGCTCGGTCTCTTCGAGCTCTTCGTCTGTGCTCGACGAGGAATCCTCGCCTGAAAAATCGGAATCACTTGTATGTGGAGAGTCGAATGGCTGATACTCATGCTTCAATGGAGATGAAGTTCTTCGATTCTTGGCTCTCGGAGTTGGAGAGTCAAGAGCTGGATCAGATGTCTTGAGAGTATTAGGAGTTATTGGCGTTCGATGTGCCGGGGGAGCAGGAGGGCTTTCATGTTGCCTAGGTGAGGCCAATTGATACCCATGTTTGCTGTAGTCTCTCTTCGCTGTCTTTGCACTTTGGGGGGTGTAAGGCAACGCACCGGACATAACGGCGATAGAGCTGGAGCCATCACTACCTTTTGAATTAAAGGTCTGGTTGGAACCGGAAGACTGAGGTCGGGATACTGTAGATGGTCTGTCATAGACGAAACTGTTATGTCGTCTCGTTTTTGCATGCTTGTCCGATGCCAGTTGGCCCGCCTTGCGCATAGCGTCATTGAGATCTTTTGGTTCCGTGCTGAGGCCCATTGAGTCTTCATTGATTGAGACATAGGTAGTGTGCAGTTTTCTCTGCCAGTCTGGTTGCTCAGTGACAATCTCCTCGGCCTCTCGTCGCCGACGTTCGCCGATTGGGATATCAACACCTCCAGTGTTGGCCGCACCTGTAGTATGCGTCTGAGCTTTGGAGGGCGAGGCAGATGAGAGGGCCGGAGGTATTGGTGTTTTACCCAACATTTCAACCCACTCGGCGGCGGCCTCATTGTCGTCTGTTTGAAGAAGGAAGGTTTCTTGCCAGTTCTTCTGGGAGTCTCCTACGCCTCTCACCAATATTACTACTTGACTTGGATTGTCTCCCAGGCGAGCGGACGTATACTTCTTTGGAAGTGGTGTAAGAAGTAGCCATCTACTGACATTATCAACAGCGCAGACAAGAATATCTCCATCATCATCCTTATCCGAAGGATTGTCACGTAATAAAAGCTCGACTTGACACTCGATGCGCTGGCCAGTAGAATGCGGCATATCCATGAAGAAGTAATCCTTCGCGCAGACTTGTCGAGTTCGATCGATCTTCGTATCCTCTGCAAGAGCTAATGTACTCGGGTCTCGAGCTCGAGTGGGGTCGGTGTTGGCCGCAGCTCGATCTACCATCCTCGCACTCTCTTCTTTTGCCCGGCGTTTTGCTGTCGATTCAAGTTCCTCCCACATGGTATCAACCATCTTTGAGAGGTCAGTGGTCTTGAGTTTATTGATTCCCTAGGTAGAGTAAGTCTCTTTAAGAAATAATATAGGAGCTTGGAGGCAGACCTTGCAAATCTTTGCCAGGTATTTGACTCTATTTAGGGGTCGCTTGAGCAAGAAGGCGACATCCACACGCTCACCTCCAACATCGACAACGTCCCCGTTGGCGTTTCGAGGCATGGTGTCGAGAGTTGGGAGATCTGAGGTAGCGGGAGATTCAGAAGCAGGCGCTAGGTTGACAACGACGTCTTGAAATCCCATGCGCCACGCAGCAAGGTAGTCGCTGTAGGTCTTATAAGCACCGTGGGCCCAAGAGGTGATGGCTTCGGGGTCCCCAAGTGGAATTCGTTTGTGAAGCGATCTCAAGCGTTCGAGAGCGACGCCCATATCAACTATAGGCCTTGTAAAGGAGGCGTCGAGTTGTTCACCTGGATTTGCATCAAAGAGGCCAGCAGCAATTGCAGACTTAGACTTTGATAAAACTGAAGAAAGCAAGACAGGAATAACGCCGTCAACTAGTGTGTTAAGCTCTCGCAGATATTTAGCCTCGTCGTCGGTCAATTCTTTCATGAGCCCCCGTATTGTCGCGGTCTCTAGACGGACTCGAGATGTGCGGACGCTCCGCGCCGGCCTGATCGATTTGCCAGCTTCAGGACCCGCAGGGTCAGGCAGCGATAGCACAGAGAGTAAATCTGAGTGTTTGGTAAGCCGCCTTTTGAGCCCTGAATTATTAGTGTTGCGTGAAAGGCTCGACTCTGTGGGCAAGGTGGAATGCGTATCTTGCGTTAGAGTTGTTTTTGAAAGCTCCGATATAGTTTCACTCAATGAAGAGCCTGTGCTGAAAGTTTCAACAGAAGCAATCGTGGACAAACGATGCATTCCAGTAGTTGGCGCTGGTCGATTTGAAAATACTGGAAGCTGCCTCTCTTCTCTCTTACGGCTCAATTTCACATCTCCAGGCGCTGGAGGACTCTGGCTTGATGAATTCTCTCTGCCGACATTATGGTTAGCATCCTTAACCTCTTGAGGACTACGACTGTTTGGGAACTCAGATATCTCCTCTTGGGTAGTGCCTTTGGAGCGTGGCGTTGTTGTTGATTGCCCCCGGAAAGCATCCAAAAATACTTCTTTAAGAGGGGTCTTTCTTGCTGACTTGGGAGATGAAGCACCTCGAGTGGCCGGTGTTCGTTTCAAATTCACTGGGGAATTGGCTGGAGAATGTCCCATACTGGGGAGCCTTTCCTGAGCATCAGAAGAGCCTTTCTCAGCGTCACCAAACCCGCTCTTATTGCTCTTTCCTTCAGGGGTGCGCGTATGCAGTTCCCACCCGAGGTTGCCATCATTATCAGCTTCAGTTTGATGGTTATCTTCAAGACTACCGACGCCAGGCGGCGATTCCAGTGCTTCCGACGAAGTCTTAAGGATAGCTGGAGCATCAATGAATGGGTCAGATGTTCCATTTAACCAAGACTCGATACTGGGCGGGTTCGCTATACCCGGCCGTTGCTGGTCAGCAGTATCGTGAACGATATTGCGAGCTTCGTTGTATACTTTCTTGAAGACTTTTGGCACACTAAAGCTCGGTGTCCGTTTTGGTGGAACGCGTCTCCTCAAGGTACCTGCCTCAGCGCCAACAGGAAGATCGAGAACGCTAAATGCAGAATTTCCAAGAGGAATTTCCGCTAACGATCCTGTTTGGGTATCCGATTTTCTTTGGTGTCGTCTTGACTGCTTCCGGCTGGGAGTCCAGGATATAGTGTCATCGCGACCATCATCAGAGAATTGGCAGCCGCTGGCGAGAGATTTAGAGTCACTGATACTCGTGGAAAGAGACGGCCTACGCTCTTTGCGGCCCTTAGTCTGCGGAGTTCTGGACATTGAAGACCGCTTCTCTCCGGGAGGTGTGTCGCTGATTTTCGGGCGGATCCGTATACCGTCATCTCCAGGACTGACGGTGTTACTTTTGCCGGGTTTGATTTGAATCTCATCCTCTGCTGGATCGGGAGAGGGCCTGACTCGGATTCCGTCATCTGAAACCTTCAGTCTTGAGGGATTCGCAGATTTTGGTGCATCTTTTGCCTGTTCTTGCCTAGGACTCTTTTTCCTTCGGCGTGTATCCTCTTCGTTCACGATTACAACTTTAGGAGAGTCTTGGCTAGAAGGCTTTCTCTTGCTCGGCGTCTCATAGCCAGTTTCGCGGTCTGGTGAATTTTTGGTAGTATGGGTATACTGCTCACTTGAACTCCTCTTAATCCAGTCGTCTATCTTCTTTGCCAAAGGCGGATTATTCGTTGTGGTTAAAAAGTTCGCTGGAATGGGAGCCCCTTTTCTCGGTGTCACATCTATTGACTTAGGCTTTGCGTCTGCTGGCTTAGGCTTCGAGCCCGTCATGCTGGTAGGAACCTCCTCGGGCTCTTCAGATGCGTTCCTCTTGGCCCAGTCCTTTATTTTTTGATCCAACGGAGGATTATTAGTTAGTGACACAAAGTGCTTTGGTATGGGTTGTCCTTTCCTCGGTGGTGATTTCTTCTTCTCAGGTTTACTCATCCAGTGATCATCGCTGACCACTCTCTTCTTGGGGGCTGCTGCGCTCTTACTTCTCTTCTTTGCAAGATCTTTAGCGGTACCTCCGTTTGGCACTTCATCTTCAGCCTCTTCGCTTTTCCGCCGCCCAGGTCTAGGATTTGTATCTCCATCTCTGCCCGCCGAGTTACCATCTTCTAAATCGGTACTGTCGCCCGTCTTATTTTCTTCAGCCTTACTTGCCACAAGCTCGGCAGCATTGGCCTTCTGCCATTGCTTAACCCTATCTTTTACGCCCCCTACGTGTGGTACTTTCCCAATAACGTCCGCCTCGAGCTTCATCTCTTTCTTAACCACATCAAGGCTCTTTCTCCGCCCTCCAACTCCAACTCGCTGCGGACTTGGTCTCCCTAACAGGAAATCCGAGAGGAGAGTAGGTTCTGCCTTCTTGGATACTCTGCGGGCATTGGCTGGCGCACTGTTGGGCGTTCGTGCTTTCGCCCCAGCGGCATTGGGAGTCGGGGTCTTCTTGTCCTCGGCCTTACGAGTTGGTGTACTCCCATTGCGCGGGGTTCTCTTTGCAGGACTGCGGCGGATATTGGGAGTAGTGTTTGGCTTCGTAGCTCCATTTTCGTCATCTGCGACGGCAGCGGACGGCATCTCCTCTACCTATGTCTGGAACCACCTCAGATCAGCGGTTGCCCATGTTTAAGCTTTCTTAATGAGGGGCAGTTGCGCCCCAAGGAGATCTTACAGTGTTGGAAGCAGCTCTCCCCTCGTGTCGCGTACTTCGTACACGACACTAGATATAATGCGCATTCGTATCTCTGCCTCTACATCGAAGTTGCGAGCTCGTGATGCGTGTTTCTCCCTGGCGCAACCCGATCTTACCGGCGCCGTATGTTCTGCAGTGCTGATCTTGTGTTCTGGCTGGTTGATGCAGCAACGCGATGCCGGGAATGACAACGCCAAGTATGCCGATCAAGCGCTCAGCCTCTCTTCTGTCCAGAACACGGAAAACCATCAGCAACAGCAGATGAAGGTTGAAGAAGACACGGAGGCACGTTGAGTATGAAAATATCAACGCATCTACAGTTAATGTGCAAGCAGGTTTGTGGTATTACCTGTACGTCACTATTGTTTATGTCGAGTATCGTGGCTTAAGCAGTGCGAGCAAGTCTCGACAACCCCGGTAGCAGTGCAGTAACCTGCTTGGACACCGCAGTAGCAGGAGAGAAACCTTGTCTTATGTTTCAGCTGCTAAGCTATCACATCGTCTTCGTACATTGCAGTTTCCAGCTCTTTTGCGACAGATAGAGAGAGAGATATATATATATACATATACATATATTACTGGTATAGGTCTGGCATGTCAGGTATATCTCCGTTTCATCACATCCCCCATACATGGGCCACTTAAGAATAATAACAATGTAACCATTCCGAGAACTCTCCAAGTTATCTCTCTTTCTCCTCCGTCTACTATTACCCGTTTCCGCGATTGACCGCAAAGAAAAAGAAAGTGCTTATCTGTACGGGCGGAGTTGCGAGTAGATGTAATTCTCCGCTAGCCGTCGTACTGCAGACTAGGCGTACTGTGTCCTCCGCTGGTTAACTCTGGATAGCGCATGGACTCGATGCAATTAATGGCCGAGATAATTTTAAGGGTAACGATCGTCTATGTTGCAGGTAATGTACAGGAGAGGGCATACACACCGGAGGTCCGACATAGAGACTCCTAGATCTTATCCGGATGTCTAAAGAGCTTATCAATTAAGTGTGTATTGACTGTATATTTGGCTCGCTGTTCACAGTACACGACAAATCTAACTACCCAGATATTAGAGTTGTAGTAATATTTGGTTGCGTTGCTCAAAGTGCAGCATCTGGAATCCTCTAAGGTCGCTCGTGCAACATAATAACATTCCGGATGATCATGTTAATCCTCGAGTTTGGCCCGCAAACAGTTTCCCTTGGAGTTGGTGGCTAAACTTACTTGGTGCCGGGCGTCAATCTGCCTCAACTTGGACTCAGTACCAGCACTCTAGGCTATCAACAAAGAGTCCTCGTTAGAACGATTCAAGAAGAATCCTGTGGACAGTTTCCGCCAGCCCAAATATTACGCGACTTTTGAGCAGGCTCAGCCGAATTTTCGAAATCGAAAAGTATCATCAACTTCATCGATCCCACTCATTCCCATTTTAATCTCGCCAGCTTTCAAACCACTAGATATCGCCCTGCTATTAAGCCTCTTCTCATCTGCCGGCACCAGATTCAGGGGCGACTCTTCCCGTTGCCCGTAAATATTAAACGCTGGTGACTCTGCATCTTGCCATGGCAAGTCTCCCTCGTCGGGTTCTGATACAGATGCAAGCATACAATCCTGTGTATCACTGAAAAAGAGTGCTGGTGGAGCGGATTCCGTACTTAGCCAACGGCCAACTGTCTTGCCTAAAAGTTTCCCCCCAGGAATTTGGTCTGCAAAATTGATGATCTTTGGGCTTTCCCATGAAGGATCCCATAAATGAATAAAACCTCTGCTCTCTTCCCCTTCGCATCTGATTAACAAGAGCTCATTGACTGTTGGATGCCAAGTGGCTTTTGCAATAGGAGCATGGAGTATCAACACAGTTCGTATTATCCTAGTTGCCACATCCCATATCCAAAGAGTTGTTGGCATGCTTTCAGCTCTGGTTGCCAAGAGCGTGCCAGAGTTATCAAATGTTAAGATGTTCGTCCCTGATTTCATGCTGGGATCGCCGGAAGGCAATTCAGACATTGGAGGGCAGATCATTTGTGCTGCGGGAACAAATTTCCTAGCAAATCCATCTTCCGATGGAGTAGCATGTTCTTGCCAGATCTGTAAACATCAGTAAACGGGTATACGTCTGGCCGTTCTCTATTTACCTGAAGTGTGTCTGCCGGTTTTATCGTTGTACTGTGCATTAGACTCATAGAGTCCGTAAAAGACGGCACAGAAAGAATGGTGACACTACTGCTGTAGTCACCTAGTGCAATTTGAGATCCAGCTGGACTCCATGAAAACAATTTGATGCCAGCTCCTAAAGTTTGATCATTCCCTTCCTCAGACACAGGTTTTGCGCCACCCCACTTCTTATACAAATGTCCATCTGCAGTGTATATCAACATCTTATGCCCTTGAGAGGCTGAGTCCCAAACCGCAATCCACCTCCCATCTGGACTCCACGCAACACCTTGGGCATCGATGGTGTCCGGATGCCATGACCTTGTAACTGCTAATGTATTATGTGCATGGACGCTAACTACATCTTTCCCTCCATTTCTAGTCAGGATAACCAAGTTATGTGTACCAGGCCGGTGTGACACGCCTTTGGCCGCATTACTTGGATTGTAGAATTTGGGAGAGATAATGTCCACTGATTTGGAAGTCGCGAGATTGAGTACAGACAACTTCAATCCAAAGTCAGAAAACACGTATACTTCATTATCTGTTGCCCCGAATGAAATAGCAGATACTCTAGTTGTTCCAGATGTGGGATTCGTGATGGTCACCAGGGTCTGATCGTGAGCTGTTGAGAAGACTCGAATTTCGTTTGCAGACGCAGCAAGCACCTTATTCGAAGATGCTGACCAAAGAAGCCATGACACGGACGCGGCAAATTCTGGAGGGAGAGGAATAACGCGTATAACCTCTAAAGAACGCGTTGCCCGAATACTGAGACTGACTGGGAAAATAGTCGCAATTTGTTGGCCATTAGGACTGGGCAAGCATTGCGAAGAAGCTTTTACATATCAGCAGAAGTACTAGAATTTTGAGCAAGTCTGGCGACATAATATTGCTTACACTTAAAGGAGCGCGAGAAGCGCATGTTGTTGACTTTGGGTATTAGGCGTGCTAATTGGGAGCGTTTTATTTACTGTTCACTGATCAAGTCTGGAATCGATAAGATAAGATCACCATGACCTCAGAGTGCTGAATCAGCTCCGCGGGGATGATCTCAACTTTGTCGGGTGAGACCTCGCAAACAAAGTGCATGGCGGTGTGGCAACATGGTGTTATAGCCACCCTGAACTATCGTGTATAAGCATGCTTATATCTCTTTGTTCATGCGCTCCGTCCATGCAATGGCGGCACTGAGGAGACCAAGTTGGGTGCTTTCGCACGGAGGCAGGCGCCACTCGCTGCTAAATGCCACAAGGCGGACTTGCACATCTGCAGCGGCCGTGATACAGGACAGCCCAAGTGATAAAATTCCTCCGCATCACCCTCCTCAGCATGATACCAGTCGGCGCGGGGCAATCAGGAACGCGAAACCTTTCTCTGCCTTTCTCACCGACTCCTTCCAACGCGAGCATGACTACCTTCGAATATCGCTGACAGAGAAATGCAACTTACGATGTTTATATTGCATGCCGGAAGAAGGAGTCCCTCAATCTCCTCCTGCAGAGCTTCTCACCACCCCTGAGATCCTTCTTCTCGCCTCAACCTTTGTCTCTCAGGGAGTGACTAAGATCCGCTTGACAGGCGGCGAGCCTACCGTGAGACGCGACATACTACCTCTGATGCACAAGATTGGATCTCTGCGGTCTCAAGGTCTGCGTCAACTTTGCATTACCACCAATGGCATATCTCTCCATCGCAAGTTGGATAGCATGGTCGAGGCTGGCTTGACGGGCGTGAATCTCTCTCTTGACACCCTCGATCCTTGGCAGTTCCAAATATTAACACGGCGGAAAGGATTCGACGCGGTTATGAAATCGATGAACCAAATACTCGAGATGAACAAAGTTGGGGCAGGTATTAAGCTGAAGATAAACTGCGTTGTGATGCGGGGCATGAACGAGAAGGAAATCATTCCTTTCGTTGAACTTGGACGGCACCAAGATTTGGAGGTTCGGTTCATTGAATATATGCCGTTTGATGGTAATAAATGGAGCGAGGGAAAAATGTTCTCATACGAAGAAATGCTGAATATTATACGCGCCAAATATCCTACTCTTAGGAAGGCTCAGGATCATAAGAACGATACGAGCAAGACGTACGAGATTCCAGGGTTTGCTGGCAGAATAGGATTTATCACAAGCATGACGCATAACTTTTGTGGGACCTGCAATAGACTTCGAATAACAAGTGATGGGAACCTGAAAGTCTGTCTCTTTGGCAATGCGGAGGTTTCGCTAAGGGATATATTACGCAAGTCCAACAGTGGCAACCCGATTGACGAGGAAGCCTTTGAAGCTATGGAGAAGATCGAGGCAAATCGACAGAACGGTGTGGACTCATCGACACCATTTGTCAGAACGCAGAATGAACAGGAGCTACTACATGTTATTGGCATGGCCGTTGGTAGGAAGAAAGCGAAGCATGCAGGAATGGGAGAATTGGAAAATATGAAAAATCGGCCCATGATATTAATAGGTGGGTAGACTTGTCTTTTGTGTGTTAATATTGAGCATTTCCGGGGAAGTTCTCTTGGAAAGAAGCGTCAGTGCGTCAGGTCTGCTTGCCGATGCCAATCTTGCTATACGGTATACACGAAAGTCTACATTACCATCATTCTGAACAGAATGATTCATCTTGCGTATGTGATCGATGGAGGATGGGACGGGACGGTGCGTTGAATCTAATCTCACACTGATCGTGGTAGATAATTCGACACAAAACCATCAATCGCCACGAATATCAACATCTCGCGCACCATACTCCTGGAAACGCGTTCCTTTCCACATCCCTTCTTCCAGCATTCCCTTTCAAACCCATTTGCGGACGTTCTCCTCTACAGTCGTGTCAAAATCATTGCAACCCCCGTCCAAAGATGCAAAACTGACGCATGTCACCCCCGCCGGTACCGCTCAGATGGTCTCTATTTCTCATAAATCGCCTACTGCTCGTCTTGCCACCGCTGTTTGCAATGTCTTTTTCTCAACTCCTGGCATCGTTTCCCTCATACGCGCCAACCAGTTGAAGAAAGGTGACGTACTGGCCGTTGCACGAATCGCTGGAATTATGGCTGCAAAGCGCACCCCAGACCTCATCCCGCTTTGTCATCCAATTTCTATATCTCACGTTTCTGTGGACTTGGAGACCATCGCTAGAGACGAAGCTGCAGGATTAAGGCAGTCAACTGGTACCTCGGAGACTGATACCTCTCAGTTTCCAGAAGAATCGGCAATACGCCCTTCAGCAAAAGTTTCGAGAGGCCTCGAATATGGATTGGTTGCTATCACAGCCACAGTGTCCTGTGACGGGAAGACTGGGGTCGAGATGGAGGCATTAATGGCGGCCAATGTGGCCGCATTGACTGTATATGATATGTGCAAAGCAGTCGACAAAGGGATACGCATTGATGGACTGAGAGTTGTACGGAAGGAGGGCGGAAAGACTGGGCTATGGGTGGACGGCAAAAATATAGAAGATTAAGAGATCTCGTATTTTAATTTAGTGCAGTGTGTATCAAGAGAGCTGGCAGATGGTCGGAAACTGGGTACCAGAGTGAAGCAGCTTGGCAATAAACCACTCTTGTTGAATATGAGATCATGAAAAAGACGGCATTTAAGGGTATTGTGAATGTTGGTGTCTGATATGGTCACATTAACGCATTAAGCAAGATGTGAAGGCAATATCGTTTTACCCCTATTCTCCTCGCTCGCCCAATTCAGGAGCTACCTCGAGTGGACTGCAAAATACAACAAAATAATCGGAGGTGGTGCTCGCATTACTCTGACCATTCCTTCTTCCACCGTTCACTTCGGCTACTCTAGCTCCTTTTTTCAACGACACCCTTTTGGTGCGACCTGCAATAAATCGTGTTAACAAGCTTATTAGTGTTCTGATTGGTCACCGCTCTTCATTCGACTTCGGTGCCATACATTCGGTGTGAATCTGATATCTGACTGAGCTCCTGTCAAGCTCCTGTCACTCTATAGTAAGTTCATCTTAGTTTTCAACATGCTAACACTCCTCTTATCTCTGCAATTGTGTATATCTTGCTTCGTTAACTATTGAAGAAAGATCTAATACTTTTTCGTACGTCTATTGCATGTAGTATATAAACACTCGAGACAGGATGCGCATGGTAGTGAAACTGATATTGACAAGATTCGAGAACCTGTTTCACTTTACCCTCATTGAACGTCGAAAGCGGATTGTAGCTTCGATTGCTAAGCCGATCTATGGGGACATCATCTATCTGTAAGCTAGGATGTCGTAATACTAACTTCGATGGCGCTCGTCCACCAGGCTCTCGTAGGCTTCCTAGGAGTTATAGCGAGACCCGCGGTTGAAAATAGTACTGTCAATGTTCACTAAGATTTGACCCGGCGATGTTACCTCCTTCATCAGTCAAATTTTTAGACTAGAAGCCGAAGCCTAATAGGCATACGTGTTTAGCTTGTGTAACATCATCCCAATCATGCGTGACGTAGCCCGTACCCGTTCGTATCCTAAACACCAGACCCAGTTGCCGGCCATAATGCCCAGCAATCCTAAAACGCCACTCCGCCAGATTCTATTGCCCACAATAATAGCCAATTACGCTCTTGCGCGGGACGTTCGTACAATGTACAATAATCCTACAGGCTCCCTCCAACCTAGTCCGTTTGGTCCCACTTGAATTTTATAAACAATATCAACTCTAACTCCAGTGATGCGCCTCGTCCTCGTTACCCAGTGCGAGTTTGTCTCCTCGCACTTCTCCCGGAACTGGCGGGCTATCGCCTTTATTCTTCTTCCAAAAGTTCAGGCTATTTACGCGGAACCTACTGGGTTTCTTCCTCAAATTGCGCACTGTTCCCAATAAGGCATTTCTCCCTTCGCTGTGCTCATTGCGTGCGGAAGTATCCCCTGGGCTGCCATTCACAGGTGTTGAAGTGGAGGATCCTGTTGCTGGAGTGGTGGGGCCAGCTAGCGTGCCAGCAGGAGTAGGCGTCTGAGACTTTTCTAACGAGGCGTCGCTCCTGATGCTCGTTCCGCGAGACGTGGGTGAAAAGGGCATATTATTTGTTGTTGCGCTCGTGGCTTGTGAGGCCGACCCTGTCCCTGCAGAATTGCTACCATCGGTGATATCGTAGCTTTGTTGATAATATTGGGTTATGCCGTTGGCAGTTTGCCCAAGGTGGGAGTTGATTAACGGATCAATCGTCGAACGTGATTCACTAACCCCGAAGCTAGTTAAAGACTCCTTGTTCTCAGGCTTCTGTGAGTCATTGATCTCGTTAGCCAAGGGAGACGCGAGTTGGTGGTCGAGTTGAAGCTGGCTGGGTCTTGAGGAACGCTGAGAAATATCGGGTGTCATGTCGCTCGGTGATGGGTTAGAGTCGGTGGGGCTGGTTCTGGAAAGCCCTGGTGGTGCTGGAGGGTTTCCAGATTCTGCGGACTCATCAAGAGCACCATTTGGTGGTGAAAAGGGGCTTTTGTTGAGCAACGCCTTGATTCTAATCTCTGAATCATTGCTTGACCTCGCAGTTGATGGCGTGGTATTCGTCTTACGGTGACTTGCCGCAGAAGATGTTGCCAGGCTCATTGTACGTGGAGAGAACACGCCGTCTGTCAAAATGGAGTCATCGCTGTCGTGTCTTGCTTTTGCTTGCTCCTCCTGGATTTTAGCTTCCCACGTAGATATATTCCGGTGAAGCTCGTTGACCGTGAATTGCATAGCTGGCATGACGTCCGTCACGCCTTGGAAGAGAGGAATTGCGAACATGTTCATGAACCCTATTTGAGACTTCCCCAGCTCCACTATTTCTCTAACAGGCGCAGCATACAATGCACTAGGAATGCCCAAGTCCTGTTCCATGGATGCCTGTCGTGAAAATTCATCAGTTAAAATCATCGTCCATTGACGTGCAATTTCAAATTTACGCGCCTAGAATTATTAGCTTAGTTAAGATGCACATTTCCATTGAACATACCACATTACTAATATCAGCACACTTGATCAACAGCGAACAGGCAAGAGTCCGTTGATCCTCAAGGAGCCTGCCATTCCATCCATCTGTATTGCCGCCTCCGTCGTGAAGCTTCTCCTGCATCCAGCCAAGCCTCTTCATATACTCGAAATGGAGACCCATGTCTGTAGCAAGTATCGAGTTGATCATCAGCTGCCTCATCTCGCTGTCTTGGAAAGCCGCTGGCCAGTGCCGACGTAAGATTTGTGAGTAGGCGGCGCAGTGAAATGATTCCAGAACTGATCGATCATTGTATAACTGAGCCAGAGGGGCATTGAGTGACACGAGGAAAGCATTGTTCACCCCAGGGTGGCCAACGTCGTGGCCGATGGCCGTGATCAATAATGTCAGAGCATCGAATGGTCTTATCAGAGCGGCAATTGGTGAAGGATCCAATTCACTACCTGGACCTGCGAGTGGATACCGCGGCAGTCGTCCAAGCTCGACGAGAAAGCGGAAGGTTGCTTGCAAGACATCCACGACATGGCGAAAGTTATGGTACGGAACAAAGGCATTGTACGCCGAACGGCAAGCGACTAGAAATCCGGTGAGAGATTCTGCAGCGGGTGTCAGCATGGACTATTGCACAGCATCCGAGACACGACTTCAAGATGTCTCCTAGCTTACCTGTAGATAACCGCCACTTTTCCAGTTCGGGGATTGAAAGCGCATGTTGCAGCATGATCAGCGCCGCGTGGAGAAGTTCGTCGTCTGTGAATTCGTGTGCTGAAAAGGCCCATGTTCCAACAGTCTCCTCAATCTTTCTCTGGCGGTCTACGGCTACCGCTATTCTAATAGGGTTCGGAGGCTCATCATGCACTCCAAGAGTGCAGATTCTATCCATCAGGCCAGAGACCATAGCCTCTCGTAGATATGCATATGGCTTCTGATCATCCACTCCCACCCACGACCTTTTTCTACCCCTTTTTATATCTAACAAGGCACGCTGATCCTTCGAAGCGTCTCTATGTGCTCTGTATGCGTTAATCCCCAGAGTTGGCAATCTCTCTAGTACTATAGGGCTCGTCAATACGTCTACAGCCCCTGCATCCAAAAGCTGGATGGCCCGCGCTTGGTCGAGTGGGCCACCCAAGCCCGTCGGCTTCTGTGAACTAGGGGCTGACGGGGAAGTTGATGGCGGTGCCTCCAAGATTCGGTCAATCTGTGGTTGAGAAATGGCCACATCGGACGGACCTGATGTCGAGACAACAGCAATCGGGACTACCAGCTTCGATAAACTCTGATACTGGATCTCTGCCGTAATACACTGCAGTAGCTTGAGGCCATACGCATTCCCTATATCTGGCTCATTGTAGAGGTTATCGACCTGCAGTCTCGAGCTGGGGGACGGCGGGCGATCCTCCCCGGAAGGTCCGTCAACCAGATCATCATATGGTATGTCTATCAGAACCAGTGTAGGTATCAAGTCGCCGATTGAGGCTTGATTCAGCTCAGACAACTTCGATACACATGACTTTCCGGTGGTACAGATATAGACTGGGGAGGAGTTAGCTAGACCCGGTGCGAGGGGGCCTCGAGACAAACCTTCATTGAACGTGCCGAGCAGGACCTGCATGTTATCGTTCAGGACGGCCCGCGCAGGGACTAGTGGGCCGTCTCCGACATGATCCAGAGGGCCAGATGTTAGGGCAGAAGATATCAGATCTTCTCTCCTCACCAGTTTCTCCTCCGGGGCGGCACGATCCACATACACAACGTTGCACGCTTCATAGTCCATGGCCGCTGCTTCGCACCGAGCGTCAGCGCCGTGGGCCACTCCTTCCCTCACGGGCGCGGCGGGCGCCGGTTTGTTGAGGGCAGGAGATTATAGGACCCAGGAGAATGCCCGTCTCCTCGTCAGTCCTTCGAACTGTTTGTGGACTGGCTGATGTCGCCCGAGCGCAGCTCTCCCCAGCTCGGGGGTGTTGTTGAATGTCGTCGAGATGCGATCACAGGCTCAACCGGGCACGATAGCAGTGTCGCGATCGCACTGGGCGAGGGCTGCTGACGAGGCTCCTCTCGGAGCGTGCTTCGAGCAGGAATTCTGATCCGCGAGATCACGCTGTGTTGTCGACCCGGGAGGGCTGTCTGAGTTGGACCGGGTTCGCGATCTTCGTCAGGCGCTACATTAATGAATTGCAACGAGCGATTGCGCGGCGTGGGACAGATAGGAGCGACTCGGCGAGGATTTGCGCTGTTGCATGCGACTCGAGTCGTGGTTGCGAGAAAAGCCAGCGCGGGCGGCCGGACGCAGACTGGAGTCGACCAGGATGTTGTTCAGTGCGCTACAAGTCACAGGAAAAGGGCGGAGGAAGCTGGGACAGAGCGGGACCAGCTTTGGACGGGGGGGAGGGAGGGGGTGTTCGGTGGGAAGGGGCCGGGCGAGATTGGGAACCGCGGCGAATGCGTCGAGGACCGTGAGGGAGAACAGGGACACGTACGAGGGCGAGAGCAGAGGCAGACGACGAGGAGGAGGAGGAGAGGAGGAGGAGAAAGTGGGATTCGGGGATCGTGGATCGTGTGCGTACGAGATGGGCTGATCAAGGAGTTGAGCAGTCGACCCTGCGAATCGCCAAATGCGCCTTCTAGAACAAGCGGAGAAGGTGCGGCCGGCGCAGAAAGCGGGTGAGGGTGTGATTGGGCGGGTCCTGGCGGATGGGCTCGAGGTGGGACAGTTTGCGCGCTGGGCAGATGGCCGGAGAGGGCAGACGGCCTTCTCATATTAATCAAGGGCATATACGACAATAAAGGGCACCCAATGGGTGGCGGGGGGTCGAATGGAATCGCCGCTCGAGAACGGAGACGCTGGCAACTTGCGGGAGGTGCTTAAGTCACGTGATACAACCGCCACCCGGGCGTCCTGATCGGGCTGCTGCTATTGCTACTGACTGCCAGGGGAAGCCACGACGATGGCCCCGGAGGTGATGCCCAGTGATCGAACTCCCTTGACTGGCCCGACATCGTCGCATCGGGGAATGCCATCCACTGAATACAGTAAGATCTCTCCCCGCGATCGTGGCCTCCTGTAGTCAAGGGCTGTCGCGTGCCTTACTGTACCCAAGTGGATGGGTCAAGTCGTCGCACGACTCTGCCCCAAGCGGGCCTCTTTCGGAGTGCACAACAGGAAAGGCGGAATGGTGATGCAGGCGTGTACGGTGGGCCAGCGCCTCGACGGTTTCCCCCGACCAGCTCCTTGACCTCTCGAGGACACATTCCACTGATTTCCTGCTGTTTTATAATTCCTATATTTCGGCGTTACACTGACCCAGACGCGAAAGGAAGGCCGCGAGAAGTCTTGTGAGTCACATTGAGTATGTCATTGTCGTCTTCGATTTCCCATTCTCTCTTGATTCTGTCTCCCTAATCCATCTGACTTTCCGATTGCCCATTTTCGTCATGTCTTCAAGTCCGTCTCTCAAGGCTCAGAGCTTGACGAAGCTCTTCCTGCAGAAGCCCCCAGCTGCAGATGGATCGATTGCTAGGAACATAGCCTGGCAGATGGATCATCGCCTCGACCTCGTTTCCTTCTGGGGTATCACTCCCGGCTCCAGGGTCCTGGAGATTGGATGTGGCCAAGGCGACTGTACCATTGTTCTCGCTGATGCTGTGGGAGAGAGCGGGCATGTTGACGCCGTTGATCCGGGGGCCCCGGATTATGGTATGCTGTTCTCATGAGTACTGTAATGATCGTTCCAGCCTTATCCTATTAGGACTGGGATGGTAATCTACTGGCTCACGCCTCTTACTCCCACTTCACTACCCAGGCTAGCATCTAATACTTTCCCTAGGCGCACCATATACGCTCTCCCAGTCTCAGTCATACATCACATCGGGTCCTCTCGGTCATCGTATCTCCTTCTATAACGCGCATCCCACAGACTATCTCTCTTCTCTGCCCCAGTCTACTCAGAAATACGACTATGTCGTTCTTTCCCACTGCATCTGGTATTTCTCGTCGCCCTCACAACTCTCAACCCTCGTCTCTGCCACTTGTTCGTGGACGAAGAGCCTGTGCGTAGCAGAGTGGTCCCTCCGCGCCTCGAAGCCCCAGAGCCACCCCCACGTGCTCACCGCACTACTTCTGGCGTCCCTTGAGGCGAAGAGGAAGGAGGAGGGCCATGGGAATATTCGGACTGTGCTCTCTCCTGCACAGATCCGCTCTGTGACCGAATCCTCCTCCGTACTTCGACTCTACGCACAGGAATTTAGAGTGTCTAACGAGGGATTGCTAGATGCATACTGGGAAGTTAGCCACACGTTGCGAAACAGAGAGAAGGTGCTCAAGGCCCTGGGAGAAGGAGGTGTTTCAGAAAAGGAGTTGGCTGCCATGGCTGCCATGTATGATGCAGTTAATGCAGCCGTAGGAATTATAGACGGAGGGGAGAGTGGAGTTAGGAGCATGGACGTGTGGATTGCGAAGTTTCAAGCTGTAGAATAGACTATCACGGCATAAGAAGTCCAGTGTTGAGTATAGAGACCAAGTTTTCATGAGTAGCAAGCCTGGTTCGGGTTTTGAGTATTCATAGAGCCTCTTCAACGCCATCGCCCAAAACTCCTTTCGCCAGTTTTCTAAGCTAATAGAATTTATCCTCTTCCCTGATTATTCTATTCTAGGCATCTGTCATGATATATCGATATCCATTGATTCCTCCCCTGCAATTTCCTTCTTCGATATCTTGTTCGTGACGTCGGGTGCATCTACAGTTCCTGATATTGGCCCAGGACACTATAAATCAAGCAGCGAGGACTAAACTCACCGATCATCTCGGCCTCTTGCCCTAGCTCCATTGCCTTCTCAATAGCTCGAGCTCTCGCATGGTTCTGTGCCCTCTCTAATTTTTTCGCTTTCTTCTTTGAAATCGGCGCAAGTGGTCCACTGGTAGGATGAAGAACTGAGCTGTTCGCCTTCCCTCTGGGATTCTTTGTCACTTTGTTGATTGCATTCTTCCTTTGGACCTTCCTCCTAGAAGCAATACGCCTCTGCTTGCTCGGAACATTGGGATTGCCTCTGGACGGCATACTGGGACTCTGTCGGTGTTGCAGCTGCGGTACGTGGAATTTCTCAAATTTCGTGGTCGGAAATAAACTTCACTAAGCCATGGCGGGGTCATCGTTGGGCCGCTTCCGCCTTGCACCGCCACAACACAGTCGTCAGACAAGTCTTCCAACATCCACGTCGTCATTCACACTCCCTCTGCAATCACGCTTTTTACGCGTCCCTTTCCCAGAACTCTTCTCATCAATAGCAGTGAAACGGGACAGCAACCACGATAATGTCGTGGGCAGGTGTGTTTTACTGCCATAGCTGCTGCAATGCGGCATGCACGCTGACAGTTCATTCCAGGCTTCAAGAAGAATGTCAACCGGGCGACGACCCAGGTGATGATGAAGACGGGTAAGTACCAAGATCTCTGCTCACATGAGATACTGCTGGACTGATTCGTCGTTGAATCGTCGAAACTAACTAAAGCCAGGTCACGTTGAGAAGACAAATGATCGAGATTACGAAGTGGAGGAACGGTACGCAACCACCAACTTTTCAACCCGCTGTACAATATCACATTGCCAAAATATTGGCAACTGCCAATGCCATACTAGATGCGGAAGTCTTGAAGAGAGTTATGGGAGACGAAATCCCCATCAACACTGAGATCTCTCTTCATAGCCGCCTTTCACAACCTGGCAGAGACATAGGGCGTCGAGGATCTCCAATTAAGTTTAGTGAAAGACGAAGGCTCACAGTTTCATAGTCGTTATCGAACCATGGAAGCCGCCGCTCTCCGTCTTCAAAAGGAGGCAAAAGGATACCTGGACTCCCTGCGAGGTTTGTTCATTTGCAACGTTTCCAATTTCGCAGGCACGGCTTAGGCTGATCAATATAGCCATGACTGCCTCCCAAATGAGAATCGCCGAAACAATCGATGCTTTCTACGGCGATGCAGGGGCCAAGGATGGCGTTAGCCGGAGCTACAAGCAGGCAGTTGAGGACCTGGACACCGAGACCATCAAGGCTCTGGACGGCCCCTACCGGTAAGTGGGTGACGCGCGGCAAGGAAGATATAATTTAACAGTTGATAGTACTACTGTCCTAGATCCAATTTCCCGCTTCTGTGCATACTTCCCCGACATAAACGAGTGTAGGTGACGCATCGAATCCACTTGATCGAGGTTAACCTGGGGACAGGCATAAAAAAGCGCAACCATAAGCTCCTTGACTACGACGCCATGCGCGCCAAGGTCAAGAAGCTTGTCGAGAAGCCGGACAAGGACGTTACGAAGCTCCCCCGCGCCGAGAAGGAGACCGAGATGGCCAAGGCTGCCTACGAGCAGCTCAACGACCAACTATTCACCGAGCTCCCGCAACTAATCGACCTTCGCGTCCCCTACCTCGATCCCAGCTTCGAGGCCCTGGTCAAGATCCAACTCCGTTTCTGTGCCGAAGCATACTCCCGCATGGCTCAAGTCCAGCAGTACCTGGATGCGGACACCCGCGAGCAGTACGCTCAGGGCCAGCTAGACGCCAAGGTCGAGTCGATCCTGCAGGAGATTCGGGGTCTTAGCATCAGCGGTACTGTTTAAGGGATAGCACTCTGAATGTACAAGTGCATGGAGTTTAGGCGTCTGGTGCTTGCGTTACAGAAGGAATGGCCTGGACACTGGATCGGCAATGGAATATCTCTATATGATGGTCTTCGAAACTAATTGTCAGTCTTACCGCAGCTCCTCTCATGGACTCGGTATTTTCTGTGTTCACACCCAGTAATGACTTCGAGAATACCACTCTATCTAGCTTTGTAGAATACCTTTGCGGAGAACTGTGAATAAGAATCGCCGCTAAGTCTTGTCAAAATTGACTGCTAAGTTGCCTCGTAAATATAAAACGATATGCGTCGTAGCACATAGCTTGTAGAAGCTTATACACTCAAACGAGAATATGCAATTTGAAATAGCTTTATGACATATATTAATTGCTACCCGGAATCAACGCCGTGTAATGCATAACCTGCTCAACTCAACTCAACTCAACTCAACTCAACTCAAAAATAAAAGGTTCCAAACGAAGGGAGTCCCACAATGCAAAACAGAGATTTATGGCAAGCCCAGCTTAATTAAACATGTGGCTCGTTGTTCTTGCCCAATGTGCTTGGGCTCTCTGGTGACTCTTCGTCACTCATCAATCCAGCCAACTCGAATTCCTCCGCATCTCTAATCTGTCTCGAGTCCGTGCCCCTGGAATGTCCATTCATCCGTGGCATCTGCTCTGTCCCCTCCACATCCTTGGGTGGCACAGGTGGGCTCGAGTTTGCGCTGTAGAGGTGGATAAGCATATTTGTGAAGAGGAACATCAGAAAGGCGAAGCTGTAGAGTACTAGAATGTAAGAGACGTGAGTTATCCCAGCGTCGGAGACCAGTTGCATCTGTTCCTCCGTTGCGCCCATAAATAGCAGTCCAGATGCATAAAGCAGCTGAAGCAGTTAGAAGGTTTCAGAGCATATGGGTGATGACACTCACGAATGGAGGAATATACTGAAAACTATTGGCTTCTCCATCCTCAGAAATTGTGCTAGCATCTCTCAAGATGAAAGCAATTTCAATGATTCGGCTAAGACCAGCGGCCATAAGCGTGTATCCAAAGAACGTATGGACCATAGTGCTGAGTGGCAGATGCTGTGGATGGGAGGACATGGCCCATCCAGTAATGAGGATGACAAAACCAGGAATAAAGTTCCTCTTCGGTGTTCCATCCTTCTTCCTGCTGAGCCATATCCCGGCAAGACCAGCACACCACCAGATAACACCCATCGTAGTGTGCTGAATATCACTGCCGGCCCAGGCCTCGCCCCATTTATGCTCCGTGAATGTATTCACACAGCCCCACGCTGCTATAAGAACAGAGTCAAAGAATTCTTGGGATCTTCCGGTCCTCCGTAACCAGTATTGTCCTGCAAGCATGATGATGGTGAGGATGATGCCGTATCCGATAAAAGCGCTACCCATGATGAAATGCGCCAGGCATTGACCAAGGTGATCCTCATGGCAGAATCCTAAAGCGGTAATCCCACCAAATAGCATTTGTACCCAAGCTACTACAGGCATCAGCTTTCCGACGATTCCATGTCCGTAGACCGCGACCCGCCGGATTTTGCCATGGAAACCCTTCTCGAGGTGGAATTTTAGGTATATGCCGAAGACGACTTGCACGATTAGCATGATCATCAAGATATTCGCAAACGAGGCGTGGATATTCTTCGCAAATGTTCGTCCCTTGTGCTTATGTCCCATAAAGTAAGCAGCTGTCGCAACCATCGTCCCAAAGACTTGCAATGGTACGTGCCATCGATTCCGAACAATCTGCTAATCGTCAGGTAGGTAATTATAGAGCCGGCGATGTCTACTTACACCAAGGACCATCCCAGTTGGAAATATGACACCAAAGGCAAGCATCATCAGTAAGATGTGTGCCCATAATACTGAGTCCTATAGTCTGGTTAAACGTGAGGCCTTCCATATTCACATTCGTCGACGTACAATAGGATCGTCCGATATGTATTTCCCTTCTGGGATATCCTCAGCATGGTTGCCATGTGCCTCGACTCCGCTTGCTGAGAAGACGGTTATTGCAGCCACCGCCAGGACTGGCGTGATGTGGTCCTTTAGACTCAGCATGTTTTAAAGCTGGTTTCGGTCACAGCACAGCCAGATCAAATGCGATCGAGCTTGAGGTTGCCACCTGGTCCAAGAGGTGCCACTCTCTGAAGTGCGAGTGTAGAGGGGTTATCTATGTTGCCAGTCGTCGGTTGAACAATGGCGGCGAAATAGATTGACCTGCACTGTCTCCGAAGGATTCCACTGCCGACAGCCACATGAATACACTTTCAGGAGTTGACAGGTCTAATCACGTGATCACAATCACAACTGTCCGCATCTTCCTATTGAATACGCTTCTCGAAACGTGACACAAATTGGTAAAATGAAATTTTATGCTCACTCAAGCCGAAAATTACTGCCCGCCCACTTCAGTCTCTCCTTGCGTGTTATGGAAGCCGACCCAGTCTCGAACTAGAGCCGCCACCCACAGATTAGGATAAGGGGAGTCTCGGAAAATAGAAGCTTCCGAAGCAGTCAATCCTATAGGCTCCAGCCTTTGTTCCTTGATATATATGAAATATTGTTGCACTTCAACAAAATTGTGAGAGAGACTTCTAATGGGCCATCTTGCAGCAACCAGATACAATGTCAAGTAATGAATCCTCACAGACGCCCTCAACTAATGCTGCAGAAACTCCCAAGCCAGGCGCAACTCCCGCTCCAGCTCCAAGGAAACATCCATGTCTACTATGCCAGCAGCGTAAAGTAAGGTGTGATAGGAATGAGCCATGCTCGAATTGCATTAAGGCTGGAGTCGCTAAATGCGAAGCTGCCCCTCAATATCCTCCGCGGAAGCGTAAGAAGCGGTTTCCTGAAGCTGAGCTTCTTGCTCGACTGCGGAGATATGAGCGCCATTTGAGAAGCTATGGGGCTGATATTGAAGCCATCAACCGCGAAGATCTGACCACAGAGTCGCAAGAAGCATACCAGATCATAGAAAATGATCAGGATTCTGAGCATCTCATTTTGAATCCGTTTTCTGTCAGGAGATCTTTACGACATGTGGAGAAGTAAGCCATCTCTTGACTACCCTTCTTTTTGAAAGTCACTAACACAGATAGCAATCTTTGGGATGGAATGAACAAAGCGGTATGGCTCTCTCGTTACCAATTAATGCTCTGAAACCTTAAACTAAGCTGTTTTGTCAGTTTCGAGATGCAGAGGAGATCCTTCAAGGGTCCTCTGATGATGAGCTGTATGAGACGCCTATTACGAAGACTTATGACGCAATCCCAAGCAGTGGAGATTTTGTGTTTGGATTATCTCCTGCGCAGGCCGCACTTATGATACATCCTTCACCGGTGACTATATTCCGTCTCTGGCAGACATTTCTGGACAATGTGAATAGCCTCATTAAGCTGGTTCATGCTCCGACCGTGCAACAGCAGCTCCTTGACGCTACGTCAAACTTAGACCAGATTCCGAGAAATATCGAGGCATTGATGTTTGGTATATATTCGATGGCTATAGTATCAATGACCGATGACTACTGCAGAAAGTTGTTTAATGACGAGAGGATGGCTGTTCTCAAGAGGTTTCAAGATGGAACGAAGCAGGCCCTTCAAAACGCCGAATACCTCCGGTCTACTGATATAGTTGTTCTTCAAGCTTTTGTCCTTTTGCTGGTAAGTCTTAGTTAGCTACTTGGGTCTCCCGATTTAAATCTGTTCTAATACATGTCGCGGCAGCTTTCTAGTCTTCAGATTACAGATGATCCCCGTGCTTTATTTTGTCTAAGTGGCATTGCAGTACGGATGGGCCAGAGAATTGGGTTAGCCACGGACGGCACGCATTATGGTCTATTACCATTTGAAGCCGAGATGAGACGACGATTATGGTGGCAAATTGTTCTCATAGATACTCGCGCCTCGGAAGTCTCTGGGGCTGGCCCAGCGTTGTTGACATATACTTGGAACACGAAAATTCCACTCAATTTTAACGACAGCGACTTATTCCCCGACATGAGGACGGCACCTCCAGAACGGCCTGGCTTAACAGAAATCTCTTACTTCCGAATTCGCTGCGAGATGGCAGATTTCTTCCGGAAGACGAAATACAGAAGGATAGCGGATCCACTGTCGTCCAGGGATAAAGTAATTGATGAATTTGAACAACACATCGACAAGGAATACTTAAATTACTGCGATCCTTCCGTACCACTGCATTATATGTGTATCATTATGGCAAAATCATCGCTCTGCAAGCTTCGAATAGGACTCGACCATTCCCAATCTATGTCGAACCAGGCTATCAATAGGTCACAGGCGGAAAAGGATAGATTATTTTTTCTTGGGTAGGCAAGCTGGATATATTCGAGATAAATAACTAACATCTTCTAGCCTGACACTGGTAGAGAACTATAATCTGATCATGGCTTGCCCACTAACAGAGAGGTATATTTGGCATGTAAGTATAATCTTTGTACCTCTCAATTCTTAGCTCGATTCCATAATAGTCAATGACAGATTGTATGGATTTTATCATGTAATAATGACCTATGTTTCAGATGCACACCAATTTCCCGTTTCCAGCATATTTATTTCTTGTTTGTGCTCTACGGGAGAGAACGACAGGTGAACTTACCGATCGGGCTTGGCAAGCTATGGAGGAAAGCGCCGACTACCGGGATAAATATGCATCTCACAGGCAGAAGGAGAGTGTTCTGTTCTACGCTCTTGGGAATTTGACTGTGAAAGCATGGGAGGCACACGTGGCTGCAGTACAACAACCTATTCATACACCCCGATACATATCTCAGTTGCGTCAGAAGCTTCTGTTGAGAAAGTCGCAAAATGCGAAACGGAATAATAGTACGCCATCAATAGAGCGGCCTGCTGAAACGGAGGCACTTCCACCAGATCAGTTTGGCCAGTTTGGCCAGTTTAATCAATTTGGATGGTACGATCCTAGTCCAGCGGTAACAAGCCAAACCTATGGCCAGCAACCAGTATTTCCGGCTGTGGATTCATCGGCTTCAGATTGGAATCTATGGAATGGCATGATGCAGGGCATCACGCCAGTGGTGGTGAACGATATGGATGAGAAGACAGCCTTCTTCTTTTCTTAGTATCGAGATATATGAAATTTACTAAAACAGAATTTTCCTCGGGGGTCCGGTTTATTGATGCATGTACGAGTACTGGGTCATAATCTCCATTCAGACGAAATCGGTATACTTGGGATGGAATAGACACCACTCTGGAGAGGAGCTGCCAATGTGTCACATCAGGCACGAATAGATATAATATCATTCCACTCTGGAGGACAAACACTCATCGTATCATGTATATTGACAGCCTTTCTGGACTGTAATACTGCCTACGCTGATCCTAACCTCTTGTGGTCGTGGCGCCCTGGATTGGAGATGAAGTTTCTTCGTCAGCTAAACCCTTTGATAGGAATGTCTTTTCACCAGCAACATAACATAACAGATTTCGTAGATTCTAGTACTACATTGGACAGTAAGAATGCCACTCTAGTGTTACAAATGAGACTGCAAAATAACGAGAGTCAGATCATATTGTTGTAAAGAATGCAACCAAGAGACACTACTACGGACGATTGAGATGTCGTCAGTTGTAAAAAATGCTGAGCCAACTTAGAGTTAAAGATCCCAGAGGCCCCTTATCTAGATGGAGAATACTACTTGATACATAGAATTCTCATACGTGGCTCTCCTTCTGAGCTATTGATAGAGATTTGTCTAACAATACGAATATGCAATTCGAGTGTCTTACATCTCGCTATGGCCAACCAATTATGATACCGCTCTAGTAACACTAGAAGGCAAGGTCGCGAACAACCACGCGATATTTCCCTCTGTCGAGTCTTTCGTCGCTATGTCGCTGCCTTTCATTGTAGACGACACCAAGGGAGATCTACTATTTCAATCATGGGACTTCTAACTATGCCATTGACACCATCTCTTCGTCGGCCATCGAATACTGTAATCTTACTCTTCGCATCCGCCGTTTCTGTGGTTCTAGTATTTCAGGTATGGCTGATTAATGGGCCGAATATAGCAGCTTTACCAGCCGGGCACTTCATTCCTGGGGGCCGTCATGCTAATATCAACGATATAAACAATGCTACGCTCGGGGTTTGTTACTTGCTTCCCTCCCATCCCCTCACACTTCTAACATGCTGGCGCTAGTTCGAAAAGATATATGTCATCGGACTGCCTGCTCGAACCGACAGGCGAGATGGAATCGTCCTGTCCGCTGCGCTCAGTAATATGTCGATAGAATTGATAGATGGCGTACTCGGGGAAACGATTTCGGACAAGGCGATTCCTTCTGCGGAAGGCTATAAACGCATGCCGGACCCTGTATTAGGCTGTTGGCGAGGACATATGAATACTATCCAAGAGTTCGTCTCCTATTCCATGTCCCGTCTAGACTTCTAGGTATGTATATTTTTTGTTAATATTTGGTGAATAGAATGGTGCGGTTAAACATCCAAACGGCCTTGATATTGGAGGACGATGCGGATTGGGATGTTCGAATCCGGGATCAACTTCGAGACTTTGCGCTCTCTGTTCACGCTCTTACCCAACCCCTATCTGAGGACCCATCATCATATGCAGATTCTACGTTTCCCAGCCCCAAAAGCCCCGGCGCTCTACCTGCGTCCGAACTTTCCTTCAATGATCTCCCATCAACTATCCCCCCTAAAGGCTCTCCATACGGTGACAACTGGGACTTTCTCTGGGTTGGCCACTGTGGAATGCGCCTGCCCTCTAAGTCCGTCAAAAATGGGGCCAAGATACCTAAGGGCCGCGTTGTCCACCATGACGACCCCACCGTTCCTCAAAAGCAGTTTCTCTGGACGGTCTCCTCCGTCGACGATCTCAAAGACGGTTATGAAGATCACACACGTGTAGTGTCCCACGTTCAAGATGGAATTTGTTCTCTTGGTTATGCCATCACTCAAGCTGGTGCTCGCAAGCTTTTACATTCCATAGGTCTGCTCAATGTAGATGCTGCGTACGACCTTCTACTGAGACAGTACTGCGAAGGCTCACATGGGCGGCCATATCATAACTGCCTCGCGCCTATACCGTCATTGTTTCACCATCACCGCCCCGCAGGATCAATTCAGGCCGAGAGCGATATCTCAGACCATGGGGATGGATACAAGAAGACTGCCCATACCGACGTCGTGAGGTGGAGCACAAGGATGAACTGGGATGTTTTGCTAGACGGAAAGACGAATTGGAAGGATCAATTTCCGGACGCCAAGCAGAAGGCATGACTGTAGTGAAAAAGAGTCGGTATTATATGGCGACGATTAATGGTTAGTGATTAACTAATAGTTTTGATGTGATGAAGCATTATAGCAGTATGGCGTCCGGCACTTGGTATGAAAGGGACATGAGTGATCTGGTCTCGACTGTGAATTATACAATTGGAATTCATATCAAGAGATATCTATTTATATGTATATATTAGTTTGCAGAAGTTTATAGAATATATCACCGACATAAATAATGGGGTTATGACACCTATTACCAGTAACACAGCCTAGTTTGTCTACGGGTATACAAATAACCAAGCAATAGCCATCGATCCGGGAGTATGCGAGCAGTTCTCTTATTTAGTTCAAAGGTATAACCCTAGCTTACCGACTATATCGCATTCAAATGTCCATCGAATTCTGAATTTATTTTCTTCGAAATATACTACTCTATCATTCTAGTAAGACACCATACAACCTGTTAGACCGATTTAAGGAAATCAAAATTGTGTGGTGCAGATTCGAAATCGTGGAAGTGAGCTAGTAGACTCCGAGGCTTGTCAGCACTCATTTCTATTATCAAGGGCTGACCTCAGACTTTGTGGTGGCCTCGCGAGGGTGGTGCTGGAGTATCAATCTCATCCCAGCCTTCTCTCTCATCCATACGCACTCGAACCAACGCAAGGGCAATGGCGGTTGCTAAGCCAGATAGTCCAATGCCGAAGTATAAGGCGTTACGATGTCCCTTGAGAATATTCTGACCATTATCCCTAGTTTAAGCTTCTATGGTACCCGAAATCCCACGCTTGTGTTGAGGCTATAAGACAGAACCGTTCCAATTAGCGACCCAGCAATGCCTTGTCGGTCTCGTCTCACCGTATTGCTTGCAGTGACCTGAGTTGCCATGAAAATAAAGTCTGGCCTAAATGACATAAAAATCTGTGCCGATAATATCTATGCCCGGCATATCTGCTGGGCCGTTGCAGTAGCGACCAAAATACAGGCAACGCACGACGCAGCGATGCCAATGGCCAGTATGTGTTGAGCAGGTGTTCAGAGAATGGCGTAAGAATTTGCAAATGCTGCTACAGCTCCCATGATAGCAAGCGTGCATATGTTGCAGAAATTGCACAAATGGTAGGGTGTCGGAGAACTTGGTTATAGAAGGTGATGTATCAGAGCAGTTTTCCAACGGCCATAACTGCAAAGACTGATACAAGAATAATAAATCCGAATAATGGAGCAACCAGATAGTAAGGGCAGGATAGGTTGGTTGGCGAATTTCCATTCCCGTGGGACAAATAAAACAAAGTGAAGGATTGATACAACTAGAAGAGCATATTCGTAGTTCTCCTTAAATCTTTCTGCTGGTGTCTGGCTGCTGAATATGGTGTTAGCTGCAATTAACTTACCGAGATTAAAATGAGACTCATTTTCAAAAAAAAGTTGAAGAGGATTAGACCACCAACCCTAAGGCAAGCACAAGTGTTATCAATTGATCCGTTGTTGTCAACGAGTCCGAGTTCTCTAGGGACAACGAACGCAGAAGTCGTGAAGAGGAGGGCTCCCAAAATCGCTCTAGGGTATGTCACAGGAGTTCAGATACTAGGGAGAATTTCACGAACAAGAAAAAGAAAAGCCATTTCCGCGGTGTAATTTGTACAAAGGAAACCTTCAAATATCCCACCGCCGGCGACACAAATGGGTGCCATAGCACCGAAGACCGCCACGGTTTCCGCATTTTACCAAACAACCAAGTCATATAGTGCTCAAGCCTTTGCTTAGATGCCAAGGCATACGTAAACGAACGATAAATAGTTGTATTGAGGATCATAAAGGTCTACAACACAACTTTTGCCAGTGGCCTCATTTTTAAAACGTACTGCATGGTCGTGACCTCCAAGCTGAGAGTTTGCTTCCTATAAAGAGAGCCTGTGTTTGCGGTGTCCTAAAGCCCAAAGAGCAGCGAGACCTGCGCCTCCACTCCCAACGATGGCAATATTCTTTTAAGGAAAAGGCTTCTTCATGAATGCTTAGGAGATATAAAGTATATGTAGGATATGCAGGATAAGATGATGATTATCTGCCTATAAAAATATGTGAATCTCCAGGCACGGAGCTCAGCACCAGGGTCAGGGCCAAGACATTTCTGACACCGGCGCCACGTGCCGCCAACTTGATGGTAATTTCCTCTTCATGCATCATCTTCCCTGCACCTCGCCGAGAAGACATGAAATGCGGGGCGGCGCGGTGAGCGGCGGGCTTTGACCTTGGAATGCTACTCGGGTAGGGACAAATGGCGCGTTCTTCTCCCCGTACGCTTTGATGCGATGGGCAATTACTCCGGATATAAGTACCCGATGGCCTGCTCCAAGCTCAGGCGGGTCCGCGTTCCTGTCGAGCTGCGCAACCATACTGTACGGTCCTGTACTGAGGGGAAGCCGCTGCTGAGTCGACAAGAATAACCATGAAGATTTCTAGTGTCCTGCCCTTGGTGCTGGCGTTACTGCTTGAGACTAGGCCTGTAGCTGCCACGGCGTCCTCATCTTGTCGATATCTTCCGAGCGACGCAGGTTGGCCGTCTGTAGCTAATTGGAAGAAATTCAATTCCACCGTTGGGGGTCGCCTTGTGGCGACGGTGCCACTTGGTTCGCCGTGCCACGATCCAACCTTTGTCTCTGCAGAATGTGCCTCTTTGCAGAGCCAATGGCTTGAACCTCCGCTGCAGTACGTCTGTCCCTACCGGTTGCTCCCTCATATAACACAGCTTGGATTGGGGTGCTGAGAGAAATATTGTAGTATGCAGTCATCTTCGTCCGTCATGGCACCATATTTTGCAAACCAGAGCTGTGATCCTTGGACCCCAACGTCGCAGCCATGTCTGCTTGGAAACTACGTGATCTATGCAGTAAACGCCACAGGGCCAAGCGATATCGCGGCGGCAGTCAGCTTTGCCCAAGCTAACAACTTGCGGTTCATCATTCGAAACACTGGCCACGAGTATGTTTAGCAAATACTTACCCGCTACTGGTAATAATCGGTGCTAATGGCAGATCAGTTACTTTGGGAAATCAACAGGCGCCGGCGCCCTATCTGTATGGACACATCATCTCAAGTCCACCGAGGTCTTGACTTGGCATGATTCATACTATTCTGGGCCAGCGCTCCAGATGGGTGCTGGCGTTCAAGGTTTCGAGGCTATGGCAGCCGCTGCTGCCAAAGGGCTTGTCGTCCTTGAAGGCGAATGCCCAACTGTTGGCGTTGCAGGAGGGTATACGCAAGGCGGCGGCCACTCTGCCCTGAGTACCGCCTTCGGTCTCGGTGCTGACCAAACCCTCTCCTTCGAAGTGGTGACAGCAGCTGGCAAAACAGTAACTGCCTCCCGAACTGAAAATTCCGATCTGTATTGGGCACTGAGTGGAGGAGGCGGAGGCACTTATGGGGTTGTGGTCTCCATGACTGTGAAGGCCTATCCAGATACCACAGTTAGTGGTGCGTCACTCATCTTCAACGCTGACACGACCACCGCCGACAATTTTTATGCTGCGATTGGAAAGTTCCACGCCCTCCTCCCTGCCATGGTTGATGCAGGCGCGATGGTTGTCTACTATTTCAGCAACGCCTTTTTCCAAATTGCGCCGTTGACAGGATACAACATGACCTCCACCCAAGTCCAAGCGACTTTGAGTGACTTTATAACGGCCCTGGATAATCTCAATATCACATACACCGTCTCCTACTCGCAGTCAGCAACATATACGGAGCACTACAACACCTACTTCGGCCCGCTTCCCTATGGCAACATCCAGGTCGGCATTGCTCAGTACGGTGGGCGGTTGATTCCACGCTCTACCGTCCTTGCCAATAACACCGCCTTCACGGCGACCTGTCGCAATATCACCGAGAACGGTGTGCTCTTCATCGGCGTCGGCACCGACGTGTCGGCGCCGGCAAAGATTGTCTCCAACGCGGTCCTCCCAGCCTGGAGAACCGCCATTGTCCACGCGACGCTGACCACGCCCTGGAACTTCACAGCACCATGGGCCGACATGATCGCGCTGCAGGACAAGATGACGGACTCGATCATGCCGCAGATCGAGGCCGTGACGCCGGGGAGTGGAGCATATATGAACGAGGCCGACTTCCGGCAGCCGAACTTCCAGGACGTGTTCTTCGGGGGCAATTACCAGAAGCTACTGAGCATCAAGAACAAGTGGGATCCGAACCACTTATTCTATGCGATCAAGAGTGTAGGAAGCGAGTACTGGACGGTGGCGGCCAACGGGCGCATGTGCGCCGCGTGAACGGTCGGAATGATGGGATTGGGGCATTTTGAATATGCTGTAGTACCATATATGCCACATACCGTTGCACACAGACACGCGCTGTAACTTACCCGCGCTGTAACTTACATGCGCTGTAGATCGCAAGAAACCCATGTACTGTACTGTACTTTGCACATGTATCAATATTCCACTGTCCATGCTCCGGAACCTTGACCGAGGGTCCCAAACGGCGTCCCGCGACGACCGGAAGACTTGCCAAGAACGGCAATGAACCGACGCAAGGCCCACCGGAATCCTTGCCGACATTGTGGTGCTCATCTTCCACTCCTGTAGATCGCCCGCCCTGCGAGATTCAGGCGTCTCTCATCAGCAATCGCCATCGCTTTGACCCGGTCCCTGCGAGCTCCGTTGTATATACCGTACCGTGCCCACGCACCCGCGCGCCCCCTCTCCGCCAGGACTATGATTCTGTCGTCGTTGATGTCTTGTTGCTTTCGCGGTCAGCCTTTGCAATGGGCTGGACCTTCAACACTGACAGCCCAGATGCCACTACTTCGGGCCCGACTATTGCGGCGGTAGGCATCGCGCTCACGACATTGTCTCTAATTGTGGTTTGCCTTCGCATGTACGTGCGAGGATGGGTTGTCAAAGCAGTTGGGATCGGTGAGTTTTTCCCTTGCCCTTTCCCCCCATATCTCACAGATTGAGAAGAAATATCTAACTAGCAATTTTAGATGACTGGCTCATGTCTTTCACCTGGGTACGTTCCATTCGAATAGATTTGCAAACTTTTCCCTGATTTCGTTGGAAGTTCATGTCCCTTGGATTTATGGTGATCAGCGTTGTTCGTGAGTCCCTCGTCCCGCCTTGATATACAACCTGCAAGTCTAAACAGGATGGCAGAGACAAAATATGGACTTGGTCTTCAGCGGCTCTCAGCCATGCCGGACCAGAATGTGAAGCCGTTTGGACTGGTGAGTTCTGCGCGACCAACCCACAGCGCCTAGGCTGATCTGTTTCTTAGCTTCAGTACTGCGGCGCTCCCTTGTGAGTGCGTCCTGAAATAAATTCCATCTCAGTAGCGATGACCCGAATAAATGGACTAATTCCCGACCCTACAGCTATATCACTAGCATCTTGGGCTTCAAGCTTAGCGTGCTCTTCATGTTCTTGCGAATTGCTGTGGACAGGAACTACCGCATCGCAATTATCATGATCGCTATAGCCTGCACATGTTTTCACTTTTGCTTCCTGATTGTCCAGATTAATCTTTGTCACCCCGTAAGTTCTTATTTCGATATCAGTGGACTGTATAAACTGACATATCAATCTTAGGTGGCAAAGCAGTGGGATCCTGCTATTACTTGGGGATCCTGCCTTGTGGCAGTGCCATTCTATACGAGTATGGCGTCTCTTACTATAGTGTTTGATGTTATTATGTAGGTCGCTATTCTCTCTCTTCCCCTTCGCCAATACTCATTCTGACGTCGTCTCCCTTGAAGAATGTGCACACCATTCCCGATGCTTCTCCGGGCCAAGCTACCACGGCGAAAGAAAGCCATTCTATTAGGCATCTTCTCGCTCGGCATCTTCATCACAGTCATCCAGATCATCCGGATCCTCACCATCAAATCCCTATCAGACTACCTTGACAGCTCGAAACTGATTATGTGGTCGATGGTGGAGAATAATCTAGGGATCATCGTGGGCTGCATCCCTGCTCTCGCCCCTCTCTTCCGGTCTGTCTTGGACAAGACCTCCCACGTGTCGTCAAGCCAGAGACAAGGCGTGGAACGCAGTCCTTACTCGCTGCGCAATATCTACCGTCGGAAGTCCAGTCATGCACCTTCGATGGGAGGTCAAAGCAGTGTCCATGCGGAGGGGCCTGGGAGCGGGAAGAACACCACCACTGAGGATCAGTGGCGCACAGAGGGAGGTAGCGACGAGCACCTGAACACAGCGGGGAGCATCTACATGAGGACCGACTTTAGCGTTGAGCATGAACCCCGGGAGGAGGGGGCAGGATGAGTAAAGAATAGTCACCCCAATTTAATAGAAACGGCATACAAGGTACGAAAGCACGCGACGCAAACCGCAACGCAAAACAGTAGGCGTCGTTCTTCTCCCCAGTTCCAGTGATTCTCGCCAAGTATCTGCCAACCCTGATCTCGGCGGCGTACGCTTAGGCAATCTTACGTACTCCGCTGAACGCCATCAGGTCAAGATCGGCGGGCCGCCGCCTCCCTGAATATCTTCCCGCACCTCGTGTCCCAGAAACTCGCCAGCCGTCGAGATCTGACGGGGTGGGTGCTTCTTCTTCTTCAGCCATGCTAATCCATTGCGATTGGCTTCTGCACCTTAGCCATAGCGTTTCCGGAGTACATCAAAGGCTGACTGGCGTAGGTGATCTTCCACATCCTACTTCAGGACTGAGACGGCCAGCGAATCCTCGGGGCCTGGTGCCTCGCCGTAATCTCCTGGGAGAGTGCGATGCCGAGCTCGCCGAAGATGGGACGAGTTGGAGGAGGTATGTTAATGCAGGGCTGGGCTAAAATATGCTTACTCCGTGGTGGGTTCGCGGAAATTTCCCTTCAGGACAAATCTCCCGCCAGTCCCCACAGTCTTGACCAGTGGCTTGGGTTCAGCAGGGTGGTGGATGCTGGGTCAACACGTCCCGAACTGCCGTGTCTTGTGGACGCAGCAGCCTGTTTAAGGAAAGTGGCCAAGGCATTCGAGTGGGAGGTCCATAAGTTCTGAGACAATACCTACAGTAGATCATGCCTAAGACATAAATTTAGGGGATAAAGTAGTCTCGGTTATAGGGTATCAAATTACGAAGTACGACTCCAAAAGTCCTGGCACACGCTAGCAGGGAAGCGTTCTCTGGGCGGTCGCCTAGCAACCAGAGCCTACTGAAAAGTTAGTGAGTTACAGGCTCACATCCCCTA